>JAIEZT010000068.1:15978528-16578528 GCA_019594935.1 Periophthalmus modestus | reverse complement strand
TGCTGAGATCAGACCCTGCCTGTGTGTTTGCAGCTGTATAAGGACATAGTGGAGACTTACTCACAGTACCCTCCTAACTGGGACAAAAACTTGGCTCTGGCCTGTGAGAGGCTGCTCCGCTTGGGTCATCAGGGCTACAGTGCAGACAGCATGTTGACCTGCAGCGTGCGACACTTCAGCCTTTACTTACAGAAGGAGCCCAATGATCCACAGGCCTCTGCCATACGCTCTGCCATCACCCACATGAGCAAGGAAAAGGACCGACTTCATCAGAGGCCAAGGAACACTACGTGACAGGATCTATACACCTGTGTGGACTCTGTCAATATACACCCTTTCTCAGGAAAAAAATACTTTTACACAGTTTAGACTACTACTACTATCAGAATAATGATGGCAGTTTTCTCTATACATTTTCTTATAACTTGAAGGTTGTCCTATGTGCCCCCCATCTGAATGTTTTGATTTGTCCTCAACATGTCCATGCTGAGGAAAGCCCAATTTGGAAGGCAAAACAAGGGATTAAAGTAATGGTTTAATCTGGAGCAGACTCATGTCATCAGTACTTACTCATTTATCCATCCATCTTCCCTTAATGTTTTGAACTGATGGATTTGATTTTTTTTCTATTCATTTTGACTGTAGCAGCAGTAATCCCCAGTGGATTTGAATGAATTGTAAAATGTGTCAATGCCAAGGACCATTTTTGAGGTGAGTTCAAACATTTAATGTGGATGGTATAATAAAATGTCTGTAAATGTGTAGTGTTGATTAGATTAATATAAAATGATTTGCCCGCTCCCTATGTTAATAGCAAAAATGCCCTTCCTTTCCTTCCTCAATACTGATGTGTGGTTGAAGCTGTCAACGTTTGTATAACAGCAAAAATGCTACATTGGTTGAATCATGTCAACTGAATGGTATAGCCATGCTGTCATCTAATCACCCACTTCTGCAGTGACAACTTAAATCAGGGCTGTCCAAACTATGGCCCGGGGCCAAATGCGGCCCTCAGACCGGTTTTTATTGGCCCTCAGGACTCCTGCTGAACCGGCCCAATTGATCATAAGCAGTACTTTTAACAGCAAATTAAACTATTTCTACCACTATATCCTCAAACATCACACTGCAGTGTGATACCGACCTAAAATTTATGTGTTTCAAGCCTTATATAATACACAGCAGCTCTGTCAAAGCTGTGTTTAAAGTACCGCACTGCATTGATCACTGGTCTGTGGCCCTCCGCTTTGAATGTGTTTTGAGATGTGACCCTCGATAAAAAAAGTTCGGGCACCTCTGACTTAAATGATTATAAATGCTGCATTATTATTTTTAACACTAGCTGAGTGAGTTGTTTGGTGGTTTTCCTCTTTAAGTTAGTGTTGCTATTATTGCTGTTATAAAGTATTTTGACTGTTTTTCTGTTGTCACACAGTATCAGTGGATGCACATCCTGCCTCTCCCTAACCCCTCTGTTCTTCTCCTCTTTGCCGTCTCTGAGAGTCAGTTGCCCACCCTAAATCACCAAGCTGCCGAGGATTGTGGGAACCCATGGAATCGCCGTGACCATGGGTGCAGGCAGGGAGCCACGGCAACGCTGGAATGTGGGGCGTCTGAGGAGATAAGAGCTGAGAGCCCAGCCAGAGAGAGGCAAGAGATGGAGAGGAGCTGGAGGTGTGGGGTGGGGGGAACAGGAAGAGCACAAGTCTATGAATGGGAATCAGAAACAACACCATAAACAGCCACTGTGCAAGAGAGAGTGAGATACAGAGTGGGGCACACTCTGGAGATGGGAAGCCAGCCTTATTCTTCTTTGCATTTCATTTACATCCCTGGCCGTATCGACCAATCGGATTGGGAGCAAAGCCCATGGCTTAGGAGGGGAATAAAAAGACAAAATGCCTTTGCTGCTCTCATCCCTTCCTGATAATACCCCTTCTGTTTTTCTTTTCTTTTTCTCTCCCGTCTATAAGTAGATACTGTCCGAAATGCCAGCCCAAAACGACACCTCCGCTTGCTGTGTATCTCCGATAGACCAAGTGGGAGCAGGGGCTGAAAAGACAGCTTTAGGAGCTGGCCCTATCTTCTCCACTCTCCCTGGCTGGATGGAGGCTTGGAGAGGAGAGAGGGTGGAGCTCTGCAATGTGTTGTTTAATACAATGTCATAGACACTATTCTGAGCTAGCCACAGAATTTCGACAGTCTTATATTGTGTAAAAGTTTGCCTCATAAGAGCACAATGCACCTATTTCAAGGGTTTTGATGGACTACAGAAAGTCTTATAGCACATTTAGTGAAAGAATGCTCACTGTGTATGGTGGGCAGAATGTAATGACTTGTCTGGTGTTAGTTTACTTTGTTTTGCTATGTCAGTGTAGTGTAGGTAGCATATGCTTACCAAGATACATTTGGACAGACGTGTTGTAGGACGGGTGATTAAACTTGAACCATGATCTAATTCCTATGACAGTATTCTATTTTGGTGAAATCTTTACATTGTGACTGACTGCTTCTTTTTTTAATGCAATGTATGCTCTAAAAACAACAGCCTTTTTCATGCCCTGAGTAAGTAACAGATTTAACCACTGTGAAGTATGACCTTTCAGTAGAAGTGACTTTAATGAACTTGATGTGTTGAAATAGTGATCAGACTCTAAGAATTAAGTTTTTACCTTATTGCCAATCCGTAGTTTGTAGCACCTTCTACTGTGTTTAGATTGTATGTGCCACTTCTTGTCAAAGGGAGTTTTTGTCTGGCCCTGTTTCTAAGGGTTAGATTATTGTCTTGTCGTTAATTTCTTGTGTAGGTGCAACTTGATGTAGATGTTTTGAGAGATAAGAGCTTCTCCAACAGCATTCAGTTTAAGAAACAAACATTTCATCTTCTTCATCATCATCATCAGTCATTTGTAGAGTTTATTGGGACCTTTTGTACATGCAGACTGAAATGTCATAAACAGCCTCAGTGGTCACATGTATGTATACATACATCATGGCTGTGTTTAATGTTGAGAGAGCGATACACAGAAGCAACTTAGTAGAACACATTGGTGTGTCTTTATGGTAAACATGAAATAACTGAGTTCTCCAGAGCGTAAACAGTTCCTGTTGTTATCTTATATACACACATTTGTTTATTTGATACAGCCCCTTTCCACCACGGCACTTGTGTATATCAAAGACGGCAGTGCGGCGCGTAATTGAAAATGTCTAGCGTGGAGAAAGGTCTCTCTCGGCTTTGACTGTGAAGAGGCAGAAAAAGCCCTGTGCTCCACTCTCTTCTTAGATCTATTTAAATAATTGAGGAGTAAACTGACAAATTAGGTACCTTTATAGGCAGCCCGGGGCTATATCTGGGGTGCTACAGTTTCACCAGTACAAGAGAGTGCCACAAGGCACTGGATAATATCTGGTGTGTGCTTTGAGAAGGAGGGGGTTGGGGTGCTAGTGGGCCAGGAGGGGTTTCGCCAATCAAGCAGGCCACACTCGCTCCCCCAGGTTCTAATTTTGTGCCACATTAAAGAGCTCGGCCTCCATTTAGGACACAGAGAGGCATTTTCATAATTTGCAGGGTCTCCTCTGGCTCGGGGTGCCTTCTCTGCCTTTCCTCCTCACTCCGTGTCTGAACGGAGGGCCTGAGGAGGGAGACGGCTAATTCACTTGCCTCCTTTTCATCCAACCAGCTTCAGTTCTGCATAATGTTGCTGCTAGGTGTGCATAGCAGCTAATATTTATCTCTTTAATAATTCGTTATTAGACCCTCATATTATTTGGCTTTATAAAAGCGAACACTTCTCATTGTCAGCTATAGGGAATCATGTCATCCATTCATTGTTGAGACATTAGCCCTAATTTATCCCTCTTATTTCCTGAGAAGAGTTAATGCCTCTGATCTGTACCTAATCTGTGGCCAAACAGCTATGATATCTGCTGAGATAAAACCTTTAGTCTCGTGTACACACTGTATAATGCATAATCCAGGTTAAAGTTGTTCATTTCCTCTTGCTGACACCACCCATTCATCCACTAAGGCATGCGTAAGCATTGATTCATATGTGATTGGTCACATAATTCACAGTCTCAGGGGGCATTTCATTGCTGACAGACAAGCTAATCTAAAATCCTCCAATTTACAAATGAAAATCCCACCATCCAATTGAGCTAATAGAGGGACTTGAATGGGATAATAAGATGTGGTGTAATACTGTGTAAAAGCCTGTAATGTTGTGTTGGTGTGAGAAGCTCTGTGACTGGATGTTTGACTGTTTGCAGTGATTACAGGGGCCTGCGGGCCTGGCTGCAGCTCCACGCCTGGGACAGAGAGCTCGTCTCGGGGCGAGGACATGCATGAGGACCTGAGGAGGCTGCAGCACCATGGGAGTTTGGGTACTCTGCTCTTCTGTCTGTCTGCTCCTCTGTCTGCTCCTGTGCCTGCTCCTCTGCCTGCTTCTCTGCCAGTTCCTCTGCCTGCTCTTCAGTTTGCTCCTCTGTCTGCTCCTCTTTTGCTCCTCTGCCTGCTCTTCAGTGTGCTCTTCAGTTTGCTCCTCTGTCTGCTCCTCTTTTGCTCCTCTGAATGCTCTTCAGTTTGCTCTTCTGTCTGTTCTTCCATTTCTCTGTTCTGTTTAAATTGGGTACTCTGTCTCTTCTTTTGTCACTTTATCTGTCTGTTCTGCACATGCTCATCTGTCTGCTCCTCTGTTGTGCATCCATTTATTCTGTCTGCTCTTCGGTCTATTTTTCTGTCTATTCTGTCTGCTCTTCTGTCTATTGTGCATGGGTTCCTCTATTTCTCTGTCTGCTCTTCTGTCTCTTTTTCTGTCTGTTCCTCTGTCTGTTCTGCGTCAGTCCCTCCGTCACTCCCTCTGTCTGTTGGCCTGCCTTCGGCCTGTCTGTACTATTGCAGTGCTTGCAGATGTGCACAAACAAGGGGGGATTAAAGCAAAACGAATCTAAACAGACAAATGGAATTAGAGTGATGGGTGTCGGTGGGCTGGTTCACACTGATAAACATAATGATGCTCTGTGTGTGCGCTCCTGTCTAGAGGATTATCAGTGGTTAGGTGTGTGCTGGGTACGGCGCGCTCACTGCTTTTGGATGTCTGTGTGTTTGCCTATCTGTCTCTGTTTTGTAATTATGTACATGTTTATTTGCTCTTGAATCAGCGCTCTACTTGTGTGTGTATGTATGATAAATATGTTTTTCCATATAGCTTTGCAAAAACAAGTCTTTGTGCCCCCTTTTTGTGCACGGGCATGCTTCTGTTGGTAGGGCCATTACCATCTTGCCAATCAAATGGCTGTTAATATTTGTGCACTTAGGCCCGTCTACCCGCCAATTATTGACATAGAAAAGATAGCAGCACAAGTTTGAAATTAACAACGTGCTATTGTCCTGCATAATAAAAGAGAACTGTTGATAAAAATAAATGATGTGATTCTAATATTTTTGTTTATTACCTACTACATTTTATATATAGGCCTGTCACAATAAATACTACATCAACTCAGATATGGAACAATACATTTTGGGACTCAGTAATTATTTTGTGAATTTTTAAGGACCATTTTGTTATTATTTTGTACTGCTACTTATTTATTGCAGTTTGTGTCTTTTTTAACTATACTGTATATTTTAGAAAAAGGTTTTAATGTCATTATCCAGCTGTTATGGTTAAAAGCAGTAGATTCAATATTATAATTTATTGTTTATGTTTTAAGTAAGATTCAAAACACTTCAAAATGTGTTATTGCGGCAGGCCAAATTGTATGACTGCTAGTGTCACGATATTAAAATTCAAACTCAATTTGTTATACAAAGGAATAGTCTCTATACTCAATACTGTTTCCGATACCACAATGATAAAAAAAACAAAAAAAAAAAAACAAACTCTTTTTTTGACAACATTAAGTTGTAGAAATTTCTTTTATATTACCATGTGGCCTTATATCTGTGTAATTTCTCATCATCCAAATATATTACATAGTGGTTCTGATACAGCATATTCTACAGCCGTTCAGGAAAGGTTCCTTTATGTCCCGTGAATGTGACTTTTTTTTAGAATTGATACCTGCTCATGAGTATCTAGTTTTGATGCTAGTTCTAGTATCGATTAGAATCTGATTTTTGATACTTTTTACAACCCTAATGACTATGTGGTTGAAATTAACTGTACTTCCCTGCTAAATAATGTATTCATAGCAGTCCTTTGGAACAAACCAAATGTGTTACAGTTGTTCATTACTTGTTTCCTTGACACAGGGTGGTGTTAGTGTTTACTGAGGAGGTCAGAGGAGTTTTGTGAAACACCAGGAGGGATGTGATCAACAGTCTGTGGCTCCCCTGCCGAGGGGCTCAAGGATTAGGGCTAAACCCTGCCACGCCAGATGGGCACAAAACATCCCTAACATCATCCACTAGCACTAGCTTCAGTATCAGACCCACCCATCTCCAGTGCAGCAGACCAGACCTCCTCCACAGCTCCAGAGGTCAATCAAAGTGTACTCACAATACACTCGCTTCTTATATTTATTACCGTGAGCTATATAAATAAATGTATCCATTCTCTTCCATCATGATAAAAACGTGTTTTTGTAAAGCCAGGCGACTCCTTTGAAAATGATGATAGTAATATTGACACTTTATGAAAAAATAAAGTTGAATAGATGTTTTGGTGAAACTGGATGGTCTCTTTTCAGGAGGAAGCATTCAGCTGGACAGATGACTGAGATGAGGTGCACTCTTCAAAGTGCCAGTTAGTGGACATTCTGGACAGTCAGCATGTTCAAGGCTATCAGAAATGGAACTTCCAGGTTGTTTTGATGTGCTCCATTTCAGAGCCACGGGCAACACTGAAATGATAGACTGGGAGTGTAAGGTGAGTCTCCATTGGTTTCAGGCATGAGCTGACTGTTGGGCTCTTGCTGCTCTAGATTTGTAGCTCAGAATTCATGGCAAAAGGATGGAATATGTTCGATTGAATTCAGTCGATGATTTGCCAATGGAAAGTAATTAACTGTAGAAATCTGAGCCTTTGATTTTTACAATAAGAGAATAACATCCACTTGTTAGGGCAGAGACTGTTTGCATGCATTTGACTGCAAATTCAAACAAACTTATGCTTCATCATAAGTTCTTCTATTTTATAGTGACCAATCAAAAGGGGACCAAACTGGTGTTCGTGTAGACCAAGACCAATCACGAACCAACAGAACAGGAGCGAACCACAATCTTCCTTAGGTTTAATAAAGGATCAAACCAGGACCAAACCAGGACTATCATAAACACACAGCCTTAGTTTAACATGAAAACACACTTTTTACAATAACCACCCAGCACCACAAATGTGTTCACATGTTGATTATCTGGTGAGAAGTATCTTAAAATAGCCATGTCACCCTTTCACTATCAATAAAGATCGATTTACTCTAAATCTCATCTTTGAAAAAAAAAATAGAAATATACATATTTGTTGAATTAATTTCTTCTCAAAACAACATGCCACAATGCATAAATCTGTCTTTAAGTCCACCTGTATGTGTCAGTCATGAAATCCTCCGTCTGCTTTGTCTCTGTTCTGTCTCTGCATTACTCGAAAGCAGATTACATGAGACAAGAGTGCAAACAAATGAAAGATTACAGAGTGTGCACATGTTTCAGTCTAATGCCCTTTCAACAAGCACTGCTCAGTACAATGCCTTTCTCTCCCTCTGCTCAATTTGGATCTCTTGCTGGCCAGCTCTGACTTCCAGGAGCACCACCTCTGTAATGACAGTGTGTTCCACATGGCTGGCCTGTCTCCTCCACTGGTATTAGTTAGGCTTTAGAGTTCAAGTGACTATAGGCTTTAAACACTGGATATTTTAAAGGGGGAGAAAGAGACTCACTGTTGTTCTTGAAAAGCTGTGTTTATCCAGGATTAAAGACACCAACATGTTAATAATTGTTTCTCACAGAACTGCAAAGAAGCACTTTTCCTGTAATCCCCTAATCAGGCATTACACCTCTGAGCGACGCAGCAGCGCAGGCGCATGGCGTGTGTGACACAGCAGGCCCACAGTGAGTATGCATTGTGTCTTCAGCATCAGTGTTTAACAGCAGAAAAACTACACAAGTCTACCTGTACTCGCCAACACATCCTGACATGTAACCTATGGGCCCAACACGCATGCCATAGTGAGGTGTTTTCTCACATGGGGCGCTCCATTCCTTCCACTGGGATGACTTTATTATTAGTCCCCAGTGTTTGTCTAATTTCCATGGACTGCCTCTGCTGGTACACAGGGCCCTCTGCGCTTTGAGTATTCATGCTTTTGTCCTCCTTTGGATCAATCATTATTTACAACTTCTTAACCCTAAGGTCTGGTTTTAAATCGGGTGGTACTCAAAAAGGCCATACTTGGTGTACAAAGTTTGGGAACACTGACCGTTGTAACTTTACCACAATATTGATGACTGAGCTAAATGCTTATGCTGTCTGGCAACTAATTAGTCACAGAGAGACACAGAGAGAAAAAAACTAGGTCACATACGTTTCTGCCTGTCACCCGTTGCTCTATACTGTGCTTAGTCAGTAGCATTGACCATAAACTTGTTGTTGCTAGCCCCTGTCCTCTGGTCTCATTCCTGGTGTGAGGGCTTAATGAACCTGGAGAATTTAATTTGTGAGCCTGCCATCTCTGCCTTTAACATTTCAATCTCCTTCTGGACTGGAGGAGCTGGAATGGGAGGGGTCTTTGACAGAGTGGTAACCCTGTGGAGCAGTAATTAAAGTTGAGGACTCTCTAAGTATTATATTGTGTTATAGTGATATATAGCGATATATTGTGTTATAGTGTAAGTCTATACAGACATTAAGATAAAATATTATTTATTTAATATATACAATTCTATGAACATTATATACATATATATGTATATGTAATATAGTACCATTTAGGAAAACTAAATGAAATACTGTATGAAATGACTTTCAAATGGACAATCACTCGTCAGTCAGAGATACTTAACATCCTGTTAACCCATCTGGGAGCTCCACCAGACCAGGGCACCCCCCACGTGCCCCACAAACGTGCACATGGGCGGTTGTCTGACTGTCCCGTTGGAGAGGGGGAGGGGTTCTTGTCCAGTAAATTAAAAAACAGTTGTCGGAATGTGAACACGTCCCAGAGGGCCGAGCGTTACTGGTTGCTCCTCTGGCCGCTCCTCTCACTCTGACCCTGGTCACCCGTGAGTCTGCTGTTGGTATTCCACACACAGCTCGGCTCTGGGGAGCGGCTCGCAGGGCCTCCTGGGGGACCACTGATAATTTAAGTCAAACATGATGTCGCTGCTTGTTTGACACCCATTTAAAGCTTTTCAATCACACGTGTTTGCTACAGTCGGCTGCCCAGCCCCAGAGCTATCCGTGTCACAGCCTTTTCAAAGACCTAATCACTTTTGTTTGATCGAATTTCCATTGTCAAAACAATTGATTTTTAACATTTGTACTGAAAATTCTGCACAGCTCTGATGCCGATTTGATTGACAGATTTTGTGAAGACCACCGGCCGGTCCATTGACTTAGACCCCTCTTCCCCCTTTGTGGTGTGCCCCTCCCACTCGATGTCCGTGTGCCACTAATTAAGGACTTTTTAAGAGCCATGGAGCACACTCATTAACAAACTGTAGCATCCTCACAGTTTACAGGCAGGAGGAGGGAGGACAGGCTGTTAGGCTACAACCACCAACTGCAAAGTGTGCACTCATTTTATTCTAGTAAGCATTTTGTGCTCAAAAAGTAATTATTTTTATCTGAGTGTCAATGCAATGGAAGCCATATTTAATAATTAAGCATTTGCTAATCCTTACAACTGCACACCATGTTGTTGATTGTTTATTGCATTGTATTATGGAAATGTACCACCAAACAAATAGGCCTGTTTGTCTTTGTGAAAGTAGGCCAAACAACCGCTGACAAACAAAAGGGGGAGTTGTAGGTCAGGGCGCTACAAGCCATGTGTAACCGTGTCTGTCCACAAAGCATGACACGCCATAGAAGCCACAATAGAGACACCAAGACACAGCAGGCCTCTGCCACACTCATCTCACTGTGTCTAGACCAAACAAAAACACACTGCATGAATACATGAATATTATAGGCACTGACACAATGACACTGATTATGTGTTTGCACTTATTCAACTGTTTTAAACATACAACATAATGACATCACAAAAACACTCAACAAAACACTATTCTTCAAATAAATGTAGTTCTAGTTTTTGAAAGTATTATGTATGCATTAGGTAAACCACTTCTACTGTTATTCTTTCCAAATCAACTAGGACCAATCCTCATCCTTGTATGCAACCAGACTTTCACTGATACAACTTTTCCAATGCTGATACTGACAATAGCTTACTTGGGTTTTTAATGATCTGTCTACTTCTGATGCTAGTGGGATGGCTTTCTATAAAAACAAAATTAACTCATCAAACTCATCCAAACACTCTAAAAATATACCTTTTTAATTACATCTTCAATAATAATAGCTCGTAAACAGTCTGTACCTGATTATGTCGATTATTAAGTTTAGCCTTTGTCCTCATGTTGTAACAGTCAAAATATCATCTCATGTTGTATTATTGACTCCCTGTCCTAAAGGTCAAGGTTCAGCTGATTGGACAGACTTGGCCTGACCCTGTTGACCTTGACTTGACCCCTGTGTTCGTGCTGTGTCAGTGCATTAATCACATGTGGAGTTCATAAATCACACAGCAGTATCTCTAAAGGCCGGGTCCACTCAAGAGGCTTTTGATATGTACTCCTGATATCAATGAGATCAGACGGAGCAGTGCCTCCAGCTAGCATCACACCCCAGGGAGTGTTGATGACATCAGCTGAAACATTTTTATTACTGTTTGTCATTGTAACTAAGAAATATATTAGTCTACAAGTGAATGGACAGCTGGGGTGAAGAGCAATTTTGAATACACTTAAGTAGTGTGTTCATTTCAACATTCAACATTTGTACACCACAAAGAATTCCATTGTAGCCCTGATTTGACTAGAATAGACCCCTTCTCCCTCCCTCCCTCCCTCACACGCATACA
Organism: Periophthalmus modestus; assembly: GCA_019594935.1. NCBI lineage: Eukaryota > Metazoa > Chordata > Actinopteri > Gobiiformes > Gobiidae > Periophthalmus > Periophthalmus modestus. The sequence continues at coordinate 16,567,437 of JAIEZT010000068.1, read as the reverse complement.
TACACACACATATATCCTCGTCTGCGGCCCTTGCTTTGGCAGTAGATCTCAGGTTGGACACGCAGCAGATGCCCCCTGACGCTCACTCACTTTAAGCGGGCACGTGATGGGGTCCTGCCAGCCTCAGGGCATTGTGAGGCCACTAAATAGGCCTTTGTCTAGTGCCGGGCTAACAAAGCAGCGGCCAAGCGGCTGGTGTGCCACGCGACCCAAACAGGTGGATGGGAGCGGGTGGTGGGTGGGTGGGTGTTTGGTGGGTGGTGGGAGACGGGTGGGAGGGGCTGGGCAGAGGTTGCATCTGTCCCACTCAACGACTATGCTGGGTCAGGCACTGGCCCATATGCTCTCGGGAGAGGGGCAGATTAGAAGAGGTAAAATTGATCAGAAGGATTTGGAAACTGTGAAATTAACTTTATATTTAGAATGGAAGATCTGACTGTAGCTGGAACATTTTACTTAACGGACTTCTTATCCCCTTAATCCATATTAAATGTTTGTATTATAACCAGTGCTTAAGTGTGGGACTTTTGTGTCAGTCTGCTACAGTTGTCAAAAATATCAAAAATCAGATACTAATCGACACTAAAACTACTATCAACACTAGTATCAAAACTACTTTAAGCAAGAATCTATGCTGAAAAAAAATCACATTCACAGGACAGAAATAAACCTTTCCTGAATAGCTTTAGGGTGATCTTGAGCTGTATCAGAACAAGTATAAGACACATAGACTAGTATACACCCATGGACCACTATGGAACATACCTGGACCACTGAGAGATAACACAGATATAAGAACACATGTTTTTATATCTAAACTATTATTTAATGCTGAAAATCATATTCTGTTTCTCAAGAAAGAGTGTTTTGTATTATCATTGTGGTATTGGAATTTGAATTGAGTATCCACTCTATTCCTAGTATTGAAATCAAGTTTATAATTTTTGTATTTTAGTATTGTAACAACAGTGCCGCCTGCCCTAGGCCCCAATCATTTCTCCAAATTGACAATTTTTGACAACACATTTTTATTGTGGACATATGCAGTGTATGTGACTGGCACAGAGGCACATACAGATTCTGCTCACTTATCTACTGAGGATACATATATTTGTGTGTAGTAATCACACCTGTTTTCCCCACAGGCTGTAACACAGTACATCTACTTCTTCTCCTCTCCACCACCAGGATCAGGTATGCATTTGTTTATTTCTACTTGATGATTTTTACATATTTATATATGGATGTTGTTATTTTGTGCTGATAAAACCTGTACATACTTTCATGTGTCATGTTTTTTTATTCATGTGTCCATGTCATTCATGTTATTTTTGTTTTTTGTGGAGGGCCAGCCTGGTCACTGTCTCTGTGACCAGGGGACTGTGGTATATAGAAGTAGATAGATCAAAAATATTGATAATATTGTTGTTTTGAAGAAATACACAGTTTGAATACTGAGTATAGTAATTATAATAAAAATGCTGCAAAAAGAGCAGAATAAACATGGAAAATAATTATGTTATGAACTTCTAAATAAAGGTATAATGTGATATTTCATATTTGTCTGATACTATTTTATAAATCCTTTATTAATACTAAAGTTACATGTGTGTTTGACTGACAGAATATTGTCTGAATATTGTTTTGAAGATGCTCCAAAAAAATCTATTATTATTATATTTATTTTATATTTATATTTTAGTAATTGTAAAACCATCAACAAGTTGTAATAAATACTATTTACCCTGGAGGGTAGTAAAGAAAAGTTACATTTAAGTGGAACTAAAGACTTGACTGCATAAGGTGTTTTAATAAACTGTCTACTGTTACTAGTCCTTTTTATGACCAGTTTAGTGTAAACTAGGGAAGACTGTAGCTTTATGTTCTGGGTGGGAGACTACTGGGAATACAAAGTGCTGTAGTAGAGTGGTTCTAATGTAGTGCATACTGTTGTTGTGTCCTTGGGCAAGACAATTTCATCCAACTTACCTCCAGCGCTGAAGTACACTGCTGTGTGAATGTGAGTGTGTTTCTGAGAGTGAATGACCTCACCATGTATGCTCACTATCCCCAAATAATAAATAAGAATACAGTTCATTGATGTAGAACGCTCGATGAAATAAGCCTTTTCTCAGCTTGATTGAAATATATGTCCTCTGTTAGAATGTGACGTGTAGAATTAATATGGTTAGGTTTTAAAATATGTTAAAATATTAAGGTGTAGATCAGTGGGATACCTGGGTTGACTCTCATGCACAGAGCCCCAGGAGCACAACACCTCTCAGGGTACACTGACTTATGATTATGTTTTTTCATTCTAGTTCCAGGAAAACCCCCTCTCCTTAGCAGAGTAGTGTGTCCAGGGATTAATAAGACCAATAAATGATGTTCCATCACTATTTTCTTCTGCAGATCCAGTGGGTCTTTGGTTTTGATAAAGCTGCGCAGCCAGTGGTAGTGAGAATACAGTGCAGAATGGAGAGAAACTGGCTTGCGTCACCATGAAGTCATTACATTTGTAAGCTATTTGTGATCAAAAGGTGCATTTGAGGCCTTAAACTACTGAGTTTGATCACGATTTACATGCTATGTCTAATGTCACTTGTTCCCTGTGAGTTCTCCCAAAAGTGTTAGCTGAGACATTAGCTGCTCTGTGTAAATGTGAAAGAAATAACACATCTTTGGTTTTAATCACGATCAATGTACAATATAAGAAATGAATTTGGTCCTGGTGTAGTTTCACATGTTTAAAATGTTCATGTTTAAACTGTGTTCTAACAGATAAGGAACACTGCCCGCTAAAGCTATGTCAGTTCTGAGTTGATCTGTGCACACATGCAGCAGAAACTTCTCATTGACAACTAAAAGAAAATATATATTAAACTGATTTTAATAAATAATGAATAAATAATCATATGGCCCATCAGTTTAGTCTAAAGCTCTAAATATTTTTCTGAAATGGAAGCTTGTGAAGTTAAATGAAGTTAATATAAGAAATACCGTTTTCTCAGTTGAGATGTGGGGCATTAGCCACCCTGGAACAACCTCATTAGGACCATAATAATCCAGAACAATCATGCTGGGCATTTTGATCAGGTCAGAGAAAATTGCTGTTAGTGGCGAATCACTAAAAACTAGAGCTTAAAGAGCACTTCGTTTTTTGTCCCAAGCTGATTTACGCCAAAGCCACTAAAATACAAAATGCACTGCCTCTTTGTGTGACTATAGCATTAACTAGCTATGTATTAAAGCAACATTGTTCTAACATACTGAGATTTTCTAAGCTTCTTATGTCTTTATGGACCTTTTCTGGCTTGGCCAAGTGGCCAAGTACTGAAAGTATGTGCCCTGCGTAATGTCCGTGACCCTCTCCTCTGGGCAGTGGAAATAGACTAATAATTCTCAAGAATCAAGGCCGTGCTCATAATGATCCAAACATTCATATGCATTTAAGAAGGCCGCATAACAGGGTAAACTGCACGTTTATGTTTTCGGTTTTGTGGCGTTGTCGGTACCCTGTGTGGCCCTTTTCACGAGGGAACCACTTTTAGCATTATCAGTTGTGGATCTGCGTAAATCCACGGATTTATGTGAGCAGTGTGAGAAATTAAAATAACATGCTTTTTACTGCGCTTACTTCAAATCTCTTTAGAGTTGATTTTTAAAACATCTAAATCTGCTATTATGTACAGTATACAAACCCTTTTAATGTAATCCTTGACAAGATTATCAAATTCATTGATGATGTCACAAACTTAAATGATTTCAGAAAATATCGACTAAGCCTGGATAAGCACTTTGAACAGAATACTGCTGGATGAGCCTATATGGGCCTATGAGGTTTGGATTGTTTCAGCACTTACCTTTTCTTCATTTGCAACTTGTGGGTGCTGACTCAGGGTTGACACACAGTTATTGTTGTAGTTTTAAGCCTTTAATTTAACTTTAAGCATGTTTGAACACTCGTCTCCACAAATACGCACAGACTGAGACGAGACCCGGACTCACAATTTCTACCATAATGGCGAAGAGATGGTTTGTTCAAATATAACGCTTGATCACTTTGCTTACTTCATTTTTCCGTTGGATGAAGTGCCACATTTTGAGATCTCGTTACTGCGGGTGGAGAGGTTGTTGAGAAGAGCCTTGTGGGGTGTTACTTTGCTGGTCCCGTGTGCCTCTCTCTGCGCTCTGCTCCACGTTCAAACCAGTGACGTTTCAAACCCTGTCTGACTGGGGCTTTGTAAGGGGACTTTAACAAGCCTTGTGTTACATGGTTCACGTGCATGTAGCAGATATCTCGATACCGCGTTAAATCCTCTCATGAAACATCTGGAGCCGCCGATACCTCGAGAAATACGGTAATCCCAAAGTTTTGTCTTGTTCAAGTCGTCAAAAAGAGCAAAAGGGCAACGTGACTTCTTCTTGGCATGTCCCTATAACCCCGGACTTGTTCAGGTGCGTGGACAGACGCGTGCGTAATCGTCGGTGGTGCATAAACAGTATTGTCTAGGGTTCGGTAGGGCCTACTATAGTTCTGATTTAAAGAGGCACAGCTCATATCCCTGCGCAGGGTGCAGGCGCACACCTTTTTACTCTCCTCACAATCAAAGTGGCTCTTCTCTTGAAGCTTTGATTAGTCCAACTACGCATTTAATTAGTGCGCTCCTTCAGCGAGACTCCAATGAAAGAGATTATTGCTAATGTCAAGGATGCTAATTGAATGTTGGACTTCTAACAATTAGCCAATTGCAGAGTCATTACATGACCGTTCGCGCGCACAAAGTTAAGTATAGCCTCCATTCAAAGCAATTAGAATATTGGCTCGCATGGATCTGTGCCTTTGCGCATTTAGGCGAAATAACTAAACTGTTTAACAAGTCAAAATTGATCCGTTCGGTGAACAAGGATAGGCGCGAAGTATTTGCTTTGTTTTATTTGTTATTAAAGTGTTTTAAAGTGTTATTAGTGATAAACAAGCAACTTGTCACATATTAAAAGTTTGATAATTGTGCCACTTTTGATAAAGAAGGGCTCTCAGGCCTGCTGTACAGGACCTGCTCCTCGCCTCACTCTCTCCCACCACTAAAATATTGGGATTAACATCTCTTGAAGGCCAGGATTAAATCCTTTCTCTTTGTTCGGATGAGCCGCCGGAAACCGCACCACCAGCTCCAGACTAGACAAAAAGCAGAGGTCATTTTACCACAGCCTCCCCAGCCCAGTCTAAACCACAGCGATAGGTTGCAAGTCGATTTAAATGTGTTCACTTAATCTAGCCCAAGGAAAGCCGCAGCTATAGTGGCGCTCTCGTCCACACAGCAGCAGCACGCACACAAAGACTGCCTCTGAATAAGGGTGAGCTCAGGACCTTTATTGAGAGTTGGAGCGGTGAGGTCACACCGTCTTTGGGCCAGAGCAGATCCACAAAGAGTGAAGGAGCAGGCCCGCGCGCCTCTGCACTGGACACAGCCCAAGCTTTGAACCGAGTCTGTCCAAAAGTCACTGCAGTCTGATGCGAGGGGCTCACAAATTGCATACAATACAACAGATCACAGTTTGAAGGCTATCACAGATAAAAAACAAAAACACTGATACCATTTATATAAGACACACACTGATTGTCTCTCAGAAACTACATATGGATTCCTTATAAACACTTTTTTCTTAAATAAAGTAGTGCATCCGTGTCCACACAGCGACCCACGTGTCTGCTGAGTACAGAGCTGAGTGGCCCCTCGGGGCCCCTCTGTTTTTCACATACTCGTATTCCGTGGCGGAGGTGCGCTTCAACAGGTGTGTCCTGCAGAGATGTGCACGATGCACATGAATAAATTATAGAACCTCCTCTGGAGCTGCGCCCCGGGAGCCTCGTGTCGTTAGTTTGTGTTTTGGCAGCCACACTGTTCACAGGACCTGGAACTTCCACGAGGACTGGTCTTTATAATCCAAGCAATCCGCGTTGAAGTTGAGCTTCCAGGACGCCGCCTGGTCCTTGTAATCCAAGCAGTCCGCAGTCGAGTTGAAGCCTAGACCTGACGTCCCATAGCCTTGGGTGGACAGAGGTGCAGGGGACTGGTTCAGATGGCTCGTGACGGCATTTGTGCTCATGGGGCTAAGCGTGGAGCCGGGCCCGGACAGCTGGTGGTGCATGGGCGTGAGGTAGGAGCTGCAGTCCATTCCGCCGAAGTAAGACGTAGAGCCAGCGTAGCCCTGACTGTAGCCGGAGGCTTGTGTGTACGTCATGGGGTAAGACCTCTGCATGCACGAGGAGGAGGTAGACAGTGGGTCTGACAGGGGCGAGATGGACGCTGGGCTCCAGATAGACACCGGCGCACTGCTGCTGGAGATGGCCGGGACTGTGGTGGTGCTGGTTGGGGGTGTGAACTGTCCGCTGGCTCCGCTCTCAGAGCTCACTTCTCGGGCAGGGGAACTTTTTTTCTTGGCCGGCCGCACCTTGTTCTGGCCCCCGTTCTGCTGCTGCTGTTGCTGCTGGCGACACTTGGCCCGTCGGTTTTTGAACCACACCTAAAGAAATCAGATACAAAAATCATTCTATTATAGCCCTGTGTTATCACTAGTGTTTTAACCTCATTATAATGGTACACTATATTAAGTTGTCTTATTAGCGCCACGGTTCTCATGTTTTTTTCAGTATGTGAGATCAATCGTTTACCAAACTGTACGTTTCTTAAACGTTTTAAATATATATTTACATTATAATTTAGATCATGTAAAATATCTAAAAAGGTAAGAGACATTCTCTTTAGTTTGTGTGATGAACAGAACAATTGCATTATTCTATTAAGAAGAATATTCCAAATGATTAAACAGAGTCATATAAACACACATAAATACAGATTTGTTTGTATCTTTATTTCGGGTTTTTACAGCATTAATTTGATCGAAATATTTGAAAGGGTTATTTAGTAATTATAATAGGCTATGAACACATTTTTAATGTTGCAAAATCTCACCTGTACTCTGGACTCGGGAAGGTTAATTTTCAGGGCCACCTCTTCGCGCATGAATATGTCCGGGTATCGCGTTTTGGCGAACAGAGCCTCCAGAACATCGAGCTGCGCGCGCGTGAAAGTCGTCCTTTCTCGTCTTTGCTTCCGCGGCGTTGCTGCAACAGTGAAAACAAATACAAGCTATTGTGAATATGCTATTCTAAGTTTCTATGATGGCAAACCAGATCAGGCTACATTTAAATAGCCACTCGCTCAGTACGTCGATAGTGAAGCCTTCAGCTCAATGCGTAATTACGCACGAGATGCGCACGTCTTGTTGTGAAATGAAAATGGTATTTTTATAGACCTAGATCTTTTAGTAACTTTGTGCATTTAAACTCCAGTTTGAATCGATAAAATCATTGTTGTTCCTTCACCTGTCATGTGTTTGTTACACTCACCTGGATAGCCCACTGATGGATGCAGGAGGTCCATCCCGGAAGTGGTTAAGCTGAGCCCATTGACCGAGTAAGGCGGTTGCTTTAGATATGACATCATGCTAATGTTTGTCTGAGGGCTGAAGTTGGAGAAAATCTTGAAAATTGGTGGAGCTCCCAAAATGTAACCGGCTACAATCCCCCGCTTGGCTTAAGCGCTCTTCTGTTGAGACAAGAGACGTGCGTTACCATCTGCGCACAGACAACTTTACACTCCCAAGTAAAAAAAAGAATAGGCCTAAAGCTTTTGAATAAAATTATTGGTGGACATAACGGGACTGAAATAAACGCAATGGCCTAATTAATGTCTCATTTATTTAGATCGGTTTATTAGGCTAAATAATATTAATCAAATGATAAAAACGTCTGCCTGAAGCGACGGACGGCCTAATAACGCTTATTTTCCAAAGACGTATAAACGAGCAAATGTTGCCGGAGAGGCCGTACGATGAAGCGTAAATGTGTTCAGATGCTTTTCTTCAAACATGTGAACAGTAGGCCTACTTTAAACCCATACGCACAAAGCGTGATTGCTGTCACGTCAACTTTACTGACCTTCAGCCGCTCTCCCCACTGTGCGTCTTGATTAGTTGCATTTTTTCCTCCCATATCCAACGGTTTTAACCCCCTTGTCCCAATCTGTCGCGCTTAAACAACCGTTTATTAGTTGTTGTTCCGCTCAATAATAATTAGACCGAACAAGAATTAATTATGATGGGCTAAATGTTTTAATGGATAAGCTGAGTGACGTGAATGCGAGCTGTGCCTCTGAGTGCACCTGCGCGCCTTTTTCTCCAGATAACTGGACTTTTCCGCCCCCATCTACTTTGGCGCAATCTCTTAACCAAAACCAATTCAATAATAGACAGCGAGAGCACACTAATCATTCTGTGTGTTTTAAGACAATAATTGTAATGCGTAAAAACAAAACTGCATTTTTCGGCACTTTTAGGGAATTAAGGGTTTTCATCGGGGCAGGCCCACTCCACCAGAACTGAGCTAAAACGCAGTGTATAAATTAGACTTCTACTTTTTAAGACCCCAGCATTATCTTTCCCAAAACATTTTGGCACAGTACAGTAGTCTGCATAATAATAATAATAATAATATATAATAATAATAATAATAATAATAATAATAATAATAATAATAATAATAATAATAATAATAACTACAGTTGCATTTAAAATAAAATTTAAAATGAAATTACCTGGCGTGTGTGTGAGAGAGAAGGGTAAACTTTTTGGTAGTGCTTCCTCCAAACAGACCAAGCAGACTGGTAACACAAAGCGTCGTCCTGTACAGATTTGGTTTCAATAAAAAATCGTGTAAACCCGAGTCGAACCGAAGCAGCGTGCGCAGAATCTGGAAAGCGACGGAGAGCGTGTGGCAGCGGCAGAACCGTGAGCGCAGCGCAGAGATGGAGGAGGTGCTTCGCCTGAGGATGTGTGGTGTTGTGAGTTGGAGTGGTTGGAGTTGGATTTTGTACAGAGGGCCAGCCAATAGGAGCCGCAGGACTCAGCTCTGTCTCTGCGCCGTCTCACACTGATGGGGAGGGCTCTTTTCTTTTTTTTTTTTTTTTTTTTAGGAAAACAAATGTCTCCTGCTACTTTTTTGACGCGCAGTCTTCAGCCAATAGTAACAAGAGAGCGACTGACAACATCCATCCCACTGCACAGCACTACTTTGAGAAGTAAACATGCTGTATGTTTGGCTCCATGTTAACATAATATTTATATGTCACAAAGTGACACAATTGACACTTAAATTGAGTCTAGATAAGAGAGAGGCATGTAGGCCCAGTAAAACTCAGCAGTTTTAAACCATGATACAGGATCTAAGATACTAAGATCTTGTAAAGTGGCCCATAGTCCAGGTGCACATGATGTCAAAGAAACTCAAACGGCTCAGTACGCCTTCACATTCCAGCGCGTCCACAAGGGGATTTGTTAGTTATTGCCTTAAAAGTGTCCTCTCAGCCGTAGAGAGCCAGTGCGCTACCACCAGCTCCCCCAGCCTCAAGATTCAGCTCGCAGGCCCGCGGCTCTCACCGGAGGACTGTGCAAGGTAGGCCTCTGTACTCAGGCTTAATAATAGCCTACTTATAGGTCTACTAACAATATCAATAATAACATTTTTTTATTATTATTATTATTATATTATTATTATTATTATTATTATTATTATTATTATTATTATTATTATTATTATCATCATCACAGTATGAACAGTTGTGCATTTCACTCGTCTCTTTCCAGCTTATGTGACAAATACGCGTCATACGTCACTGAAGGAACCCTCGTGCTCAACTCAAAATAATACGGGAGGGTTTTCCATGGCTTCTTAAATGTCTCATCTTAAGAGGCTTTGTGAACACCTACACACTGTCACAGGCACTATCGCGCAGTGCGCTGCGCGGACACGCCACTCTCCTGAACCACATCTGAATATTGATTTAGATTTGTAAACACGGAGGAGCGGGCTTTACGGCGTCATTTGGCTCTGCATGGCTCCACTGAGAAGCCGGAGTAAAGACGCGCGCACTTCCACTGTGTGTTTATGTGACAGATGAGGACGTGGATCATGGATGTGTTTGGATTTGGACCAGGTCCGGGGATGGTGATATTAATGAAGAGTCTGATCAACACTCAGGTATGCGCGTCATTTTCCGTCTTGTGCCTGTGCCGTGTAGGTTTGGCACACTTCTGCACTCATCAGAACGAGCTCCTGATACAGTGGCCTATATTTACTGTGGCCCGTGGAGTGACCATTATCATTCACTTTCATGTTTCCAGCCCTGTCACCATGTTCTTCCTCTACATGAGCTGCACATATCAAACACTTCTGGGCAGAAGCGGTAAATAATGTATGAAATATAAAGGGCGTCCTCCGTGGGGACCGTGTCGGCTAAAAGGCCATTTAGAAGCGGCGCAGAAAGCGCCTCTGGGCGCCGGTTCCCAGCGACTCTGCACTAATTGACGTGGCACTTTTATCTTTGCTACACTGTCACCCTCCAAGCCCGAGCCTTACGCACAGAGACACACGTGCACCTTATCAATGTGCTGCTGCTTTATTCCAACATATAGACTGGAAACAACGTGGCCTACATATTTTTTAAAATTACAAAATATTGTCTATTCTCTTAGATTAATTTTGGTAATGCGAATTTATTGTGATGCGAAAAAAAGTTCAAGGCTCGCAGATCTATTTTATTCTACAATATCTCTTTAACTTTATACATAAAAAAAAAAAAAAAAAATATATATATATATATATATATATATATATATATATATATATATATATATATATATATATATATATATATATATATATATATATAGTCTACTCTTCATTTTGATTTCTTTACATATGAGCTGCTGTCAACAAAAGATCTTATTGTGTTAATAAGACCCTTGTGTTTAGAGATATTTATTTTGTATTTAATTTATTTTTATAATTCCTATAGACCTAAACATAATGGATAGTCTTGTTCATTTGTGCCATTTCTAGAGCAGCTTTATTTGGTGCGCTGTGGACAGAGATTTTGTTTAACATAGCGCCACATGAAAACGGAGGTAATGTTTGTGTCTGAGGCTTGTGGTGGTGGAGGAGGATAATCACGGGCTGTATTTTAATTAGACCGACAGGTTTGATAGATACGCTGCCGCCGCTGCTCTGCCACATCCACAGACTAAAGTGCAGCAGTGAGGCCGCACACAGGCTGCTCCCGGGGCTCCTCTCACAGAGCTGCAGATCTGCGCAAAGTAACACGTCTGTGACCCGGAGGTCGGCGCACATTCACATCTTCTCTGAGGATTAAAGGGGATAGTCTTTTCGAGTCACTGTGGGACGGGCTGATGAGAGCAGACACGTTTAGATAATCAGGCCAAACTCATCGCATTATTTCCATTAGCAAATACATCGGGCTGATTAACCTCCATTTGATTGTGTTACATTCGTTCACATATTATACAGTGCAGTGTCCTGTCTGGTTTGAAGATCAGATTTTTCACACCCTTTATTTTTATTTGTGCAGGAGAAGAGCAATGAATCCCTGAAGTGAAGTGGTGATGGCTACAAGAAAACTGAAAACTGAAAAGTGAATCTGAGAGATTGAAAAAAGTGCTCTTCTGAAACATCAATGTAAACAAGTTTTTATTTGTGATATAGGCACCACTGTGAGATGATCCCTGAAGTGTATTTTGATGGACAAGAAAACTGTGTGAAAAAGTGTGTGAGATGAAAAAAGTGCTCTTCTGAAACATCAATGTAAACAATGTGATATAGTCACCACTGTGAGATGATCGTGTGTGTATTTTATGGAAATACTGTGTAATAAAAGTGTGAGTAGCAGTGCTGTGTGGAGTGGTTGTGTGCACCTGCCGTGCTGATCCCCTGTCTGCTGAGGTGCTGCCTGGTGTGGTAAAACCTGCCCTGCAGACCAGACCTCTCAAGTCTTCAAAGGAGGAAGAACTCAATGTGGAGGATTTGTTCAGCCTTATTTGGTAACCTAGGATTTGAATTGAATTCTGGGAGGCATTCATAACACATTTGAAAATGTTACATTGTGTGATTTTGTGTGTAATCCCCATCATAAATGTTTGGAATGGTCACAGTATTTGCACAACTGTGACTATTCATGATTGATCAAATCCTGTTGTTGTGTGGCCTCTCAGGGCAGAGGTGAACAGGACATAGGCCCCGATCAGAAGACTTCCCTCAACAACACCCCTACAGAAGGGCCAGGAAGAATAGCAACAGCACTGCTGTCGCTAACGGGGATCCAAATAAATAAAGGCATAAAAACAGGTTTGCGGACAAATATCAGTACCATCACTGCCCCACAGCCTCCACTGCACATTCACATCTGCACACACACTATACACAAACAATGTGTAAAATATATATAAAACTTATTTAAAACACGTTTTAACATAAATACATTTTTTTTTTTTAAATAAACACACATTACATATGTGTGCCACAAATATCCCAGCCCCTTTAATGCACATATATTCTAGTACAAATACAGTCCAATACTCTGATCCAGGGATATCACCAGGTCGTGAATTTTATGAAAATTCCTTATGTATTATTATCCCAGAAAGAAATGCTCATGCTCCACTCATTCAAAACTGAAGACCATGAAGTTATCAGAAGAGTGATTTTCATTTTTCTGCAGCTGAGAACAAACTTAACTGAAAAGTGAAAAACCTGACTTCTCCTGATCTCATCTTAACCATTTATCATCATTTCAAGACTTTTGCTATTTGTTGTTCAGTGCTCTCTGACAAACAAATCCAAAGTTGCCGTGTGTAAATCACTAGAACTGTTCTAATCTTGAATGATGGTGTGTTTATTGCACTATTTTCTCTGTCATAAATATTTCCTGCCTGGGTGACAGACACAGCACTTGTGTGTGCGTGATGGCTGCTCCCTGTCCAAAAGCCCACTTTGCTTTGAATGACACTTTGGCGATGCCCCCAGCCCCACTTGGACTTCTCAAGCAGCCCCTGTTAGTGCCAGTTCCTCTCATGTCTTTAATATCTCTCTCTGGCCCGTGGGTTTGCTCTGAAGGCTCCCCAGTGACAGTTGGACTTGATGGCCACATTTGGGAGACAGCGGCGGGTGTTTGTAGCGTTCCCAGCCTCGGGCCTGTGGGACACTGATGGCTCGTCTGTCAGCCGGCCCCTCCCCTGTAATTAGGAGAGTAAACACAGTGCTTGGCTGGGCCTGCGTGGGAGGGAGCAGAGGAGGGGACCATCCCGCTCTGCGCCTGCTACTTGAGCAGCTCTCCCCTGGCCAAAGAGGTGAAACGCACCCTCTGGTCCTTGTCAAAACCAAATGAGCTAACATTTAAAGGAACTGCAGTTTACCAATATTCAACTGTTTTCATGGCTCCATATAGAATCAAAGAGAGAGAGAGTTTTCCCCTATAACACTCTCCTCTCTCTACCTCTCTCCTAGTTGCCTGAGCGACAGCTCAGTAGTTGGAGGAATGTGTTGTGTGTTGGAGATGTAGCCTTAAAGCTTAGGATCAGCCTGAGTGGGGGCACCATACTACCCCAGTGGCTCTACCCAGGCAGGGAGGCAGGCTCTGGGAATGCACCAACCCTGAAGGGAGGAATGTGAGCAGGGAATCTGCCAGACAAATGCCATGCGGCGAGCGGCGAAGAGAGACCTCGATGGAGAGGAGTCAGAATGCTCCTGATGATGGGCCAGTCCTCACAGACTGTGTGGCACCGCCCCTCTCCCTGCTCCCTGTCTCTGCTCCCTGTCTCTGCTCCCTGTCTCTGCTCCCTGTCTCTGCTCCCTCTCTGCTCCCTCTATGCTCCCCTCTCTGCGCCATCTCCCTGCTCCCTGTCTCTGCTCCCTGTCTCTGCTCCCTCTTCCTGTACCCTCTCTCTGCTCTCCCTCTCTCTCTGTACCCTCTCTGCAGCCTCTCTCTGCTCCCTCTCTTTGCTCCCTGTCTCTGCCTCTCCCTGCTCCCTGTCTCTGCCTCTCCCTGCTCCCTGCACTCTGCCTCTCTCTGCTCCCTCTCCCATGCTCCCTCTTTCTACTCCCTCTCACTGCTTCCTCTCTCTGCTCTCTGCTTCCCCTCTCTGCTTTCTGCTTCCTCTCTCTGCTCTCTGCTATCTATCTCTGCTCCCTAAGATTGTTCCCTGTCTAGCTCCCTCTCTTGAGCGCTAAAAAGAAATCTTCCTGCTTTGTTGAATTATCTGAATTCTGCACAAGCGTCAGTTTAAAGGTGCATCATGTAACCTTTCTGGTGGAGGGTCCACCATCTGCTTGTCTCTATGGAAATGCTTTGCCTGGATTGTTCTACAGTATGACTCTAAGCTATCCATCAGGCAGGCCTAAGATTGTACATTTTCTAGGTATCTTTGAGCATAAAAAGAAATGCATGGAGCATTCCAGGAAAACACTAAAATATTAGAAACAAGCAGGTGACAAACCTTTAACCAGAAAAGAGACATAATGTACCTTTAAATCAGAGGGTGTCATCGCTATGTGAGTTTGGTGGACAGGGGTACAAAGGATGGGTGCTCCTAGCACTTGCCATGTCTTTATGGTACCCAGAGAGCCATGCTGCAGCATCATGGTCCACAGCATGGGAAGACATGGGGCAGATGGGTGCAGTGTAGCAGCGCAGCCTCCGCCTTCTCCCAAAGCGAGGCAGCAGTGGTGGGAAAAGCCTCCGTGCTCAGGGCTGACGAGAAAAGCGAGCAGGGCTGGGCAGAGAGGCAGTCACCCCTTTGATATCCAAGTGCAGGGGCACGAGCCCAGCGAGCAGTGGGCAGACAGGCAGTCACCGTGCTGGGCCACTGTCCAGCCCCTGCCCTGCTCCTTGTCTGGAAAACCCTCGCGCCACCATACAGCCTCCCCTGTGCTGCCACATCCACCACAGAGACATGTCCTGCAGAGGTGAGGGGTGCTGTGTTCTCATGTTTACCATGAGCCCCTCACCATCCTGCTCACGGCCCAGTGCAGCTCCACACATCCCCATGGCAACAGCAGGGCCGTCCACACCATGTGAGTGGGCCCTGGGCCAAGTGGAGCTGCATTAGAGTGAAGAAGAGACATTTGGGAAGAATACTTAACCCTTCCTCTTTTCACCTTGCTTTTATATCTTTATAATCGTGTTTCAGGCTCCACTGGTCAGATTTTAGAGCAGTTATGAAGATGGTCGCTCAGGATAGTCTCATCAAATGTAATCAAAGTAGTTTGTTCATATACTTTTAAATGTTTTATGTGTGTGTGTGTGTGTATATATATATATATATATATATATATATATATATATATATATATATATATATATATATATATATATATATATATATATATATATTATATTTTATTTATATATATATTTTTTTTTTTTTTTTTACTTTTTTTTTGCA
This sequence comes from Periophthalmus modestus, assembly GCA_019594935.1. NCBI lineage: Eukaryota > Metazoa > Chordata > Actinopteri > Gobiiformes > Gobiidae > Periophthalmus > Periophthalmus modestus. Next base: position 16,552,080 of record JAIEZT010000068.1, on the reverse strand, counting down.
CCTCTAATGTAGCTTTATCCTGTACATTGACAGGATCCATGTGTGCATAGCCCCTTGTTGTGGTAGCCTAATATAAGTCCTGGGTAAACAGTAGTTCAGTGGCATGAGGAGCACCTTGAGTTGATCCCAGCCCACATAAGCCCTGAAGAGGCTTGTTTACTGGAAGTGTCTGTCTGCTGTTTGTTTTGTTGTTGTTCTTTCCGCCCGTAAACACCGCAGTGTGTCTTGAGTGCTTGTGTGTGTGCCATGTGCTACATTTGCTGATAACAGGATTTGCTCAAATTGGACTCACCAGTTCATAAAGGTTAATTGACAGTGCAGCTAGTAGAATGGCTGTGTGGTCATTATTAGTGCAAGTTGCTTTATTATTTAGTAACACTAATTAGGCATTAACTGTACCACCCTTTTTGGATCTCAACTTCACTTGCATGTCAAACTGCATTTGGATCTCTTTGACATTTGTTTATCAAACCAAAGCGTGTTTTTTGTAGATGTCCTTAGAATGGTGATGTTGTGAAACTGATCAGTTCTTGAGGTATTGATCAGAGAAGAAGCACTTGCTAAGCTTAGAGCGTTGCCAGTGCCCTTAGAGAAAGGACACTTGTTTATGCACTACATTTGACATATTCACTGTTTTGACTAATAAAATTGATGTATTTCATATTAAGTCAGTGCAGGTATTTTAACAAAGAAATACTGTTGTTAAAATATATTTGGTTCTTAAAAATAGTGATATTACAGAATTTCATGTGCAACATATTTATTATTGATAATTAAAAGTGTGATATTATCGTACTGTGCATTGTGTCATATCGAATCGACCCTTTAAAGGGCATGTACCACAGTGGGCAACCATGGCAACCACATGAAAATAAAGGACTAGGTGGGCGGGGCTATCAATTCAAACTAAATCATATTGCTTACTCACAGTTCACGGTGTGAATCTTAGAATTTCATTCTGTCATGACGTTTAGTGTACTGCTAACTGCTCATTGATAATAAACTATTGGACTTCATAGGGACTTCCAATGGTGCGTTTGAGGACGGCCAAGGTCAGGGACAGTGAACCAAGGCAGAGTGCACTATAAATAGCCCTGAACTCTTGTATGTAGATATGAAGGGACATATTAATTAGGAGTCCTGGAAGCCCACAGCGCCTCCACTCATCAGGGCTCCCAGTAGAGAGACAAGAGGCCTTTGATGCTTTCAGCAGAGGGCAACACAGTCTGTGGAATGGACTGGGAGGGTACCGAGGACACGCTTCAATGTGCTTGTCCCGCTATGATGACAAGATGGCTCATCCACCACTGTGCCACCGGCCTCCCCGAGCCCCCCTCCCCTGCGGACTCCAGTCAAGTCAGAGGGCTGGGGGGAGCTTTATGGCTGTCCACTACTGCTGTTTAATCTGCTCCCATGGATTCTTTCACTCCCACCTCTTCCCCAAATCTGGTGCTGCTCATCCCGGGGCCGCCAGCCTTGCAGGGGGGCTCCTGACCAGTGAGCTGATGCAGAATGGTGCCCGTCACACGCCACAAATAAGATGGGATTGCCCGGGAGGATTCGGTGAGAGCTTCATGGTAAAAGATATGGCCTCTGCTACCCGGTGATACCTTGCAATGCGACTGCTATGGTACTAGGCTTTGCAATGCGCTGATTGGGAGTCCCTGGTACGTCGTTAGCCTCTTGGGGCTCAAACGAGTGTGTATAATGCTTGGGTTTGTTTGTGAGGTGGACCCCTGCAAGGTACAAGGTAAAGACACAGCAGCAGGTTGAGCAGTGGTGAAAGGTTTAAAAAAGGATGGTCAAACTCCCGCTGGTCTCTGAGGGTCTCTGAAGGTCTCCTGGGTCTGGTCTCTGCAGGAGGTAAAGGGCAATTATGTAGTAAAAACACTGACCATTGGTTTGGATGTGGATGGAACTCATTGACTAAAACAGCAATAGTTAGCGTGCTATATTGTAAGATGCTTTTAGCTTTTTCTAGAGATTGTATTCCAAAATTGGACAATGATGGACCTTAAAGTGATGTACCTAGTTTTTATGTAGCTGTTGTGTGCCATCTGCATCTAATAATAAAGACTTTTTATGGTCTGTGAACAAGGAAGTAAGGCTGTTGTGCTGCTAGGATGTTAGTTGGCCTCTGAAAGTTCTAAAAAGAGCTTATAAACTCATCATGGTGAATATTTAGGATGTTAGACATGCTATCGGGAACATTTGAACTGTTAAAAATGAGCTAGTTCTGTTTTTTATGTTTTTAAGACAGTAAAAAAAGCTACTTTTCAATAGATACTTTTTATGTAGACCTTGATTACTACATAAATACGTAAATTACATAAATACACAAATTTGGAGTTGGAATTAGCATGAGAAAAAATATGGATCATCACATAGGGCTATTCTTGCTATAAATAAAAAATAAAATAAAACTGAAACAAACCGTGCTACAATTTGAATTCTGATGTTTATAGATGTTTATAACATCCAATGTTTCGTTCCGATAATTGTGGTATTTAAAAAAGTGACTTAAAAACTACATGAAAAAAAATCTACTTGCAACAATAATGATTAAAAACATGTAAATCCTAAATCTCAAGACATATTCTTGTTAAAAGTGAAACATTTTAAAACCTAACTTTGTCTGTCTTTTAGGCTGACGGGGCCTTTGTGGAGCCCAGGGGAACAAAGTAACTGTTGGTAACTGTGAGCCTTGTGATCAAACAGCAGTGACACTACACAGCGGCACGGTCCTCTCCTCCACCCCCACGCTCCTACAGTCGTAATGCCCCTCGCTAGTTTTCTACATCTTATCCCTTTTAATTAGAAAGCAAATTCTGGAGCCTGAAGAGAACTAATCCCTTACCGGGCCAACAATGCACAGAGTGGCTTTGAACAGGCGGCCCTCTACCCCCTGTCCCCCATACCCCCATCCACCCCACCCTAACCCCCAACACTGGCCTGCACGGGAGGGGGGGGGGGGGGGGGGCAATCATTCTACTACCCTTACTTACTTAACCATACACACGCTATAACTATTTCTACTATGCCATATTTGCATTTTGGTAATGTTAACAGTAATTAACAAGTATGAGACATGTGTGACAGAGATGATACAAAGTGCTCGCCAAGTCTCCGTTGCCAGATAGGGACGGTCCTAATTTGCATATATATTAATGTCCCTTATTGTATAGATTAGATCCCATTAGTTGTGATTCGGCTCGAAGGTGGCGTCTCTGTGATGCTAACAGTGGGTTATTATGGTCAAATTGTGTTTAAATTGTCGGAGGTCGAGGAAAAAGCCGTGGCCCCGGTGTAAGGTTAAGGCTGATTACGTCGTACACAATGGAACGGGTCGGTTCTAAAAAAATAACTACTGTTGACGTATATATTAGGGGGTAGTGCAGTTTTCCATATAGTAATTGAACTGGATTAGTGTGAAGGGATCGGTCTGGACATTTTAAAAGTGCTTAAATGCTTCCTTTGGTTTTCTTTTGATGCATGCAGATTTTTGTTACTGCTTTCGTGTTGTCAGAATAGTCTGCAGAAGAGGGATGGTAGACTACAATACAAGTAACTTTTTAAAATTCTTAAATTCTTAACATAATCCAGTCAGAAGATACCCTTTTTAAAGGCCTTGCACCCAATATTGAACCATGAGTAAAGAACATATCTCTCAATGCAGTCTTAGCCCCGCCCACTCAGTCCCTTCTCTCAGTCTAATGTTGAACCATGACAGAGAAACAACGCTCTGAAATAGTCCATGTGGTCTTCGCTCTGATTGGGTAGAATTTCCTCTCTCTGACATTTGCTTCCTTATAGTTCTTATCTAATAGAATGCCTTTACTCATTTAGCCCCAATCACTGCTTTACAACCCAATGTATAAAATGTCTTGTCTAGTAATGGGACTTTCGGTTCTTTTATGGCACATGTGTCAAACTCAGGGCCCGTGGGCCAAATGTGGTCCTCGACAAGGTAAATTTAGAGGTATGATGGTTTTAACATGTCATTTTATCAGGAGATATGCCGTTACACAGCCATAATTTTACATCAGATGAATATGCAATATTTGTAACTTGAATAAGTAATAAATACAGAAACAGTTAATTAAAAAGTTAAAAGAGTAGTTACATTTATTTTACATCTGGTCCTTTGAGCGCAGCCATTTTGCTGATGTAGCCCTTGGTAAAAATGTGTTTGACGCCCCTGTTTTATGGGAATCCGAATCTTTTGGATCTGCTCATTTCAAAGAGCTGTTCAAAAGACTGGCTCTTTTACTATTTACACATATGACAGAAGCAAATGTGAGAACTCATTGTAACAACAAACTATTCACCGACAAGGATGACCAAGGCTTAAATGTGTTTAAAATGGATGAACCTAGTCTTTGAAATGAACAGTATGCATAACTAAATAAAACGTTGCACTACATTAATAATGATTCTAAAACTAGCTGTTATTATGACACCAAAGATGTGTTTTGTGCACAAAGCTCTCACTCCTGCCGCCTGCTCTGCTTCTGTGATGATTCTTGTGTTGCTTCAGTATTCAGTTTAATAATCAGTATAAAAATGCACATAAAGAAGAAAAACGATTCAGCTCTTTTAAAAAATGAGCCAGCTCGTTCTCGGACATCACATCACTAGTGTTTTCCTTCACTAGAATGCATAAAGGTACAGGTACAGGGTTTTAGAAAAGAGATCCATGTAAAATTTAGTGAAGGGGTGGTGTGTTATTTGCTTCTAGATCTATATTAACCAGATAATTATTATATTATTCCTCTTTAAGACAGTAGCTTCTCAGGAAGGAGAGGAGGTCGGGTTCACCAACGTGTCCACAGGTAAAACGCAGGAGTCGCTGGGATAAAAAGACCTGACATGGCCTGAAACCATAACAATTTTTGACCTATATATGTATATACTGTTGAAGAAAATATACACGATAAACGATAATATTGAAACTAATTCATGCCACTGACACAACAACCCTAGAAACTCTCCAAAAAACTAGTAAATATGGTATAATATGGTTAAAACACACAAACTGCAGTAAATAAACAGCAGAATAAAACACTTAAGAGTTATTTTATATCTATAATGAGTCATAGAAGTTTTTTATCCAACCTCAAAATCTTATCGTAGAACAGAAAAAGAAAAAACCAGAAAACTCCTCACTAGTAAAAATAAAGCACACACAAGAAATACTGACCCCTAAAAATGATTGTTCCATCTATCATTTATAGATTTAAGTTGATATAGTCATTATTATGACAGGCTTAGAACCACTGCTGTATATTATCTGCATCTGTGTTTGTATTACAGTAAGTGTGAGCTTTGATTCCCTTAAACATTCTGCACAGACACACCAGGCCTGAGTGCTCTGTCAGGGTTCATTTAGTTCATAATGTAAAAGTATGAAGAGAATCTCAAAACACAATCACTCCATTTCCCTAGAGCCACTCATTTAACACCGTGCTGCTTAGAGTTTACTGCAAATCCTTTGGGCCTTAGACAGGATTACATATTGTGAAATTCAGATTCTTCTAGTAAACTGTTCTACCTTCATATTACTTATTTACGATTTTAAAATGATCTAAGAAGAACACTTGTTTTAAGAGCTCTAGTGCTAACTGCGTGTTTGCCCTGGGCTGGGATCGACTGAGGGCGGCGTGTGTGATGTCATTTCCCTCCTGTCTGTGAGAGTTATTCACGCTGTCATTCTGTCAAAGGCTGAAGCTGACGGAGAGCTGCCCCCATGTTGTAGCGCTGTGAGGAAAACAAGAGCGCGTCCTGGCTCTACACACGATTTATGTGTATTCACCCACTCACAAGTTCTCTCCACTCAAAGCTCCTTTTGGTTTAATCAGCCCCACTCTGTAACTTTTCTGTCACCAAATATCATTATTTTGTCTGGATTGTTCCACAGTAAATACCTCAGGCATCAGGCTAGATTATAGGTCAGATCTGTGGAGAAGTGACCCCACTTACAATAAGAATTCAAGCCATAAAAACACCAGCTATTGAATACATAGATCGAGGGTGTCCAAACTTTTGTCATTAAGGGCCACATATAAAAACACAGACAAAGCTGAGGGCCATAAACTGTTCACCAATACAGTGAATACTTCAAATCTACGGTATTATTACAAGTTAGACTGAACCACGAGACCTTTATTCATGCTACATCCTCAGTAGGACACATTAAATATTTGATATAGGCTTGCTAAAGTAGATTTTCAGAAATGCACAGTAAAAAGTACTGTTTAAGGTAATATGGGTCAATTCACCTGGAAGCTTGAGGGCCAAGAAAAAATGGTCTGAGGGCCGCATTTGCCTGACATAGATGGACAGTTTGAAGGTATAATGCTCAAAAAAAAAAAATCCATAGAATCAACGAGGTGGCAGACCTTGTGCACCTTTACGTTTAAAGGTAAATACGGATAAAGGTAAAATTAAACAAAAGTGATTATTTACACCTCTTTCCTTCCCTCCCCATATTCCACTACCTAGAAATGCTACCTGCCTGTTTCCATGGAAGTCTCACTCCTTCGCCTGAAATGTTCCACAAATGTATTCAGTTATTTGTGTCTTTATTGCAAAAAAAGACCTGCGAGTGTCACTTGCTTTGTCCATGGAGATGATCAGGTCATTACAACATTGCATAACATTCTAGACAAAGCAATAAAATCTCCATGGAGACACCAGAAAAGTTACTTAGTGCACCTTTAAACATATAAACAACTCAATTAAATCTGTAGTCATATTAACCAAGGCTAGTCTTGAATTAGTGTCTGTATACTTTCATACTTAGACTCTCTAAAGCGTGTCACATAAGTGCTCAGAGCTATCATTACAGAGCTGTCAGTTAAGAGTGTTTTCCTGAAAATCTCTGCTGTCAATCTCTATCAGATGTGGGCTGGAGCTTATTAATAATACATAATCTCTTAATTTGTTATAACAACACATTAGCATGAGCCCATCAATGGCTTTGATTAAGTATTCATGTATTTCTCAGGGCATATTTGCCACTCTCCTGGGCCCCGTGCAGATGGGGGGGTACAGGGGAGCTCTGAACATGGCCGCCTCTATGGGACTATGTGTTTTCCCTTGTACAGTTTTGTTGTCTAAATGTTTTACAAACTTAATTGGCATTCCCTCGGGGAGCCTGCCAGCTGTCGGCCTGATGGTGAGGCTTGGTAATTTGGTGCGCGGAGAAGGCTAGCAGAGCAGAGCAGAGCGGGCATGGTTGACGTTTGCGTTGTTTTGCTCTTGTTTGTTCCATAACACAGATAGAATATAGAGGGACAGATGTTAGATAACAAGCTGAGAGCAGAGGGAGCATGTTGTTAGGGAGGACAGGGCAGAGAGCCGAGTGACCACTGGACAAAGTGCTAAAAGAGTGAATCCAAACACTCAAGCACTGTGGAGTGGAGCGATCAGGGAGAAGTACTTAGTCTGTCGCAAACTCTGAACTGTCGTGTTTAATCTGAGCAGAGATGGTTAGAGTAGCCAAAAATGTGCTCAAGTAAAAGTACCGTTACTTCAAATTAGCATTAGAAGAAGCAAAAGTAGTAGTCCATGACTCAAGTAAACCACCCATCTGATCTATCATTTGAAGCTTATGTAATTTGAAGGACAAAACATTCCATAATGCACAGAATCTGGAATAAACTACAAAAAAGAGTAAAAGCTGCGATAAGTAACCAAAAGTTTTACTCAAGTAGGCTAAAAGATCTGTTACACTGTAGATAATATATTACTCAAGTAGGTGTAAAAGTACTGTACTCCAAAAAGTATGCTCTTACAAAAAGTACAATTTTAAAGTCTGACAAAGCCTGACACTTAATTCAGAAATGGGCCTATGTCAGTTATACTTTTGATGGAGCCCACACTTATTCAATCCCACCACAAGAGGTCACTGAAGGAACAAAATTAGACTTTAAAATAAACTTAGTCTTTTGGCTCAGATACATAGGTATGTGTGCAATCCTTTGACCAATGACAATGCCTTGGTAGAGGTCTGAATTGTCTTCATAGTTTAGTCTTCTCTAAAGTACTATTCACAATTTACACTGGACAAGATTTCAGATTTTTAAATTCCTGAAAAGTGGTACTCTTATTTTGACCAAAGATGAAATGTATATATTAGCTGTTATCTTCTGTTCCATCTTTTTCTTCCAGACTGTGCACAGGCTGCAGACCCACCCCGACGTGCCCAGTGTCCCAGCAGCAGTGCGGCGGGCCGGCCTGTCGGAGCGGGCTGGAGGACATGTTGACACGGCACACTGTCACTGAGGCATGGCCCTGCATATTCAGCGGGGATAATTCCTCTGCAGTGACAATAGCACTGGCAAATGTAAAAGTTGCCGTGCTTCAAGGGTAAATATAACTTCTGCTGGAGTCAGGGGAAATGTGCAGTGAATTTGAGTGTTAGTCTCAGTTATAGGAACAATATTACAAGCCTGTCTTGATTACACTGTAGATTACATTGTATGTTTCTCTCTCCTCCATGTAAACTCCCCAACAAGTACAGAATCCTGTTTTTGGATACATCATCAGAGAAGGATAACATAAACATACAATGACACTGGCTCAGTTCTGTGTCAGATCCACGGATCCAAAGGTTTGCTGTTCAAATCCAGCTCTCAGAGTAAACATAACTGCTAGAGCGGCCAGACGATGGATGTAAAATGCTTTGAGTGCCTAGAAAGAGGAAAAGTGCCATATACAAATGTTACCAATAAGATGTACTATGTAACTTTTGTGGTCGAGAGTCTGCCACCTGATTCTCTCCATGGAGATGTTTTTGCATTGTGTGGAATATTCCACAGTATGGCATTAAACGTAGTTCATATGTATTTAATTACAAGTGCTTCACTATTAAAGAAAATACCTTGAAAAAACATGCATCATTACTGTGAGTTGGGTTGCCTCTCCGCAGATCTGATGTGTAATATAGCCTGATAGCATTCCCTGCTTATCTTCATGGACATAGATAAGTTCATTGCTATACTGTGGAACCTTCCAAGCAAAGCATGTAGACAAGCTAGCTAACCCTCCTCCACAAAAGTTACATAGTGCTCCTTTAATGACTGGACCTACTCGATGAAGCCAGCACCACAGAAACAGCTGTAACCTCTCTATTATGGATGGGATACTCTGCAAAAATCTTGGCTCAGGGCCCATCAGTTTTTAATCCACTTTTTTAAAGAGGCCGGATGTGAAGGATGTAGAGGATAAAGGGATCTAGAGCTTAGTACGAGCTGCATTCATGATGCACAGGGCTGTGGCCGCCACAGACCTGAGACATATGCTCAGGTCTTTATTGGAGCTCTGCAGCACACTGGAGGAACAATCAATTAGCCATGACACTGGGGCTCCCAACGCTCAGGGGATGTACACGCTGTAGAGACAGGGAGCTTGCTGGGCTGATGAACTTCAGGACTTCTCCTTTACTGTTGCTGGTTAACACGCTGACCTTCTTGGGCGGCAGCAGCTCAGTTGGTAGAGTGCTCATCCTCTGATCCAAAGGTTAACAGTTTGAATCCTGCTCTCAACATAAACATCGTGGCAGAGCGGTCAGATCCTTTGGCCTACAGGTTGGTGGTGCCGTTCCAGCTCCCACAGATGAATACTGTGTCTGCTCACACTGGTGTATGAATGTGGGTGTGAATGGGTGAGTGGTTCCTTGGTGTAAAGTGCTTTGAGTGCCTTTGAAAATGAAAAAGCACTATACAAATTGAGGGGCTAGTTGCACTTGCCTTGTCTGCAGTCAGATTCCTGGTTGGTCCCTCGGAGGTAGGTGCTCGGAGGTAGGTGCTCAGAGGTGGGTGCTCAGAGGTGGGTGCTCGGAGGTGGGTGCTCGGAGGTAGGTGCTCAGAGGTGGGTGCTCAGAGGTGGGTGCTCGGAGGTGGGTGCTCACAGTGCCAGAGCCCTGAGAACAGCATGAGGGCCAGTCTGATTATTCAACACGTCGCTCTAATCCAGTCCTTGTGGTAGGACCTGTGAAAGAGCCTGCGCTTTGTGCCGGGGGGCCAATCGTGTTTTCAAAACGCCAATCGAGCCTAATCTGCTGGCCTGCCTCTAATGTGGAGCTGCTGATATCCTCCGCTGCGATAAATTAAGCTACTTATTAATCTAATTATGGGACATTCATCCCCACAAACTTTCATGTGACTTGGAAAGCCCCCTTCAGCGCGGAGTCCCACAGGCTGTGTCCCTGTCTGCAGACACTCTCTCTGGACAGGCCAATTAGCGGCCCTCAGGAGCAGCCTAACGAGTCTCCCGGCTCCACTTGGCCCCTCTCACACAGACACACGGGCTCTTGGTTTGCTCCTCTCTTTCTCTGCCAATTCAACACACATTTGGCTTTTATGCTTCCTTTGTGGTGTGTTTGGAAAGCTCACCATCTTACCTCTGGCATTTAGAGGGGTGAGGTAACATGCCCTATAAACTCACCTTCTACTTAACTCCTTAATTATATATTTTTTTTCTGAAGATGTTGTGATCAAACTTTACCAAAATGGCAAATGTGGTGGCTATACACACAAATAACAGCGCATTTTTTGTTTAATTACAAAAATGTAGATAGATATGTTTATAGAAGATGGATAAAATAGGAAAACTATTTGTGTTTGCATGTTAGGACAAATATTGTTTTCTTTAACCTTGCAAAAAAATATAAATACATTTGTTTCATACTTCATGTCTTGCTATGGATCAGACCTGGATGACAGAGGAATTACACAGACATTTATTTCATGTGGTCATCTAGATGATTGAAACTAAGAGTAGTAATGCCTTAGCAATGGCGTGTCTTCCACTTAGTTGTAGTTTTAATGAGGCGTTTAAAAAGACAGTCCCAGACTAATCGTTTAGCATTGGAGCCCACTCCCTGGTTTGTTTTAAAACCTGAGGTCTTTTTGCATCTGAAGGGCTCTCTGCCAGATACCCTTATGACTGCTCTGCAGACTTGGGGGAGAGAGGTGGAGAGGCTTATTAGGCTTCTCCAGCATTTCTCAAATTCCTTCAAAAATGAGGGTCCCAGAATTATTCTGTGTGGACCCCAAGAGCAGATAAGAGAGGTCTATGTCTGACTCTCATGTTTGTTCTAGTAAAGGTGCTAAACGTAAAGGTAACTACTTAATTTGGTCTGCAGTGGTCCAAAGTTATTCCTTATGCATTCTGAGTTTTGCAGTGACGGTAAACCCAGCAACAACTATCATGCAAACATACACTTCGTGATAATCATTTAACTTATTCATTTATCCTATTACATGTGTTTTCATTGCTCAAAAATACCTTAAAAACATGTATTCTTACAGCGATCGTCCTCGTCTGTCCACAGATTTGACCCCCTGTTTGTCTCCATGGCGATAAATAAGTTTAATACCAAATTATATATTCTAGGCATATTCAGGAATCCAAACTACTCACTCCAATGATGTGCAGGCATTTAACTGTTTCCATGGCACCTGCTCCCGAGACACCCATTACTTAACAGCTGTGACTTCTACCTCATCTAACTTATACACGCCTTCTCTGATACCACACAAATTATTTCTGTTATTTGTTGTCACTATCAAACTGCCATTGGATGCAGAGAATCGCAGATAGCTCCTCCTTGTACCCTACAGTGAGGTGATAACACAGTGCTGAGGCCGGCCAGAACGCTAATTGCATGGCGAATATTTATAGTCCAGACAATTAGCTGTTGCCTTTTATATGCTAAATAACAACACCAGCAGAGGCAACAGAGAGAGCGTAGAGGGGGTGTGGGTGTGTGGGGGGGTAAGTAATTAAGATGCTCAAACAGGACAGGGACATGCAGGCTGTTGTGCTCTGATTTGTAGCTAACAAACACAATAATTAGCCTGTTATTGTGGGATAATGAAGTTGCCAGTGTCCTTTTCCCTTCAGCCAAGAGCCGTCCCGTACAAGGGCGTCCACTTCCAGCCAGCTGCATTGGGACCGGTTGGGATGCATGCTCACAGACTACTCACAGACAACTTTCAACATGGTGGAAAGGAGAGAATAGGAGAGAAAGCTTTTTTGGGAATGCTAAAGTGAATTGCGTAGGGACAGATAGGAACTGTAATTTGCATAGGGAGCGTTTGTGTAGCTATATCTCCTGGTAAATGCTCGATCTTGTCTGATCTCTGAAGCTGAAAAGGGTTGGGCCTGGTTAGTGCTCGGATGGGAGACCGTGGGGTTACCAGTTGGCACAGTGGGGCAGCAGTGGCTCTTGTGGAAACTGTTGTTGTGTCCTTAGGCAGGACATGTTACCCATCTTGCTGGTATGAATATGGTGTTTGAGTGCTGGTGGTGGTGCAGATTGTCAGTTAACCCCAGTGTGGCAGTGGCAAAAATAGCAGTTTACTATGAGTGAAATGACAGGTTACTATGAGTGAATAATGAAGGAAGGCTAGAATCAGGTAAAGCACTATTTAAGATCCCATTTTACAATCTGAAAGTCACAATATAGACACGTTGCAGCATTATAGGTAGCTAAATTGTAGGATTTGAAGAAACTACATAGACCACTCTCTATTGCAGCCTACACAAACGCAATTAACCATTTCTTTTGCAGGTTTTTCAAAATATGCCATTACTTAATGACCTAAAGGTTATCAAGGTAACAGACGTAGGATATAATGTACTTTTCTACTAAACTGTGTGAATGAATACTTTATGTAGACCAGGGGTGTCCCCTCAGGCCTGGCCCTGGGCCATTGAATGCAGCAGTACCTCAGACACCAGTTTTTATTGGCCCTCAGGCCTCCTGCTGAACCGGCCTGATTGATCATAAGCAGTACTTTTAACAGCAAATTAAACTATTTCTATCACTATATCCCCAAACATCACACTGCAGTCTGATACAGACCTAAAATTAATGTTTCAAGCCTTATTAATACACAGCCGCTCTGTCAAAGCTGTGTTTAAAGCACTGCACTGCATTGATCACCGGCCTGTGGCCCTCCACTTTGAATATGATTTGAAATGTGGCCCTCGATAAAAAAAAGTTTGGGCACCTCTGATGTAGACTAATATTAGTTCTGATCAAGACCATTCCAAAACGACTGGAATTTGTCTGATTTGAGTATTTTTTTTTCCCCAGTATCAATACTTGGTCAAATGGGCCAACTTTTCATACAACTTTTCATACTAGTTTGATCTGTATCTGGGTGTTAATTTCTTTGACAATGCTTATGCTAGCTGTCTACTTCTGTCATTTCCCAAAACAACCCCTATGGTAAATACAGCAGCCTACATGTTGATTTCATAGACATATTTACATAGGCGGTGCATGCTCTGAGCTGCTGTGTCCATAGCGTGGCGTATACCTGCTCTCCTCCCGTATCTGTGTGCAGGGCCCGGGTGCAGGTTCACTGAGTCAACAATGCGGTCTGCTGGGATTAGGTGCTGCCGGAGCTGATTTGATATTTGTGGCTGATAGTGCTTGTAAGTACGCCTTTGTTCCCCTCCATTGTGACCAAGATTAAGGCTAGCCTCCTCTTCATCATCCTTCGCTTTAGTGTAGAATAACCCAGATAAAGCCACTTGCTGATTGAATCGTTTGTGCCTTCCTTTAGCATCACCTGGCATCACAACATCAGCGTCTAATACCTGTCAGTCAAATCATTATCATGTGTTGTTTTTAATTTCTACGAACGATGACGAGAGTTTTGTGTGTTGTTTTTTTTTTAAGAACTTGAGCCGAAACTTTTAATGAACTTGAATAATTGCTTGAAAATTGTAGATAGGTTTGTTTGGGAGCGCTGTGGATCTGCTGACGATGCGACAGAACTTATTTAAATAGTGGCACTCTGGTTCTGAAGAGAGTGTAAATAACGGATTATGATTTTCTAATGGGCACAGACTAGAGGTACAGTGAGGGAGATATGACTGCATTTCAATAGGAGTACTTGTATGTGTGTATATATATATGTTATGTTAATGTGTACTGGTGTTTTCTGTGGGTGTGTGGTGTGGTACACGCAGGTGCCAGTTGCATATATTTACTCCACTTTGATATTGAAATTTGGTGGTAAGAAATTCTAATTTGAGATGGCTGTGCTTTATAGTATTTTAAAGCTAGGATTTACTCATGCTGGGTACAGAAATATTGAATTATCTTTTAAATGTAGCCACAGCTGCCCTGGGGTAGACGGAAGTGAGGCTGTCAATTTCACTTGATTTCGATACTAAGGACAGTCAGTACTCGTTACCAGTTCCGATACCACCATGATAATAAAAACACTTTCTTTAGACAAGAGAATGTTATTTTCAACATTGTAGTACTTTTTACTATGTCGTGTTATATCTGTGTAATCCCTCAGCCGTCCAGGTAGGTTCTATAGTGGTCCATGGGTGTATACTAGTCCATATGGTTATATTCTTGTTCTGATACAGCTCAAGATCATTCTAAAGCTGTTCAGGAAAGGTTCATTTCTGTCCTGTGAATGTGACTTTTTTTAGTATTGATTCTTGCTGAAATAAGTATCTAGTTTTGAGTTTTAGTGTCGATTAATATACTTTTGACAACCCTTGTTCCATCATATATGTGCACACTGCATTCATACCATAGGCAAGTTGGTGAAGTGTCTTGCTTAAGGGCCCGATGAGCTGGGATTGAACCGCTGAGCCACTTTCGCCTCCGCTAATGCCAAGCTCTGCCACCTATGGTAAACTTTTTTCATCTCCCAAATCCATCATCTTATATACAGTCTAAAATGAGGGGTTATCTAATGCAGGATAAGTCCCATATGTTGTAGGACAGAACTGGTTTTAAATGATTAAAATTGCGGCATCATGCAAATATTTATGTTTAGTTTAGCATTTATATGGCAGATGGAGTTATACATAGATTGAATAGAGCCCCAGAAAAATGTGAATGTGTTTGAATGAGGCCATGTTTAAGCGATGCTGTGCAGTTGTGACCTGCGACACTCAAAGTCATTGTGCTGGTGCTACAATAACGCCGACTTCCTGTTTGCCTGGATCTAGAGGGAGCCACACTACAAAAGAGGCCTCGAGTCATTGATATGATTGTGTATGGTCCCTCTCTCTCTCCCTAATCTCTACAGGTATTTCTCCTTGGCTCTTGTTATTAGAATGCACCCAATGCTCTCTATTGATGCATGTCAGAGGCTCATTCTTTCATCTCCAACATTTAATTTACCGTCCTGTTGTGCGGCTAATCCTGTGTCGTGCCATTTCCTGCGCTCCTCAGATTGCTCTCTCAAAGCCCCTTCTCTGCCAGATAAAGAGGAAGGTAATCGCCATTGTCTGGCTACAGATACACCAGTGGCAGACCCAAATTAAAGGGCCGTCCTGCCCCTGTGCCCCTGTAATCAGCGGGCCGGGCCGGCTGCGCGAGTGGACCCCAGGGCTGCATCACTTTTATCCACAAATAGGCTTTGAGTGAGACCCACCCGCGGCTGCTGCGCCCCCCTATACTGCACAGACGTCCCATTTCAGACTGCTGCCTCCTGTTCTTTAGAATGGGCTTCCACTTGTGCTCCTCAAACTCCAAAGTACTTTAACTAATGCTCATTAAGCCAACTCTTGGGATCTGCCGAAAAGTTACAAAGGCTATGCAGCTTAATTGTATGGAATATACAATCTCAAACTTGTCAGCAAAATAATGACAGAAAATGATCCAGTCTTTTGTGTTTCCATATTCCATGGAACTCAGTAAAAACATAAACCTCCAAGGCCCTTGGATCAAGTTGGGTCTAAACTCGCTCGGTGAGATTTAATGTTTGGAATGAAATGCTCCATATCATTCCTGTATCATTCATGTAGATCTTTTTTCCTGAAATGCCCTGTCAGGTCAATATTCCCAGCATAACATATTGGCCTGATCAACCTTTACTCTAATTTGTTTCCAGACTATCTCTTTGAGACGGAAAAGCACAGGTCTAAGGTCTTCATTCACTTGGAGAGCACCTAAAGGCCTCGTTGCGCTGCTGTGGAGCAGTGGAGTGTAATTGATTGCACTGGTGTGTGGAGAGGGTCAGGGGCCTGCCTCATACACAAACACTCAATAGCATTGAGCTAATTTGGTGCTAATTGTAGCTGTGGCTGCTCTTGGCTGAATTGACATAACGGCGCAGGGCTGAGCCAAATCATCACCATTATGACATTAGCGCGGCTTATCCACTGCTAAGAGCCTGAGCTGATACCAACACTAAGGAGTTTAGGATGCTAAGAGGAGACCATGCAATCGCACCCGCGCCTAATACTGATGGACAACAATGAAAGTTTACAATACGGATCAAAGATCTGCTCGGGTTAAGGAAGAGATCCAATTAAGAGAGCCTTTAAACACAAAGTTTGATCCTCACGGGCAAGTTAAAGGGATGCTGCCTAGGCTAAACCCACTCATAACAAGACATTTAGCTTGACTGACTGCTGCTATGTACAAAGGAAGTACTGCTCTTTTAGCGCACTTAGCCTCTGCTCTCTGGACTTATGCTTTGACTAGAGTGAAGAGCCTGTTTAATATACAATGTGTGAATTAGCAGGGAAATAGTGTGGTGCGTCTCATAGAACGTGCAGGAGGGGCTGGGGCAGGAGGGCCTGAGGAGGGGCCGAGGAGGGGCTGAGGAGGGCCCGATGATTACTGTGATGTATCCAGGTTGTAATCCTCACACTGGAGATGGTTCTGTCCTTTCAGCCAGCGTGGGGCAGTGGCTGAAGAGGAGCTGGGAGTAATTAGACTTGTGTGGGGAGAAGATGGGCTTTAGGTGCAGCTAATTAAGATCATAGCGGTGGCTGAAATGGCTTAAACTGGTCTGC
Source organism: Periophthalmus modestus (assembly GCA_019594935.1). Taxonomy (NCBI): domain Eukaryota; kingdom Metazoa; phylum Chordata; class Actinopteri; order Gobiiformes; family Gobiidae; genus Periophthalmus; species Periophthalmus modestus. The sequence continues at coordinate 16,535,286 of JAIEZT010000068.1, read as the reverse complement.
TACAACACTGGATCTCAGAGGAGCTAAACTAATGTCTCTGGGATGCTATTTCCCTGCAGTCTGTAATGTTCTCGTAAATAAAACATCAAATAGTGATAATGATGTGTATTTTTTAATGATGTGTTTTGAAATGGAGGAAGGAAGGAATTAGACTTTGCGGAGATTAAAACATTCAGTCTGCTCTTAGCCTTGTGTATAACTTGCTTTGGTTCGTAATAGCATTGTATTGGCTATTCCATCCATCTTTGGTGCAAAAGATCTTGGTAGCTGTCGCCTGGGGTTACAGAGGGAGGGCGTGCTCTAAATGTGCCCGCTCTCCCTCTCCCCTCTGACCAGGCTTCACCTTTAAATCTGCCTTTTCATATTCTTCTCAAAGAGTCCTGTCCGCTGAATAGGTGCCTGCCACCGCGGATCTCTGGACAAACACAGCAGAGGCAGGAGCGAGATGGAGCTCTATTGGAGGTAAATTATTTAACACGGAGGTGGATTTTGTCTGCTCTCCCAGTACGGTTCCAGCGCAGATAAAAAGCAAATAATAATAGTGCTGCATGACGGGGAAGTGTAAAGAATGGGAAGAATATCAAGTCTAAGTTGCTCTATAGAATCTAAGTGACAAATGTGGGCTGCGGACCTGCTTGGGTGGTGGTTCTGTCAGGGCCAAAGGCAGCACACATGTGATGGACAGGCCTCCAATGGCTGCTGACACTGGTGAAGAGGAAATATTCAAATGGTAATCGGAAGGGCTCAGAAGCATTAGCCCAAGGTAAGCTCTGTAATGCAGCTGGTAAGACAGTGAGTCGTGCTTTATTGGTAAAGAGGAAAATCCTATCTGCCATTTAGCCAAAGAATCACAACAGTAATGCTATTAGCTTAGAGCCGCGATTTCCAAATAGCATTTAATTGCCAATAGCAGCCCATTGTTGGTAGAGTTAGTGTGTGAGGGCGAGCTGAGGGTAGAAGTGGAAGGGTTTATGTGGCGGGGGGTGTTTGAGTGTCATAGTTTAAGATCTCTGAAGAATGATGGCCCCTCACACATGCACAATCACTCACAAGCCACCAATGTGTAACTAAAGCTCCGCAGTAACTAGCTTAACTAAAGTCTTTAGGGAAAGTAAATTCAGACCAACTCTTCTCTCCTTAATACCTGATTTGTTCAACAACATGATTTGCGGAGCATCTATTCAAAGCCCTTTTGGGTCTTAAGGCTCAAGGCTTGTACCTCGCGGTTATTGTGGCCTGTTTAGGGTTTGGCTGTGTGGAGCTGCTAATGCAGGCTAATGGGCTTGGGCAGAGGGACGCTCTCCCAGCTCCCATTGAAGACCCCATGGAAGGCAGTATAAGCTCCATCTAATAAAGCCTATGGACAGAGCTTTCTTTCAGTTTTTATTAGTGCGGGAGGCCACCCTCCATCATCCCAGTCTCACCCCAAATCTCCTGTCTATTCTCCTCTCCTGTCCCCTCCAACCTGTGACACCAGCACTCCCTTTAGAGCCCAGCTCCAGCCCCCTTGGACCTCCACACCGCCCGTCTCATCGCACCAAGCTGACCCTGACAGCCGTGTCCCGCCGAGGGATAAATGAATGTGAAATGCATAGTGGGTCCTCACAGAGTCCTTTGTGCAGAGGGGGGTCAGAGGGGGGGTCTGGAGGAAAGCAGCGTCACTGCTCCTCACTGCTGATGCAGTTTGACAGCAGCGCGGGAGGAGGCAGGGCTGTTCTCTGGCTCTCAGTGCCTCTGACAGAGGGCCTTTTTCAGCCGCTCTCTCACAGGCCTCCTCTCCCTCTTTTATCTCTCTCTCTTTCTCTCTGTATTTGTCTCTCATTCTCTTTTTGGAAAAAAAGCAGGCCTCTCTCTCATCTCTCTCTGACTCTCTCTTTCTGGCTAAAACAGGCCCTGCCTCTGCCCCCTGAGATCACATCCTGGAGCGGTGTTGTTCTGATCTCTATGCCCCAGCTGACCACAGCTTAGGCCCCACTGAGCATCACCTGTGTAACTCATTCACATGTGTTTATGTCTTATCTGCTCTGTATGTCTTAGAACAGTGGTGATGGGTCTGTGTGCGCCTCATCCCAAAGCCCTCATTTCATGCAAATGACACTCATGTAGAATCCAGAGTGTCTCTGGTGGCTGCACATTGCCTAATCAATGTGAAGTGCTGTGTAAAAAATACATTGCCTCTTGTAATAGTTGTTTTGACCGAGTCAAGTGCACATCCTAGAATGAATCTCAACCTGAGATTCAATTATGGGCGCATGGCTGGGCACAGGGATAGCAGCACAGTGCATGGCTGTGATGGCACGGTGCTGCAGTCTTTGAGGTGCATGTGTGAAGCAGACCTGTGAGCACATATCTCAGCTCTATAATGTGCTATTGGCCCGGCCGCTCTGGTTCACTTCAGGGCCAACAGCTCCTCATATGTGAGGGGCAGGCTTTACACCCAGCCCACGTCAGCGCCACGCTGCTCTGTGGAGCACAGGGACATGTGGAAAATTGACTGCTGGAAACCTCATTGTCACCTATTTGTAATGAATTCCCTGATTGTCACATGTGTTGTGAGTGCGACACAGACACACAGTGCGCTCTCAGAGGAGGGAGCCTCACTGGGGCTTCATCAGTGTGCATGGAAGTCAGCTCTGCGGAAATGTGTTCCTGTGCCACATAAGCATGTTTCAGAGTGTGGAGCAGAGCCACACTTCATTATAAGGTGTTAGTGTGGGACTTGTGCATTTCAGGCACATTTACATAGCTTGTATCAGGGATCCAGCCATACCTCAATTGTGTATAATGACCAATTTGAAGATCTGACATAACACTGTATCTTAACTGTAATGTGCTAGCTAAAACAGTTCAGATCACCATGGATGTAGACTCTCTCATGTATGTAGACTCAGTTCTGTTTAAATTCACTGCAGGCTCATGGTCCATTTTCAATTGAACAACAGAATACAGAAACAGACACTTGACTTGTTTATATCCTCACTCAAATGTGACATTTAAAGTTCTCATCTCTTAATGACTTTTGTGACATAAAAATTCTTACACCCTCCAAGAGCTCACCTCAGCAGAGCCAGCGACAGAGAAAAGAAAGAGGCTTCACTTTGTAAAAAGTTGATCTTGCATCCTACCCAAGGACATCCCCGCTCTCCTCCCTCCTCCTCCTTCCCACAGAGGCCCAATGACAACATAAACACAGAAAAGGCAATTTGGCGTCCTCTTTCAGAACTACTTTGAAAATAAAGGAATTTTAATTACGGACACAATGAAAAAGAAAAAAGACTAAAAAGAGAAAACACTGACGCACAGTAAACAAAGCTGAAACAATTATCTTCTGGTGACCAGTCCTGTTTTTAGAACACTCATTTAATCTTTTATTTACTGCACAGAGGCAGAGGAGGGAGGCACAGGGAGGAGGCTGAGAAGGTGGTGGAGGGGGGCTGCACATATTTACAATATCCCGCCCTTGCAATCAAAAGATGCATTTTTTTTATTACAGAAACAATTTTGCCACACACCCGAGTGGAGGAGGGGCTAGTTTGTCATTTTGTACTTGGAAAATTGCTCGCTGTCAACACCCCCAAAGACAACAATGCATTTGGAGATTCATCAACAGGGTGACATTGTGAGGAGAGCCAGGCCACACAATGTAGATGCAGAATGGCTGTGGCCCACATAATTGAACCTGGTAGTCATGTATTGTTGACTTGTTCAGCCGACACAAAGTGAGGTGTTAGTAGGTAATTGACATTTAAATATCATCATTCCTCATGTTGCCCAGTGCTGCTGATGGAGGATGGACATGTTACACTGCTCACTGGCCTTTGGAGCAGGCTAACTATGTGATAATAAGGAATCTATCAAATCTTTCCCAATGAGCCATGGACACATTGCCTGTGAAGTGCTGGGTGTAGATGTGTATCAGCTGTGTCTGCACACAGACAGTGCTCTGAGCGGAGGCTCTGATCTTCTATTGAGTGACACTGATGCGTTATGTGGGACCAGCCGCGATAGCAAGGCCAAAGCTACAAATCTCCATTCGCAATGAGGAGAAAATTCCATAGGATTAATTTTGTGTGTTAGCCCCCCGGGCCCATCCCCCGCTCCCGGTGCACAACTCGAGCTGCAGCTCCGTTAAAAGACCCAGAGGAATACTGTCTTTGTCATCCTGCCGTTTGGGGCCGAAGAATAAGAGAAGTTTTAATCCCCATTGTCCGTGAGTCTGGGGGGGTCGGCGCTGTAAGATGATCCAACCGGCCACACTAATCCCTCCGTAGCACTTTCGCCACATCAAAAACACCCCCCACCCGCACACAAAGCAGCGGCCTTGTGCGTCGGACCCCAATGTGCAAATTCTAAAGAGCAAAATGGAGCAAAGAAAAAGTAGCGACAACGGGACAGAATGGACTTAGAGACAGTTGCACAGAGATAGGAGCTGCGGGTGAGGGTGGGGGCACCCACACCCACACACCCACTGGTGCTGCTGCTCTTTTACAGGTCGCCCTGGCAACCCCAATGTGTCCCCTGTCCTTACTCTGGGACCACAACATGGGGGAAGGGGACAGGTGCCACCCAGCCGAATACACATGGACTTGTACTTTTGTAAACAAATATCAACTGTGATACACTATAATATGTCTCTCCAAATCCTCCGGATTAAATGTAAAACAAAAGACTTCCACATGTGAGACACAAAAGTGGGCTTGTAGCAGGACTCTCTGTGGATCACAAGTGTAGTAGATCACATGCACCGGGCTCAGAGTAGTGAAGAGCCTATTTCATCACAATGAGTCCAAGAAGAGCCTGTGACAGCAGTGTTTGTGATAAGATCCGTCGTCATCATACTGTGTGATACTGCTGTTTCAATGGGAACCAGCCATGTTGATAAATGTAACAGAGGATGTGATAGGAGACTGTGGCTGTGGGTCTCTGACTGCAGCAGCTCAGATGAAGTTCAGTTTACGAGCGTGAGGAGTCAGGCTGGGGGCAGTGAAGACACGGGGGGTATTGCGTGTGTGTGTGTGTGTGAGGGAGCCAGGAGACAGCCGTTTAAAATTCTGTTTCCTGCAAGTGAGGAGGCTAATCCTGCCCCATAATTCCCTGCTGCAGAGCGCCCCCCTCGCTCCTCTGGCTCCTCCGCTCCACAGCACCACTCCCTTCTTGTGCGTGCTCCGGCTGGAGCTGCTCATAGTGCACTCTCAGTGAGTGACAGCACAATGCCCGGGCCTCGCACGCTTATCTAACTCCAGCAGATGGTGGACTTGGATCAATGCGCACACGCCACGATCAATGGCTCTGATAAAGAGCCTCTCTTCCCTCTGCCTGCCTGGGCCTGCCTCACACCGGCCCGATTGTTTCTCAGGTCTGGTTCATCTGCATCTGCCCGGCTCCACACGCCTCCGGGTCGCCAGGTCCCGCTGTGTCCCGCCGTGGCACCACGCGCTCTGGGTCACCATGAGGAGGTCCCTGAAGGCAGCACATCCACAGAGCTGCTCCTGGGGACAGAGCTCAGCCTCCTCCTATCAGCCTTCTGATCAGATCACAGCCCACCCTCCTCTACGGATCTCTCTCTCTCCAACACACTCTATGGTATCACCCGCTCTAATCTGACACAGCCATACAGCCGTATATGAGCAGTGTGCTGACCTCACAGCCCCTCCCTCACCCCACTGTACTGACACCACATGAGGGACACTTTTAATAGCACACAACTTTAGTGCGCTCCACCCGGGCTGCAGCAGCACTTTATTCTAACGGAGCAGATCAAAGTGGGTCAGACACAGAAGTGCCAGCTCAAAGTGGAGCAGGAGTCTGAGGGAGTGATTACCACAGAGACTGTGGTGGCAGTGGGCCAGGGAGCACGCTGCTAAACAAATCCAACCCCCTGAGCTCACGTTTATCATGCACATCTGCATTAGGAGATCTGATCAACACCAGTCAAACACATCTGACAAGTCTACACTGTCACTACTAGACCCACAAATAGTTTATTAAGAGTGAGTGAGGTGAGTAACCACTCAGTTAAGGGCTTAAGGTTAGGAGTTAGGGTATTAATGAAGGTTGTTATGAAGGCTAAATACAGCGTGTATACTGTGCTTGGGTACAGCATATGGAAGACTTTAATAAGAAAAGACTGGATTTTATTTTTTACCTATAATTTAAAACTGATGAAAGTAATGATACCTTAAGCACTTATAGAACATATATGTCTGACTAAGTTAGCCTTGAGTAACTTCCTCCCCTCCTGCTCCCTGAAGGCGCTTGTAATTGGCTGTTGGTGATGTAATGCGCTTCAATAATAAGCCCATTAAAGCCTTTCTCTGTGCTGATGGAAAAACGCACTGGCAATATGGACACCTCCGCTATTTATACCTCCCAAATCCTCATGCATATTCACACAGGCGGGAGAGGGGAGCAGCAGACACCCCGACAAATACATGGTGCGATTCATTTCTTTTCGAGATGCTGGAGCTATTTCAGTGACTGGGGCCTCCTCCTGCTCACTGAAGGGCCAAGCATTCTCCAGCCTGAAAAACATTTGGTCACAATGAACGGAAGAAGTACGAATTTTCAATCGATTAACTTAACTTGGTACTTTCATGTTTATTTAGCAGGGGGACAGTTTCAGTGGTGATAAAAAGTCCATGAATCGCGAATAGAGAATAGCATGGGTTTGGGTCTGTGGTCAGAAAATCTACCGAACTACAACACAAACAGGAAGGGAGCAGAGTAAGTTCTTAAAGGGCCCATATTACTGATTTCTGATCTGTGTTATAATGTTGTTTCCTCACCACAAACATACCTGGAGTTGTCTTTTGTTTAAGTCACACATGTTTAACACACAAACCCTGCATGCAAATGGTAATACAGAAAATGTTCCACTGTGTTTATAAACTCCATACACCCTTCAGTAGAATAATTCATTCATTCATTGTTCATTTCATCCCTGGAATGAACCAACTTTGAAGTGTTAGCCTCAGTGAAAGTGCCTCACAGATGTAACAGCATTATAACACATAAGATATAAAAAGCTCACATAAGTCAGTTTTACATAATATAGGACCTGTCTGATGGCTTTTGGCTCGTGTGCACGGCTTATGGATTTACAAATGCAGAATATATGATATTAACACATGAAAATCTCACTTAAATGATATCAAATGATTGACCATAAAGAAATTCTCATATCTCCAAATACTAAAATAGCAAGATAGCTATGTATAACACTTTATAATAAGGCATACATACATACATAAAACATTTGTAAACACGAGTCAATAATGAATAAAAGATGAAGTACTTCTGAACACATGATTAATAACACTGTGGTCATAATGACATTACATTATCTGTAAAGACACTTGCAAATGTTTGTAAGCTTTTAGCAATTTATGAAAACTATTATTGTAAATGACAAAGAAACCACTTTATACTAAGGCATAACCATAAAGTATTTATAAACACAAGTTAGTCATCATATCTACAAAGTAAGTACTTGCATGCACTGTTCATAGGGTTCCTTAAAGGAATTGAATGTAGCACCCTTACAGTTCATAAATGGACAGCATAGCACTGATGAATGATGTCTGCAAGTGCTGGGGTTTAGGTAGTGAGGATTCAGATCAGAGAGAGTCCTTTTAGGTTTAAACCAGCTGGATTTCAGTATTGAATGGGAACCCAAATGAAAGACTCATGTGAGACTCACTCTGCTTTCTGATTGGATAATCGTCATGAACCAAAACAATAAATCAACACTGCAATTGTTGTCAGTACAAGTTATGTTTGATTTGGATGTGTCTACCTCACAGTAGCCATGTTTATAACATATAAAATAAAAAAAACTTAGCATATAGTTCAATTCATCTTGAACACTAACACCTAACCTAAGGTCTATAAGGGACACACAACATATATATATCTAATAATGATTAATAATCAAGAACAAATGACTTTTCATTATAAGTTTATGATATTGTTTTGGTTTTTCAAATGGCACTTTGGCCAGTGTTGGGTTTTGATTTACATTTACTTTTAAACAAAAATCTACATTATGTCATTGAGCAGTAACACTAGCACTAATATATGAGCTGCTAATACAAAAATCCCCTGCATTTCAGAACATTTTTATTGAGTTCTAAACTAAAGAGTTTGCATGTTTTATAGATAATAAGACCTCCTAGTGGCAGGATGTTTTGTTGTTTGCAGTAAATTACATAAACTAAAAATGTCTTTTGCTGATTGTGACCAGTTCACAATCTGTTGGACTAAAGCTCATGGTGGGCCAGTGTTTGATGCTAGTTTGACAGAACTCTCTGAGCCGTATATGTGTCTTTGTTGTAGATTGTCTTAAGGGTCAGGCTGCCCCTCTGACCACTCTGAGCATTGTCACATGAGGTGTGCTGTGGCCCCTCCCTCTCTCTCTAATCCTGCTTAATTTGACTGCTCAGAAATTCACATGTGCCGCTAAGAACATTTACAGAGTACACTGGCTCCATTTTGCTCCTAAAATACAACACAGCTTAAGCACTAAGCTTTATTGATCTTACAACTTGATAGTGTGATTAGAAGAGAGACGGTGCCTTAGTGAAACCTCACAGTTTTTACAGAGCAAAATGGCTCAAGACTTTGATTTAGAAATGTACCAAAGTGCCATAAGTGGTAGTACTCTGGTCCATTTGCTTGTGTAAAACTACTTTGAGTAGTTTTATACTTTTCCTCCTACTTGACTTCAGTGGTGTAGCAGTTGAGTAAAAGTTTCAGTTTTTCTTCTCATGGTGAGTAAGTCAAAACAAGTGACAAATCATTTTCTTGTCATGTTAAATGATTTGAATATGTTTCTTGCAAATCTCTTGAATTCAAACATGGTTTAATTTGTCGGTTTTCTGTTTATTTATTTGGAACTAATTCATCATTAATCATTTTAAAGTAACAGTATACTCTTACTTGAGAAGAATTTTTGGATAGATTTTGGATCAATATGACACACAGTATTGATATTAGTGAATAGTAGTAATTACAGGTTATTTTAGCAGTGGGTGGGGTTTTAGAAGTACTGTGGGACTTAAATAGAATGCTTCATTTCAGTACTTGAGTACTTGTGCAAATATTTAACACTATCAGTAAGTACTACATAGTTGCAGTCTTTGATCCACCCGTCCTACAGCTTTTGATCACTACATCTCATCTTTCTATATGAAACAGTACATTGTTTCCTATCTGCTGCTTTTATCTCCTCAAAGATTACCACTCCGACCACCATCAAAGATCTTTTGAAACAGAAAGGCACAGGACACAGCCGCGAGTAGAAGAGAGATGCAGATTGGTCTGATTGTAGACCTGATCACCGGTCGGTCCATCGCGTGTGTGGGCCCGGGCTCTGACCACCCTGTAGGAGCAACACTGCATTAGTTCAGCACCACTTCTCCAGCACTCAATAAAGCCCATTTATCTGAACCAGAAGAAATGAAAATAAAGTGCAGGCCTTTTAAATGAACGCTTCATAACTGCTATTACTACTGTTTTCCACCACGTCTGCTACACGTGACACCGATGTCTCCATGTTGTTGCGCAAAACCTGATTTATCCCAGTACAGATGTATTTTAGAAGCAGCTGTCAGCCAAATGAGATCGCTGTTTGCCGTCTGCATCTAATTATAAAACGCCAGAACCAGGAAGTGTGTTGTTAGCATGCTAGTTGTTTTAGCTTTACCGCGATACTGCTTATGAAAAGTGCTTATAAACTCATCGCGGTGAATAATTAGGATGCTCTGAATACATAAGATAAGTGAGGAATAACTTTGGATCACTGCAAAACTGTTTAAAATGAACTACGATTTTTTTTTTTTCATAATTTTTAAGACAGGTATAGCCCTTTTATGCTGCAGCTAAATATGCCCAGCAAAGACTTACCAACCAATAACCTTCTGGATGTGAAGCAAACAAGCTAACCACCCTGACAATTGAGTTTTTAAAATAGCTGCATTGTTTCCAGTATCTAGTTCATATGGAAGTACTATGTCGGCGCTCTATCAGATTTTGACAAAGCCACATCAAAATTGTATAGCCCAAACATGAGTCATCTGTTATGCACACACAGCCAAAAGGTAGAGCGTACAAAAGTCCCTGTTACAATAGTACGTGGCATTGTTAGCAGCAGTGAATGTAATTTCGCCTCTCCCTGGCATCGTCCTATGGCATCCTTCGCCTTTTTGTATTTTTATTGTTGTTTACCGGCTTGAATGTGCTCGTATCAGTGCCTCTCTTTCCTCAAAAACACCTACTCATTTGAGCTGTGATTCATCGCGGGCTAATTCACATTCCCCCACGGATTACACACGCGTCTAATTTGGTATTTGTTATTTCTCTCTCTTTTGCGCACTTTGGATGGAGTGTTCAAACAATCTCCCCTTCCCCCTAACCACTCGCACAAAAACAGAAAAACAATCAGAGCAGAGGAGCTGTGTGGAGAGACATTATCTGCACTCGGAGGGAAAGTGGAGGGTGGGTAGGATGCGGGATAGGGCTGTGATAGTACAGGGGTAAGGGGGCCTGGCAGGGACAGAAAGAATTAAAAACATGATGAAAAGCACAGGTGCTGCAGTCATGGAAATGGAGATATTTTGAGGGTTTTTTTTTGTTTTTTTTTACCATATGGGCTGTCTTCATATGATATCTTAGCATTTTAAGGAGTCTCTTGATCCCAGGATTGTGTCATAGGCCTTTCGTCCTGCAGATGTTTGACCATTCAAGAAATATGCTGTTTCTTTTGGAATAGTGTGATAGATGTATTTACTGTTGTGTTACTAGGAGTTAAAGGCGCTGTTTTATATTGTTTTGGCTAAAGCCTGTCCATGGAGTACACTTTTTAAGTATGCAACAAAAATAGACTAAAATAAAAGCACATTTTCTCAATATTTGCCCTTCCTCAGGCACAGACCCTGCTCTTTACTTATTGTGAGTAGTTGCTCTTCCTTAGGCATGTTGCTCTTTAGACATTGTCAGTATGCTGTCAGTCTGCAGACAGCAGGCTCTTGACATGCTGACACATAACTCCATGTTTGTGAAGGCAGAGACAGTGATGGATGACTCTATCAATAAGTCCTCCACCGAGAGCCTTCTAAATGAAACCTCCAAGCCTCCATGACGCTGCTCTTCACCTCTCTAACCCCCACACTCCAAGAACAACTTTCTCTCCTCCTCCTTAATTCATTCAGCAAAAACTAATTAAGCCTTTGCATTTTTCCACCCACCTGCTCTGCCCTCACAAAAAAGGTAGAGAGACATGGGGGGTTGTAGAAATTACCAACATTGTGTGCCAAATGACCGCCGGACGCACAACAACTTCAGTGAGAGGTGTAATAAAGTGGAGCAGGAGTGAGGAGCTCCGGCGTGCTGCTCTGGCCTCACAGCTGGCTCTTTCATTCTCTGATGATGTGAGACCCCAGGACACAAGTCCAGCACGGCCTGGGTCTAATCATGGACTTGGCAACTGCTCTACAGCTTCCACATACTCAGCACTTTATGTGGAAATTTAGAAAAAAAAACTTGGATGGTATATAAAAAGCAGCATGGGCAAAACAATCTTACAGTTTACAAAACAGTGTGCATAAAAGCTAGGTCACACATATTAACGTAGAACTATTACAATGAATAGCTCCATCTGCCTAAAACAAAGATAAGTCTGATGGTCAGTGTTTATTTTAAAATTCCAATGCATATGCCCTGGTTTTATTTTTTAGAGAAATTCCATTTCTGTGCTGTACTGAGAGCTCTCGCTGTCAGCTCAGTCCTCGTTATCTTGGCCCACTGTCGTAATGCAGGGCGGGTTGGACCAAGATGTGCAGGACTCGAGGGAAGTTTTAACAGTGTTTATTTACAATAAGTGTCAGTAACACAAATAAAGTAGATTAGTTCGGAGGACGAGCGGGGCGCAGTGCGAGTGGATCCAGAGCCGGGAACGAAGAGGGAGCCAGAGTCAGGAGATGAGGTATGCAGGAACTGGAGCAAGACGAGCAGAGCAGAGAACAGGGTGCGAGGCAGAGCTGAGGTAACGAGACTGACCATACAGGAACCGGGAAGCAGGAACAGAGCTGGATCAGGAACGATGGAGCTGGGACGGACTGGGAAGCAGGATCTGGAGAGGAGCAGGAGAATATCTGGTAAGTGAGGCAAAAACGGAGAGCAAAATACTGAGCTAGGAACATCAAGATTATCACTTGGACACGCGGACGATCTGCCACCGAGTGTCAGGAGTTGGCCCTTCTTATCCTCCCGCTGGTGCGTAGATTGTACTGATGGAGAACAGGTGCGCGCGGGAGGAGCCAGGAACGCCGCCCAGCTCCGCAGTCAGGCAGGTGAGGGAGGGGGGAGGAAAACACAGGAGGCAGACAAACAAGGCAGGAACACGTGGATATGACACCCACGTTATCAAAGGTATAATACTCCCTACAATGGAAGCATAGCCAGACTGTACTAGACTGGAGTGGACAACACTTCCAGCACCCAGAGACATGAGCCTTCAATGCCTTGAGAGTTCATGTCTCTGGGTGCTGGGTTCTGTACAGATGGTAAATAATTTCTCCTGCAGTAGATCTCCAGCGTCTTGCCTCTTCTCCTCAACTCTCGGGCTACTCCAATTTATTCTAGAGCAGTGGTTCTTAACCTTGTTGGAGGGACTGAACCCCACCGGTTTCATCTGCACATTCACCGAACTCTTCTTTATTGAAAAATAAAATAGATTAGAAATAGATAAAAAGATTTTTTTTTCAAATTCAAGACATAGGTGAGTTTTAATTAATTTGACAAATGTACCTGGATGTGTATCTGGAGACGCTCGCAGTCCGCAAGTCTATTGGCGGTGACAGCATCTGATGCTATAGAGTTAAGAAATGACACGACATACCATCACGACAGTCACAAGTTGATACTGAGTCACCAAATTCTCTGCAGCACAGACTGGTCAAGCAGCGTGATCACCTGCAGCCAGTGATGGACAAGCGTCTCATCAAGAATCATATGAGTCGGGTGCGTGTCTTGACCTCTGCCGAGCCCCTGAGACTGACTCACCGAACCCCGAGGGTTCGATCGAACCCAGGTCAAGAACCACTGTTCTAGAGCATACAGGTATAGAGGACTACTTGAGAACGTTTGTTTAGCTGTGTCTGTTTGTTGTATTGTGCCTTGTACTGAAGCGGAGGAGGCCATGTGTTCATTGATTTGTATGTTGGATCATTAGGAAGAGTAATCGTCAGTATGTTTGATCAGTGGTGAGGAATACCAAAATCATTTGAATGGTCTTTGTATGTACTGAGATCCATGAGTTAAGAGTCAGAATGTTACTACTTTCAGGATATTGTTGCTAGGGCTATGTGGGTCAGAGCCTTTACCCTAGAATTGAGAGCTCATTTGAAAGGGGCTAAGATCTTGGCCGACGTGCTTGCTGTGTAACGCAGTAGTCTCTATACCACACTTAAAGGTTATATTAAAGTACAGGGGTCATCCTGCAGTTTGACTGCACTGTGCTTGTGGCTGTGGGTGTGGTCCACATGTCTTCTGTGTGTCACAGGAGAACACTTAAGCTCCTGTCTTTGAACTATGATGTTGTGTCAGACCGCCACACCAGATATTTGCCCAGCAAATATTTTAATCCTCAACTAATCACTTGGTTGAGTTCAGTGGAGGCGAGGGGGCGAGGGGGTGAGTGGGTGAGGGGGTGAGGGGGTGAGGGGGTGGGAGGCCTGCTTACTGCTGCTGCGGTGCTGGTGGCCGGTGCTCTATTTTCCAAAGGCATTGTGGGAAGAGCCCAGCAGACTGACCTCTGGAGTGAGCGCGAGCATGCTCAGGTAGGATGCGTTTAATAGATGAGACACATGCAGTGGTAGTGTGAGTTTATATGAGCGAAAACAAAGGGACCTGCAGCTCTTTCATGTGCATAGTCTAAATGACATTTCCAGTGAAAACAGTGTGCATGCAGACGGCTCGCTCCACAGACTCCCCACTCTAAACAGCAACACAACATGCACCAGGCACTTGGCCTCTCCTGCATTTGATTATTATCAGAATATCCTTAATCATAGTGAGACAGTGCCAGTGAGGAGCAGCCCGCTACAGGCACGTCAAAACATGTCCAAGCGTAAAAGAGCAGACAGCAGCGTGATGGGCAAATTAGTCCTAGCACTGCCTAAATGTGAGGGCAGAGGAGAGAGAGAGTGCAAATGAGCCGTCTGCACAAGACGCTCTGAAAGAGAGAGACCTTCTCCGTTTCACCATTCCCCCAGCGCTCCTCCACATCAGCACCACTAACTGATAGAGAAATAAATGAAGGGAAGGCTGCTCAAATAGATATGATTCTGAGGCCCATTTAAAGAGTGGAACTGATTGTGCATGTCTGATGTGTGCTGCACAGTCCTCACCCGCGGGGCTTGGCTTTCAAAGCAGAGAGACTTCACCATAAACACTCCATTAACAAAGTTCAGCTCTCCTCTCAGCCCCCCGCAGAACCTCCCCCTCCCTCAGAACCCCAAAGAACCCTAGAATCCACAGCCCCGCCCCCTCCACTGCCACTTCTGGCCCCACCCCCATCGAGGGAACACTGCATTAATAAACACGGAATGGATCAAATGTTTTTGGCTCTGTGCAGTCACTAAGCAAACATATGTTTTTACAGAAACACTTGATTTTCAGCGTGTGAAGACAGACCAGTTACTCTTTGATGATGAACCTGACCAGTGAAATCTGCCTTTATTACTGCTTGTTAGATAACTTAGCTGTCACCAGTTTGAGTAAGAATAAGACTTTTCTAATGAGACTTTTAGCATATTTCAATTTAAATTCTATGCAGCAGTTTGGATCCCAATACTTAAAGGAGCAGCATGTAACTTTCTGGAGATGGCAAGTCACCTGCATGATTCCATGGAAATAAACCATATTGTGAAACATTCTCCATGGTGGTAGATACTGAGAATACTGTGGAATACTGTAGTCAAATGGAACAACATTTCAATGGAAACAAGCAGGCAGAGGTATTTGGCTCCTCCAGGCCAAACACAAGTCAGGTTTGTGCAAATGCAAATGCTTTCAGTTTTTCAGTGCAATAAACACAAAATGAAAACAAAGCACACTTTTATTTTAGTCAACTTTTAGCTAAAAAGTTAGATATTGTGGATTTAAATGTAAAGTTTGTAACTGTCTATGCAATCCACCCACAGACTGTATAAAGAAGTGGACTAAGTGAGTGTGACACAGTGATGTGCAGTGACGTTCATAGCTGGTGAGGCACTGATGTCAACACAATCAGATTTACAAAGATATAAATCATCAGTACATTTGGCCCCGGGTCAGTTTCTCTCCTAGTGACTTGGGGCCAGAATAAAAAAGAATTTCAAAATAAAAGTTCCGAAATCCGGATGAAATAGCTCTAATAGTATGAAATAAAAAGCTGGTTTTGTATTGTTTTTTATCCTTATTCTGGTTCCCCAATTTTCAGTGGATTGAAGTCATTACATTTCTTACCATTTTGTACGTCTCTGTTTGAAAAGAGCGAGTCTTTCGTCCCGTCGTCTGGAGCAAACCATTTAGCTCCTTTAGGGTTGGTCTTCCTTCAATTATAACCTCCTGCTTCGACCGAAAGTCCAGTTTAGAAAACTGCTTGAGCTTTAATATATAATCTTCCTCCATTTAAAAAGTAGGGCCAGACAAGAAGAAAAAAGTGAATTGCTAAAGTTGACTTGCTAACTCTAAATTGTAGTTTGCGGCCCCTATTCTGCGGGAATTACAAGAATCCCTGGGCTCATGAGTGCCCCCTAACATGCAGGCAGGGTACCCGGCGCGTGCCTCACCCAGCTGCTTAAAGCAGCAGCGTCACTGCTGAGCTACAGCACAGTCAGTCCATGTGAGGCATGAACGGCCTGGTAGGTAAACATAAAAATTCAGTGATTTTGAGTATAAAAAAAAGAATAAAATTGCAAAGTTAAATAGAAAATAACTTTATAGTACAAAGTATTGGATAAATAAACTATTTCATTAATTTTTCTCTGTGATGACCTGCCTAACCTGGCTGCACGTCACTGGTGTGACGTCACCCATTGCGTTTGGCTCCAGTGAAATGAAGCTCATTGTGGCTAGCGCAGTCATAGGGCGAATTTGGAGCCACTTTGCATATTAGCAATTCTGGCCACGAGTTTCATAGCAACCAAAGAGCCAATCTTTAGCGAAGCTGTTGAAGGGAACACCCCTTCCCACCCGCACCGCTGGTTTAGTACGGAGCGGGTGCTTAGCAACGCTGTCAATCAAACCTGTAGCTAATACTAACGGGAGCAACCTCGGGGAAAGAAGGCGCCTAGTTCGTCTGTTATTAATGTTTATATCTTGAGTTACGGACACAATAAAAAAAGTGAAAATGTCAGGATCATGTAGAGCGAGTTAATATGAACATTTTAAGACCAAAATAATGAGTCCCACTACAGCAGTTACGGAGAGAGGGGTGATAATTTTCTAATGTGAAGTGAATTGGAGCCAAAGTTAATGGAGCCGGAAGTGCGCCCATGATCACTTCCTATTGGAACGCGGAAGCTAGCAGGTTAGCTATGTCCATTTATATATGCAGTCTCTGAATCAATCAGATACATTTGATGTCTTTGGCTGCAGTGATGCATTCGCTTTGACCGTGACCCAAATTTTCCCTGAACAAGCCATAAACGAGTCACCATACACATTAGGACTTCTCTGCAGCAGGATACTACAGTGCATTTGACTAGTTTGATAGTGTGAGAGTGAAAGGGTTAACACTGTGCTGTAGATGGACAGAAGGCCATTGAGTTAGCCAGGGCCAGGCCGGAGCAGTGGACTTGGGATTAGAGTCATGAGACCCTACCCTACCCTACCTTCCACCGCACAGGGCCAAGTGCACCAGGCATAGGCTAACACTTACGGTTTTATGCTCCAAGTAGTGCCCTCTATGATCACTTTATCATCACTAAAAAGCAGCAAGGACAGCTTCGGTAATAGGTGCCAATTTCCACTCCAAATTTCACTTTCAAAACCATCTGATATAACCTGCTGCTAAATCCCTGTATTATTCCATTTGAATGAATATAGCAACTTTATCACAGGGCTCATGTGTGACTGCCTGAACCATTTAAACTTGTCAATATGGCAAATGGGAATGGGAGCACTTCTTTTTGGTTAGGTGAATATCCGGACTTTGCGCAGGTATGGTGTCTGCAGATAAGTGACCAAGCTAGGTCGTTTTTTCCCCCTTCCTTTTTTGAAAAATTGAAGGAGGAGAGATATGAGTGGTAGGTAGCAATTACTAAGCGCTTATTCGAGCCGGGAGCATAGAAAGTAGGAGCAGAGGAGAGGATAGGCGAGAGGAGGGGAGGGGGACTTCGGTGAGATCTTGGGTCCCCCTGCTGACTGGTGCACGGGTAGATCACAGGCTCATCATGTCAGCCCTGTTTGTTGAAATCCTCCCTCATCAAACGACA
This sequence comes from Periophthalmus modestus, assembly GCA_019594935.1. Classification (NCBI taxonomy): domain Eukaryota; kingdom Metazoa; phylum Chordata; class Actinopteri; order Gobiiformes; family Gobiidae; genus Periophthalmus; species Periophthalmus modestus. The sequence continues at coordinate 16,517,809 of JAIEZT010000068.1, read as the reverse complement.
AATTTGCTACACGTTTACCTTTATCAGATGAGAAAGGAGGAGAGGCAGTGCATTGTGTGCGTGTGTGTATGTGTGTGTAACCGTCATGGGGCCAATTACTTGCTCCTCTGAGGCCGACGACTCTGCCATCTCAGGCCTTTTCATTGCCGTGGAAACATCTGTGCCTGAATATGCAATGAGAATGTGCTACAATGCTAATATTTGCTAACATTTGCTAACACAGGAGCTGTCTCTTTTAACTATAGAGAAGGGGGACTAGCGGTTATAGGGAGCTTTGTCTTCCTCCTCTTCTTCATCATGACTTCATTAACTGTGCTGATGAGAGTAGAAGTAGTGTCTTGGATAAACAGAGGTGTTGACCGAGTGTGCCACGTCAGGAAGTAACTTCATGGATGAGTGCTAATGAGGCTGTTTAACTGCTCTGTAATGTCTGCTCCTGAGTCTAATCGTTATGGACACTGAAAGGTGCACTGTGTAACTTTTCTGTTTTCTGGTCCTATATTACGCAAAATTGATTAATGTGAAGTTTAAGAAAGTTTAAGAAAGTTGTGTTTTTTGTCATTCACATGTTTGAATAATCCTTTTATTTTTAGTTTGTCTACATCTCCAATGTTCAAAATGCTCCGTTCCACCTTGTGATGTCATGAAGTGTCAAGTCAAGCTCCATTTACCTTTTGTTTAGTAGAGATTCGCAATTCCAGGGCTGAAATTATCCACATGATTCTAGTGTAGCTGTATGGAGGGTAAAAACACAGTGGAGCAGTTCTGTATTCCCACATGACATCACAAGGTGGAACAGAGTATTTTCTGTTTAAGAGACGAACTCAGCCTAAATATGCAGCATTATTGTGTCAAACATGTGTGAATGAAACAAAACACAACTCCATCTATGTTTCTGATGAGGAAATAACAAATAATTATTACATGAATCAGAAAATAGCGTACTATGGGCCCTTTAAAGGGTCTGCCACCTGCTTTGCAACCTGCTTCTGCCTTGAATTGAAGTTACAGGTTTGATCCTGGGCTGTGTCTGCTTGTCAATGCCCAATCTAGTTGGATCTTGGAAGCCTGGGCCTGGTCAGTGCTCAGATGGGAGACTGTTATAAATACCAGGTGGCACAGCGGAGCAGTGGCTCTAGTGGGATTGTCATTATTGATCCTTAAGCACGACACTTCATCAACATTGACCAGTGTGAATGTGGTGTGCCTGAGTGTTAGTGGTGACTGGAGGGGCAGATGGTGCAGATTATCAGCCTCGCTTCTGCCTTTCTGACCTCAGGCAGCTGTGGCTACAGTAACCTAACATCGGCAAATGTGGAGTGAATGAATAATGCACTATAAAGCACAGTGGGTATCTTGTAAGGTTATTATATAAATCCAGTGCAGAATTATTATTATTATTATTATTATTATCATCATTATTATTATTATCATCATCATTATTATTATTATTGTTATTAACAGGCATCCTTGCCCACAGAATGCATGTTTTCCGCAATAAAACAAACCAGAGATTGACTAAATGCAGTATAAGTTTAATGCCATACTGTGAAACATTATAGGCAAAGGATGGTGAGCCCCCTCCAGAAAAGTTACACAGTGCACCTGTGACGACGATCCCTCAGAATTTGTTTACCCAGAGTTGTATTTTGATTGATTCTTGCATATTTGAGTAACCCTATGCTGTCCTGCATTTGAGGCATGTGTGCTCAGAAAATATCTTTTTTCACCTACCCTCTATCCCCGCCCACTGGTCTGTAATTACTTGTGATTATTCACATAATTCAAACATGAACATAAATTAATCTGCTACTTGCTACAGAGAAATGGCAATATTAAGAAGCCTCAAGTAAATAGACCAGTTTGTATTATTAAGCCATTTAGGATCAGTATTGCAGTTTACAATAATATGTCCTCCTCAACCATTCTTCTGTTCCCGTTGCCCTGCAGGTTGGCCCTACACTTGACCTGTGCTCGGCTTCAGTCAGTGTGAGGAGCAGCCCTTATGTGAGCTCCACTGATGCAGATAAAAGAGTAGAGATAGAGCACAGAGAATGAGGCGTGAGCAGAGGAGCAGGGAGAATTAGCATAATGTCCTCCACCACAGTCCCCCAGGCGAACCACGCTACACACCACCAATACTCTTAATTCAATCGCTTTATTTTTATAATACTTCACAAATTAATAATGTGGGTCCTGCCCCCCTTCCCCCCATTCCTTTCCCCCCGTCCCTTCCCCACACTCACCCCCACAAACCACCGAGAGCGCAGAGCCGAGTGAGACAGTGAGCTGCCTAACTTTGTGACTTTAACCCAGGAAATTGATGTGAGCGGGCCTGGAGGCGGACCTGCTAATGAATGGTAGGCCCAGAAATAAGAAAGTTAAAAGATGGTCCTTTATAAAGTAATTTAAGAAAATCCTGTTAGCTGGATCAAGTACAAGACTATAATTTCTCAAAACCGCAGACGGGAGAGCTTGCAGAGCCGTGCTGCACTTAATAACAAATGAAGGAGGTGGAGAGATAAAGTGCAGAATCAATTAGGACAGGTTTGTAAACATAAAGGAGAGAGGGGGAGCAGGGGGCAGCTGGAGGTGGGACAGGGGCTGTGTGGAAGTCCCCAGGGGACAGTGATGATGCTAAGCTGTGAGCTAAGGGGTGAATAGTTTACTTAAAACTAATTGGAACTGCAAATTTACTGGTGAAACTGTGATGTCCACTACATTGTTTAAATTAATTGTCTTTGGTATTAAACTATTAAACCATAAAATAATCTGATCATAATATTATTCGATGTAAAATTAAATATTGACCTGAAACTGGTTGATTGACTTCCCGTTCTAAACTCCAAACACTGGTTTTGCCTCTTCATAGAGTCTAGTGTACATCTATTTCAACCCTAAATGTATGACCCCAAATTTAAAAAAAAAAAAAAAAGGTTCAAGTGTGTTCAGAGAAGTTGAAAGGGACAGGGGCAAAACTGAACTTTTTAGAGGACTCAAGCCTCAAATGTAGAAAACTATGGTATCACTCAAACATGCATCAACTAAAAACAACTGTAAGTAAGACGAGGATGAGGGAACATCATCCTAACACGGTTAGAAAAGTTCATAGTTGACTTTACGTAATAAATCCCCTTAAAGTTATGCCATTTTAAAGGCTGAATAAATGAGCTCAAATATCAAATGGAATGATAAATACCAGAAGTTGTTTTTACACTCTCAGTGTGACAGGTGATAACACGCTCTTATCTGGACTCTGAGTGTCTCACTCCATTCAGCCATTGTCACCTGTACCCTGTACCCTATACCCTGTACCCTGCTCTGTGTACCCTGTACTCTGTACTCTGCCTGTGGGCCTAAAAAATGTAAAATTGTCTATTAAAAGTAAAATGTAAAATTGTAAAAATATATAAATAAACATAAGGTAGAATACAGAATACATTGACTTGGAGAGGATCTTCTTTGATCAATTGAATCAAATCTAGGGCTATACAATAGAAAAGAGGGAGCCTAATTAAATGTTTATATATTTGATTTGTTTGAAATGATTAAGTTTTGCAATAAGACAGTTGCAGCCAAACTTAATCTAGCCACATAAAATTATATGGCATATCATATATCCTTGATATATATTATATATATATATATATATATATATATATATATATATATATATATATATATATATATATATATATATATATATATATATGTATACATACATACACACACACACACACATATATATGTATGTTACCATCACTAAATACATAATATATGAACTACAGAAAGTCACTTATATATAAAACATACTATTGTCCCTCTCTCAGATGGGAGCACCAGTCTTATCAGTTAATATTATTATTACAGGGAATTCAATATTTTTTTTATGAGAAATGTCCTAGAATAAAATGCAGATTGTTAAACCAAACCATTTAGTGATATACAATTTCTCACTATCAATATATAAACGAACAAACACAACATCCATTTATGATATAGGCTCATTTACGTCATTTTACGCACTGCCCCCTTGATTCCCACCAATAATTTGTTGTTAAAATATTATTATATTTGTAGTATAATGAATGAAATAAAAAAAAATAATTTAGATGTATTATTATTATTATTATTATTATTATTATTATTATTATTTGTATTATATTATTTTCACTATTAAGTTATAATAAAAATCTGTGTTTAACTTTTTTTTTTTTTTTTTTTTTTTTTTTTTTACTTGGATAGAAAAGTCGATAAGATGATGACCCAAGAGTAAATAGCTCAGTGAATTGTCCTGATGTTGTGAGTGTGTTAACCTTGTGTATCGCTCTGACCTCCCTGACCCTCCGTGTCTCTCCTCTCTCAGATAAGAGCCCGGGATGAGCGCTCTCTCCGCGGGCCCTGCGCTCCTGCTCCTCTCCTGGGCCTCCTGACGGGGAAACAAGAATGGCGCCTATTTCTATTTGTTTCTTTTTGCTGTGCTGTGGGTAATTCTTAATGCCTTCTAGAGATTATACGGTAACTCCCAAACTCCCATGATTATAATTAAGCCTGACTTGGTTATAAAATGAGCAAATAGCAATTTAGCTGTGCGTCGTGTGAGGGAGCGTCAGAGCGCGCCTTCTGAGTCTCCACATATCTCTGCATTTCTCTCTATATTGTATTGTGAATGTTGAAAAAAGTGGTGCAATGGAAAGGCATATTTGCAGGGCTCAGTTAGGCACCAAGACGGCTATCATCTTCCTCCTGGCAAAAAGAGAAAAAGAAGAAAAAATGGCACAAACATTCGCTCCATTCTGAGGCTCTGATTATTCTGTGTTGCACTCTCTCTCTCTGAGCTCCTCTCTCTTTCTGTATCACTTACAAAGGCAGCGCTCCCTCCAAAACGAGGCCACGTACGGAAGGTATGCAAATGAAATCATGGCTCGTGGATTAGAATGGGACACCATATACCCGAAATCATGATTGTCAATCATAGCTGCGGATTAAGGGATATGGGCTCAGGCCTAAAAAAGCAACACTCCCTCAGGCACTTCCCCTTTGTGAGGCGCTCTGAGGAATGCACGCAACACTGGAGCGCCAGTGCCCCCTTCTGGTGCGCTCTCACACTGCACTCCGGCATCAAAAGCAGCTTGAGTGCGCACACAAATAGACGCTGGCACACGCGGGCCTCTTCATTTCCATGGAGCGTGGCCCGAGGCGAAAGCTTGATTAGACAAACGCACATGCTTTGGTGATGCTTTGGTGGTGCACTGTTTCATCTGGAGTGGAGCTGAGAGCTGTGGAGGGGAGACCTCGTTGTGCCGGTGCCATGTGCGCAGGGCCACGGGCCGTACAGCTCGACAGATGTAGGTTTGCCCTGTGCGCCTCGCGTTTAGCGCGCCGCTCCCTCCATCAGAATCAATTAGTTCTTTAAAGTGTGTGTGATGTGAACATGGACTCCCGTGTAGGCCGTTTGATGTGCATGTGTACTGTTTACATGTGCCATATTTGTTACACTTACAGTATTTGACATGCGTGCACTCTGCCTAATGACACACGCAGATGGTGAGGACACAGTGACAATTTGGATAATTACGCGTGTAGACATAAAAGTGCAAATTATAAAGTTCTAATTCAATATGTGTTCACGTTTTTTTTGTTTTTTTTTATGAAAGATGTAATAAAAAATATTTGACACACTAATGTGATTTTAAAATTATATTCCTTTCAATCGTTTTTTCCCCTTTGCATCAGCTAAAATGAAACAATTTTAAGAATAGTGTAATAGTAGAATAGTCATTCTTCCACCATTCCTGCTGTATACAGTGGCTCTAAATTACCCACAGGCTTTAGCTAAAGGCCCATAGTTACAGGCATATGCTGCCCAACAAAAAGAATGAAATGAATTCAAGTATTGTATATGTAATCTCTGAGTCATTTCCATCCACTCCTAAGATTAAAACAGGACCTGTTCAGTAGAATGACTGTAGTGTTTGGAGTAGTGCATATTTGAAGCTCACAGACACGTTTGGTGTGCTGCAGACCCCGGAGCCCTCAGCTAGAGTGCCAGTCTGTTCCTGTGGTGCGCCAAATCAGACTAACCAGCCAAGAGAGCAGAGAGGGAGTGGAGGGAGAGAAGGAGAGCGAGAGAAGAGACCAAGAGAGCAGGGCACGGGGCCAGCACAGAGCAGTGCCACACCATGAATACTGCTTGTAAAAGAGACATGGCAGGATGCAGAGAGGCACAAACAAGAGCCCACTGTCACATTTGCACCATTAAAGGGGCGCTGCATATGCTCCGGCTCTGTGTGGACCAGCAGAGGAGGAGAGCTGGCACTACCCACATCCTGATAGCTCCTGCACAGCTCCAGCCGCTCTCAGGGTGGTCCGTCACCTGTGCCATTCTGGACGGGGCATTTTCTGGGCACCAGGTCACAGCCAGGGCAACATCTGCAGCACACCTGAGCTCCTGGCAGTGTGCCCAAGAGCAAGCATAATCTATGTCCAGTTCTATTGTAGTTATATTGGAAATTGGAAAAAAAAAAAAAAAAAAAAAAGAAATACTATCACAGTCGTTGTTTTGGAGCTGGCCGTTGAGTACTGAGTCGATGGAAACAAATAAGAGCTTGTTAAAAATTAATTGTATCACATGTATTTCTGGACTTTTGTGTCTAATTTTATAATCCAGATTTCTGAAGGATTGTCTGAATATTGTCATCAGGATAAAACAAATTGTGTAAAGTTAATACTTTATACTTGAGTAGTGTTGCAACGTACATTTTTTTGATCCTACTTTTAGGACATGCAGTAAACATATTTTTGACCTAAATGTGAAAGTGGGTCACCTTGTAACCAGAAGGTGCTAGGTTTAAGTTCAGAATCTAGTAGAAGTGATAGTGATGGTGCAAGTAGAAAAAGACATTATGGAGATATCTCGTCAAATGTTAAAATCTAAAAAAAAGACTTTTTCATTCTATGCATCTTGAATTAATAAATATAAGCAACTACACTTCAGTGCTTTTACTACTATGTATGTTTTAAGCAATAGTAGTTCTACACTGCGTTTAATGTTTCCCCCTCTACTACATCCGTTTACACAATCCCATGCCACTATCTGTGTGCAGTGTGTGTACTCTCAATTACCTGGCTCACTTCAACCCTTCTCCACGTTGTTAATACGGCCCCAGCGCGAGCCCACCTGAGTCATCCCTCTAATGGTGAGGAAATCGACTGCACAACTGGATAGAAGCCGGCTGCACGCTAAAGAGCAAATCATTATGCATCATTAGGTGAAGACTTAGTTTAAACGTGTTTAGCAGGAATTAAGCAAAGCTGTTGTTGACATGGATTGACTGCTGTAATGCTTTATTGTCAGCGCTCCAGGAGGCAGAGGCAGGGCCAGTGCTGGAGTACCACTGCACTCAAAGCAAAGCATTATGGGATGTTGGAGGACCAGCCGGGCATGAAGCTAGAGTGGACAAACAGGGCTAGTCATGTGGTAGGTGGCAAAGACCCATCTTAAAGCTAGGAGTAGGTCAGTGTGCAATGAATTTAGATGATACACAGCAAAGAGATACACAGTTCAGAATATCATGCTGTTTCGTTTCAATCCAAATCTGTGCTGTGAATAACCATGTTTTATGGTGGCAAAGGATGTTTTGTCCAACTTAGATCAAAAAACCATGAACAATGAACTACTATATAGTAAACTTTATAACATTAGCTGAAAGTGTGGTTCATTTGTCCTCGTGTCGGTCTCTTGCCAAACGTGAATGTGCAAGTGTAGCTCACAGGGACGCAGAGGAGAGGCCAGTCTTATCCAGCGCTCCAGTGTTGACAGCATCACTAATCCCCTCCACCTGCTCAAACAGACACCCCAAAAAGCAGAGCCCCCTCCCTCCCCCTTGCTACTGTGTGCGTGTGCTGGGATCCCCAGGGCCTGGCGGTGCTGCTGCCACCGTCTCCACACCGGTTATCAAGCTTGGCCCGGCTCCTCTCCCCCCTCCCCTCCACCAAGCGCACACATTAAGCGCTGCAAAAACAAATAGTTTTCAAATGTTTGGAATGGGCCCACTGTTTGCATCAGGGCCTAACAAAATAATTTTTACAAGCTATCCAGATGTGATTAGGGATGAGAGAATTGAATTTATGTGGCATTGATAATATTAATATTAGCCTAATTAATGATGTTGTTTGAACTTGCCCTGCTCTGTGTACCTTCTACACAACACTAACCAGCTGGAGCTGCAGCTGAGCTCAGGCGTCTCTATCTGCGCGCTCGTCCCAGTCCATGACTACAGCACACAATTCATCAACTGGCACATATCTAATCCCCTCTGGCTCTGCACACTTCCTCAAGTCAAAGAAAGAACTTTACTCTAGTGGCAAGAATTCCCATGAATACTTGATGACTTTCATAGAAAGGCAGACTGTTTCATCTCCCTTTCAAAGTGACATTCTCAGTCAGTAACTTTCAATTCAGTGCTCAGTCTCAGAGCAGAGGCATGCTGATTGCACCAGCACATCTTTAAATGAGCTGCTAATTGAGGTAAACAGCAGTTCTGTAAGAGGCAGGGTCTTTGACTATGTGAGTGTCAGGTTATCAGAGCGAACACATAACTGTGTTTCTTTAATCAGTGAGGTCACATCACAGAGGGATGTGACCCAGAAACTGCCTCATAGCGGTGCTGTATGCAGTCTGTGAACTCACACCAAAGAGGACCAGGACCACCCCAACAGCTCCATCACACTCACTGTGGTGACCTTTGCACCTGCAGGTCACAGGTCAGGGGTCAGAGGTGGTCATGTGACACAGAGCCCTATCTCGTGCTCCTCCTCTTACACTTGATTGCACTGAGGTTCTGACAGCTCTCTTTGACTGTAGCTTTAGGTTTATTCCTGCGCAGCCACAGAGTTACATATATTTGGCACAATCAAAGTCATTTATATATGCACAGATTTCAGTGTTATCCATTTGACATATACTTTCTGAAATTCAACCATAAGGACTTGATGAATTAGTATTTAAAAACAAATGAGAGTCTAAAGACAGTAGTCCAAATGAATGAAAGTAAAATGCACAGATCCCTCATTGTTGGTTTCCCAGGACAGTTTAGTGTGGGGCTTCTCTGAGGCAGGGACCGGCCTCTTCAAGGTGCATGTGTCAGGTCAAAGCGGAGGCCATTAGTGGACGGAGTGGGGGGGGGGGCGGCCCAGGAGGACACTAGCTGAAGTGCCTCCCCAGCCTGGCCTGCCTGTAGTCCACTCTCAGCTGGACAAAGGCGTGGAGCAGGTTGCGGTCCAGGTTGGTGAGCTGCTCTCCAGAACACACCTGCTTCAGGTTGTCAGGGGCGACCACCAGGAGGTTACACAGGGCATGGAGAGTGTCAAAGAGCTGCAACACCAGAGGGACCTGCAAGAACCACGGGCAAAAATATTATGGATGTATTTACACCCAAATTACAATAATGCTAACATGGCATTTAGATATAGATTTTTATTGTTTTTTGTTCACTTAATTATACACCTTAATCCACATCTACACAAGCATTTGTATTATTACCCAAATGTTATTAAAGCCTTGAATTTTTCCAGTTCTCAAATGTAGACAGGAAGAAAGTTGAATTTAGTGGTCATCACTGGCTCAAGGGTTGTGAAAAAACATTTATAGGCTGATGCTAATCAATAAAAAAGTGGTATCACAGCTAGATACACAATTGAATAGGTATCGATACTGAACTAAAATCAGATAAAATGGGCAAAGCTGGAGATTTCCATAATGTTATTATTTGAAACGGGTTTTGTTTTATATTGGAAATTTCAATCTATTGTATTAAAATGTGTTTTTTAATTATCATTGTGGTAACGATACAGATATCATGTAGCGTTGTTTAGTATTAGCGTCAAGACAACCAAAAAACACCAGAAAATGGATTATCATACAATGTGGACAACACAGACAAATTTAAAGTACGGTATCCTCTATGGTTATACTACTCTACTACAGAGAAACAGTTAAGTACAGAGCTAAGCAAAAAGCTAAACATTCAAAGAGACTACTGATGAGAGCAGACAATTCCCATTGCGTCCACGAGATTGACTTTGACATAAATTATAATAAATACATGGTGCTGTTCACCTCACAATTTTAGCCTCACAATTTTTGATATTTTTGATTTTCATATTTTTGCTGTCATTATTACACTGATTATTCAAACTGTGCTTAACTGAGCTAAATGTAAAAACATGAGTACAATGATTTTGTTGCACACATGGAAGAAGAAATCTCACAATTTTAAAAGCAACTTCATCTTACAAGACCTGGTGGCACTAGATCTTGTCCCATCCCAAACAGACACATCATTGTATTTTCCCCTCCAGAACCTCACCCTCTCCTCTCTGTCACTCACCCGGAAGTCCTTGGCGCAGCGTCGGTATTCGGCCACGTCGCAGATGGCCAGCATGCCCCCCATGGAGCTGTAGCTGTACTGCTGCAGGTGCTCGTGGATGAGGCGGTGGAAGCGGATCCCCAACTCCGTCAGCACCGTGTCCACGTTCTTCCCGTCCATGGACTTCCTCACATGCTCCACCTGACGCCTCACGTATGCACACACTTTGGAGCAGGCCTGCAGTGAGGAGAGGACTTTAAAGGTGCCTTATTTAACTTTTCAGGTGGAGGGTCCATTACCTGCTTGTTTTCATTAAAATGCATATGACAGGTTTTTATGATTTTCTAATTGTTACTTAATTTGGTGGGTTAATACCTGTTGTAAATAGTTTTACACAAATCACGAAGCAATTTGACAAGAGAAGTTGAAAAATATGTTTTCAATTACAGGAAAGTAGTAATTCTAAAAAAAATTCTATCCAAAAGTTTGGCAACATTTACATGTAAGTAACATTTTTTCAGATATTCGAATTCAAATAATCATTTCTGTGTACATTAGGGGAGTTTTAACCTAATGTACAATAGTGTACAATATAGGTGCTAGGTAACAGTAAAAATTCCCTAGCGTGATGTCATAATTTACATTCAGGAAGTAAAACTGTAAAACTTCTTTTAAATTCTTGTTTAGCAAAATCTTAAATATAATGATCTTATCTGTGTTTTAGTAAAATTAGTAGTCCAACCTGTCATAGGCCTTTTAAGATGTTATAGCTTTGCCTCAAATGATGCACAGTATTAAACTTTTCTCCATGGAGACCGGCATCTCCATGGAGATTTGTTGAGAAGAGACCCCACGTACTGTAAGAATGCACTCTACATATAGATTTTTGGAACAATAAAAATGCAAAATACAAAAGTTTAATGCCATATTATGGAGCATTTTAAGCAATGCAATAACATTGTTTTTTACATGTTTGGTGGCAGAAAAGTTGCACAGTGCACCTTTAAAACATTTGCACATACTGAATGTCATTAGGCCAGTGTTTACACTGGGGTTATTTATGGGGTCATTGGATGGGGTCTTGCACCTTTTGGATTGCAGTTTACATCAAAACGGTGCAGTGTTTGTTGCTCTAAACGTAATTTTGTTGTTTTCTATGACAATGACAATAAAACCTTGAATCTTCAGAGAATATTACATGATATAGCTTTAATAGAGTCTTACTGTGGTGTATTGGATCATGACATTGTTCTCGTCTTCAGGTCTAAAATCAGTCTTCTTCTGTTCCGTTGCCAGAATGTGCTTCATCTGTCCCACCATGCAGTTTAGTGTTCTATTAAGAGCAGGGAAGACATTTAGGCAGTGTTTTCCTAGTTTCAAAATGAATAAAATAGGCAACTAATTTAGTACCTGTCAATTCCAGTGTCCAGTTTGACTTCCATTTGTTCGATCACCTCCTTCTTCTTGTGCAGGCACTCGGCCAACTTTGGTGAAGAGCTGAGAAGACACATTTTAAAATGAAATTTAAAAGGTCCTATATTACACAAAATTGACTCTTGTAAGTTTTAAGCCATATCAAAACATGCCTGGAGTTGTATTTTGTTTCATTCACATGTTTAAGTAAACTTGGCGTTATTAGGCTGCCTACACCTCCAAAAGCCCAAAATGCCCTGTTCCACATCTGATGTCATGAACTGGTAGTTTTCATGTTAACAGCTACCTTTACCTTCAGTTCAGTACAGGCTGGAAATTTCAGGGATAAAATTATCAAAAAACAAAACAAAAACCCAACACCACAGTGGAGCACTTCCTGTATTACCACATGACATCACAAGGTGGAAGTGTTTTCTGTTTGAGAAAAGAAATCAAGCTACATTTTCAAGATTTGTGTTAAACGTGTGAATGAAACAAACCAAACTCCAGGTCTGTTTGTGATGAGGAGCCAACATTGTAACAGATCAGAAAACACATATTATATTAGAAAAATGTGGAAATTCTTTGTGTACTGACCTTATTAGTGGCATTAGCTGGTCATTGAACTGCTTATCAAACAAATGAAAAATGGAGTTTGCTTGTTGAACCACATCCAGGAAGTACAAGTTTGCATTTTTGGCATCGGGTGAAGGGATGGCTGCATAAAAAAATATTCATTTTGTAATACACAAATTTGTATATACACAAATGATATACACACACATACACACACACCTATATACACACACACACACACCTACACACACCTACACACACACACACACACACACACACACACACACACACACACACACACACACACACACACACACACACATATATAAAATTATCAGCATATTAATTACAACGCTTTAGTGAAGTGATCACCTACCAGCCAGGCCAATCTCCAGGGCATAATCTATGTGATCCACACACAGATGCTCCACTAACAATAGAAAGATTGAAAAGGCGTTTCGAGGCAAGTCGGCAGGATCTGAAAGCTACATAAGACAGAGCATTTAAATGTAATATTACAAAGGCAATTCAGCTAAGAATATAAAAACTACATATTAATAAAGCTTGAAGAAAGAAAAAAAGCTTGTTATAAATGATTCAGTAACCAAGGCTCTGATGGACTAAAGAGAAGATGTGGCTGGCAAAAGCTCTCAAAGCTATTACTTATCTGTATGTATCTGACCCAAACTGCACACAAGACACAACAGCGTGAGAGTTCATGCAAAAACATCTATTTATGTAGAAAAAAAACGTACTGGGAAATATGTGTACAAAGACTTTCTAAACTTATGAATCATGAGTTTATTGACCAATTCAGTGACTTAAGACCAACAGCCCCTACTCCTTAATACCCTAAATTATTCAAGTAAAAGTAACAGTATCACATGAAAAAATCTACTTAAGTAAAAGTATTTAAGTACCCATTTAACATATATCATATATCTATGTACACATATATATATACACATATGACAACACACACAAATATATATCTACACACCACATATATACATACATATATATCCATGTGTGTGTGTAACATGTACTGTATATTTATATATAATATATATATGATATATATATATATATATGTATATATCATATATATATATATATATATATATATATATATATATATATATATATATATATATATATGCACCTCACCTGTCATCACAGAGAAAAAATAAAAATGAAATGGTTATATGATTTGTACAATAAAGTTATTTTCTATTTAACCTTGCAATTAAAATTTTTACCTTTACCGTTGAAATACTGAGAAAAGAAAAGACGCACAGAGAGGCACTGGCCTGCTTTAAGCGGCTGTGAATAGACGCCGGGTGAGGCACGCAATTACCCTGCCTCATGTTAGGGGTCACTCGTGAGCCCAGGGATTCTTGTAACTCCCGCAGTATAGGGGCCGCAATCTACAATTTAGAGTTAGCAAGTCAACTTTAGCAATTCACTTTTTTCTTCTTGTCTGGCCCTACTTTGTAAATGGAGGAAGATTACATATTAAAGCTCAAGCAGTTTTCTAAACTGGACTTTTGGTTGAAGCAGGAGGTTAATAATTAAAGGAAGACCAACGCTAAAGGAGCTAAACGGTTTGCTCCAAACGACGGGACGAAAGACTCGCTCTTTTCAAAGAGAGAAGTACAAAACGGTAAGAAATTTAATGACTTCAAGGTCAGATTTACTTGCCAACACCCGGTTTATATGTTTGTAAATCTGACTGTGACGACATCAGTGCTTCACCAGCCATGAACCTCATCGCACGTCACTGATATAGATATATATATATATATTTATATATATGTAGTGAAGTAAAAGTAAAAAGTACATTACTTTACTACTTGTACTTGTTACCTTCTACCATTGCCTCGGGAATATGCACATCAGTCTTTGCATGAGCAGCATAAAGTAAATTATAAATTATAATAATTTTTTTTAAAGGAGCAACCTCACTAAACCGTATAACAAGAAACGTGAATGAATTTTTATTTACCGATTTATGACAAACCATTCCCTTTAAATCCATATCTGATTTAACTGGCTCCTCACCCTGTGGCACCTCTCAAAAGCATGTCGAGTTTCCTGCAGGAGGTTGACCACAAGCTCTGGGGACAGAAAGGTCTCTCCATGGGTGTCGATGCTGGGGCCTAGGGGCAGATTGGTGCGCTGTCTGATCCTCTCCTTTAACTCCTGGATACTGTGGTGGTACATGGGAGAGAGCTGTGTAAACCGCTAGACTACATAAGACCCCCGACAATCTGGACAAGCCCATGAACCCCACCTTCCTGAGCCGATGGCCCTCTTCTGGTGGTTCTTGGAGTCGTAGTAGCGCTGCAGGATCATGGCCCCCCGAGAGCGGAGGTACTCTCTCTCCATGTCCATGTAGCTCTCCAAGTATGTGGAGAAGATACTCTTGATCAGTTTGGACAAGAACGTGTGCTTGTCGGAGCCAAGGTTGAACTCCGAGAGCTTGGTGGCAAGAGATGTGGTTCTGTGGAAATAAACATGTAGTGTCAGGAGGGTTCTTGTTTGTTTACAAGTGATTTTAAGATTTTATTGTTTTTAATGGTTTGAATTGGGCTGAGAGACTCAGTTATTTCTAATCATCAATTATTTATTTATACAAGTCTGTGTTATTTCTTTATTTTCTTTATCTTTATTTATACAGGGGAACCCAATGACCCACCCAGACTCTCTTTTTCATGGGTTCCCTGTTTAAAATACAATACAAAACAGGTTAGTTTTATTATTTACTTGTTTTATCCTTTTTTATCATTTGTTTTTATGATTTTGTTTTATTTATTGTTTTATTTAATGATGTGCAGCACTATGGAAACCATGTTTGACTATAAATTGTGCAATAGAAATAAAGTGGATTGGATTAGGATCACAAAGGCCATAAAGAAAAATAAGTGAACCTATATAGTACCGTGTGTAAAGGTCATAGAGGTTCTTGAGGTACTGTTCCGCATCTGAGTGTCGCGTGCTGTCCAGTTTTTCCTTGACGTGAGCCTAAGGAACAAACATTTAATTTGACTGGTAAAAGGTAAACATTAAAGCTACTAAATAATAAAACTAATATAGAGACTCCTGGCAGGGCCACCTTTTTTCATTCAATCATGCTCATTATTCACTAAGAATCATGGGAAACCAACCATCTGACACTATCCCAGACACTTGATTCCCGGTCACGGTGCATTATCAGTAGTGACAAAGAAGCTTAAAGAAGCAGCAGTTGGAGAACTATATGTAAATGACCACATGGGACTATCCTAGACAATGTCATGGGGCAATACTGAAATGGCCTAAATCCTAAAAGTTCAAACTAAAACAAGTTGATTCATGGTTCAAAATCAGGTCCAGGCCCTTTAAAATAAAACAAACAAAAAAAAAAAACATTTACAAAAGACCATTGGTTAGACATATGAATATTAACCTGTAGTTTATTTTCAAAGATGTTCTGGATGAGCTTGGCCATCACAGTCTCGGGGCTGCTGAACACCTCCCCCACCTGCTTATTGACCCTTTGACAGAGTGCTGCGGTGTCCTCAAACACATCGTTTCTCAGGTAGGCTCCCTGTGCAGTTAAACCGTGGTGAGTTGTGGTGAATCGTTGTGAGTCATGTGATAAGCTTCTAAATGTCTTATATATACTCACTTCCTGACATTGCTTGATGTAGACATCCACACAATGTGCATAGCCCTGCAGGACAAGTGCATTTATTGTAAACATTTTTCAGCAGTAATATATGGCAGACTAACACATGAAAGTAGTAGTAGAAGTAGTAGAAATAGTAATACTAGTAGTAGTAGTAATAGTTTACCTTGAAATGTAATAAAACCGCTGCTACTTCCCTCATTCGTCCAATCTCACCCCTGCGTTGGGCTGTTGTGAACTCCTGGATTAACTGCCTCTCCAAATCATGGTATTTACCTTTAAAATGTAAGCAAAAATCTCTTACAGTTTGTTATCTTTTGTGGGCCATATGTAAAGCAAAAATAATAAACCTACTTGCAATTTTGGCCTTGACATCGGAAAATCTGACAAAAAAGAAAATATTATTGGGGTGCCAAATACAGTTTAGACATGAGGCATACTTAAAGTTCCGTATTTGCGAAGAAGCACCATATATGTATGGCACAATAGAGGTAAATGTTAAATAGTGTAGCTATGCGCTTAAACTGACAGGGACAAACAAACAGTGAGTCTTGACTCACCTGTCAAACGGCAGCTCCTGCGCAATCAGGTGCAACTTCTGAATGATATCAGCCGCCTCCTTAATCTGCACCACAAGAGACAGACAGAGTGAGAGGGGGAGTGAGAGGGGAGGAGAGAGGGGGAGTGAGAGGAGAGGGAGGGATGGAGGGGAGGGAGGAGAGATAGAGAGATAGAGAGAGAGAGAGAGAGAGAGAGAGAGAGAGAGAGAGAGAGAGAGAGAGAGAGAGAGAGAGAGAGAGACAGGGGGGAGGTCCAGTGCAGGTTGCAATGACACAGAGGCAGGCCTCTGCTCCTGCCCCTTGCGGTGTGCTGATGTTAGAGCAGCCCTCCTGGCTCCTGCCTGTGTGTTCTCCAGGAGCAGATAACAGGCCCTCACCTGGCCATCAGCAGCTACAGCAGCAGCAGCACATACACCTCTTTATTGGCAGGATTTTTCTGAATGGGCTGTAATCCCAGAGGAGTCTAAATCGCCTTCAATAATCTGTCCGGCCAGGGATATGTGTGTAAGGGGCCTGTAGATCCCCCCCCCCGTCGCCTCCTGACATACACGTTGTAGAAAAAGCCCGTCGTAGCAAAGGCCCGTGCTCACAACTGCTCTGTTCGCGCAGATGCCTGCCTCAGCTAACATCATTACTGTGCTCCCGTGAGGAGGATCCAGCCTTTCTGCTCAGCGAAGGTTTTCTAAGTATCTGTCCCCCAGCTAAGATTAGCTAAATCCCATGTAAGTAATGTAGCCGTCTCCCTGCAGTCAGGGTTTAGCAGCACTTGTCTCCACGCTGGCGGCCCAGCCCTCCCTTTCAGAAGGATTAGCAAAGCCATACCCCTTCAGCTATTCACTTGCAGCTTTCCTCCTCTCCTCATCTGGAGGTATGCTCAGGAAGTGTGTGGACAGACATTTCAGAACGGTGCTCTGCAAAAACAGGCTCCATCTGGAGCTCTTGTCTGTGGGATTGACCCCACACTCCCAGCGCAGCATCCACTAATGATGTTTCTGCTGACAGGCCCTTCTCTACAGCTGCAATGGCAACATCTAACTTTCAGGCTCAGCATTTACTTATCTCACAATATTAGTTTTATGTAGACAAATACAGTCATTTGCCCTTCTGAATGAGTGTTATCCTTTACATGAATGTTGCAGTAATGCGACACAAAGCTAAGGACCTACCACATTTCCACTCCTCGACAGCCCACTAAATGTAATTAAGGTTGACAGAAGCATGTTGACATCCATGTTAGTCAATCAGCCAGCTATTGTCACACAGCAAATGACACTTTATTAATCCAAATTAGCCCAGGGATCCAACTAAGGGGATAAACTTGACAAATTAATATGGGTGGTTTGCCTCCTAATCCTGTAGATTCTCACCTCCAGCGCTGTCTCAGCTGGGTACTTGTCAGAGCCTACACTGTGCACAAGAACACCTGCAGGGCTCTTACCTTGTCGGGGTTATGAAACACATCACTGCGGAGGTCTCCATCCAGGAACTCATTGAAGTAGGTCATAAGGCGTTGTGCCTCCACAGCCCTCTGCCGTGGTGTGTTCACCCCCTCTAGCTGGTCCCCAAGGTGACACACCTTAGTGGCCACATAGCTGATATGTTCATCCAGCTCCTGGAAGTGCTGAAAGGCCACCTGCATCCATAGTGCATCAGACATCAGGATCACATGAGGCTGGGGCATGCGATACTAAATAAAAACATAGAACAGGACATGTTCCACACCTGGTTGCTCCTTTGCAGGTCCTGCACTTTGTGAGCAAACTCCTTGGCTTCTCGATGACACTGATGTTCCAGTTTCTCCACTTTGCGTTGGATTTTCTCATCAAGCTGCTTCAGCTCCTCTATGTGGTTTTCAAATTCTTCTAACAGTCTAGAAAAACATCAGATCAAAAACAGATGAGGGGACCATCAGGCGTGTGTAGTCTGCTGGAGTCATTTAGATTGGGGGCTAAACCTGTCCTACTGACCTCGCACTTATAGTTAGTGATTACAGAATCGCAGTTGCTTAATTCCTGGGCCCTAGACTTAAGAAGCTCTGAGCAGCAGCAGCTTCGTCAGCTGCATTTAAAGTGTCATCAGGACGCAGCGCAAATATTCACAGTCAGCAGCACATCTCAGAGCAGGAAGCATCCCAAAACCATGAGTGTCTAATCTCCTGGCTAATTCCCTCGCACTGGTGGAGCTTAAGACATCTCCCATACTTCCCTAGACAGTCAGTGTGCTGGTGATGCACAGAGCGGTGGCCTCCTCTGATATGTGGGCTCGGCTTGGGAAGCTTCAGAGGTGCTGTGGAGCCAACAGTTTTATGGAGGAAACAGATAAGACCGCACGCTGCAGAGTAGTTAAACTGGTATGGCATTTGTGCTCATGAGCAGTAACTCAAGCATAAACATCACAGCCACCACCAGAAAGAGCTCAGCTTCATATCTGTTATTAGAAATTATGTAATATGACTGCAATATATGTTTATATTTGCAAATATAATTTTATTTAATATTGAATGACATTATGCATTGCGTCACGACAGTAACTAAAATGACAAAAAGAGATATCACAAAATATTGAATTCATCTGGACCTGACAAAAAGAAAGTGCCAATGCAGCTAAAGGAAAAGAAACCTGTGTTGCCACTAAAGAGGCGACTCTATCTTTCATTGTATGTGATCCATAATGTCTGACCAGACCATGTGACACAGTCCTCTGTACTATACCTTTTGGGGTCAAAGGCCTCTGCCCCTCCTTTGGAGCCCCCTCCTGGAGTCCTCCAGGCGAGCCTCTCAATGTACTCATCTGCATCGAAGGGCTCCTGCAGGGACATGCTCAGGATGAGAGCAGCTCACTATTCAGCCACTCATTCACAGGCTTCTACACATCTATTACACATCTATTACACTTCTATGAGCCTGAGTGTTCTATTGTGCCATTGTGTAAAGTTAAAGCATCTGTTCCTTGGAAGTCCTACTGACAATTGGATTAAAAATACCACGGCATGACATATACATACAATGTATAATAGCAGAGATCAAACTGAATAGAAATGGTTCCATTGATCTCTTTAGCTGCTGAGCTAATAAACGGCTAGCACAGCTCCGGAACTGTTCTTACCTCGAACAGCTGAGCAGTGGTCGCCATCGTCCAGATAAGGCTGGCGCCGCGGTCAAATGTAATGTAGGATTAGGATCCCAAAGCAGACCAGCACGCAGACCTCCACATTGATTTGGTGATATCTGCAGAGATGTCCTTTGTTGACAGCTAGCTGTTAGCGCTGCAGCCTCTTCCTGTATGAGGGTGGGACTGCTGCAGGCGAGTGCGCATGTGCAGCATCAGCTGAGACCGGTCACATGATAAAACAGGAAGTAGCATTCATCCGCAGTGTTTTGATGAAAGTGTCTGATGCACAGCGGATCAACGATTGATGTTTGTTTTTTCATATTTTGTGGTGGTATCTGAGCGCTGATGAAGCTGAAGTTATGAGCATCCGGGCCTTGTGGATTTTTTCCCTAGAAAAGGGAGACTATGTGTCTTTACGCTTCTCCAAGTAAGTGTACACGTCAAGCCATTTAAAAAGCGGGTACAACAGTATTGTAGAGCTTCCTTTGTTTTCAGGGTGAGGAGAAAAAAAAAGACAATTTCTTTTATTGTCCGAGCCCTGATGATTTGATTTCAAACAGGTTTTTGTTTAGTGTTGTGTAATGTTGAGTAGTGAAATTATGTTTTTTCCCACTAAAAATACCCCTTTAATAAGTAAATGCAGAATCCTGTATACAAAGTCCAAACTGAGAGCCCCCCATTCCCCCTCCCCCGTTCAGCCATCGCCCTGTGTCCTCTGTATGTCAGAAAGCTCATGTCTTCTGTGTCTCCTCACAGGAGGTTTTCCACTGTGGAGCACCGGGCCAAGCTACTGGCACGAACAGCGTACGTCCCTGTCCCAGATGAGGATGTTGTGCTGCAACTCTTGTTAACTGAGCTGGGGCTGTCAGACCCAGACAAGTCCTATGTGTCTCTGCGGGATAACTGCTCGCACTGCCATTGCTCCCCAGCCCTAGAGCTGCGCGTGAGTGGCTCTGAGGAGAACACCCTCTGGCCTGTGCTGGCTGTTTCTCATGGATCACTTATCGTGGCATGTTTGCCTTTAGTAGATGTCCCTATAAAACCACGGCCACCCCTGTCCAGCCTGCTTTCTGTGTCCAAGGCCCTTACACTTCTGTCAGGTCTCCAAACTTTCCTCATCAGCTCTGGGGGTAAGCCTGACCCTGAAGGACTGGCCTCTCGCCTGGCTCTTCTGCCCTCTGTGCTGCTGCAAATCTGCCCCCTGGGAACACCCCTGGATGTCCCTGTTTTTGGATCTCCTGCTGCCTCCACAGGGATCATACCTGTGGGGAACCAGAAGCAGCCATCCTGGAAGACAGGACTGCACCGAGGTAGAGCAGTGGTGAACGTGGCCTTGACTGAGGTGGTGCGCTCTATGCAGTACGGGAACCCCAACAGTCAAGACCTGTGGGACGTCTATGGCACTGTCACATGCAAAGTAAGTACAGGATCATCAGGGAGTTTTTAGAGAGATGATCACACATCTTTGCACTATGTATTACCTCAGAAAAATCTTAGTTCAGACTTAGTTCTAAACTTGGACTATTAAGCAAAGTCTAAACTAAGATTAAATGGGACTAAATTTAAAAGTGCACAATGTAACTTTTATGGTGTGTGTTTGTTCATGTGTGTGCTTGTTTCTATGGAAATGATCTAGCTTTGTCTTATTTCATTGTGGCTGTTTTCTTGCCCAAAAATCCCCTGTAAAAACATTTACCCTTAGTGTCAACAACGTTGTTGCTCCAGAAATCTCACTTGTACCTTGGCCTGGTGGCATCACCTGCTTGTTTCCATGGCGATAGATATGTTTAGTGCCATACTATGGAACATTCCAGGCAAAGCAATGACAAGAGTAATCGAAATTTAATCAAAATCGCAATTTGAATGGATGCACTTAGCAAAATGCAAAGACTACAGTTAAGAAAATTCTTTGCAAACAACAAAATATCCTGTCTCATCTCTGTAGTTTAGGCCTCTACAAACATGCCCTGAAATGTGTGTGATTCTTGGATTAGTTTAGCAGTTCAGATTTCAGTTTTCTCTCAAATGTTAATTCTTCTGGACAGGTTTAAAATATCCCCTAAAACATAAATACATAAATCTTATTGTAATTGCAATGTTTTGGTATTTTGCCAAAATCCCACAGCCTTAAAAACCTCCACAGAGACAAGCTGGAGAACCCTTGACCAAAAAGTTACATAGTGCATCTTTAGACTACACAAGAATGAGCCAAACCCAGGTGTAAGATAGAATCTATTTCAGAACATACCTAATCAAAATTCCAGAGTACATCCATTACCTCCACTATCACCTGTACCTCAATTTACAACAAATATAGATCTATACATTAAATAGACGAGTGAACAGCTTTTCTGATGTTGTTTTTCCCTACAGTGTGAAGTGGAGGGCGTTCTTCCTAACGTCACCGTGACCCTGACGCTGCCCCCTAATGGCTCTCCGCTGCAGGACATTTTGGTTCATCCCTGTGTCACGTCCCTGGACTCCAGCATCCTCACAGCCACCAGCGTGGACAGCAGCGACAGCACCGCCTTTTCTGGGCCTTACAAGTTCCCCTTCTCCCCTCCTCTAGAGCCCTTTAGACTATGCAGCTATACTTCCCAGGCAAGACATGTGTAAACTCAACTGTGTGCTCAACGTGATTGTCAAAAGTATCAAAAAGCAGATACTAATCAATACTAAAACTGGTATTGAAACTAGATACTCATTTGAGCAGATAACGATATGAAAACCCGTTTACAGGACAGAAATGAAGCTTTCCTGAATAGATTTATAATGATCTTGAGTTGTATCAGAACAAGTATAAGACACATAGATTAGTATAGACCCATAGACCACTATGGGACCTACCTGAATGACTGAGGGATTACACAGGTATAAGGCCACATGATATGAAAGTACTATTATTTAATACTGAAAATCACATTCTGTTGTCTAAAGAATTTTCAGAAAGAATCACTGTGATATCGGAATCAGTATTAAGTTTTGAGTCTATTCCTTAGTATCTTAGTATCAAAATAGAGTTTGAAATTTTAGTATTGTGAAAACAGTAGTCCAAAATGAAAGGCCTCAATTTTTACTAAATTTTTTCCCATATATTTGAACAAAATGTATCTTGCCCCAGTACAGCTAGACTGTATAAGCAGCTCTCGAGGTCTATTTTCTAAAAATTAGGAAGCGCGTGCTAGCATCCTAGTTGTCATTAGCTTTATTATTATTTATTGTTATTTATTCATTGATTTCCATTTTTCTGTCAGGTCCCGGTGCCGCCAATCCTCGGTTCTTATCAATTGAAGAATGAAGACCACCTGCTACACGTATCAGCCACTTTAAAGCTTCATGAGAGTGTAAAGAACAGCTTTGAATACTGTGAAGCACACTTGCCATTTTTCAACAGGTATTCCGTTACTTTTATTATAATAGAAATATCTCAACTTGGAGGTAGAAAATAGTATGTGTCATGAGGCATCTGTGGATTATTTTTGTACAACTGTTATTGCAGAGATCAAATGAGTGCTGTGGAAGTTAAAGTAAGCCATGGACAGCTGGATGTCTCTAAGGAAAAGAACCTGCTAGTGTGGATTATAGGTATGGTCTTTAAGAAATTAAATCTTCACTCTGGAAGTCTGGTGGAGGGTCTGCCATTTGCTGGATATGTCTATTTATCATTTATTCAAGGACATATTTTATTGCTCAAAATTGCTTGAAAAACATGCATTCTTATTGTGAGCAGGCTTGCTTCTCCACAGATCTGACCTCTAACTTGGCCTAGTGGTGGCAATAGCTTGTTCCCATGCAGATAAATAAGTGTAATGCCAAATGTTTTAAAAAAAAAAAAAGTTACAAAGTGCACTTTTAATTAATAAAAAAATATATTTTCTGAAATAAAATTAACTGTTTATTTTAGGGCAAAAGTTTCCAAAGTCTCGGGAGGTTTCTCTGGAGGGAAAAATCAGCTTGGGTGGACCAGTGCCAGGACCCACAGACTCTTTGTGCAGTGGACTGACTGCTTATATTAAGGTGAGTATGTTTGGTGTTATAGCAGGTCTGCCACAGGAACACATTTTGAAGTTTGATATATTGCTACAGGAAATTTAAGTGATGAAAGAAACTGTTTATGGCCACTTTATGTTACTGCCATCATAATCCTGAAGTGAGATAAACACATTGCTGAAGAATGTTAAAGTGCATGTGACAGGTTAGAGTACTTTTCACCAGAATATCTTTGAAGACAAAGTAATGTTGAAGCGGCGTGGATAAGCAGCAAGACGTCTTCAAAACTTTTTGTCCTGCTGACAAATTTGAATTTTTCTTTTTCTATGGATCATTCCCGGATGACTGAGGGATTAGAGATACAACTGATCAAAAACACTTAAACAAACACCACAATTTTCTCCATAGTTGTATTTCAAAGTGCCTGATCTGACGTTGTCGGGGTGCAGCGTGGACCAGCATTCAGTCCAGGTTTACTCCACTGCCAAACCCAGAATCTTCACCTGTGAGTATCAAGATTCTGCGACGTATCCATCAGCTAACTTTACTCAAACATTTATTTATTTTTTAGCTCGAGAACTTCAATCAAACGAGTATTTCATCTGGAACTCAACAGGCAAGGCTCCAGTCTCGTCTGGACAAATGATACTGTAAATTTCCCTAAGGGCCAAAGCATACGTAATTTACACAATAGTTTGTTATTTGATGAATAAAAAATATATGGCACCTTTATTTTCTTAAATTAATATTTGAAAATTGTGTATCATTTACAGAGGAATTCCTTTTTATTCCTCAGTGTAAAGTAAAATTGTTATTTGTCAACTTTTCTTCACAGACTGACATTTGACTGAAGTAAAGCTATGATAAATATTCACCACAAGTGCTATTTCACCAAACAAAGTAAGAATTAGAACTAGCAACATCCTTTTACTTGTACTTGAATAATATTTTTATTACAGTGCAGTATTACAGTGCTCTTACTTAGGTGTAAGTTTTGGTTGCTCTTCCCACTGTGAGTAAATCTACAAGTGACAAAAGCTTTATGTTGGCAATATGAAATACAACATGAATATTTGAACATTGTTGTTTCCTGAACTGCTCCTTCAGATATTAGTTTTTGTAATTTTTGTGTATTTAATGTTGTGTCCTTTAAATCACATTATCTTCAAATTATAAATCAAATGTTACTACCCTTTAAGTTACTTCTACAAGATTAGAAGTTTTCACTAAATACTATTTTACTCATACTTGCGTCATTTCTTGGACTACTACTTTAAACTCCTACTCCTAATGTCATTATGAATTAATGTTACTCTTAGTTGAGCACAGTTTTTGGCTTCTCTACCCACCTCTATATATAATCATTCATATTAAACTTGTTTCTTATTGATGAAAACCAATTGCAGCTCCAATTCTATTTACACTCCAGCTTTCCCCCACCTCTCTTTTCTTCCTTTGCGGACACAAGGGCCCCCCCCCTCGCTCCAACAGCCCCTCTCTAGTCACTCTCCATCAGACACAGAATTAGTGGCTGGGGCCCCTGTCTTCAGCTGCTGTGCTCCTGAACTGGTGAATGGACCAGGCTGCTCTGGGCTTTGCCTCGGCCACAAAAGGCTCCTCTTTCTGGGCTTGGCAGGAGTCCTCGCCATCCACTCCCCTCTCCCCACCCTGTCAACTAGTCAAAACACACAGGTCCTCCAAGCAGTCTGATTAGCCACTGACCCCCTAACCCCCGAGGATTTGAAAGGAGCAGAGCCTATTCACTTTGCAGGGCTTGGCTAATTGGTCCAAAAGTCACAAGTGGTGGGCTAGCAGGTGCTAACTTTAGGGCAAACTTTTCAAGTGTTTTAAATAGAAAATTCAAATATACAGTTCTGAGAAAAAACACAATTTATTGACTCAAGTTTACAATAAAACAATTTTTATTATTTCCCTTATAAATGTGCTTATGATTAAATAAAGCCTCTCTAAAGTGGTAAAGTATAGTAACTTGAAGAAATGGTACTTTAAAATTGTTGTTTTATCATGTGCTTAAATATGCACTATGTAACTTTTCTGGTGGAGTGTTGTCTGTGTAGTCCCTCAGTCATCCAGGTCTGATCCACAGCAAAAGCCGAAGTTAAATGTATCAGCTGGACAAAACGTTATAGGAGTGAAGACCCCATAGCAAACAAAAGAAACAAACAGAACAATAGTAGAATCCAGTAGGGCCATTAAGCCTGAAACTGGAGACAATTGCCGTTTACAGTTTCAAAGTAGTTAATCCCTCCCTTCAGATAGTTATAAGGCAGTGTCCACCAGTAATCTGACCAGAACTGAAGAAGCGGTTTGGATGAGCAGCGAAATGTCTTTGCTCCTACAACATTTTGCCCAGTTGACAGATTTATTTTTGATATTAGCCTTTTTTTCTAGTGGAAAGAACACCTCATGCTTGTTTTGCCTAGAATATTTCAGACACAGTTTGGCATTAGCCTTGTCTGTGTTTCATTTATTCAGTTTCAGGTGTTTTTATTCCTCAAAAAATACATGGAAAACATGCATTCTGACTGTGAGGGGGTAGCCTCTCCACAGAGCTGACTTGCAACTTAGCCTAGAGCCTCCATCAGAAAAGTTGCATAGTGCACCTTTTACTTGGATAATATTAAAGTGACAATTTACTTTACTTTACTCCAGTGAGGAAACTAGTAGAAATAACTAGTTTGATCAGGTTGTAGATAATAAAACTCAGGCTGTTTATTAGCAGCTTACTCGAGTAACACTTTTCACCAAGTTCTTAGTTGAATATTTTTGAATCAGTTTTAACTTTCACTTTGTAGTGGGCCTATTTTGAGTCTTCAGATGGACAAAAGAACCACCATTTGTCTCCAGAGAAAGCTCTCTTTACACTACACTGAGTCGTATCTAATGCCCCTAAAAGGATGAAAACTTATCATGAGTCACTGGTGTGTGGAAATGTCTGTGAAGTGTGTGAGCTCTAACAACCAAAGGGTCCAAACATTTTCAATGTGACACATCTACACATCATTTCATCTCCATTTTAAACAGTAGGCTCTAGTAATGTACACACAAACACATCCACAAACTTCAACTATTCAACACTTTATTATCCTGTTTACTCAGTGAGGAATGTCACTGTGTCTTCTCATATGCTCTGAGATTGCTCTTGCTCTGAAACGCTTTCTTACAGATTGAGCAGCTGAATGGTTTCTCTCCTGTATGTATTCTCATGTGTCTTGTAAGATTAGTCTTACGGTTAAATGCTTTCTTACAGATCGAACAGCTGAATGGTTTCTCTCTTGTATGTATTCTCATGTGTCTTGTAAGAGTAGTCTTATAGTTAAATGCTTTCTTACAGATCAAACAGCTGAATGGTTTCTCTCCTGTATGTATTCTCATGTGTGTTGTAAGATGAGTCTTACGGTTAAATGTTTTCTTACAGATCGAACAGCTGAATGGTTTCTCTCCTGTATGTATTCTCGTGTGTCTTGTAAGAGTACTCTTATGGCTAAATGCTTTCTTACAGATCGAGCAGCTGAATGGTTTCTCTCCTGTATGTATTCTCATGTGTGTTGTAAGAGTACTCTTATGGCTAAATGCTTTCTTACAGATCGAACAGCTGAATGGTTTCTCTCCTGTGTGAACTCTAATGTGTGCATTTAAATAGCTTTTAAACTCAAATCTCTTTTTACAAACAGTGCATTGGTGTCTCTTCCTCTTGGTTCCTTCAGCTGTTCCTAACATATCTACATTGTTCAGAGTAGCTCTGGTCTCTGGTGCAGGCTTGTATTTTGGGGATAGACCTGAGTTCTGTGCAGTGGTGCTACGGGCTCTGATCTGGACTTGATTGTTGTGATCTCCATCTGCCTCTGTGCCCATGTGTGCAGCTGAACAGCTGAATGGAGCTCTCCAGTCTTCATCATTGTCCTCCATGTCTCCCTCTGAGTAGACATGAGTCTCTGGGTTGATGTCTTCTCTCTGTGTGTCCTCTCCTTGTGTGACCTCTCTGTGCTCAAGTTGTCTTTGTTGAAGAAATAAGGATTCTTCTGTTTTCACACAGACACCACTGGACTCTGGGACATGCCTGAGATCAAATCAACATGAATCAAAAACAGAGGAATGATATGGAAATGATCTTATCTGATTTAAAAGTGTATTTCTAATCTGATATCATTAGTAAAATTGCAATTGTGTTTAAAGTGGTAGAGACTCACACTTGCAGTTGTTGTTCTTCCTTCTGTCTGATGTTCTGTTCTTCCTGCTCCTCTTTCATCTGTGTTGTCTCTGGGATTTCCTGATTCAGACCAGAACCAGGACTTGGAAAGGGGATGAGGACACCTGCAGGACATAAGGGAGGAATAAAGGATTTTTATGGCTTTCTATGGGTTATAACTTGAATTGGTGGAATAGATCACATTTGTGACAGTTTCAACAATGAATACTTTGCAGTGACATCATGTTGGGAGAGTTCTGCATGTATGTGCATGGTGGAATGTTCAACAGTTACCATGGTGACAGAATGCTCACATTAGCTAACACTGCCAAAAAGTTTAAGGAGCTAAGTCTGAAAACTCTGGATTTTAAAAGCACATTTTCAGGGGCCTGTGATCAATTCATGGCCATGGTCTTGTTTAGCTTAGGTGTTTTGATTTTCAACAAAAGAAGTCATTCTTTTTTTGGTCAGATTGTGTTAAAACAAAGCTCAGATTAAAGTCTAACAAAGCCTCAGATGCAGCATGCCTATAGTTAGCATCACACCCCCAGAGAATGTTGGTAACATCAGCTGCAAAGTATCAATATTTTTAGAAGTCAAATAATAACAATTTAAATTAGACAGCCTTTGGCGCTTGTTTAAGTTTGGTGTTAGTAGCAGTTATGGAATTACTGCTCATGTCTAAACAGGAAGTAAACTGTCAGCAAAACCGTCAAAATAGGAGGACAAATCCTTATAATTATGTTTAAGCTTTTCATCCAATGCACATTTATAAATCACTGTTTCCTGAGAAAATAACATGTACATTTGTCTAGTTTACTTTAAAGTTATAGTCGATGCGTCATCTTTCTAACAGGCCTATTTCTACACAATATTCCAGTCGTTCTCTTATTCGAAGGTTGGAGGTTTGAATCCCACTCCTGACATAAAGATCATTGGCAGAGCAGTCAAAACTATTCAAAACTACTAAGTGCCTTGAAGGCACAAAGAGTTCTATAAAGGCGACCATTTACCGTTATGCTTTTTTATGCTCAATTAACATTAGCAGAAATATGCCTTAACACAGGGTTATGACTTACCGGCAGTGGTCAGAGCCCAGTCCGGGAGCTGTTGGTTCCTCTGGTTCTCTTGTTTGGAGCGACACAGTTCCTCCTCATTCTCTGCTAGCACTTTTTCAAACAGCACACATATGTCTTCAGCAGCTGCAGTCAGCCGCTTCTTCACCAAAGATCTCAGCATTTGGCTTGCAGACATGGTCATGTCAAGCATTTGCTCAATGTAGGCAAGGGTTCAAATTTGTGTTTCTAACTTGTGTTTTTTGTTTGGTTACATACACGTCTCCATAGAGATAGAAATTTGAAGGCAAACCTTTGAACATTCTAGTGGAGATAGATAGTTTTATGCCAATCCAAGTGGAGCAATAACATCTCCATGGAGACAAACAGCTTTTTCAAATCTCTGTAGTGTCCCTATATGTGGTCAGTCTCCACTCTGCACTCACTGGCCTCTTGAGTGAATACTTGTGTGTACGATTTTAAATGACATAAACTTAACCTTTCTGTATCCCCAGATACGAGGTACAAGGTTTAGCCTTTTGTGATATCAGTTGTGATGCTGATTTATTTGTAATTACAAAAACTTTAAACATGATACCCCATTTATGTTATGATTTGGTGTTTTGGTCTCAAGACGATTATCCAATCAGAAAGCAGAATGAGCCTCACACGAGTCTCTCATTTCAATGTTGAAATCCAGTTGATTTAGATCTAAAAAGATCTGAATTGTCACTACCTAAACCCCAGCCCCTGCAGGCAATCATGAAGCAGTGCTAGTGCAGCCTTTGCAGCTCTGAACTTGAATACGAGGCATGACCTGTCCATATACTGAGAATGACTTGTATGTGTACTTTACCGGCAAGTTAAGACACTGTCAACCCAGATGTAATTGTGATTGTTGTACCTTTTTAAAACTGTAAAGGTGCAGATCAGAAAGATTCCTTTAAGGTTTAAAACGAATGGAACTGGCAAACCAGAAAAGAGACTCGTGTGAAGCTCTTTCTGCTTCCTGATTGGATTATCATCTTAAAAACCAAAACACCAAATTATAACATTTTGGCCAACATGCCCAGTGTTTTTGTACTGAAGCATAAATCAGCAGAAATGTTACCAGTGGAAACTATGTTTGATTTGAACATATTTACTTTGTATTTAGAGGCAGAGGTAGGTCGTGTTTATGGAATTATGGAACACGTACGTCCCTGTCCCAGATGAGGATGTTGTGCTGCAACTCTTGTTAACTGAGCTAGATCTGTCAGACCCAGACAAGTCCTATGTGTCTCTACGGGATAACTGCTCGCACTGCCCATGCTCCCCGGCCCCAGAGCTGCGCGTGAGTGGCTCTGAGGAGAACACCCTCTGGCCTGTGCTGGCTGTTTCTCATGGATCACTTATCGTGGCATGTTTGCCTTTAGTAGATGTCCCTATAAAACCACGGCCACCCCTGTCCAGCCTGCTTTCTGTGTCCAAGGCCCTTACACTTGTGTCAGGTCTCCAAACTTTCCTCATCAGCTCTGGGGGTAAGCCTGACCCTGAAGGACTGGCCTCTCGCCTGGCTCTTCTGCCCTCTGTGCTGCTGCAAATCTGCCCCCTGGGAACACCCCTGGATGTCCCTGTTTTTGGATCTCCTGCTGCCTCCACAGGGATCATACCTGTGGGGAACCAGAAGCAGCCATCCTGGAAGACAGGTCTGCACCGAGGTAGAGCAGTGGTGAACGTGGCCTTGACTGAGGTGGTGCGCTCTATGCAGTACGGGAACCCCAACAGTCAAGACCTGTGGGACGTCTATGGCACTGTCACATGCAAAGTAAGTACAGGATCATCAGGGAGTTTTTTAGAGAGATGATCACACATCTTTGCACTATGTATTACCTCAGAAAAATCTTAGTTCAGACTTAGTTCTAAACTTGGACTATTAAGCAAAGTCTAAACTAAGATTAAATGGGACTAAATTTAAAAGTGCACAATGTAACTTTTATGGTGTGTGTTTGTTCATGTGTGTGCTTGTTTCTATGGAAATGATCTAGCTTTGTCTTATTTCATTGTGGCTGTTTTATTGCCCAAAAATCCCCTGTAAAAACATTTACCCTTAGTGTCAACAACGATGTTGCTCCAGAAATCTCACTTGTACCTTGGCCTGGTGGCATCACCTGCTTGTTTCCATGGCGATAGATATGTTTAGTGCCATACTATGGAACATTCCAGGCAAAGCAATGACAAGAGTAATCGAAATTTAATCAAAATCGCAATTTGAATGGATGCACTTAGCAAAATGCAAAGACTACAGTTAAGAAAATTCTTTGCAAACAACAAAATATCCTGTCTCATCTCTGTAGTTTAGGCCTCTACAAACATGCCCTGAAATGTGTGTGATTCTTGGATTAGTTTAGCAGTTCAGATTTCAGTTTTCTCTCAAATGTTAATTCTTCTGGACAGGTTTAAAATATCCCCTAAAACATAAATACATAAATCTTATTGTAATTGCAATGTTTTGGTATTTTGCCAAAATCCCACAGCCTTAAAAACCTGCACAGAGACAAGCTGGAGAACCCTTGACCAAAAAGTTACATAGTGCACCTTTAGACTACACAAGAATGAGCCATACCTAACATACCTAATCAAAATTCCAGAGTACATCCATTACCTCCACTATCACCTGTACCTTAGTTTACAACAAATATAGATCTATACATTAAATAGACGAGTGAACAGCTTTTCTGATGTAGTTTTTCCCTACAGTGTGAAGTGGAGGGCGTTCTTCCTAACGTCACCGTGACCCTGACGCTGCCCCCTAATGGCTCTCCACTGCAGGACATTTTGGTTCATCCCTGTGTCACGTCCCTGGACTCCAGCATCCTCACAGCCACCAGCGTGGACAGCAGCGACAGCACCGCCTTTTCCGGGCCTTACAAGTTCCCCTTCTCCCCTCCTCTAGAGCCCTTTAAACTATGCAGCTATACTTCCCAGGCAAGACATGTGTAAACTCAACTGTGTGCTCAACGCGATTGTCAAAAGTATCAAAAAGCAGATACTAATCAATACTAAAACTGGTATTGAAACTAGATACTCATTTGAGCAGATAACGATATGAAAACCGTCACATTTACAGGACAGAAAAGCTGAAGTTAAATTCATGAACTGGACAAAACATTATAGGAGTGACGAGACCCCAAAGCAAACAAAAGAAACAAACAGAACAATAGTACGAGCCAGTGGAGACAATAGCTGTTTACAGTTTCAGTGTAGTTAGCTCCTCCCTTCAGAAAGTAATAAGGCAGTTTCCACCAGTAATCTGACCAGAACTGAAGAAGCGGTTTGGATGAGCAGCGAAATGTCTTCACTTCTACAACATTTTGTCCAGTTGATAGATTTAACTTCGGCTGTGGCTTTTTTTTTCTAGTGGAAAGAACACCTCATGCTTGTTTTGCCTAGAATATTTCAGACACAGTTTGGCATTAGCCTTGTCTGTGTTTCATTTATTCAGTTACAGGTGTTTTTATTCCTCAAAAATATATGGAAAACATGCATTCTGACTGTGAGGGGGTAGCCTCTCCACAGAGCTGACTTGCAACTTAGCCTAGAGCCTCCATCAGAAAAGTTGCATAGTGCACCTTTTACTTGGATAATATTAAAGTGACAATTTACTTTACTTTACTCCAGTGAGGTAACTAGTAGAAATAACTAGTTTGATCAGGTTGTAGATAATAAAACTCAGGCTGTTTATTAGCAGCTTACTCGAGTAACACTTTTCACCAAGTTCTTAGTTGAATATTTTTGAATCAGTTTTAACTTTCACTTAGTAGTGGGCCTATTTTGAGTCTTCAGATGGACAAAAGAACCACCATTTGTCTCCAGTGAAAGCTCTCTTTACACTACACTGAGTCGTATCTAATGCCCCTAAAAGGATGAAAACTTATCATGAGTCACTGGTGTGTGGAAATGTCTGTGAAGTGTGTGAGCTCTAACAACCAAAGGGTCCAAACATTTTCAATGTGACACATCTACACATCATTTCATCTCCATTTTAAACAGTAGGCTCTAGTAATGTACACACAAACACATCCACAATCTTCAACTATTCAACACTTTATTATCCTGTTTACTCAGTGAGGAATGTCACTGTGTCTTCTCATATGCTCTGAGATTGCTCTTGCTCTGAAACGCTTTCTTACAGATCGAGCAGCTGAATGGTTTCTCACCTGTATGTATTCTCATGTGTGTTGTAAGAGTAGTCTTACAGCTAAATGCTTTCTTACAGATCGAACAGCTGAATGGTTTCTCTCCTGTATGTACTCTCATGTGTCTTGTAAGATTAGTCTTACGGTTAAATGCTTTCTTACAGATCGAACAGCTGAATTGTTTCTCACCTGTATGTATTATCATGTGTCTTGTAAGAGTAGTCTTACAGCTAAATGCTTTCTTACAGATCGAACAGCCGAATGGGTTCTCTCCTGTATGTATTATCATGTGTCTTGTAAGAAAAGTCTTACAGTTAAATGCTTTCTTACAGATCGAACAGCTGAATGGTTTCTCTCCTGTATGTATTCTCATGTGTGTTGTAAGAGTACTCTTATGGCTAAATGCTTTCTTACAGATCGAGCAGCTGAATGGTTTCTCTCCTGTATGTATTCTCATGTGTGTTGTAAGAGTACTCTTCTGGCTAAATGCTTTCTTACAGATCGAACAGCTGAATGGTTTCTCCCCTGTGTGAACTCTAATGTGTGTTTTTAAATCACGTTTAAACTCAAATCTATTTTTACAAACAGTGCATTGGTGTCTCTTCCTCTTGGTTTCTAAAGCTGTTCCTAACATATCTCCATTGTTCAGAGTAGCTCTGGTCTCTGGTGCAGGCTTGTATTTTGGGGATAGACCTGAGTTCTGTGCAGTGGTGCTACTGGCTCTGATCTGGACTTGATTGTTGTGGTCTCCATCTGCCTCTGTGCCCATGTGTGCAGCTGAACAGCTGAATGGAGCTCTCCAGTCTTCATCATTGTCCTCCATGTCTCTCTCTGAGTAGACATGAGTCTCTGGGTTGATGTCTTCTCTCTGTGTGTCCTCTCCTTGTGTGACCTCTCTGTGCTCAGGTTGTCTTTGTTGAAGAAGTAAGGATTCTACTGTTTTCACACAGACTCCACTGGACTCTGAGACATGCCTGAGATCAAATCAACATGAATCAAAAACAGAGGAATGATATGGAAATGATCTTATCTGATTTAAAAGTGTATTTCTAATCTGATATCATTAGTAAAATTGCAATTGTGTTTAAAGTGGTAGAGACTCACACTTGCAGTTGTTCTTCCTTCTGTCTGATGTTCTGTTCTTCCTCCTCCTCTTTCATCTGTGTTGTCTCTGGGATTTCCTGATTCAGACCAGAACCAGGACATGGAAAGGCGATGAGGAGACCTGCAGGACATAAGGGAGGAATAAAGGATTTTTATGGCTTTCTATGGGTTATAACTTGAATTGGTGGGATAGATCACATTTGTGACAGTTTCAACAATGAATACTTTGCAGTGACATCATGTTGGGAGAGTTCTG
This sequence comes from Periophthalmus modestus, assembly GCA_019594935.1. Classification (NCBI taxonomy): domain Eukaryota; kingdom Metazoa; phylum Chordata; class Actinopteri; order Gobiiformes; family Gobiidae; genus Periophthalmus; species Periophthalmus modestus. The sequence continues at coordinate 16,483,316 of JAIEZT010000068.1, read as the reverse complement.
CATGTATGTGCATGGTGGAATGTTCAGCAGTTACCATGGTGACAGAATGCTCACATTAGCTAACACTGCCAAAAAGTTTAAGGAGCTAAGTCTGAAAACTCTGGATTTTAAAAGCACATTTTCAGGGGCCTGTGATCAATTCATGGCCATGGTCTTGTTTAGCTTAGGTGTTTGATTTTCAACAAAAGAAGTCATTTCTTTTTGGTCAGATTGTGTTAAAACAAAGCTCAGATTAAAGTCTAACAAAGCCTCAGATGCAGCATGCCTATAGTTAGCATCACACCCCCAGAGAATGTTGGTAACATCAGCTGCAAAGTATCAATATTTTTAGAAGTCAAATAATAACAATTTAAATTAGACAGCCTTTGGCGCTTGTTTAAGTTTGGTTGTTAAGTAGCAGTTATGGAATTACTGCTCATGTCTAAACAGGAAGTAAAACTGTCAGCAAAACCGTCAAAATAGGAGGACAAATCCTTATAATTATGTTTAAGCTTTTCATCCAATGCACATTTATAAATCACTGTTTCCTGAGAAAATAACATGTACATTTGTCTAGTTTACTTTAAAGTTATAGTCGATGCGTCATCCTTCTAACAGGCCTATTTCTACACAATATTCCGGTCGTTCTCTTATTCGAAGGTTGGAGGTTTGAATCCCACTCCTGACATAAACATCATTGGCAGAGCAGTCAAAACTATTCAAAACTACTAAGTGCCTTGAAGGCACAAAGAGCTCTTTAAAGGCGACCATTTACCGTTATGCTTTTTTATGCTCAATTAACATTAGCAGAAATATGCCTTAACACAGGGTTATGACTTACCGGCAGTGGTCAGAGCCCAGTCCGGGAGCTGTTGGTTCCTCTGGTTCTCTTGTTTGGAGCGACACAGTTCCTCCTCATTCTCTGCTAGCACTTTTTCAAACAGCACACATATGTCTTCAGCAGCTGCAGTCAGCCGCTTCTTCACCAAAGATCTCAGCATTTGGCTTGCAGACATGGTCAAGTCAAGCATTTGCTCAATGTAGGCAAGGGTTCAAATTTGTGTTGCTAACTTGTGTTTTTTGGTTACATGGACGTCTCCATAGAGATAGAAATTTGAAGGCAAACCTTTGAACATTCTAGTGGAGATAGATAGTTTTATGCCAATCCAAGTGGAGCAATAACATCTCCATGGAGACAAGCAGCTTTTTCAAATCTCTGTAGTGTCCCTATATGTGGTCAGTCTCCACTCTGCACTCACTGGCCTCTTGAGTGAATACTTGTATGTACGATTTTAAATGACATAAACTTAACCTTTCTGTATCCCCAGATACGAGGTACAAGGTTTAGCCTTTTGTGATATCAGTTGTGATGCTGATTTATTTGTAATTAATAAAAACTTTAAACATGATACCCCATTTATTTATGTTATGATTTGGTGTTTTGGTCTCAAGACGATTATCCAATCAGAAAGCAGAATGAGCCTCACACGAGTCTCTCATTTCAATGTTGAAATCCAGTTGATTTAGATCTAAAAAGATCTGAATTGTCACTACCTAAACCCCAGCCCCTGCAGGCAATCATGAAGCAGTGCTAGTGCAGCCTTTGCAGCTCAGTAAGTGAATTCTGGAGGTTCTGACCTTTAACATGAGGCATGGCCTGTCCGTATACTGAGAATAACTTGTATGTGTACTTTACCTGTAAGTTAAGACACTGTCAACCCAGATGTAATTGTGATTGTTGTACCTTTGTTGTACCTGTAAAGGTGCAGATCAGAAAGATTCCTTTAAGGTTTTAAACAAATGGATTTTGGCACTGGAACTGGCAACCCAGATATGAGATTCGTGTGAAGCTCATTCTGCTTCCTGATTGGATTATCATCTTGAAAACCAAAACACCAAATTATAACATTTTGGGCACAGGTAGGTCATGTTTATGGAATTTTAAATTGAAATCTTACATGCTGTTGCTTTAAAGATATACATTGTACAGGTGTAATAAACAAAACAGGGATCATAAATGTAGTTTTCTCATAGTTCATTATTTTTATGTTGTCATTTCTCATAAATATTAGCCATTTCCAGCGCACACCATGAAACAGGTAGCCTCAGGTGCCATGACCACTGTCTCTTTGGATGGTGCTAATGAGCATCATCATGTTTCAAACTAATTATCCACAAGTACCACAACATATCTGGATAAACATCTGGTACAGTGATTTACATGGCTGAAATAGCAAAACAGAAAAACATAGTATAGCCAATATCCAGAGTGAACAGCACCAGTTACAGCTTGTTCCTGTTCATTTCTTTTACCAATAGGGGGCACCATTAGCTAATCATGTAAAAATGTCCTAAGCAAGTTCACTTAACAGAGTACCCTGAAGATGTTATTGCTTTGCCTGGCATGTTCCGCGGTATGGCATTAAATGTATCTATCTCCACTATCATCAGCCCAAGTCAGATCTGTGGAGAGACAACCTGCTCACAGTAGAATGCATGTTTTTTGGCAAACATAATATAATTTAGTAAATCATCCCCAAAACCCTTACATTTGTGTTATAGTAGACATAAAAAAGATAGCTGCAGTTCATCTTTATTCTCAATAGTTACTTTGACTATATTTACTTTCTCCGATAACGTTGTACAGTCAGATTGCTGTTCTATGCTGTAATCCCTGGGTGTCATTTGCCGGGAGAGCCATTAGCTAAAGATGTTGTTGGAGTAGCTCAGTTCTGATCCAGATTATTAACCCGTCCTTTTACATGGGTTTAGGCGAGCGAATCCCGAATAGCCCCTGATCCTCCCTGCGTGACACCCAGCCTCCCTTCTCATCTTCTCACTTCTCCAGGAGGCATGGATCTTCAGACGTTCTGTGGAGGTGCTGTCCCAGAAAATGGCTCTATGTGTGGGATGGGTCACGAGTTTGAGAGCCTGGTGTTGGTTCATTCCGTCGTTGGGTTCTACAAATAAAGACAGTGTCATTTTGAGTGTAATTTTGTGGAAGTGGAAAGGAACTAAATACAAAAAACTTTACATGAGATCAAACCAAAGTCAATATCAGGACAGAAATAGGCTCAAATCAAGACCAAACCAGGACAAATGTGAATAGACTATAAGAATCATGCAAAATAAAATGCTAGGGGGGGTGACGGTGCATTACCATTATAGAAAAGCCTATGCCTCTGCTTCCTGGCCTGTCGTTCATGGCTCCTCCTACATCTATAGACCGTCTGAGAAAGGTCAATGTGAGCATCCCAAACTCTGCCCTGAACAAAACCAAACATTGAGACCACAACAGTAGATTTCTGATAAAAGACCATTAGAGCCTCCCCTTTGCTATCTTAGGCCTTCCCCTCACATTTCCTCACAGCATAAATCAATCACACTTGAATTATTGATGCAGCATTATGTACTTAAGCTATATATACAACCTCAATGCTTTACCTGAATGAGACGAGAGGAGCCAGGCGGTCGGGCCACAACACCAGGGACCATGAGCTATAGACACATTAGCAGATTTATATTAGCTCTAATAAAGCATGAACAAAGACTCCTAATGAACAAATACTTTATTAAGAATGATTCAAGCTTAGTCGCGATTATTGCCCTAGCTCATAACCCTTTCATTAACTAGTTACTACGCTTGCTCAGACAGCACTGTAGCTCTTACCTGTGCTCTTCTGGGTGGACATGCATGGATGTTGGTTTGATTTGATGTGCCTGGAGAGTGAGGGTATTTAATGTTAGACATTGTTATGCATTTGCAACATGAGCAAACTCTTAACAACAATAGATTTTTGAAACTCACCTGGTTGTGCCTCCCGTTGTGTTGGTAGTAGGACTGTTTTCCTCTGTTGCACTTGTGTTTCTTTCAGTCGTTTAGCGTGTCCTTGTTCTTGTGTCCTTTCTTCTCTTTGACTTTTGGATGGGCTGACTATACATGGGCACAGTGTGGAACCAATGCAACCCATTTTCCACACAAAACCAGATTACAGGTTTAAAATGTACCAATAACTATTCTTTCACTAAAGCAGCCATTTCTTATTTATTCCAGTAAACAAACCTTTCCCTGTGTTTATATTTGACATTGTTAAGATTTCTATAGCAACCCTCCCCATAGGTTACGCTATACAAGTGAATGCTTGACAGAACCTGTCGTTTTCTGCACTCTCGGCTGGAGCCCTGGGGTGACAGCCCCTGCTTCTCAGTATGAGTAGTACCTGCAGAGTACCTGCAGTACTTACTGTATGGGTATGGGTGAAGAACTGGTACCACAAAGAGTAAACTGTCTTCTGAACATCTGCCTGTGCAGAGAAGTGTGCTCTGTATATTACAGTAGTGCACATGTTTGGAACATTTGTTTATACTTGTACTGTCATGATGCTTTCTCTAAATGCTGTTTGAGCACCGCTGTCTGTGTGTATATCAGCCATTACATCACTTTGATTCTTGTCTCCACACTGTCCCTCAGACTTCCTCCCGTCTGACACACTCCTGTCTGTGCCTTTCCTCCTTTATTTTCAAATGCTAAATATCAGCTGTGGTGTGTGGTTTAAACTCAGACAGCACAGGGATAGAAACCACTCATTATGGCTCACACTATTTGGACTCATTTCCACTTAAGCACCGTGTTATGCAACACTAGAAAGTCATTTTAACAAGTGCCGACTCCAGCACACAGCCCAGCAGGAGAAACACGTCCCATGGGCCTGGTGTATGCCAGCACAGAGGCATCCATTATGAGTGTATGCCAGCCGAGACATCATTCTGACTGCACACAGCTCTGGAGCAGCCTGAGCTAATGCAACAACACTCCATCCATCTGCTCCAAGCAGCAAGTCAGGGACCATGCATCCTAATGCAAGTCGTTACATCATCATATATGTGCTTTTGCGCAGTCACCTTCATTAATCAAGCCACCTTTTTGGTTGCTAATATCACATCAGTTTATGAAAAGCAAGTACAATATGTTATATTTGATCATATCAATAACAAATATCTTGAAATACTGTTATGTTTTAAACCTTTTATTATAAACCTCAAAGAGCCAGTCTGTTACATAGAATATCATGTCCTTCCTAAACTACTCAAGAAGACTTAGAATCACTGCTCTTTATAGAATGCTGTCAGATTGGACCAAACCGGCCCTGCATTGTTATATTCACAGAATACAGTCTGCCGAGCAGCTCGGCTCAGTAAGGGCGTGCAAAGAGCATCCAGTATCAGAAAAGCACAACTTTCCTCCTTCAGTCTGTCGATCAGTTGGAGCACGATTGTCCTCCTGAGAAGGTCCATGAGGCTGCTCTCAGCACAGGAGCTGTGAGAACATAGAGGTTCTGCTCATGCCAGAGGGATGGACACTACTCCATTGGCCCGACTCCTGCTCCGGCCGCTCACACTGGACTCGGTCAGATCCTCTCCGTGCTCCTCAGACTTCTTATCAGCCAGGTTGGCCAGGAAGCGCAGTGTGACTGAGTCCCACTCCTCTGGCAGCAGCAGCAGGAGGAAGCCCATGCAGATGATGCAGGTGGCAGCCAGGCGCACCACACTGAAGATCACCTCGTGTTTGAGAACATCCACGGCTGGAGGACACAAAAGAGATTCATTACAATAAGTACCAACAGGCCAAGAGGATGAAACACAAATACAGATTATAGTCATCCACTTTATCCTGTGTCTCTGCACCTCAAGCTGCACTAGTCTGACCTTCATGTGCTCCACCATGGTTAAAGAAGAGAGGTGCATTTAGAGTCGCTGTGGCAACCTGATCCTCCCTCAGTGAGAGAAAGCAGGGATCCCAAGGCATGCTAGTGATTGGGTTTCCTCTGTCGGAGGGGCAGACCTGCTGTGTAATGACTTTGTTATCAGTGGCCCTAACTGCTGACCACACTGGACAAAACCACAGTGTGTGTCACCATTTGCTCTTCTTTGATGAGATGCTCATTGCATCTGCTTTAATGAGGCCTCTTGTACCTATAATATTGCCTCCCCAACATCACACACCATTTATATATTCACTCTCAAAGTCTGACTGTAAAAACTAACACAAAGAAGACCTCTGTGGCTATCCACTGTCTTTCGTGGGCTACTGTTTGCTGTAGTCTCAATGATGTACATGATAGAAGTTACCTGCATTACCAGGCACACTGAGTAGAGTCCCTATGGAGATGAGAATGGGGTAGGTCAGCACCACACCAACGTGCACCAGGATGTTAAACACTGCAGACAGAAAAAAATGCACATAAATAAAAAATCAAGATCAAATTAGTCATCTGTGGGTATCTGTTCTGCCCAGGTGTGAGCCTTTACCAAGCCAGAGTCCAGCCAACCCACAGAGGTATCCCCAGGGCAGAGAGGAGAGCGACCCCCAGTGCTCCACCCGCGTCAGGTACAGGATCAGGGGCACACAGGAAATGAAGAGCAGGTTAAACACGCCCATGGTGGACAGGAAGTGTGCCACCTCACCCAGGTTTGCACTGCCAAGGAACATCTTAAAAAGCACCTGCACAAAAACAACCAGTGTCATCAGAGCACTTCACATAGCCAAGAGGTGAGTATCAAAAAAATGTATTGTCAAAGAAAGTCACCACATTACATTACACTTTAAGTTAAATTAAAAAGTTAAAATTTGGTCATGGTCAAATTTTCAATGTAAATCCAATTTTGACCAAATGAAAAAAAAAAAAAAATTATTAATATATCTTTTATTCTATTAAGAATAATTATATGCCGTTTGTACTAAGAAACTAGGACTTAATTAACAGATTGCACTCAGTCATTTAACTTTTTTTTTTTTGCCATGTAGACTCACCTTGTAGAGAGCTGATGTGGATGCAGAGCCTACCGCCAGCGCCACACCCACGAAGGAGTCACCATGGAAACCATCGGCATAGGCCATCATGACAATCCCGGTGATGGCCATAATCGCAGCCACAATCTACAGGTGGAGGAAGCGGACAGTTTGAGCCTCAGGTGCCCTCACAACACTCAGACATGCAGTATGTGTGTATGTCTGAATGTGTAATATCGATCTTGATTTGAGACATTTTAGTTAGGGAGGCACTGTAAATAAATCATCACACCTATAATGTCATACTGTGGAACATTCTTCAGAGTCATAACATCTATCTAAAACAAGCAGGCAGCAGACCCTTCACCAGGAAAGTGACATAATGCACCTTTAAATGCGCTGTACCTTATTGTTACTGATTCAAAAACATCAAAAACCAAACTTGTTCATTTTAAAGAATTTGCAGTGGTTCAAAGTTATTCCTCACTCACCTGCATTCTGATAATCCTAATTATTCACCGCAATGAGTTCAGAAGTGCTTTTCACAACTTCCAGAAGCCAGAGAGGACTTTTTCCGTCACAGTAAAGCAATAAAACAACTAGCATGCTAACCACACTCTTCCGGACGCTCTTAAAAAAAACCCTTTATAATTAGATACAGACAGTACACATCTGACTTATTTCCACTTCAAGATCTGCTTATACAATATATCTGTACTTGAGCAAGACAGATTTTCCTCAAATGCATAAAAAAATTGACACAGGACTTTAATCAAAACTACCACAAAACAAGGTTAAATCTGAATGAACATCACTGTAACTCTTTAGCTATATTTTTTAGTGTGGCACAGACCCGTACTCCCATGAAGCGGTCCTTGAGCACAATCCAGGAGAGCAGGAAGACGAAGGCCTTGTGGCAGCAGTAGAGCGCAGACACGTCGGTCGCGGTGAGCTTCTTCAGAGCGAGCAGGTACAGGTAGTTAGTCAGGGTCCACAGGATAGAGAAGGGGGCTGTCCTCTTCACAAACAGAGCCAGGGTCATGCCGTCCTCTCCAAACAGCTTACTGCACTCTCTGGACAGGAACAAGGTATATCCAAAGCTTTTAAAATGTACAGATTTGTGTTTTAATCAAGCATTTGCAGTTACAAAACGCTGTAAACTTCCACAAGAGTCATTTGAAATTTCCACGTAGGTCTAAACTACAAGGTTAGCAGGTCTTATGGGGCATGAATATTTCATTGCCTACATGCATTTTTAAAAACATTTAACGATGTTTTCTTGTACCCCTGGCTTCTTACACTTCAGAATGATATTAAAGTGGGACTAAACACCTAAAATCCACCTACAACCACATTTCAAATATAGCTGTTAAACTTTTACTAAAGGGCAATGTAATCAGGGCAGTGCTGAGTGATGTCACCAACTACTGGAAATTGCAGCGGCCCCTGGAGGCAGCACAGATGTTTTTAGACAGAAAGCTACAAATTTACCTAGTTTATCAAATAGTTGCCAAAAAAGGACAAGATAAAGCTATCACATACACAGTTTAGTAGCAAAAAAGTGGATTTAGTGTTTAGTTCCACTTTAAAGAATCATTTTTATCATTAAGCTCTTACACAAAGCACAGTCTGGAATAATTTGCTTTACATTTTGAAATTCTAAATGCTGTGCTTCTGCTGCTATGCTTCTTCAGACAAAAACAACAGTTAGCTACTGACAGACATATTACAATTATATGTTACAAAAATATAGAAATACCATTAAAGCTGCATTATGTAACTCTTCTGGTGGAGTTTCAACACCTGCTTCAATTACATGTGTTTTATTGCTCACGTATACTTCAGAAAACCCTGCATTCTGACTATGAGCAGTGGTGACTCTCAACTCAACTGTAACTTGACCTGATGGCATTATCTCCATGCCTCCATAGTAATGCATTTAATTCTACGCTGTGGAACATTCTCTGCAAAGCGATAACATTTTCTAGGAGACAAGAAACAGACCTTAGAAAAATTACACATGTGCTCCAAACACAACTCCAGGTATGAATGTGATGAAGAAACAACAGTACAACACCAGATCAGAAAATAGTGTAATACGGACCCTTTAACTATCAACAACATGCATGCATCAAGTCTCCTGACCTGAATTTCTGAATGGGCGTCTGCTTGTCCCGGGTGGTGAGCACGTGCACAGAGTAGTAGATTGGGAAGAAGAGGATGTTCCAGTTGCTGCTGAACCAGGAGATGAAGAAGGGGCAGGAGAAGGAGTGGAAGGTGAGCTTGATGACCTGTGTGGTGCCCACCCAGGAGGAGGAGATACACAGCACCACCAGGAGCCCACCCAGCACCTTCAGTAGGGTGCTGGTACACGTGTGGGACGAGCGGCTGTCCCCACTGGTCTCACTGCCCGGAGTGTCTGCGTGGGACTCTGAGCCATCCTCCCCTGGGACACAACACACTGACACTTCAATAATGCAAGTTTTGATATTCAGTAGTTAGTAGTAGCCCTTGTTGTTTGCCACCAAATTAATATCTTTAGGGGGCACTCTGCAACCACCACAGTTACTACTAGTACTACCACTACTACGATCACTACTACTACCACTACCACCACTGCACTTTTTATTACTACTTTTATTTTACTAGTCCCAATACTACACTTAGCAAGTAGAAGAAAGTAAGAGTGGTCAGATCCAATGACCCACAGGTTGGTGGTGCGTTTTCAGCTCCCACAGATGAATACTGTCTCGTGTCTTTGAGCAAGACACTTAACCCAGCTCGCCCCCAGAGTCTGTGTACAATGAACATATGAATGTGTTTGAATGAGTGAGTGGTTTCTTGATGTAAAGCACTTTGAGTGCCTTGAAGATGGAAAAGCGCTATATAAAAATGTGACCATTTACCATTTACTACTACTACTACTACTACTACTACTACTACTACTACTACTACTACTACCATTACCATTACTGCTATATAGTCAGCCACAACTTATTTAACTCAATAAAGCTGAAGTAAACCTGAAGAAAAGCGCTGTATAAAAATGTGACCATTTACCATTTACTACTACTACTACTACTACTACTACTACTACTACTACTACTACTACTACTACTACTACTACTACTACTACTACTACTACTACTACTATTACTACTACTACCATTACCATTGCTGCTATATAGTCAGCCACAACTTATTTAACTCTATAAACCTGAAGTAAATTGTATTCAAATATAATTACTACTGCTCCCTATTTTTGCACCAACATCATAATAATGTTGATGTCCCCAGTCAGTGTCTACTGTGCATTCATCCTTTCCCTCCTTCCCTTGTTCGTTCTGAAAGCTCTCTACACCTCTACTGTACTCATCCCCGATGCCTTATGATGCCCTCCTCTCCTCCTGTACATGGAAACCCTACTCCCACAGCCCGGGTAAGCCTAACCACATGACATTCTGCAGAAGTCAGGCCAACCTTGGACACAACAGTGTTAGCAGCAGCAGACAGACAGATAGAGAGAGAAAAGAAGAGAGAGATACGGAGAGATAGAAACATTTAGGACTGGCCCAATGCCTCACTGCACCACTGGACTAACTCGGCAGGCTCTGGAGTTATAATCAGTCAAGTGCTGTATCCGTGGGCGACAGAGAGAGAGAGGGGGAGATAAGAGAAAAGGAAAGGGGTTGAGGAGATATGAGGAGAGAAAGAGAGGGATGAAGACATAGAGAGATGGGACGTAGAGGGGAGTGAGGGGAGAGAGAGAAGAGGAGTGAGAAGAAAGAGAAGGAGAGGGGTTGGGGGAGATATGAGAGAAAGAGAGGGACAAAGGTAGATAGATGAGACAGAGTGAGTGAAAAAGGCAGGGATGGGGTAGGAGAGAAAGATGAGAGAGAGAGGAATAAAGAGATAGAAAGATGAAACAAAGGGAGGAGTGAGAAAGGAAGGGATGAGGAGGGAGAGAGAGGGTGGAAAAGAAACAGAAGGAGAGGGGTTGAGGATATATGAGGGGAGAAAGAGGGATGAAGACAGAGAGAGATGCTGTCATCTCTCCCTGTCTTCATCCCAGACTGAGTGAGAAAGACAGAGTTGAGCTGGGAGAGAAAGAGAAGACAAGAGAAAGAGGAAGATGGGAGAGAGAGCAAGAGGGACAAATAGATAGAAAGATGAAACAGAGAGAGGAGTGAGAAAGGAAGGAATGAGAATGAGAGAAAGGGTGGAGAAGAAAGAGAAGGAGAGGGGTTGAGGAGATATGAGGAGAGAAAGAGGGATGGAGACAGAGAGATGAGACAGAGTGAGTGAGAAAGACACGGTTGAGCTGAGAGAGAAAGAGAAGACAAGAGAAAGGAAGATGGGAGAGAGATTGAGAGGGATGAAGAGATAGAAAGATGAGACAGAGAGAGGAGTGAGAAAGGAAGTTGAAAGATTAGGAGAAAAAGAGAGGGAGGAAGACATAGAAGGCGTGAGAAAGCCAAGGATGGGGAGTGAGAAGGGAGAGGAGAGAGGTTGAGGGGAGAGATCAGGAGAGAAAGAGGGATGAACATAAATGGATCAGACAGAGGGAGAGAGAAAATGAGGGATGAAGAGGAAGAGAGAGAAGGGAGAGGAGAAAGAAGGAGAGGTGTTGAGGAGAGACATGAGGAGAGAAAGGGAGTTGAAAATAGAGAGGTATGGGGAATGAGAAAGGGAAGGATTGGGAAGGAGAGAGGAGAGGAGAGAGAAAAGAGAGAAGGAGAGGGCTTGAGGACATATGAGGAGGGAAAGAGGGAGGATGATAGAGAGATGAGATATAAAGGAAGGGATGGGGAGGTAGAGAGAGAAAAATGACAAGAGAGGAAATAGATGAGAGAGAGGGATGAGGAGAAAAAAGAAACAGAGACAGATGCGGTGAGAGAGAGTGATGAGGAGAGTGGCAAAGAGAGTGATGAGGAAAGAGAGGAGAGACAGAAGCATATATTTGAGGAGATAGAGAGATGAGGAAAGAGAGAGGGATGAGGCGAAAAAGAAATGTAGTGAGAACAGAGAAGAGTGAGGGGAAAGAGAAAGAGTGAGTGAGGAGGGAGAGAGAGGGATAAAGAGAGAGTGGGGGGTGATATGAGAAAGACAGAAAAGGGGAGAAGGAGAGAGGGATGTGGAGAGAATGAAAGGAAGCAAGGAGAGAGATTAGAATGAGGGAGAGGGTGTATTAGAAGAAAGATGATGAGGATGATGATTTGAGAGAGAAAGAGAGATGAGGAGAGGGAGCGAGGGAGCAAAAGGAGGAGGAAGGAAGGAGTTAGATTCTTCACCTCTCTAAAGTCTTATCAATTTACACCAGGCAAGGAATAAAAGATGACATGTGCTGGAGCGAGCTCTGTGCTAGCTCATCACCTTTTCTGCATGCGCGCTGATGATGAGTGGATGCTAGCTAGCTGATGTCAATGAATGAATGAATAGAATTAGTCATATCAGTTTAGGGCTGTTATCTGCACCAAACATGCAGTAGAACGTGAGAGAAGATTGCTTTTGGGAACTTACTGCTGATAGGGAATTTTTTAGGAAAGTTTGTGGAATTGTGCCCCGTGGAATTTCACTGATGAACAGTTTTTATTGTGAAATTTTGATGATAGGGGGTGTAACAACAGTCCCACAGTGTGATAGTGACTTGAAAGCGTCTTGGCCCAAAATGCATTGTTTTGTTGCACAGGAAACTACATTAACCATGATCCTTTGCTTCATCTCAATGGAACTGAAATCTCTGGTGTTGCTTTGTGGAACATGACTTAGCGGCAGTAACAAAGAACAAGCCTCTAGATCAGAGGTGTCCAAACCAAGGGCCACATCAAGGGCCACATCTCAAAGCGGAGGGTCACAGACTGGTCAATACATTGTGGTGCTTTATACACAGCTTTGACAGAGTCACTGTATATTAATAAGGCTTGAAACACATTTGTTTTAGGTCTGTATCACAATGCAATGTGATGTTTGAGGTTATAGTGGTAGAAATAGTTAAATTTGCTGTTTAAAGTACTGCTTATGATCAACTGGGCAGGTTCAGCAGGAGGCCTGAGAGCCAATAAACACCGTACTGAGGGCCGCATTTGGCCCCCAGGCCATAGTTTGGACCATAATCCTCAGGTATCATTACTTTCCTCCTCTTTACAGTGCCTCTAAGCAGCACTGTACCCTATGTGTAGACTCATCAGCCGTGTCTCATAGAAGACCCAAAATGTGTTCTGAATTTAAGCAGCAAATTTGTAATCTTTTAAGTATCCAAAAGCTCCACAGAACAACTAATGTCATGAAATAATAGAAACCAGATTTCTAGTTTGAGAGCTATTAAATACTGACAGGATAAATAATGGCGTTGTAGTAATATTATAAGGACAATACGGAGAGTACGCTGAAAGGCTGGAAGAACAAAGGTAAAGCTAACCAGCTCCATGCTGAGATCCAAAGCACGTTCTCTCCCACAGATCTGCCACCAGGAGCTCGCCTGGAAATCAGCCTTTGCACCTGTCCTCACAGGACTCACTATTGTAAATATGAACATGTTTTTCCAGAACATGAGATAGTACACTATGGATTTTTGAGATAATACTGATATCCAATGTTTGTCTTAAAACAAAATTTAATCCATAGCAAGTTATAGTTCATTTTTCGCTTTTACACAAACTTACGCAGCTTATCAAAATATTAGTACCAAATATCGACTAAATATTCAATATACAATGATAACGATAATAGCCTCTGTGCATAGTAGCATGCTAGCTAGCTCACTGCATCTCAAAGCTAACAGTCACTTTTATTAAAATCACAAAACATAAAATAAACACACTATAAAAAATAAAATTAATTAACATAAACACATCAGAATTATTTTTAAATGTAGAATACTTCAGTTTGTGTGTTGTTTTGATATTTTTTATGCCTCAAAATTAGCATTAGCATTAGCATTGATACACAAACATCTCTCTTTTTAAACACAGAAGTGTCCTCCTGCATTATCTTTAAATATTTATTAATTTTAGCATGACTCTGCAAAAACATCACAGAGATAAAACAGGAAGTAGTGGACAGGAAGTAGTGACGCTAACAGTGAGATGGTCAGGCGCTACTGTGCACTGAGACTGCTGGGAAACTACTATGACATCATCAGAACCAATATTGGAACCTCATGTTTAATATTATGGTAAATAAAGGTTAGAAAAAAATGAAATACAATAAGTAGCTATTAGGTATCTTATTAAAAAAATAAATAAATAAAAAAACTCTGCCTAATGAGTATACAGGCACAATAACAATGAAGAGCTACTAGAAGTGATTATAGTTAAGCCAGACTTAGTTTTATTGTCATCTTGGGTAATCTTGTTCTCTGCATTTGACCCATCCTTTAAACCACTGCTGAGGAAACTTGTCTGGACTGTTGGTCTTGGTCAGAAGCACATAACTGGAGGACTATCCTATATTTTAAGTTGATGGCAAATGAAACAGAGACACAGACACGGGGGGAACATGCAAACGACGCACAGAAAGAACATTTTGCAGATACATTTTAGAATAAGCATCTCAGCTACCACGATCGAAAAGTGAAACCACAATTTACTCGGACATTTTGAGTTCTATTGCAAGTTACATAATCATACGCTCATGAAATCTTTAAATGTTTATTTTAGCTGCTATGCCACATCAGTTTTAGGACAGTGAGCTCAACACTGCAAAATGTCTCCTCTTCTCCAGATTATGATCCTAATTATATTGTCACAGTCAGATCTCTCATCAGCCTAATGACTCGTCTGTTTAAATCTCACTAAAGCAATCTCTTTTATTTGGATCACATCTACCCACATCGCAGGAAACTTTGTGAGTCTGAGCAACGATTTGGATGGCGTTGTTGTCATCTTTAGGTACAAGCCAGCGCCGGAGTTTGAGCGAGTGCCAATATGCAGTAACATTATAACGCTACTATTCCCCTGCCTCATAAAGCACCTCCTGTAGCCAAAAGCTCCACGCGCAAAACAGCCACAGTAACTGCTGAGTAATACAGGGAATTCAAGGCTGCAGAGGTAATAATGAAACCTATAGTACTAATGTTACTGCTACTACAAGTACTACTACTAATAACTACTAATAAAGCAGGCACAGCAACTGCTGACTCTGATGGTGAATTAAAAGCTGCAGAGGTGTTAATAATGCCTAGCACATTACTAACACTTATAATACAACAATTATCATTACAACTACTAATAAAAACAGGTACAGTATGTGCTGGTGGTATATGGTGAATTAAAGGCTGCAAAGGTAAAAAGAAAACCAAGAATACTCACAATGCTACTACTACTAGGCTACCACTACTACTACTACTACTACTAGATACAGGTACAGTAACTGCTTAAATGCTGAGTACAATCTTCCGATACTAAAACTTATAATAATTACAGTAACAGTTCTACCACAACTAGTACGCTACTGCTACTATCTCTACGAATACTAATACTACAACAATTAACACTACTACAGCCACTACTACAGAACATACACACTAGTTGTTGATTAGACTATGGAAATTTCCAAGCTGTACAACTGTATTGCTGTTACTATAACTATCACTAGCACTACCAATATCACTACTACTACTTTTACTACTAGTACTGATAATAACATAATGCATTTTTCATATATGATATTCCTAATATTTAAAACTAGCAACTTAAATATGAGTTGTTTGATGTAGGCAAAGTAGTTCTCCCACATTAAGTAGTATTTGAAGTATTCCGGTACTTCATTAGACAGATTACATTGCAGTGTAGTGTCAGTCAGGGCTGGCTCCATAAAACAGGCGTATCCGTGGTGACGCAGTTAGTTACGCGGGCCGCACAACTTCAATCGCTCATATAGGCTACTTTATCACTGGAGTTTCAGACAGTGATGAATGGGCCTGACTCACTCCGCACTGTAATGTACCCAGGGTTAGCACTAGCACGGATTAGCATGGGTCAAATGTGAACATAAGTGGGTCAAATGTGGTAGAGGACAGCACATAGGTAAAATAGTGTAGTTTTCAAATGTTACTGAAGTTATATGGGAGGAATCACAAAAAGAAAAAGAAGCCAATTTCTACTAAACAAAAGGTAAAATTTAGCGGTTTACTTGAAAACTGCTAGTTCATAACATCATAAGAGAGCATTTTGAGCTTTGGAGATGCAGTCAGACTAATGATAAAGGGTCACTCAAACGTGTGTGAATGAAAAAAAATACAACTCCAGGTATGTTTTTGATGAGGTAACAATATTCTAACATGGCTTAAAGCTCACAGATTTCAATTCTGTGTAATATAGGACTTTTAATGTTTTTAGTAGTAAGTGCAAGTGTTAAAAATAACTTAAACATTCTTAGTAGGTCTGTAGTCGACTCCAGAGGCTCTAGAGGCATGTCCTGCTGATCAATTAGTCAACTAAAAAGGGGACGTGGTAAAAGGTCTCAAAACTATTAGGCATCTTTATGTATCTGATCCAAACTGCACTCACGAGACACAACTGCAAAAATGACAGGAACGTACTAGGAAACTGTGTAATGTATTCATACAGAGACA
This sequence comes from Periophthalmus modestus, assembly GCA_019594935.1. Lineage (NCBI taxonomy): Eukaryota > Metazoa > Chordata > Actinopteri > Gobiiformes > Gobiidae > Periophthalmus > Periophthalmus modestus. Next base: position 16,466,973 of record JAIEZT010000068.1, on the reverse strand, counting down.
GATTAAACTAGCGAATCATGAGTTTAATCTTCTTCAGCAAACTCACTCACTAACTTTTCTTTTCTTCTATTATGAATCCTTATAAGATGAATGAAATACTTACTCTTACTTAGGGCATACAGCTCAAATTTTTTTGCCCTAGTCTGTCCCATGATCCATGTGCGTATTTGGGCCTTACCTTCGGACACGGGACAGGTGAGGACTTGGGTGCTGTAGGAGCCCAGAGGAGCCACCCGGGCTGAGTGCTTCTTCATCCTCCTCGGGGGATGGTCCTGTCCTGTCCCGAGGCGGGTGTGGCGTTTTGGGGGGTGAGTGGTGCACTGTCAGCAACTGCCCTCCCTGTGGCCTCTAGGGTGCATCCTTAGCTCCAGTCGCCTCCGCTCCTGTCCTGGCTTTGGTTCTTCAGTGGAGATAAAGTTAGATTTCCTTAGCTCTTTGTAATTCTTCTTTTTCAATAATATATTCAGTCCTTTTGTGAAGTTAAACCTACCAAGCGTTGCGGTTGTCCCACTCCTCTTTGTTCTCTGTAGCCTGAGCCAGTCCTCTTTGGTCAATCTTCTTAATTAAGTCCCATATGATCCACAAGAACCAGTGTCTCCCAGAAAGACCGAAGCAGGAGTGACAAGTGTCTGCACGCTACAATCACTTCTTGCCTTGTCTCGTCTCCTCTCTCCTCCCTCCTCTCCTCTCCTATCCCTCGCTCCACAAATCAGCAGCTTTGTTTGGAAGGTAACCAAGCAGCCTGGGCTAATTATGCTGCGCTAGCTTCTACCCTCCTCCTCTTCTTCCTCTTCCTCCTCTCTTTCACCTGACCACACTCTCTCTCTGTGTCTGTCCTTTCCTTGCTTCTTAGCGCTCTTCAACACTTGTTCACCATCACAGTCTCAAGCACCAATGGAATTATTTTAAATCAAGAAATGAATCCTCATAAATTTGACACATTTCTGCAATGAACTTAAGTCTGAACAGCTTCACTCGTTAACAAACGTTGCATTAGAAAAGTGTGAAATATTTATACAGGTCTGTAGCTTTTTAATTTAAAGACGCCCCCTCGGCGACATTAGTTCATGATTTGGAATTTGGTTTTGTATGTAACAGAATGTTGGTGTTAAATTTGAGCTACTTTGAAATGCTTAAAACTGCAAAGTGCAACTCCAAACTGGTTTAAAAGTTTTTTGGCTTATCTACTGCACCATCGCTAACACAGAAAATCCAACACTGTTGGAGTTGTGGGTTTCAAATTGGTTTTTCAGCTCAAGGAAAGGCAAGTTTATGTGTATAGCACATTCTGTACACAAAGTGGTTTACAGAATAATAACATTAAAATCACAATACAACAAATCAAAACATAAATAATCATCATAAAATTAACATTAAAAGAGAATCTGAATAAAAACTTTTCAGTCATGTGCACAGTTAAACAGAACAGTTTTGAGCCTGGATTTGAACATTGTCAAAGTTGAGGCCTGTCTCACATCTTCAGGAAGATTGTTTTAGCTGCATAAAACTGAAACACTGATTCCCCATGTTTAGTCCTGACTCTGAGCACCAGCAGGAGGCTGGTCCCTGAAGTCCTCAGAGTGTGAGATGGTTCATATGGCACTAATATGTGGGAGATGTGCTTTGGTGCTAGGCCACGGACTTGTACACAAGCAGAGCTGCTTGAAAGTCTATTCTCTGAGCAACAGAAAGCCAGCAAAGAGACCTGAGCAAAGGCCTTATGTGCTCGTACTTCCTACTTCTACTCATTCTGGATGCACTGCAGCTGTCTAAACACTCGTTTGGAGAGGCCAGTGAACAGGCTGTTACACTCGTCTAACCTACTGGAGACAGTTGTTTTGCATTTAGCTGGAGAAAGTTGTTCTGCTTTCTCACATTGATCTGTTGGATGCAGTGGCAGAGTGAATCCACTGGTCCATATTCACCTGCTGTCAGTGAGACATAGATCTGAGTGTCATCTGCAGGGTTGTGGTAGGACACATTATTGATGCGTATTAACTGGCCTAATGGCAGCATGTAGAGATTGAACAACAGCGGTCCCAGGATTGACCCCTGGGGGCACCCCACAGGTTAGAGACATTTTATCTGAGACACTTTTTCCAATTTCAACAAAGTACACCCTGTTTTCTAGAAAGGACTTGAACCTGTTTAGTGCCATACCAGAGATGTCCACCCAGTCCCCTAGTCTCTGTAAGAGGATCGATCCCATGATCGACAGTGTCAATCGACAGTGTCAAAAGCAGCACTCAGATCTAACAGGATCAAGACTGAGACTTTGCCTGCATCAGTGTTCAGGCGGATGTCATTTGTCACTTTGATAAGAGTAGTCTCATTGCTGTGGTCGGGTCTAAAACCTAACTGGAAAACATCAAAGGAGTTGTTCCTTTGGAGAAAGTTAATAAGCTGTTGGAAACAAAATTTTCAAGGATTTTGCCTAAAAACGTCAGATTTGAGATGGGTCGGTAATTGTTCAGCATTGTGGCATCAAGACTGCTCTTCTTTAAGAGAGGCTTGACCACAGTTTTCAAAAGTCTTGGGGGATCCAGATTGAAATGACATGTTAACTATGCAAGAGAGTGGTGATAAACTGTTGAGCACAGACTTTAGAAATCCAGTGGGTAACACGTCAAGGCAGCATGTAGATGAAGTCAGACTGGTGACGATCTCTTGGACAGTTTTGTCAGTAACAGGTGCAAAGAGAGTCAGCTCTAAATGGCTGAGTGGCTGCAAGGATTTATTTGCATTGTGGAACTGATGGCATTTTTAATGCCCTGAACCTTGTCATTATGAATACTGCAAACTCATTGCACTTAGATGTGGAAATTAGCTCTAACGGCAGCGGAGGGTTTGTTAATCTGTTTACTTTTGCAAATAGGGCACAAGAGTTTTTGCTGCTACTTCCAATAATGTCAGAAAAATACCTCTCTCTTGTTCTACAGAAACTCTGACAGCACCTGTGTTATCATTTATGTGTCTCCTTTGAACAACTGCAGAAGCAGTCGCTGGTCACACAATAAATATATTTAAGTAAGAGATGCCCTTTGCTAGCAACAAAATACTGCGTAGGCACTCCAAAAGTTTAGGTAAAGAACATTCTTATTTATTATAGTTTTTAAAAACCTTAACCTAGGATTTTGAATCATGCCATACTTCTCCATCACCACCCACACTTCTTGTAACAACCTTTGCACTTTCCATCAGCTCTTTTGTTGGGATGGCACATAACTGGCACCTCTGCTCCTCTTAATTCCCATTCTGACATTAAATATTTACACTGCCGGCTTTCTACCTCCATAAAACTTCTGCATCATTTTTGATAAAAGTCAATAGAAACTGGCCTGAGTAGAATGCCTCATAATCGCAAACCTCTCCGGGGAATTCTGCGGTCTGGAATTTCCATTTCAGGATCGCCCTTTGCTGCTCTTCCTGTGTACTTTTAAACATAATGCAATCTCGCTCATATCAACCCATCACAAGTTTGCCTCCCATAATATCGTCTCAACTAACTATAGCAGCCATCTTGACAGCTCAGTTAGTTAGTTAGTCAAAAATACAGTGTTTTGCTTTAGGCCCTTTGGCGCTCCAGCCCTCCCTTTCTGTGCAGGGCTAAACTTCTGGCATCACTACAGACGGCATACGAGATCAATGTGTCTTCTCTTCACACTCGCAAAGACTGAATTGTTTGGGTGTCTTCTGAAAAAGTTTTTGCCCCAGTTTCAATTCAGATCTCATAGTTTTAAGTGGAGTGGTTTTGATGTCAGTTTTGAGGTAAAAATAGGACATTAGAAGTTAGTACAAGGAATTATAAGAGTCAGTGAAATTGCCTTGGTTATGAAATCACTGATCAGGAGAGCCAACAGTGAGTAATGTGATAATAGTCAATGGTGGAACGTAACAAAGTAAAAGTAGTAAATTAGGGATCGATACTTTACCTAAGTCAATTTTAAAGTGGATACTTTTTACTTTCATTTCACTACATTTGAGAGCAGGTATCTGTATTTTCTACTTCACTACATTTTTAACAGTACTGAAAAGTACAATTATTTTTTTATTACTGTTTGAGACCTGCAGAAAAGGCTGAGGGTTTATTTTTAACGCATTTGTAGTTTGAGCAAACAAAAGCATACAGATAAAAACAGGTAGGAAAAAAAAGTCAGTTCAGTTGTTTCTGTTGTACAATTCAGCGCAAATCTTTATCTAAATCAATACATTTGAAGCCTTATAATACTTCTACTTTTTACTCTTTAAGTACATTTTGAAATGGGTACTTTAATACTTTTACATAGGTAGATATTTTCATGTAATACTTTTACTTGAGTTTTACTTGATACTTTTACTTTTTTGCTCCGGTATCTGTACTTTTACTTAAGTAACAAAATTGAATACTTCTTCCACTTCTGACAATACTAAAATTTCAAACTTGATATTGATACTATGGAATAGAATTGATACTCAATACTGAGTCCTATACTTTCTTTTATATTACCAAGTGGCCTTATATTTGTGTAATCCATCAGTCAATAACTAGTAGGTGCCGTAGTGGTCCATGGGCGTATACTATTCAGGAAAGGTTCGTGTCTGCACTGTCAATACTAATTTTAATATCAATTAGTATCTGATTTTTAATACTTTTGACAACCCTAATGATGAATTTGTCCACTGATCCGAAGGTTGGCGGTTCAAATCCCGCTCTCTACATAAACATCATTGGTTGAGTGGTTAGATCCACTGGCTTGAAGGTTGGCGGTACAATTCCAACCCTCACAGATGAATGCTGTCGTTGTGTCCTTGGGCAAGACACTTAACCCACCTCGCCCCCAGTGTCTGTGTACACTGCTGTATGAATGTGTGTGTGAATGGGTGACTGGTTCCTTGTTGTAAAGCGCTTTGAGTGCGTGGAAAAGCGCTATATAAAGAGACATTTACCACTCAAATTTAGCACAAAGTAGTACTTCAATAGACTGCAGGGCTTTTATGAGAGGTTAAAGAATAGTCTCAACATTATGTACAAAATGTATGATGTAATGTTTGAGAAAATATTTAAGAGTTGACAATACTGACAAAAAAGAATACAGTTTTTTTTTTTTTTTTTTGGTTTTTTTTTTTTATTTACCTGAGGACTGTTTTCCAAGAATATTGTGGTAATTACTGCACATGTGATAGTAACAAAACATGAATTAACTATTTAAACTTGGACTGGAATCAGTGGAATTTCTGTCAATACAAAATACCCTCTGGGGGCAAAATGAAAGTGTCTTGCTTAAGAACACAACAGCAGTATGGCATGTTGATAGCGCAGAACCTACAACTTCCTGGATAATGGGTGCTGCTAGTTGTGCTTGCTAGTTTACTTACCTAAATGTTTACTGTTTGCTACAGATTTTTTTTTAAACCTGCCTACATGCTGTTTGTAGAAAAACTGCAGCTTTTTTCCACATTACGATGACTACACCACACATCATAGACAGACATGACCTGAAATTGCAGGACAGCCCGTATTAAAACAATGCTCCCTAAAATGAAAGCCTAAAATAGTAAAGCATCCTTTCGTGTCCCTCCATAGCAACCAGACCCTGGACTGACGCACACGGCCCATTCACGCTCTTTGTCATTCAGATGAACCTGTGACTGAGTTTATGGAGCTGTCTCCCTCACCACCACGTGTCTGAGGGAGAGAGAGAGCGTCAATGTAAGCCCAAGGAGAGGAGAATGGAGAGCGTCTGTTTCTGCTCTAGGCGTCACTCACAGCCTTCTCGAGCGGCTAAAGTAAGAACATGAGGACACTTTGTGGTTAGAGAGGCAAACTGCACCAGAATAAAGGCGAGAATGTGTCCCTGACTGCTCATCTGTTTATTAAAATATATATATAAAAAAATCTTATAGTCACATAATAACAGACAAAATTACATAACCAAATTTAAAAATCTCCCAAATCAATCAGCAAACTCATAATTTGGACATTTTGAAAGGGGTAGCACGGCTTTCTCACGGCATTTGTTTCCATGGAGATTTGTTGTCCAAAATATTACACTGTATTGTTTTAATGTTATCTATCTCCATAGAAACAAGAGGCACCAGGGCATATGACCGACCAGATCTGTGGAAAGTCGACCACGCTCACAGAAAGAATGCATGTTTTTCAAGGTACTTTGCTTATTTTTTGCACTGTAACTGAATACATGCAAGATCAGTATCACACTGTGGAACATGCCAGGTAAAGCCACAACATCTCCATGGAGACGAGCATGTGGTGAACCCTCCAGCAGAAAAGTGTCATACTGGGCCTTTATGACAACTGACTTTAAACCTGTAACAATAATAATATTAATTGTAAAAAAAAAAAAAAAAAAAAAAAAAAAATAATAATAATAAGCCCTATAACTGATTATTCAAACCAGTACAGTTAGGTTATTATATAGATTAAACCTTTAATTTTCTATTTAAGCTAGTGAATACACTGCAAATATTAAATATAAATAGTTATGAATTACAAAGTGTGTAATACTGGCACCAACATGTAAACTGATGGATAAAATTGACTTACTTTACCCACTGGAGGGCGCTGTTTGCACACAATCTACACTAATAACGCTTTGAACCATCAGGGAATTCCTTGTACAGCCAACAACATCTCTGTATCTGCTTATTGTATTTTCAAATGACTTAAAGTTTCCTACCTTCTCTTCCGTGGATCATCGTTCTATAATGGTTCATTTTATGCAGCTCAGTGCCGCTGTGAGTCTCTGCACCTACGGACTATCACACCTATGGCAGCGCACGGGTCAGCAGTTCTGTAGCAGTAGAAATATGGTCCCATTATAATCCAGGGAGCTTTAACCCTCTCTCAGAGCTCCCAGAGAAAAAGTCATCACCGAGTCATCCAGGCACATCTTATGGACCAAGCATCAGGACAGTTAAAAATAGCAGCAGGAGGAAGTAGGCATGGGAACCGTCCAAAATACAAAATACATGCGCAGCTAAATATGAAAGTGCAATAGTAACACTCGAGTAACCTGTAGATTGAGAATTGCTTACATTACAGAGATTAAGTGTGTTGGATTAATTATAAACTCATTTAAAGCTGCACTGTGTAACTTTTCTGGTCGATGCATCTGCCACCTGCAACCTGAAAATGTTATTATTGATCTAGTATGTTTCACGGTGTACTTTTCTATCTCCGCGGGGTTACAGGTCAGATCTGTGGAGAGGTGAGCACGTTTACATGATGCAAGTGTTTCTCTAGCAATAAAATAACACCTGTAATTCAAATATAACTCAATTATAGAGTAAATCCCACTGTGGAACATTCCAGGTGGAGCGATTAAATCACCCTGGAGACAAGCAAGTGGCAAGTTACATAGTGAACCGTTAATTACTGCCAAGTGAAAAAAAGATGAATCGTCTTAAGGGGTTATTCCTCTTAATGTGAAATAAGCGCTACTGACACTATGCCAAGTATTATTTTGGCTACTACCAAAACTATATCTCATGCATTTGTTAAAACTACCACTCCAACAACCACTACTTCTTCTTCTAATTTTACCACTCCTTTGGCAATGTTGTTTTTTTCTCCATTCCTCAATACTACTACTACTATTACTACTGCCAGCACTTATTGTCTCTGCTGAATGCTTTACCCTTTGGCCTTATTCTACTGTAACTTGCAGTAATTTGGCTGTGTAAAAGCATTGACCTTTTATTATCCCATTATCCTTCTCCACTGTGGTACAAACAGTGCAGTTTTCTATGTCTTCTACAATAGCCTCATGTTATGACTCTTCAAATGTGCTGAGGCCACACTCCCTCCTCCTGTGTACTCCCTTTTGCAGAGAGCCAAAGGTGTAGCTTGCACTTGCAGTATTGATATTCACTGATGTATATTCATGCTTGGATGTTCCTTTATGAAGACCTGTATTAGGTAGGAGGTTAGGTTTGACAGCTTATTATCATAACCATATGGTGCATGTATTACTAGCTCATTTTGTCCTCATGCTGGCTACCTCATAGGCATTGTGAAGTGTACGCAGATGGCAAGTGGCAATATAACTATCTGGCAACAGTGTCTTGCTAAAAATAGGTTTACCCCATAGGCTAGAAAGGCAGCAAAAGTCAATTGGTTCTGTGTAACTGTTTGAGGTGATAGCACCAGGGTGACAAGTAAAAAGTTAATTGCAATTTGAGAGTACAAATTAGGACTGGGAAATATTTATCATAAAGTTTATCTCATATCAGTCCAGACTTTTTATTCAGTTTTATTTTGTGCACTTCAAGGCACCCTATGTAACTTTTCTGGGGGAGCTTGTCTTCATGGAGATGTTATAGCTTCGCCAAGAATGTTCTACAGTATGGCATTAAACCTCTCTATCTCCATGGAAACAAGCAGACTAAGTATCATATGTGTAGAGAAGTGACCACACTCATAATAAGAATGCATGTTTTTCAGGTCTGTAAATGCAAGATAAATACATTCAGTGCTGTACAGATACTTGAACTGACAAAATCTGGTTCTCCATTAGATTAAACAACTTGATCATAGAAACATTCAGCAAATCTTGTCATTGTGATTAGATTTGCAATTTCCACTTTAAAATCACAGTTTACATATTGAACAGGTTAAACAAAAGCATTCTCATTTGATTGGTAACTAAAGCTACTGGCTGGCTGAAATAAACCAAGGGCTTTTGGCTCCTTTTTGGGATCCAAATCTCTCGGATTCACTCATGTCAAAGAGCCATTTAAAAGACTGGCTCTATAACTATTTCATTATATTAATAAATTATATGACAGAAGCCAATGTGAGAACTCATTTTAGCTACAAACTAAACACAGAGAGGAACAACCAAGGTTTAAATTTGTTCAAAATGGTTCAAGCTGAAAGTGGAAGTGTGTCTACTATTTAAAATGATGCATATCTAAATAAAACACTTCACTACTGATAATAATGTTAAAAACTAACCATTATTATGTTATCAAATATGTTTTTTGTGTCGCCTGCGGAGCTTCTCAGTTGATTCTTGTGTTGGTTCAATGTTAATCTGTGTAAAAATGCATAAAAATTGGAAAGAAAAAGGTCCGGTTCTTTTACAAAAGCCGTGCACATTATGGAGTCTTTCAAAAGATCTGACTCGTTCACAAACGTCACGTCACTACAGAATCGCATGCTTACTAGAGCATGTCCAAACTTTGTGATTTGTGACCAAATTTCAATACTAAATGTGTAAGTCTGGTTCATTTCAAACAGTCTCCAGTGCTCCAAAGTTATTCATCTCTTAGCTTATGCATTCCTAGCGGTGAAAAGAGTACTGCAAATTTGTACTCAAGTAAAAGTACAGTTACATGGCTAAAAATGTACTCAGTGTGAGTACTGCTTCCAAAATTGTACTTACGTAAAAGTAAAAAGTACACAGTGTACTAGTTACTACTGAATTACAAGTACAGAAAAAAATCTACTCAGAGGACAGAGCTGAGTTTTGCTGTCCTGGTAATAACTAGCATGCTGATTATGCACATCCTGATATTCTGACATTTAAACACTTTGTAATTCCATGCAGACAGGACACAGCAGACTTATTTTGACCTCAAGAGCTGCTTATGCAATATATCTGTACTGGGACAAGGCACGTTTTGCTCAGATACATGGGGAAAAAACTGGCCCTTAATTTGATTTTGACAAATCTTGTTGGCCGTGTGACCGCTCCGAGGAATCCAAAAGCTAACGTGATGCAGATGGATAGATTTCCAAACTAAAGGCGACAGATGGGGTATTTTTCTACAAGGAACAGGAGCCATTTTGTTTGCCCAGATCAGCACCTGGTTTCCAAATAACATGATAGTAAGGATTAGAACGGGACAGCTGCCCACGTGTCCCAGTATAATAGCTCTTGTTTTATACCACTCTAGATTTTATGAATTCACCCATAAATAAAACATATCTGCAGCCTGCCTGTACAGAGCTCAATAATGCATGAGATTAATTGTGCTATTTTAACTGTAATGGCTAATCTCATCAGGACAAGCAGGTCATTTATCCTTGTGACACGTTTTTTATTGTCTCTGTTGGGGATTTCAAGGCTGCACATTAGTTCATCATATTATTAGAAAAAAAAAACAATTCATTAAAAAAAAAGTCTACATTTTTGCTCAGTCGTTGCCACAGAGCACAGTTGTGTAGTGATCTGGCAGATTTTTTATGCCACATGCTTTAATAATTGTCTGACTTGCCCAGGGACACGCCGATAGCTTGTGCTCGGGTGAGACTTTAACTGATAACCTTCCAGTTCATGCGCAAATGCTTGACCTGCTACACCACCACCACCCTGCCAGTTTATTTGCCCTGTCGTGTAATATTAAAATAATAATATGAAAAATAAATTACTTGTGACATCTATTTACATTGGCATCTGTCTAAGTTAAACCACATATGGCATAAAATATTGCTGGGGCCAATATTATCTAGGAATTGAACCAGTGACCTCATGTGTACCAAAAGTTGAGCCAATCAGGCACCCATATTATTTCAGGAAGCAGGCCTATTGATAAAACCTTTAATAACATGTGAATATTTTAGAGGGCGCATTTATAGAATGTATTTAGTTCTGTCATATTTGCAGTTGGTGGCACTTATTATAGAGTGAATTGAAGTGAATACAAAATGTTCTTAAAAGCATCCCCTATATCAACTGGCACACTAACAGGCCATTTTGTTTTATTTAGCCTATTGCAATCCCTTCATTTAGGACACATAATGAGGCAGTTAATTAGAGAGAGTTTCATTTCCTCCTCTTCATCAGATCTATGAATCTGTGATCTCCTTTAGTGAACATACTCTGCTCAGTCACTATCTCCAGTGCACAGCTGGACCAGAGACCAGAATCCTAATATTGAGAAAACCTCCGTGTCACTCTGCTCTCTGCGTGATTCAAGTCATGAGTTGTTGGGGAAGAGACTTTATACCAGGCTACAAGGTGTGAGGGAGCTGCCCTTACAACACTAACACGTTCAATTTGAGTCTCAGGGCATCTGAAGAAGAGCAACACAATTCAAAAGTGAAAAAGTGAAATAACAGAAACACACCACATCAGAATCTACAAAACTGGGTCACTAGTATTTTGTAAAATGTCCCTCAGTCTCCGCAGTCCTCCCTGATTCAGCCGTGTCAGCAAACAGCCGCTCCAGTAATCACAAGGCCATTGACAGAAGAAAATGAGAACTCCACTTATGACAGGCACGATGTCCACATGCATCACAGCGCAGCGCGCCACCAGGGAGTGGACCGCTTTAATGAAATACTGTGAACGCGGAGCACAGGGCGGAGGGACAGAGAGTTATACCAATGTGGATGTGAGAGGAAGCACCAGTGAACTTTGAAATGGATTAGGGTTTGGGTCATTATTTGTTCCGGACGCACGCAGCATCCTGTGGTGCGGAAGATGGATGACCCGGGGCAGCCTGCGGCTCAGGGCGCAGTGCTCAGATCATGGATGTATAATATAATTCAATGAAAAGTCAGCTCTAAAATGCCCCTGTATCTTGCACTGTAGCCTGATCACTGTGCGTAATAAAGCAGAGCACAAACACGCACTTTTTTAACAAATAACTAAACTGACGCACCTGCACATCCGCTAATGACTGTACTTTTAAACATGTTCACTCACTTCTGTGGCTGGAGTAGCCCGGGTTGTATCCGTAGTAGCCGGTGATTCTCAGAATCCTGTCCTCGATGTCGTGGACACCGTTGGTGGTCACTTTGGAGTCCTTGTCCCCGTAGACTGCGCGCTTTCCCGGGGACGGCGACGTCTTCCCCGGTAAATGTGTGTTCTTGATGGGGTCCAGGCGTATGCAGGGCTGCTCTGCACTCTCCACAACACCTTCGGAGGTTGTCATTGTGAAAGGTGAGGAAACAGAGAACAGAGCGCACGGTGCGACCCCAAACTCTGCATCAACAATTAGCAACAAGCGCAGGACATCAAAGGCACGCGCACATTCCTCCGGTGGAGCTTCGGACGCAGCAAGGTTACCGCGCTCCACGCGCCTGGCACGCGCTGCACACTAGGGGGCGTGTTATTACCCTGTATTATAAACGCTCATTATTCTGACAAGAGCAGGCAGAACGGAGCTGAAGATCAATGATGCTGCCATTCACAACCATCGTTTCATTAATAACTTAATAACTTACAGCCTATTTACGCACACATTACGCACGAATAGATGAAATGCCAAATGTAAATATGCATTTTATGAATAAATAGGCATGGTTTATTATGGGAACATTGCTCTCATAATAACATAATATGTTCTACATATTTGTGAATCTGCTGAGCAGAAGTGTCACTCAGAAGCATTAATAAATATAATCCTGTAGGGGGCCTTGAATGAATGGCATGGCATTAGGGTTAGGCCTATATAAATAAAGTATTTACCCCCGAACTATAACCTCTGCACTGGTTTGAATCCTGGAGAGACTTCAGTCCATTGATATCTTGCTTTTGCAAACCACAACATTACCCATGAATTATACCATATCCTCTCACATGCCAGACTAGAGCCAACAGCTCAGATGGGGACTATGGTGTTTTATCACAGTCATTTCACAGCTCCACTAAAAATAAACAATTATATAAATATAATACATCTAGGACTTTATTTGACTGTGCACGCTTAACTTGTATACTAAAGACATTTCCTTTGCTCTGGGGTGCAATCTCGTCCCCGCAGCTGGCCTCATGTTCCGGGCTGGCTCAGGCAGACTGCACTTGACTGGATCGCCCGTGTGGCAGCTACAAAAACTCTCCCTCCAATCCAATAAAAGTAGATGCAGTGTTTCCGCTCGCCGCAGATCCTCCACTCTCCGTGTGAAATTGATTCCCGGTGTGTGGAGAATTCCCGGCCCCGTTGGCATTGTGCAGCCCGGGTTTTACGCTGCCCTTGGACGCCAGAAGAGCCCCCCTCCCCCTGTCCCCTCCCTCTCTCCGCACACACGCACTAAACCAATCTCCACCTCGCCTTCTTTTGTTTCGCTCCAAAGCACTTATCTCATACATTCAGTTCAGGGACAGCTTTGCGGCTACAACAATGAAATATCAATGCCCACAAAGTTTCTTCACGCCTTGTGCTAATTTATACTTGGACACTCGCAGCAGTCCAAAACAGGCCAGAAAGTAAACTTCAGTTGCCTAGTTTTCACACTGCTTATGTAGGCCTGCTTCCTCATAAGTGGAAGTACTTCTGCTTGGAGCTTGAAAGCTCCACAGTAGGGCTTTAATTATCTCCAAACAAGCAGGTTGCATGAGTCGCCACCAGGAAGGTCAAGTTATGGCTCCCGATTAGAGTTTTCCAAGTTATTTTTCAGCAACAAAACCTCCACTAATGAAAGAAGTGGTTTTATGTTTCAATATTTACCTGCTGAAATGTTACACAGTGGAGCTTTAATGAGAGCTAATTCAATTCCCCACCCAACCTTTTTAAAAACTTGAATCTCTCCTTCCTTGTTCTTTCCGTTCAATGTCACCTGTGCGGCTAAACTCGTCCAATATCCACCGCAGCAGCAGAACCATCGACCTCCTCAGCCTCTCCATCTCCCCCTCCTTACCACCATTATAGGCCTATGAAAGACATTTTGTAATTCTGTCATAGTCTCTCTCCACCATACATCCATTTACAAAGTGTTCTTTACACCACACTCGTTTGTCTCTGTCTCTGCGATAGCGTGATTGGATATCTATGCTTCAGGTGCAACAACTGAAAAAAAAAAAAAAACCTAGTGTTCATTAAAAATCTTTGCAGGTCTAGTCGGTAGAACACGAGGAGAAAACTTTGAGATTAGAAATGCCTGTCGACTGCAAATACAGAAACTGAAAAATGTTAAATTCGAAATGACACACAGAGACGTTTTATTATTCCACCTCTAATCGTCCTCCAGCTAAATAAGCTTCTAATGAGACTGACTTCAATTACCGGCAACTATCAGTCAGCTCATCCCAAGACACGTAATCTCCAGTGTTTTATGCAAGATTCATTAAAAAAAAAGAAAAGAAAGAAAGAAATGATGAAATGAAATAGTGAAAAAAAGTATTAACTATTACCTAAAAACAAGTTACCTTTCATTTATGTTGCTTAGTCACCTCCGTAGTGCTTGTGACAGTCCTGTTAGTGAGATACTTGTTTTGTGGTTGGTCTTAATAGAACTAAAGGACGCGTCAAGGAGACTGGTGCCCTTGGTGACGCCTTGCAAGTGCACTACGATGATCAAAAAGTCGCCATGGGGATTAACAACCTTGAACTTCACTGCCACAATATTTCTCTGTTCTCTGGCTTTTGTGTTTTTTTTTTCTCTAAAATATAAACAAATGAATTAAAGTAGTGTGAGACTGACAGCTGGATCAGTGCAGCGTCTGCAGTGATACGGTTGCTGTTGGGACGTTTGTGGTGAAGAAGAAGCTGAGTTGAAAGACAAAGCTCTCGATTTACCGGTCAGTCTACATTCCCACTTCCACCTATGGTCATGAGCTTTGGGTAATAACCAAAAGGACAAGATCATGGATACAAGGGGTCAAAATGATTTCCCACATGGAGAGTAGACAGTTTGGGTGGCTAGCGCATCTATTCTGGATGTTTCGGGCATGTCCCACGAGAGAAGGCTCCAGAAAAGACACAGGACACGCTGGAGGGACTATGTCTCTTGGGTGGCCTGGGAACGCCTCGGGATCCGCCTGGAAGAGCTGGAGGAAGTGTGTGTGGAAAGGGAATTCTGGGCATCCCTACTCAGATTGCTGCCTCTATAACCTAGCCCATGATAAGGTAGAAAAAAATGGATGGATGAACTTTTTGAAATACATTTGAATGCTTTTACTGCTGGCAGAAGTGCACTTACACATTCTTGCAACCCTCCTCCTATATTGGCATGACCTTTTCCTTGTCCCTCTTACACTACACCTGCTAAGCACACACATGCACACTCTCCCTGCAACGTCGATACTCGCTGCACTCTGCTATTGGATTAGACTGTGCTGATCGCGCTGCCCGAGTCCTCTGGTAAATAAAACATTCAATGACCATACTGCACTTTCAGAAATAGAAATAATACTTCATGCTACACTTTGCTTGGCCTTGTTATGTTATGTGACTTTTTGCACATGCTTCTTACACACATCTCCAAGATATATCTGTTGCTACATTTACCCCCTACAAGCCTATGTAAGCAATTAGTCTGTAATAGAATCAATAGTGTGGGCTTGAACATTAAAATTTGATCAGAAGCGTTGGAGGTGTCTCTGTCTGAAGGTCACTGTGGTCCTGGATGTAGTAAACAGTGAATAGGTGAGTACACATGATTGAATGTTGGCTGGCGAGGTCATAACTCAGCGAAATGGAAATGCACTGCACCTTGTTCATAGGGGGGCACTTAACATTTGACCTTGCCCCATAAAAGGATCAATAGACCCCAATCTCATTCCCCAAGTGTTTCATTTTGAAGAGAAAAGTGTCTGACCCCAAGGGAAGTGTAAATAATGAAGAAATCTGAGAAAAATACACATCAGATGTAACAATTTGAATTTGAATGTAATTCTCAATTAAATTATTGTTATTTTTTGGTGATCTTGCATAGAAATATTTTGCTCTTACTCCTAATTTCTTATTTATTTACTTATTTTTACCAGTCCTAATGACAATATATGACATTTAATATTGGTTTTACTTTAAAAGTGCATTGTGTAACTTTTCTGGAGGAAGTTATGGCACCTGCTTGTCTCCAAGAATTATTTGCTTTGCCTGGAATGAGCTACATACATGGCATTAAAACTATCTATTTTCATGGTGAGAACAGCCAGGTTACATTAGATCTGTGGAGAGGCGATCCTACATCAAGGTATTTTTGTGCAATAAAAACAAATAAATGGAAGATCGATGTGTTAAATGTCATATTATGGAGTACAGCCAAAGCCACAGACAAGCAGGAAAAGTTACATAAAGAGCCTTTAAAGTGTAAATCTGCTAACATGCATTATTTAACTCATTTGTACTACTTTTTATAGTTAGATGCAGGGAATGACTATAAAAACACTTACTGAAACAAAAGCTATCATCATATTTTGCACTATTTTTACCAGTATGTGTGCGTGTGTGTGTGTGTGTGTGTATAAAGCGATTTTGTAGGCCTACTTCCTGTTGCATTTTGGCTGTGATCTGTAGAAGGCTCATGAGGAAATGGTCAAATCCCTCTTGCTCCTTTCTCCCTCCCTCCATCCCTCTCTCCCTCTGGCCTCTTCTCTGCAGTCAGGATGATGAATGAGAGGCTAACTGAACAGGAAGACCAGACAGAGCTCGCCTGGATTTGGGGACTATGGGTAATCTGTACTATGATGGCATCTTATAGGCTCTGTCTCAAGATTTATGTAGGCTAAATTACAGAAAACAAAGGTCTTTGTTTGGTGGTTTGTTTTTAAAATAATCTCTAAAATACGGTTTTGTTGGTTGATTGATATATGGAGGAGAAAAGGAGGAGATGGAAAGGCTGGGGTGGTTGATGGTTCTGCTGCTGCGGTGGAGAAGTCTGTAGGCTATGGAGGACAGCAGAACCTTTTGTAAAATCTATCTTGTTGTTGTTGTTTTATGTGTTTTTATTGCTCAAAAATACTATAAAAATTCTACCTTACTGTGAGCGGGCTTGCCTATTCACAGAGCTTCTTGTCACCATGGAAATAAATTGATTTTACTATGGAACATTCCAAGCAGATAGCATACTAAACATGGCTACATTTAAAAAGGTAAAGGTTGTAGGCTGGATAGCTCCACAATTGCATAAACAGAGCATTTGATGATAGATTCCTTCATTTATTTCTGGTTTTATGCACACTACACTCCAGACAATGCTGATGTTGTGTCCTTGAGCAAGACACTTCACGCATCTTGCCTCTGGTGGCTGTAATTTGTTTTACTGCATAAATATTCCTCGGTTGTTAGAGTTTTTTTGAATGTCCACGAGAATTGGAAATCGCATTCTAAACGTGCCCATTCATCATCGTCGACGAGGATGTCAGAAAGAGGCGGATAACTTGATTGGAAGCCACGGGTTTAGTGCTCCAACACTCTTTCTCAATCAAAGACACTATCAGTGGTGAGGCGTTAGCGTGAGGACCTATTACCATGCATTATTACATCATTAAATCCAGTTTACAAGGCTGTGCCCATTTCCCCTCTGTAACATCAGGCAATCGTTTTAATTTACAGCTTTGGTTACTGTGGTGATTGTGTTGTGTTGTATAAACAGTCCCGGTGTTGTCCTAATCCTCCCACTTCTCATCAGCTCTCTTCTCATTCCAGGCCTCTTGGGTCAGCTCTGCCTCTCAGCCCGTTCAACTGTGATCTATGTGCGGCCCGCTGACACTGGGAATCCAAGCTTTAAATGGATATCGACAAAAGAGAATCCGTTAAAGGGTTTGGGAATTGTGCGCCAAGGCACGCACATCCTCACTAGATAAATGATCAATGGAGCATGCAGCTGAACACTGGGCCAAACATTGTCAAACCAGGTGCACTACTGTGTCTTCTACCGTAAGTAAATGTTGCGACGTGCAGGTACATGGAGTTACACACACAGATTAAAGTGGACATACTGTGTAAAGTAAAGTTCTCTTTGCCTGACGAGCCAGGCCCTTCTACATTCTGTTCAAATCCAGAAAGGTTTGGACTCGGACCACAGAGCGTGACAAACCTCTGTCCTAACGTGGGATGGTCCAACCACAGCCGCTAATTTGTAGCATGTGTTTCTCAAATGCAGAATTCATCTAAAAAAAATTCTAGTATCACTCAAAACAAAATGTATGACTTCTTTTACCTGAGATAAATTTGGTTTGGTGCTTTGATTATTGATTCTACAGAAATCCACGCTGTTACTCTGTCATCACTTTTACATGTAAACCGCCATGTTTGTTTTGACACGAGGGGACCATGTGTTTCTCTGATTGGTTAATCTGCCTGTCAATCACGCCCAAGTCAAATCGGGGAGGATATAGTTCCAGACTCACACGTCTTTGTACAGTTTTGTCAAAGTGTTTCTTCATCATTAGCTTACACATTCATCATTAGCTTACACAGTTACAGAGTTGTACTTTGATTGATTCATGTATGTTCAGATACATTGTGGATAGGTTTGCATTCGAGAGCTCAAAAAATTGTCGTTTTCACCTACCCCTTATCCCTGCCCACAGACCCCAGCCCATACACTTTTCAACATTAAAAACACGTAACTGAAAAGGTACAGATTGTTACAGTTTTATGTTACTTTTTGCAATTTTTTAACAGGAAGTGAATGGGCTTATTTCTACCATTTTAGACCAATATTGCCATTTACAATGAATAAAAAGTCATATTATATAGGGCTCAGAGGAGGTAGTCTGTGCTTTGTCAATGCCGTATTTTTACAGTAGTTCATCAGCATTGACTTAACTGTCTGATACTTAAAGGGTTAATGGGGCAGCCTGTCTGACCCTGATGACCTGCATTGAACCAAAACATTGACTAATTGGAGGTTGTTAATACTGTTATGGGCCAAGTTAATTCATGACAGTTTTGCACAGGCTGAGCAGTAGGATACAGGAGTTTAATTGTAAAGTGTTTGAAAGAGTTTGCATGTTCTCTCTGTGTGTGATCTGGGAATAAGGCACTTTTGTTAGTAGCATCAAAATAGATCTAAAATTGGAGAGTTAGGGTGCTGCTGCTGCTCCTGATTAGTTTCACACAAGATGTAGTCAGTGCAACTTTATTTATATAGTGCATTTAAATACAACTTAAGCTGCCCAAAGTGCTTCAAATATAAAGATAATACGATGCCTAGGCAAAGAACAATAAAACAATAAAACACCAATAAAACATGATAAACAAGATATCCTGTCTAGCTCGTATTAAATGCCAAGGAGAAGAGGTGGGTTTTAAAGTACGGAAGGATAGATCAACCAGAGACCAAGTTTTTTTTTTTTTTTTAATCTTCAAATGATTTGCAACAAAATAAGTTCACAAATTTTATATAACTTCTCTAGTCGAGGGTCAGCTAACTGCTTGTCGCCATGGAGATGTTATTTCTTAGAATGCTCCAGTCTGGCATTAGCTTATCCATCTCTTTGGAGACAAGCAGGTGACGCCATTAGGCCTAGTTAGGTCAGATCTGTGGAAAGGTGATCCCCCCCCTCACAGTAAGAATGCATGTTTTTAAGGTATTTTTTGAGAAATAAAAGCACTGGTAGTTGAATAAATGCAAAAATACATTAGTTAAATGCTATACTGTGAAACATTTCAGGCAGGGCAATGTCATCTCAATGGAGGCAAGTAGGTGCCAGACCCCTCACTAGAAATGTTACATAGCCTTTAAATTAAAGCTTCCTTCCTGATGTAAAATGAGTGCAAAAATATAAAAACAGGTCTATTCAGTTTTTAATCTAGATTTCCAGTTGTCTAAACACTAATTCTGTACTTTATTGAGGCATATGAAGTGTATTTGCCCAGTTTACAATTCATGTGTGCAAATATAACATTGCATATAGGCTACTTCATATTAGGCTACATCCATTTACTTTGAATAGAACACAGAAAACCAATGTAAAACCCTAATAAACAGTAAGAGTAATGATTCTTATGTTAAATCAAAACGTTGAGTTACACTGCACCTGCCCAACAATAAAAGTTTTGTGATTTTTTCCAAGGACAAACCCAGAGGGATCTTATTTCTATGTGCGTGGCGAGCTTATGTAAACTTGCTGTAGCTGTCTGCTTGTGACACTTGAGATGTCAAAGGATAAGCATATTAAACAGGCCTCCTCTCCCACACATAGTAGTTTCAAAACAGTACCCAAAGCGCCCCCTTCTGGCTAAAACTTTATTCACATGCCCCAGGGAAAACATGCAGCTGGCCTGGAATACAGTCAAAGTGAAATGAAAAGAAATGAAACTTTGACATTAGACATTTGAAAGTAACTGTTTTATTGCATAGCCGACTATTGTAGCCATTTTAGGTTTGTTCTTGTCAGCTTGCAACAATTACAATAAGTATGAACCATTTTGTCAGCCTGTTTTTACTTAAATATTTAGTTGCAGGTGCAGGAGTTGGCCAAATACAACACATTTCAATGCAATTTTTAAGGAGATATGCTGTGTTTTATGTGGGTATTTTGTATTAGACTATAACAGGCATTAAAAAAAAAACATGATTTGATATTTTTAAGCCTACAAAAAAAAAGTACAGCGCAGTGGGAGGAGATAGGAGGTATGGGAACGTAGACATTTTCTGAGCCCTCCAGACTACAATGCGGGACCACACTGGACTACTCAGACTCCAATCTGGCTAATATAACATGGCTAAAAGCTTATAAAAGTCTATTTTTACATTATATGTCCTTTTTAATATTTGGCCAAATGAGCCTATTGGATGTTGAAACCATTTTATTATGTTGCAATCAGTAGGTTATAAGATCAAGTCTGGTGCAGATATTTCAAATTGTGCAACAAATCAAATGAAGCAAGTTGTGGTTCTTTTTATTAAAACAGCCAGCCATGAGCCCACTCTTTTGCACTGCTAGTGGGTAAATCACTGAGCTAGATTCCTTGCGCACACAGTTATCACATTGGCACATCATAAGAAATACATTTACTGCCTCTTATTGCACAGCTCTGCACAGCCAGCGATTCTAGGTAAGACTGGGCTCTGCAATTTAAGCTCGGCGTCTGCCAGCAGTTCATATCAGTCAGGGTGATCAAACAGATGTATAAAACTGCAGTAAATGATGAATGTGACTCATGTGGACAGATATAATAGTGAGTAATACATGTGAAAGTGAATGACGTCATAGGTTTTACACAGCAGTTAGTGTGTAGGCCAGTGTTTCTCATTATGGGCCCAAGTCAGAGCAGTGCGTTCCCTGTTCTCACGGCACACCAGCAGCTGCTCCTGTGCTGCACTGAGGGTCACTCCATATGCTTCACATAGATAGTAAAGGACATATAGAAAAAGTCATATGTCAGGATATGTTAGGAGATGTTAGATTTAAGCATGGGAATGATCTTTTAAGAGGGCTTGGTCTTATGGAGTTAGCAGGCTTCAGAAAACTCAATGTGCACTGCATTTGTTATTCAAACCGTAGCTGATGGTTGTAAGCAGACGCAGCTCCCCGGGGGTAGACTGACAAAATTGAGGATGCCAATCTGCGTGATCAGCCTCACCCATCACCACCAGCGCCACATTCACACATAATAATGGTGAAGTGTCTTGCCCAAGGACACA
Organism: Periophthalmus modestus; assembly: GCA_019594935.1. Lineage (NCBI taxonomy): Eukaryota > Metazoa > Chordata > Actinopteri > Gobiiformes > Gobiidae > Periophthalmus > Periophthalmus modestus. Next base: position 16,445,705 of record JAIEZT010000068.1, on the reverse strand, counting down.
ACAACAGACACTGGTCAAATATGTGATCGATTGGTGGGTGGACACACTAACCACCCAATGCCCAATATCAATATTAAATACCAAAGTGGCTGTCCCTTCACTGTGATAATAAATAGTAAAATAAGTATCAAGAATAAAAAAAGACAAGATCTAATCACGAAATATACAATAAGGACAGACTCCATTTTCATCCATGTTTTATTTCACCCATTTCACAACCTGTTTTTACACTTCTGACAGCGCTCATGTTCTCTGATTTTCCAAGAGAATGACAGAATAAATAGCCTCCAGCTCTGAGCACTCACCTGTCTACAGTGAGTGACAATGATCAAACTGGCGTTGGACTACTTCAGATTTGACTTTAGACTTTTGTGCACACTCTGAGATGAATATAAAGCAGATGTTTGGGCTGTGTCTCCTTCACCGCCTTCTCCAGGACCATGAACAGCTCACACCAGAATACAGATCAGTCAAAGCTAGTCCATTTTTACAACATTTACACATCTGATCTAATATTTGAAGTAGCTTGGAGAGAGGTGAGTGAACAAGATGGCATTAATTTCTTGGCTCTATAAAGACATCATCTCAATCTGATAAGTTAAAATGTCTAAATATCTTGCTTTGTTATAAGAGACCATTTTTCTTCAAACTCTGACTGTTCTTTCATCTCAGTTTCCTCAAAAAACATGGTGACACTGCACCTTTTCTGGCTGTCTCCAACTAGACAATAAGGCACTTTTTTCATTCTTTTTGATTATATTTTGTAACAGGATGCCAGTTTCTCTCTCTGTAAAAATATATTCTGAAAAACAACATTCATTCACTCAGCAGACCTGGATTTATTTCTTTTGTAGGCCTATTGATATTTTGCAGCTGATATCATCCACATGGGGGGGTTGATGCTATCTGGAGGCACTGTTTCTGTAGCGCTGTTACTCAAGTTAGACTTCAGTCAGCTTTATATAATCTGACCATAATGAACTGACTTAGTGGGAATAATAATAGATTTCTTAAATTATTTCAGTTATCTATTATCTTGTTATTATCTATGATCCATAATGAACTTTCCTTCTGACTGTGTGCGGTGCAGTGGGACTGTGGGACTAACTTAATCTTATCTTATAACAACAGGTGAGCTGATATCCTCTGTTAAACAAGTCCCTCCCTTACATTCACAACCTCGCTAGGACTAGCCAACAATTTTTCAGTTTTTATTCATTCATTCCATCATAGATATACATGTAGAACTCACCAGCGTGATGTCACTGCACAGTACCAATATTTTACCCACAATCCTGTTGTATTAACCCTAAACCTGGCCCTCCATCAATCCAAAACTTTATCTATATTGGATGGCTACTTCCCATGTAATGTTCCCAGCTGTTTCCGGGCCTGTGGATTCGTGGACAGATTTCCCATGCTCACTGTGCTCTCTGCTGCTCTTGTGGTTATCTAATCCTAGTCCTATCTAACCCCAATCTACAACCCAGCACTGCACAATGTCTGGAGGGTGCATGCTAAGAAGGCATTTCCCCCTCTGACCTGTGCTGATAAGAGCGCCCCCTAGAGACAGCAGAAGGAGGGGGGGCACCTGTGTGGTTACTGGCATTACGTTTATGGATTACAGGCAGTAGTTTGTTTATTTGTACCCAGGGAGGAGCAGGGGCAATGAGAGCCTCCTTATCTAACTTTGCACAAGCTAGTGCTACTGCTGCTAGTGATGGCAGTATGGGTGACACAGTAAAGTCTATAGGGTCAATTTAGGGGAAGGTCAAAGGTTAACGGGGGTTGCACTGTGGAGAAGAGGCCATCACCTGCATGTCTCTATGAAGGCGAGACAAGGCAAGTTTATTTGTATAGCACAGTTTGTACACAAAGTGCTTTACATAATAAGAAAGACATTAAAATTACAATAGAAACAAAGGGATACAAACGAGGTCAGAGCTTGGAGGAAGAAATCTGATTATTTTTGCTGTTAAATAGCACAGATGAATGTATTGTATTGTTGCCTGTATTGTTTATGTTCACGAAATCAGTGCTTTATTATTTAAAAGACTTGATCAAATCGAGATTGCTCAATACCACCCAGCCCTACATTGCATCTACAATGATTTCTCTCAACCCAAATGAACTAAGATGAAGATTTTTTTGTATGGAAAAAAGTTGTTGAACTGCAGATGCTAACAGTCACTAGTAAATGCATGAAGCAAACAAACACAAAACATTACAATAAAGACCAACATGGGCCTATATTAAAACCTGAGCTTCTGACAGCACACAAGTCTGCACAGTCACAACCCAGGGGCACATTAGAACAAGTGCAATTTCATGTCCCCTAAATCTGCCTGAATGATAAATGATCCACGTTCTCACCACAAACCAGACAGGACAATAACACTGAAGCTGCGCACTGGAAAACTACCATCACACTGCAAGTCCTACATCACATGGAGCACAGAGACATGCTTTATATTTCAAATTTCCCACTAAAACTGCAAATGTGGAATTTATATTATATTTGTATAATTTCAATGTGCATACCAGCGTAGGAATGCCAGTGATCTTGCAGGGCTTTGACATCCTGAGCGCGACTTCCATGCCACCCGTACCATCTTGCAGTGAATGTGAATGTGTTTTTAAGGTCAGATGGGGTCTACTTTCTCTCTTTTTAATCCCACCTCTATCAAGTCTGAACCACAAAATGTAAACACAACCTCATTAACCCAAACTCATTAACAGGCAAACACATTCCTCTGTACTTCAGATGAACTGCGTGTTTGGCAATAATAATCGGGAATGTTTTTGTTATTAAAATGTATAAGAATGTCAACACAATTTTTAAAACCAATGCATTAGTAACTTTTTAATATATCATTCATGTAAAATAATTTTCCAGATTTGTTGGCCATGATATAGGAGGCTAGGACATAGGTTAAAGGTTAAGAATTGATATAGGGAGAGGATTATGGCAAACTATTCAAAAACTATTCAGCTGAGGGACATATTGGCATTGCGGTTAGTAGTCCTTCATTGTTTCTGCTAGGAAGTCAGATTCCCAGATGTAGTGGGGTCTTTCTGTGTGAAGTTTGCATGTTCTTCCTATGTCTGTATAGATTATTATTCCCAAACATGTAGAGTAGAGTCTAAAAGATTAGCAAGCTGCATCGGAATCCTCGTGATCAATACATTTTAGTTTTCTTGCCTATATCAGCTTTCACCTCACTTCTCCAGTAGCTTTATTCTTCTTGTGCACAATTAACTATCTTGGCTAACTAAACAGTCCCATTCCAAAGCCTTATCTGTGCGGATGGTTGGAGCAGGACATTGACCAGGCACTTGCATCTGCCCCGTGTGCTCCTGCCCCAGCCGGGACAGTTTGCATGTCTGCTCCTCCTCTGGATCTAATGTTTATAAAGCACAAGCTAACAACCTGGTCTGACCTACCATCCATCTGTGCTGTTTACACCGCAAGTCAGGGCGTATGCACGTCAGGAGGAGATATAATGAAGTGCAGAGCTTTGTCTAGAAGAGCAGGTGTATTACAGGATATATATAAGAATGGAATATGAATTAACGGGACTGAAAAAGCATCCAAAACAAATCAGAGGTTGGTGGAGTGAGCAAAGACTTTACAAAGTGGAACCAAACACAAAATCAACTTTTTTGCTACTAAACTGTGTATATGTTTGAATAGCATTGCACGATTCATAGCACTGTTCCTCGTCCTTTTTCTGCAGTTGCGGTTCAACGCCTCTAGTGGCCACTGTTATTTCAAGTACTTGGTGACATCACACAGGACTGCCCTGATTGAAGCCTGATTATCACCTGGAAGGGCGGAGTTTGACATGTGGATACCTGTTAGACCAATCACACAGTTCCTTATACTTCCAGACTCCTCCCCTTTAGTCTTCGAGGTACTGCCCAGTTTAGCGGTTCTGTTTGAAATGTGATTTAGGAGGAGTTTAGGTGTTTAGTCCCAATTTACTTCAAAACAACACACCTCTTACTCAAGTAGAAGTACAATGTAGTGATCCATGAAATTACTCAAGTCAGAGTAAAAAGTATTTGGGGAAACAACTACTCAAGTAACTAGAGTAACTGTCTGGCTGTAACATGCTGTATTTTGACACTGATGTAATTGGTAATACGAAACCTTAAATAACGTCCAAATTTGGTTAGCTATTTTAAAATAAATCAGAAAAAAATGTAGAAAGCCTAATGTCTTATTACCCACCTAAGCCTCCATCTGGATAATTTATATTTCCATGACAATTCAGTGGTCCCATTATTCTCACAGAGCCTGGGAAATAGAAGTAACCATGACAACCGATTTGAAATGAAGGCTGCCATTTTGAAGTATAAAGTAAGGTCATGTGACTTATGAAGATACTATTTAATTAGAAGCTACACAGAAGGGAGAGACCACTAGACCGTAACATTATAATCCATATGCAGGTACTTTATGTTACTTTATGAGTTTATTAAGGTGGGATAGTATGATACAGTGAGATACAGCATCAGTTGTACAGTTGTATTTTGGATAGACTGATTACTCATGACAGGACATTTCATAATAATAATATAACTGATGATAACTCCAGAAACGAGATAGCGATCAGATTTTCTTGATGTAGATATAGCATAGCGTGGCGTAGTGTATTTACCCTACAGTAACAATAGTGGTTGCTTAGTCATGACCAATTGAATGAGCCTTAATCAGTAAGCCAACCTCACAGTCATAAACCATAAATTTCGACATTCCTCCAGCTTATATATCTCCAGAGCAGATCATGACGTGTTTATCATTCAGACATGTTTGCTTGTTCCATGAGAAAGTGGGAAGTTTTTGGCCTGGCTCCACGGCTTTGTACCTAGAGGCGGTTCTTCATATCTCCTGCGTCATTTGGCCCAGCACAGGGACACTTCCTAGTTCCCATGATGCTCGAGGCCGCTGTCCCCATAGGTTAGACCCCTATACCACAGACTCACACACATCTGCTTCTCATGGCAGTGGGAAAGCCCCTCTTCCTGCCATCAGAGGGAGTCCCGGCTCAGACCACTGGCTCCTCAGGCCTTCTTTGGGGAGAGGTAGTTTCTTCTACGTGATACTGTCCTCGAAAGCACTTTTGAAGGGGATGTATTATGCAGAATGAACTTTTACAAGCTTTTAGCCATAGTAGTTTTCTGTCAGCATTAGTGTACTCACAGTTTAAAAGGCCCATATTACACTGTTTTCTGATCTATGTTATAATGTTTCCTCATCAGAAACGTCTCGAAGTGTTTTGTTTCATTCACGAATGTCTAACACACAAACCCTGCATTTTTGCTGTCTTCTTCTTGGAATTTAAACTCTTTCACCTTGTGATATCATGTGGTAATACAGGAAGTGCTCCACTGTGTTTTTAAACTCCATACACCTTCACTAGAATCATTTGGATAATTTCAGCCGTGGAATTTCTAAGGTAAAAGCTGTTAACTTCAAAACTACCACTACATGACATCACAAGGTGGACCGGAGCATTTTGAATATGATATACAGTGTAATAATGCAGGATTACTCAAACGTGTGTAAATGAAACACAACTCCAGGTATGTTTTTGATGAAGTAATAACATAATAACACGACTAAAAGCTCACAGGAATCAGTTTAGCATTTTTGAGTAATCCTGTATTCTCCGAGACGAAGTGGTTTCAGTTTTAACCGTACCACATTTCTCTGACCACTTCTACACTAATATTAAAAAATATATATATATATTGTGTGGTTCACAAAAAACAAAATGTATATAAAATGTATTAAAATGTATTAAAAAGTAAAAAATATATCACTTTTTTAAAAGCACCATAGACCAAAGTATCATAGAGTCATAATGCATATATCAAGCAAGTTGTGACTATATCCTGCGTTCACACCACATAAAAATTCAGAGTAATCATGGACCAAACCCAGACCAGAACAGAACAAAACCAAGTCTACATCAGGACTATACTACAGCGAAACTGGACCAAACCAGGACAAGTGTGAACACGGCCTATTTGTCAGATATTGTCTACTAAACATAGAAGATTTTCCCTTCAATTTTTAAGCAGGTTGGAGCATTTACCCACATTCCTAAAGGTTGGCAGTTTGATCCCAGCTCCATTCAGTCCATGCTGTTTGTGTGTCCTTGAGCAAGACACTTCATCCACTCTGCCTATGTATCAGTGCGATGTGTGAGTTGCTGGTTATAAAGGCTATTGAGGCTGATAGATACTGTAAATGCAAAATCTTTATATAATCTAGTATTATTATATGGGCAGTGGAGACCATAACCAAGGTATTATCCATTTTCTGAATCAATTTCTTTGCCAATAAAAGGTTCAGGAGTTCAGTCCATCTTCTCCACACTTATTGGTAAAATGACTCTATAATGAAGCTGTAGACAGATCAGACTGTCCTCTCCTGTCTTGTGCTAAAGCCGAGTGGAGCAGTACATTTTGAGTGTGCTTCTCCTCACTGCAGTAGTTTCTCCTGTTACCACGGCGCCCCAGGGTGCTCTTGTGTTTATTGTCTCTTGATTAGCACTGTGTTTTCTCTCTGGTTCAGGTTTGGATTTCTGTCTGCGGTAACTGCACATCTCCCCTCTGTCAGAGCGCATCAGGATCCCCAAATACCCATTATTCTAAAGAAATACATTTGGAAGTAAAATCATCTGTCAGATAGAACGACATACACATATGAGGCCAGTGTTAAAGGTGCACTTTTTTGGTAAGGGATCAGCTGCATCCTTGTCTTCATAGAGATGTAGGTGTTTTGTCTGGGATAACTTGGCCTTGTGCTGTCACCTGCTTGTCTCCATAAATATAGATGAGTGCCGTATAGTGGAAGTAATTAAGTTCTATTCAATTTACAATAGCTGATGATGGCCATGTATTGTCCACAAATGCCTGTAGGTGAGAACAGAGGAGTCCAGGTCTATATAAGGACCCACAGTCCCTGTCCCTGACCCAGCAGACCACACACTGCCTTCAAGAGACACAGCCATTTTCATAATCTCTTCAAATATAATGAGAGGATTTGAGCGCATGTTAAGTCATAATGAGGATTTTAGTGTGGGTCTGTAGTTTCATTTGAATATAAACCTCTATGAAGTATGAGGCTAATGCTAATTCCTCTGTAAAAGTGCATTGCCAGCGTTTAGCGGAGACAGATTAGAGCCGTGTGCTTGTCAACCAAACGGCAACAGAAATATGCTAAAGGAGCGTAGAAGCCACCTCTCTCACAACCCCAGCCTCACCATCCTCCAGCTCCTGTTTATTTCCATGTTTACTTCAGAGGGAAATTAAACTTCCCCAATATGATGTAAACAGAAAATGGCACAGTTTGGACCACTGGCCTCAGGACGACTTGTTGACATTAAAGGGGACAGTTTGTGTATAATTAATATTTATGAACAGTATTCCCTCATCATTAGGTTACTCAAAGTTGTATTTCGATTGATTACTGCATGTTTGAGTAATGTTGTATTCTCCTACATTTGAGGTTGATACCTCCTATCACTGCCACTTTTCTGTACTAACTTCTGAGCAATAATGCCTTACACCTACAATACACTTTACAGGCTTGTCAAAGCTTCTCAAAGTGCTCCTGTAATCATTCTTCACTCCACACTAGTTGTAAGCTACTATCATAGCTACAGCTGCAGTGGGGCAGGCTGATGTAGGCCCCTCCAACCACCACCAATCATTCACACACATAATGACACAATGACAGGCCTTGGTCTGAACGGGAACTGATCCTCTGATCTTTGTGTTACCCATTATTTTAAAAAGGCAGACTCTGGGTCACACATATAGGGCTCAGAAAGGTTCACTTAGGTCTGTCACAATAATCACTAAATCGACTTTCCTTGTATCGTGTGTACAATTATTTTGTAAAAGTGGAGAGATTTTGGGTATTTTTGTTGTTACACGATAAGATTTGAACTGTAGAGGGTTGAAAGAGTAACTTTAATTTCAATACACAAACCCTACATGTTTAGGCTCTTCTCTCAAACTGAAAACACTCCTGTATTACCACATGACATCACAAGGTGGAAACCTTGTGATGTCATGTGGAAATACAGGAGCATTATGACATTGTAACATGCCTTAAAGCTCACAAGAATCCATTTTGTGTAATATAGAGCCTTTAACAATATTATTTAGTATCTAATCTTCTTCACTTCACTCCCTGTTTTCCTCTCCCTCCTCTCCGTTCCTTCAGCTCTTGTTCTACATGCTGTTCCTGGCTGCATAAATAAATCTGTGTGCATTTGGATGGACTATAGTTTGTCTAAACACAGACACATGAACCCGACCCAGCGCATGCTCAGGCCACGGCCTACTTCTGGACTTCTCTCCATGCTCCATGGCAACAAACTCATTATTTTTACCACACTGCTGCAAAATACAGCATCATGAAACGAAATTCAAATTATGGAAGATGTTTTAGCACAACTTGAGATGTTTAAAATGAAAAATAATTCGACAAACCTTAGATTTGTACTTTATTTTTATGTTTGTAGTTTATAGGACATCTAAAGCTTATACCACATTCATCACATTACAGTGAGCAAATCCGCTTTACGATGTGTCTGGAGAAATAACTTTACTTACATGTCCTGATAGTGTAATCGGACAGAGGTAATGGAGAGGTTTGTGTCTGCATCTTCAAGTGAAAACTCTATTTGTTGTCATATCAGTGCAACACTTGGCAAAAAAGGTGATATTGTTAAATGACACAACGACAAGACACCTCATTTTGAAAGCCTCAGATCTCAAAAATTGTTGGATAAATTTTTACATACAGCATAGCAACATTAACACAATTCCACAGCAGCCGGGCTCATTATTTCAGACAAATGAATAAATAAATAAATTATCATATAAGTGCTTCTTTGGCAAATATAAAACTGCATTATATTAACTACATTCAGTCCTGCAGCAGCACATAATCCTGTATGGTATTTATAGTAATAATTGTATCATGCATATACTTTCATGTACGGGTTTACTTTAAGCTCCCCCTGACACCTTTGTCATCTCTCGGCATTCTGGGATATAACAGCTATAGGAGGCAATAGGAAATCATCAGCTGCAGGAAATAAGCAAAACTCATACAACTTTCTTATAAACTTTGAATGCATTTTCCCTCATTGTAATAGTCATGTCTGAGGTCTGTTTTCTATTAGGACCCTTTTAAAAGTCAACTCTCTAGGGAGGCTAAACTAATTTGAGGTTTCTTAGGACAACACTGTGTGCCCTGTAAAAATAAACACTGGTAGGATCACAGTGCAGTGAGTCTGACTTGCTTTTTGAATTCATGTTTACATAAGAGTCTCCCACTTGTAGGAGTAAATCTTATGGGCCATGCTTTCAATCGGACTATTAAAAGGCACAGTCCATTAGCCTAAGACCTCTGCGGCTCTGTGAATAACATGTCCCAGGTTGAGTCATGTGCACTGGGGTTGTTTACAAAGCGCTGCCCTGAGCTGACCTGCTGTACACCTGCCGCCATTGATCCTGTACTTACCTCCTAATGATGTGTATATTGTTTACACATGAACATAAGAACATTAAAGACATGTCCAGAGTGTTATTTATGGACATAAACTATGCACGCCCACTGCGCACAAGCCTGGACCTAACTGCACTGCAATATTCACGCACATATTATTCATAAGGGGAGCCATTTAAAGTGCTCTTCATTTATTGTATCAAGTAAAATAGTGTTTACCAATCAGGGGCACAGGGACCTCTCATGTACTTTCCAAGGGGCACTTGGAATTATTTCAGATTTTTAAAGAACTTGAAATTGAATAGAATGTGTAGTAAGATTTGCATTCTTGAAAATTCTAGGAAATCGCACTATTCTAGGAAATAGTGTTAGTGGCTAACACTCATGCCTCACAGCAAGAAGTTTCCTGGTTCAACACCTGGGTCACCGGAGCTTTTCTCTGGGCAAAACATGCACAATAGGTCAAATCCTCCAGTTAAGACAGTCCTGACCAAGGCTAGCAAATCTGACGGGTTGCCCCAGAAGTAGTGAAGGATGCGTCAAATCCAGAGGACAAATTACCTTATATAATAAAATGTACCTTAACCTGTAATGATGTCATAGGAAGATCCAAAAGACTGGCACAATTTCCATGCAAATAAACTCTTCTGAATTTGAACAAATCAGATGTATGTTAAGCCCAGATCCTTATGAGGGTATTTCCAGTTATTATCTTTGTTAATATTATAAATTCAAGTAAATTAACTAACACAGTCTGTTCCTTTTTTGCAGTGTATGTCTAATGGCTGAAGTCAATGCATCACCCTCTCCTGGAGCCTGCTGTGCCCATGTGCAGAACTACTTGCTATCATGTAGCTGCAGACGGACAAATCACCTGTTTCCTGAATGCTACACCATGCTAGCACACTCCGCTCTCTTCATTTATAAAGCAAACTGCCTCTCCACACTTGCTTTTCTCTATCACTAATGCGGGTGCCCCCGGCTTGTACTGATGACACTGTACCAAGACAAACACTCGACTTTGTGACAGAGCTGGAGGAGGCTCTGACAGCTCTGCACTGCAGCTTCGAAATAAAGAATTATTAGAAAGTGGACCTATCATCTGGGGTGCTAATATATAAGGACACGGCCTGGCTGGATACAGAGGCTGAGTAACATTCTAGACAGAAGCCTCATCATTTTTTTAAATTAAATTTCAATTTATTTATTTTTTTTAACTTTTTTTCTTACAGGCAAGTGCTGAAGGAAATAGACCAGCTATCTGACAAACCTGCTCAGCCCAACTTGGTTGATTTACCAAAAATGTTTATTCTATTTCCCCCTTCCTTATAGTTCTGTAGGTATTTTTACAAATGGGTTATGTTTGTCTGTGCAGCTACATCCACTTTTAGGGACCAGACAAACAATATAATACCTGACAAGTCAGACACAAGCTGTTTTTGAAAAACAAAGATATTTGTAATGTCTATGTATAAACATAATTGTCAATACTTCACAAAACAATTCATCCTCCAACAAGTCATTTCCTCATAGTCACTAGAATCCTTTTGTGCTCATCCTGTCAATAGCAGACAGCTGGTGTTATGACTGAGATTTCATTGCAAACAAAAGCGTTACTTCCTCTTTAGTGTCGTGAGCAAACAGGAAGACACCTGACAGGCTGATTCCACACACAGCGCTCCGCTATGAGGCTGAAGTATGCCCCACTTTACGGAAGAGTAAACAGGATTTTCCATGTTTGAAATGAAAGAGTGTGTTGTCATTTAATGCTAATCACCTTAAGCAACAATAAGCAGCTTTTGCACACGGCTCGAGCACTTCCTCAGGCAAATATAGTTTCCCTGTCAACAATACAGTGGATATGTGTAAGGCACAGCTGGGAGCGGGAGGAAAAGTGAGTGTACGGCCTTATGCTCATGTCCTGTTTGGGCCAGAATTCAGGTGCGCAACTGTCATATTATTCAAGATGTACTATGTAACTTTTCTGATTGAGCTTGTCTCCTTGAGCCGATTTTGTGTGTTCCCCTGTTCACCTCAGACCCGGAGCACTCGGGCACGGTTAGGGTTAATCGTGGCCTGAATTGCTCCGGGCAAGGGTCTGCTACTTAAGCAAATCATCCAAGCATAATTAATGGTTTCTTAATAAATACAATCTAAACTGCACCTGAATTGTACTTTATTAATCCAAAGGTGGAGTTCAGTAGTTTTTCAAAAGATGTAACAGTAACTCGACGATTGTGACATGTGAGGTGACTAATGCTAATGTTCTTTCTGGTTAAATGTCAGTGTTGTGCATGGATAAACAGCTGCACTAGCTTTGTTCTGCTGAGCATGTCGGCTCAATAAAAAAGTTGTCATCACTGGCAATAAGATGGATTTTCACAACATCAAGTGAAGTTTGGTGAAAAATTAATATTTTCTGTTTATATCTGCTTTTCACCATCCTGTTATCTCCTGAGTCTGCGCTGTCTGTTATCCGATCATCTCACTGATTTGTGTAGCTCCCATTTAGCTTAAGTAGATGGAGCCAAAGAGGGACATAAGCCTACCACCCTAGAGCCCTTTGGAAACAAGTACCTGCAGAGTCCGCTTCAGATGCTGTCAGACCACTGACCAAGTCTGAAGCAAACCAATGGAAACAAGCATAGAGAAAACTATTAAGTGCAGTCAAAACCTCTGTTGTTATGATGCTTGTTGGCTGAGAGCAGGAGTGAGTGGCATCCCTTTAGCCCAAGCTGGGTACTGTCCTCTTCCCCTCTCTGGTCCCCCTCTGGTCTCTCTAGTCCCTCTCTGGTCCGTCTCTGCCCCCTCTCTGGTCCCTCTCTGCCCCCTCTCTGGTCTGTCTCTGGTCTTTCTCTGCTCCCTCTCTGGTCCCTCTCTGGTCCCTCTCTGCCCCCTCTCTGGTCTGTCTCTGGTCTCTCTCTGGTCCCTCTCTGGTCCCTCCCTGGTCCGTCTCTGGTCTCTCTCTGGTCCCCCTCTGGTCCCCCTCTGGTCTCTCTCTGGTCTCTCTCTGGTCCCTCTCTGCCCCCTCTCTGGTCCCTCTCTGGTCGCCCTCTGCCCCCTCTCTGGTCTGTCTCTGGTCTGTCTCTGGTCCCTCTCTGGTCCCTCTCTGGCCCCTCTCTGCCCCCTCTCTGGTCCCTCTCTGCCCCCTCTCTAGTCTGTCTCTGGTCTCTCTCTGGTCCCTCTCTGGTCCCTCTCTGCCCCCTCTCTGGTCTGTCTCTGGTCTCTCTCTGGTCCCTCTCTGGTCCCTCTCTAGTCCCCCTCTGGTCTCTCTCTGGTCCCTCTCTGGTCCCTCTCTGGTCCCCTCTCTGGTCTCCTCTCTGGTCTCTCTCTGGTCCCTCTCTCTGGTCCCTCTCTGGTCCCTCTCTGCCCCCCTCTCTGCCCCCTCTCTGGTCCCTCTCTGGTCGCCCTCTGCCCCCTCTCTGGTCTGTCTCTGGTCTGTCTCTGGTCCCTCTCTGGTCCCTCTCTGGCCCCTCTCTGCCCCCTCTCTGGTCCCTCTCTGCCCCCCTCTCTAGTCTGTCTCTGGTCTCTCTCTCTGGTCCCTCTCTGGTCCCTCTCTGCCCCCTCTCTGGTCTGTCTCTGGTCTCTCTCTGGTCCCTCTCTGGTCCCTCTCTAGTCCCCCTCTGGTCTCTCTCTGGTCCCTCTCTGGTCCCTCTCTGCCCCCTCTCTGGTCTCTTTCTGGTCCCTCTCTGGTCCCTCTCTGGTCCCCTCTCTGCCCCCTCTCTGCCCCCTCTCTGGTCCCTCTCTGCCCCCTCTCTGGTCCCTCTCTGGTTGCCCTCTGCCCCCTCTCTGGTCTGTCTCTGGTCTCTCTCTGGCCCCTCACAGCACATGGAACAGGCCTGCCATAGGAAATGAATAGATATCATTAATGACATTCATCTGTTTACGTTTGAGACATAATTCTGGGGAAAGGAGAGGCCCCCCACACACGGGAAATGAGCTCTATGCCTGAGAAGGACTTCTAATATTGTGCATTTTAACACGTTGAAGCTTATAATTGCTCTTAAGAGTCAATGATTTGCATGAAAAAATAAATAAAAAGATTCATTTTAGTGTGGGCACTGATCACTGCTGTATCCATTCCAATTTTTATTTGGTCAATATTCTGTATATGTTTACCATTGCAACATAAGGGACTAAGGCCTTGGTGGAGGTCCAAACTCTTCTTCTGTGCGTATTCGTATTTAAATAAGTGTGTGTAAGTGTGTTTCAAAAGTGCCCATAAGTTAAAGGGCCCGTATTACTCCATTTTCTGATCTGTTATATTGCATTTTCCTCATCACAAACATGCCTGCAGTTGTGTTTTGTTTCATTCACACATGTCCAACACGTCCACATCCTTCATATTTAAGACTGAGTTCTTCTCTCAAACAGAAAACACTGTGTTCCACCTTGTGATGTCATGTGGTAATGCAGGCAGACCAATAATGTAGGATTATTTAAACATGTGTAATTTGATGACATAAAAGCATTATAACATCCCTTAAAGCTCACAAGAGTGAATTTTCTGTTTGTAATATAGGACCTTTAACTAACAACCTTTCTTAATTTCTTGCTGTGCTCCATATTGTATAAGATGCTGTGGGCTAGTCCCCTCTCTAAAACGAACCAGTATGCTTGTATAATTAGCACGTGTTTACAGTACAAATATTCTAAGTGTTCTCATTAGTCTGCCTCAGCGGTGTACCTTAAACAACATTCAAACTGAGATCGTGTGGAGTCATGGAGCAGATGGTGCAGCAGCAGTGCCTGTCTGACACTGTGTAAGACAACTAAGGCACAAAATGCATTCTGTGAAAAACACTGATGAGCCATAACATTATGACCATACACAAATGAAGACCGCAGAGTATGTTGAGATATTTTGTTGGGTCAGAGCAGTCGCAAAGCAAGAAGGCTCTGGGTTCACTGCCCATGCTGGATTGGGTTTTTTCCAATGTTGGCTTAGAACTAACTGTCCATCTCACTAATTGTCCATCATGTTGCTGTATAGAGACAAATCAAGCTCCCTAACTTGCATTTTGGTCTGATACATATTAGTGTATCTAACTGCCAGTTGTATGAATATATTTGAGGTACTCTATGTTTAATATGGTGAATGGTACTGTGAGTGGTGGTCGCCTCTTCACAGATCTGACCTGTAACTTTGCCTGGTAGGGGTCACTTGCTTGATTCCATGGAGATAGTCAGATATGAACATTCCAGGCTCACCACATGGACACAGACGCTCCAGCAGAGAAGTTACAAAGTGCAGCTTTATGTTGCAATAGTGCATGCCATAATGGATCAAAAAGGATCAATAAATGTGTAGTTATGTTTTTAGCATTGTATTCAAAGAGCGTTCACAGCTCTAATCAAACTGTTAGATGGTGGTGGGGGATGCCATGCTACCAGCTGAAGTGCCTGAGATATTTAGGATAGCCCTCTCCTGAGTGTTCCGCACAATAGCCCTGTGCACTGGGCTCTTATGGCTCTGCGGGTGGAATGTGTGGAAGTTACAAAGAATCCTTAGGTTCTGGCTTTCTGCAAACACGCCACAAGATTAACTGTGTCAACACTCACGGAATCTCTCTCTGTCTGTCTCTGCGTCGGGCTACATAGTCCAGTCCTCTCAGGGCAACCACGAGCCGAGCCAGCGCCGCAAACCACGTGACAATAGGCCTAAAAATGCTCCTTTTCACGTGCACTGCGCCTGGAGCTTTTACGCACCTTGTACATATATATACAGCAGTGTAAATCACATGTGTGTATACTGTAAAGGGTACAAATAAAACATGCTCTATATACAGTGATAACTATTTACAACATGGCGTAAATTCCCACTGGAGTCTAAAGAGCCCATCTCATCAGTGAGGAAGAGGAGGCAGGGGGAGGGGCTGAGCCGGGAGTCCGTGAAAAGGTGCTGCGGGACAATTGCAGACAAGTGTGCCCGAGTTCAGCCCAGAGAGTTCAAGCTGTTTGTTTTTTTCATTCCAACACTGGACTATCACTTGGCACCACTTTTACGCACAGTTATAACGTGTTTTATTTTGAAGCGCGCTGAATGAGTGCGTGCAGAACAGTTTGAGTTCACGGAGGCAGGAGCAGAACTTTGCCTGGAGTCTTCACTGGTCCCGCGCGGGCTAATCGCATCCGACTTCGCCAAGTTACGCACGGCCACGGAGCGCAGTCACGCACGTCCAAACCCGGATCACTTGGATTTTACGACTCAGCATCTTTGACAACACTGGAGACTTGTGTTGAACTTTGCTGAATTCACTGATTATTCTACTTGGAGGGAGAGCGCGCGAAATGAAAGTGAGATTGCTGCTCGGGACGGCGCTCTTTCTCTTCCTCACACCTGCGCAGGTAAAGTCACATTTTACAGGGAAACGCGAGTGCTATCAGCTGAGCGTACCAGTGTTTTGTGTTGTTTATTCCTCTAATCACAAGAAGTATCTGGCTATTTGATTATAAAGTTTGGAGACGTGTAAAGTGAACGTGAGTTGACCCTGGAGTGTGTGCGACATATGAAACGTGCTCTTCTGGTGATGCTGCTGCTGACTCACGGTTACTTTTGGCTAACCTCACTAAGCCTATAATTACAGACGCATCCACTGCAGCCTCTTGGATCATCTTTCTCTCTGTACATTTCCACTGAGGAGGCACAGAGGTAGCCTTCTCACCATAACATATGCCGCAAGTGGGAGAATTGCTACTATCAAGTGTGAAAGACTTGTACAGTGCAGACACGTTCAATGTCTGGCCCAAGGGCAGCTAAAGTGCCAATTGTATAGAGTTGGTATGCATTACTAAATGTGCATGCAGGAAAAAACTTGCTTTGAATACAGAGAATTGTGCCTATAGGATCAGGAGGAGTCTTTGTCAGGATAGAATTGAAAAAGTCAAGCACAGTATCACTGGAAGATTACTTAAATGATAACACAAAATCAAACCTATTTTGACATCACAGACACTGAGGTGCACAATGTAACCTTTTTAGTGGAGGGCCAATCACTTGGTTGTCTCCATGGAGATGTTATTCCCTGGAATGTTCCACTGTATGGCATCAAAACTGTTACTCTCATATTTATTCAATGCAGGTGTTTTAATTGCTCAGAATATCAGAGCAGAAAACATGCATTACTGTAAATGCCTTTCCACAAATCTGCCCAGTGGCACCAGGCTTCTCTCCTTGAATATTGATACGTTTAATGCCACAGTGTGTAACATTCCAGGCAAAGCAATAACATCTCTATGGAAACAGGTGGCGGACCCCGCACCAGAAAACTTAGTGCCCCTGTAGGGATCAGTTGCTGTCACAGTTGAATTTTTCTCTGTCTACTCCAAATCCTGAGCATGGATCTTGTTCAGGAGAACCTCACTCAACACTGTCAAAATGTTGTGGAATCAATCCTCTAATATGAACCAGATTGGTGCAAATCAGAAGTTACACAGACTTCACTTTTAAACAGCAGTCCTGTGGATACTGTAGACCTGTGTCCTTGTTCTTTGTCTTACATAATGTGGTGGAACAGTTCTTTGTGGCACAGTGGCACCTTCACTTAGATGTGGGGTTAGCTTCAGCTCTGGTTTCCTTAGCTGGCATCTCTACCTCCCCTTCTCTCTGTTTCTGTCTTTACACTTTCTCTTTAGCCTTCTCTCTCCCTGTCTTTATCCTTTCTCTCAATCCCTCTCTCTCTCTGTGTTTCTGTCTTTATCACTTTCTCTCTCTTTCTCTCGATCTCACTCGCTCTGTCTGTTTCTGTTTTGCCTTTCTTCTCTCCATCCCTCTTTTCTATTAGTCATCTCTCTTTTCTTAGTCACTGTCTTTCTGTCTCATTCTTTCTCTCTCTATCCTCTGTTTTGTCTCATTCTTTCTCTCTCTCTTTCTCTTGGTCTCTCTGTCTCTCTGTTTCAGTCTTATCTTTTTTCTCTCTCTATCTCTCTGTTCTGTCTCTCTTTCTCTCGGTCACTCTCTCACTCTCTGTTTCTGTCTTCATCTCTTTCTCTCTCTATCCCTCTGTTCTCTGTCTCTCTTGGTCACTCTCTTTCTGTCTTTATCTCTTTCTCTCTCTATCCCTCTGTTCTGTCTCTCTCTTTCTCTCGGTCACTCTCTCACTCTCTGTTTCTGTCTTCATCTCTTTCTCTCTCTATCCCTCTGTTTTGTCTCTCTCTCTCTTGGTCACTCTCTCTGTTTCTGTCTTTACCTCTTTCTCGCTCTATCCCTCTGTTTTCTCTTTCTCTTCCTGTCTCTGTCTCTCTCTGTCTCTTTTTTTGTTCTCAGAACTTTGTAACCAAACTGCTGCAAAGTTTAAAGTAGATTATCCTCATAATCAGATCACATTCGGCTTCCCTTAAACACCTTTGAAAACCCAAGCTCCCAGCAACGAGCAGCGGGAAAATATGAAAGAATTTGAATTTGATGTGTTTATTTATTACAGTTTTAATCATCCCAAATATGTTTTTTTTTCTTTGCAATTTGGTAAGCCACCAATTGGGAATCAGGGCACAGAATCAGTGTAGACAGAGCAAAAGCAAACCAAAAACTATTGACAAATGAGTGTCAAATAGGGAATGAGAAAGACAAGGCATCTGGTATAAAAATCACCAAGCAACAGGGCCACTGAAAACAGATCAACCAAAGAAATTTAAAAAGTTATCATCAATGTGTCAGTAGAGATACCAGATCAAGATTAAACAGTAAATGTCTTTTGTGTTTTGGGCTTAAAACGTATTTCTGTCCTTTACATTCATAGTTATTTTCCAGGTAAAACTGTCTGATATATAACATGTTGCATTGTCTTTGGGATGCACAAGTAGAAGTGTGTGAAGACGTCCTGTCTGAGCCGTGTGCGGAGCAGAGGGTGTTGTCATCATAATTGAATACAGTTGTGCCCAGCCTCTCTGTCTCATGTGATCTAATAGTTCTGGGTCATTGCCAGTTGTCAGTGAGTAATCTGTGCTGGAAGACTGCATTTCTATCTTCAAAGTTTATCAAGCCAAATGAGTTTATGAACTAATGATGTTTTAATGTCAGTGTAGCTACCAGGTACGATCCCATTTCATAATTTACCCATCATTCTGGATGCTTTCTGTGTGGTGTCTTTACAGTTAATAATTGGCAAAACTGGAACTAAACCAGGACTAGAACCCAAGGACTTATTTGGACCCAAACCAGGACGAGTGAGAAAACCTTACCACACTTTAGAACTAGCTTCCTGTAGCTTTTCTCAGAAGTGTCACGTGTTAGACAGTAGGGGGCGTTACGCTGTCGTGAACTGTGTGGGTCCATGACAACAAGATGAGATTTTGACATTATGGTTTTTGGCATTTTGGTGTTCAGTTTACAGTTTTGATTTCACCATTTTTAAGTACTTTATGTGATGTTTTTTCCTGTCATTGTAGGATGGCTTTTTTTTTTTTAAGAGACTTCTAAAGAAAAAACCTACCACCACTTAACCCTTCAAATGTAAACACAGAAAAAAATCTCACAAGATCGTTTTTCTTATGTGTGCACAATCCTGTGGCAGTTTTGTTCTGGCATATGTGCAAAAAAATCTAGATTTTATTTTTGGACACCGCGCCCGAGACTGAAATCACTCCCACTCCAGCAAATACTTCTGCCTGTGTGCTTTGGACGGTTTTATATTATTGTCCAGTCAGGTTGTTCAGAATAACGCAGACGATGCAAATAAATAATAATTGTTGGACCATGGGCTCGGTGACAAATCTTGAATCTCGATCTCAGTCCTGTGGTGCTATTTTGAACAAAGCGTCAGGTTGATTGTCACTATTTCTCCATTAAATGCTCTTTATTTATTGGCCTGTCTCTGTAAGGCTCTGAGTGTGTAGCAGCAACTTTATTTACGAACTATGGGCATTAGAAAAATTAAGAGTGTACATGATTGAATCTTGATAAAAGTCTAAATCGTGATCTGGCTCCGAGAGAATCCAAGTGATGTCACATGGACCACCCTCAGTGTTGGGCCCATGTCTCCAGATAAGACATGATGATACCCAGTTTGAAGAAGGCCTGAATAACGTCTACTACCAGTGGAAGCACCTGGGGTTCTCTTGTAGACAATCCCACTCCATAACACCATGACATAACAGTGAAAGCCGGTCAGCCAGTTCACTCTACTTTACCCTCTTCTCTCAGTATTTTTGGCACCAGTCCCTTTGCGTCCGCACTCATCCAGAAAAATTGGCTGAGCGGTGCCAAATGCTGCCATACATGTGTTTTTCTCCCTTTGAAATCCCTGCGAGCCGTGATCAGTATTATTATGTTATTGTTATGGAAAAAGGCTTTAAACTTACAACGTGTTGCATCATAGACCTGACCTGCAGCAGAGGCGTTTGCTGTATGAGCCTGGTCCAAAGCAGAGGAAGTTCATGAGAATAATGAGGAGGGTTTTGGAGTATAATTCAAAACACGAGCAGTATAATTCAAAACATGGGCAGATCCTGTTACTTTTAATGTGTGGAAACCAAACTGTTGTTTATAGGATGCTGTAAATTTTGAAATGAAATCCTACGTCAGTGAAGTGTTTTGTTCTCCTTATTTCACACTGGCCAACTGATTTGTTTTTAATTAATCTTAGCCTCAGAAAAATAATTCATTTGCAAAAACAGAAACAGAAAGTGACACCTTAAAGCGTCATCAGGGGCTTGCAGATTACTCTATGTATAATAATGTTCTCAAAAGCCAAAATGTATTTTACTGCAATCAAAGTATTTCTCAAAAGAAATCACAAAAAGAAACATACTTTTTGACAGTTTTATCTGTTTTTGCAATGAAAGTTATTAATTATTTTAACTGTACCTCTCGGTGATGTGAGGCTTTCTGCTACTCTATATTAGGATTGTCAATAGTAGAGAAGAGCAGATACTAATCGATACTAAAACTAGTATTGAGACTAGACTCGTTTGAGGAGGGTTCGATACTAAAAAAGTCACATTCACAGGACAGAAATGAACCTTTCCTGAATAGCTCTTGAGCTGTATCAGAATGAGTAAAGGACCATATAGACTAGTCACATGGTAATATATAAAAGTACTATTATGTTGTATGTTGAAATCTTTATTATCATTGTGGTAGAAGAATCGGTGTCGAAATCAAGTTTGAAATTCTAGTGTCGTGACAACACTGCTTTATATTTGCAATAACCAGGTAAGATGACGTAGAGGGTTGGCCTTAGGACATGCAGAGGACACAGATGCTATGATACACCGTTAAATTAAAGTCTTAAGAAGGTGGAAGTAATTATGGAATTGCAAGGTTGAGATTAAGTATAACTTTGAGTCGGAGCTTTTTTCACAGTTTTCTTGGGCCCATGGGCAAGACATTTGTCCTGTCATGTCCTCAGTGTCCGTGTCAAGAAATGTGATAGACGTGCAGAATGAATACAGTTCAGTTGTAGTAAATGTAATATTGATTTGTGTTCATGACTGAACATGTTGCTGTGAGTTACATGTCTCCTCCACAGAGGCTGTTCCATGTCCCTCTGTACTACTAGCCTGCGCTGCCTGTCCGCGCCCTATTGCTGACCCAGTAAATGATAGGCCTGCTGTGTGCTTGTTGTGGTATTTGTCTGCAGTTGTAATTCCCCAGCCCAGGGGACAGTCCCAATCTGCATCAGGAAATATGGATTTCTCTTCTTCCTGGAGCTGGGGGCAACATGGTGGACACAGCGGGGCTTTAATCTGCCATCTGGAGGCCATTACAGCAGTGGACACAACAGCGTTTACTCTAATGGAGAGCACAATTAGCCGCAGCCAGTCTTATCTGTGTGTGTGGATGCTGTAGTGTGTCTGTGAGTGTGTGTGTGTGTGTGTGTGTGTGTGAATGCTGTGGTGTGTGTGTGTGTGTGGGTGTGTGGGTGTGTGGGTGTGAATGCTATGTTGTGCGTGTGTGTCTGTGTGTCTGTCTATGTGTGTGTGTGTGTGTGTGAATGCTGTGGTGTGCGTGTGTGTCTGTGTGTCTGTCTGTGGTGTGTGTGTGTGTGTGTGTGTGTGTGAATGCTGTGGTGTGCGTGTGTGTGTGTGTGAATGCTGTGTGTGTGTGTGTGTGTGTGTGTGTATGTGGATGCTATGGTGTGTGTGCTCCTGTGTGTGTGCATGTTTATGTGTGGATGTTGTGGTGTGGGGGGGGGGGGTGAGCCTGTCTTTAGGGGGACATTTGGACAAGAATTCACAAGCTCATGAGGAAATGACACTTATCTAAATCAACATCCACTTTGTCCAGTTAAAAGGACTGTACTTATACTCTAGGCTCTGCAGGAAAAAAACAGTTATAATATAGAACAAACTCATGTTTGAAACTGAATGCACTGTGGAGGTCTTGTTTGCCTGAAGCGAACAGTGAAAAAACTGCACTTGGTTGATAGTGTTTTTTGTTCCAAACTGATCAATAATAAAAGACTATGGCTTTAGATATATGACACATCCAGTAGTGTGAATGAGTCATACTGTGTTAACACACTGACCTCCTGCTCTGCTCCTCTGCTGCTGAGCCCACCCCAGACCACCTCACTGTGTACACAACACAGGGTCTTTGGAGTCACTCAGGGGTACAGGCCTGAACGACTCCTCGGTCATGTGTTCATTAAAATGCATTGTCTCGACCAAACTGGCAAAGAAGATGAGTTGTTGTCCAGGAACTCAGTCCTCTGGGAGCAGTATTGTGGTGCACATGGGCAGTAATGTGTCTTTAGCACCAAATAATAGTGCATCATAATCTCACTGAAAATATACTTCATGTGTTGTGTGCTTGTGTAAACACGTGAGTTTATAACATCAGGGACTTATTTGAATGACCATATATGGGCAAGACCTTTAGAAAACAGTGGCATGTAATAATAATAATGAATTATTAATTATTTAAGTGTGAGCAATAATATGTAAAGGATATGTCATGTTTACATTCTTTTTGCAGTCCTCTTTTTGAGTAAAGGGTGTGAGCTCCACTTGTTGTTCTCCTCACATATCAGTTCTCTTTGACAGAAGGAGGCAGGCTGAGGCTAAAGATGACAGACTTCAGCTGGAGAGAGAGGGAGGACAGACACATGCACCACAGGTTTACAGATACACTGCAAACCTTTACATAGTTATCGTTAAAATCATGCATGAAAAGCACATGCTGACTTAAGATCTAAACACAATGAGACAAAGAATTTTGTTTTGACAGGTTTTATAGTTTTCACAGTAACCCCAAGAATAGAGCATAGAGGAAATGATGCATACAGATTTTTGGAAGTGCATGTTCCTGTCAAAAGGCTTTCTTCTGACTTCTGACTGTAAACTGTATATGAGTAAAGAGAGGCAGAATGCTGATTTTATTATGGTTTTGTACTTGCGTAATTGTTTCTGCTGTGATAATGCACAATAAAAAACACCAACAAGAGGGTAACCTGTGTAAAACACACTGGAGCACACTGTTTTTGTCTCTGGCAGTGATGGAAATGTGTACAAGTAAAAGTTAAGATTTACTGAATCACTGAAGTACTGCTACCAATATTGTACTTAAGTGTGAAGTACACATGAAAAATACTAATAGAAGCACTTAACTTCTTAACACAATTTTAAGGTTAAAGTACACTTTATTGTGCCCATAGGGAAATTTGTCCTCTGCATTTCACCCCTGCTTGCTCTACTCAGTAACTCCTTTGATTTTAAATGATGTGAAGTAGAATTACATGGATAAAGATGTTAAATATACTAAAATATACAAAAAAAAAATACACTCAATTCCTCAATACTCAATAATGTGTGTATTTGTACTTAGATACTTTCTCCTTATGGTCCTTGGGTAAGACACTGCACCTGCATTGCACACTCCCTCACAGTGATGGAGCTGGCTGACAGAGGTGATCCCAGCTGAATCATAATACAAAAAATCATTAAACACCTCAGCCAAGTCTTATAAATGACTTGTCAAAGCAACAGCTATAAGTGAGAGCCTGCGGTCACAGGGAGGAGTAATCCTGAAGCGCAGCCTGAAACTTTTTACATCGGTCAGAGTGGAATGTGTCATGTAGGACTGAGGGGTGCACTTTACTCCAAAGTGTGGGACACACACACACACACACACACACATCATGGGGACCTGCCTCCATCAAAAATCTGCTCCCTATGATGCTAGTCCTTTATTATTAGATCTACAACATAGTTTAAAGTTAAGATATGGGTTAAAGTATGTAACGGTTAGGGTTTAGGTTAATTTTAGGCAAGTACTGACTATGGTTAAGGCAGGGATGGGCGATATCCAACATCGATATTGGTGATATCAGAGGGTGTTCCCAGATAACAGAATTGATCCATTGTTGAAAATTTTGCCACTATTTGGCACCAATATATTTTCTAAGCCTCTCTGTGCTCCACTGTATCATTCCCAGATTGTCCACAGTGCATCAGCGTTTTTGAACAGATGGGTAAAAATGGAAATAGGAATCAGATATATGTCTGTGTGTTTACAAAATTGTGCAACAAATGATTAATATATAAATATTATATACATTTAAAATCTTAACATGGGTATCTGCAAATATCAGCCACTGCAGCAAGACAGATATTGCATTTAAAAAACTGAACCATCTCTCGCTTAAGGTTAGGATCAGCTAGTCTCCAAGAAATTCATGTAAATCAATGTCCCCAAAAAGACTGTAAACCCAACATGTGTGTATGTGTGTGCATCTTCATCAGACCAGGACATTCCTCTTTCATCACACTGCAGAGAACTGCACACTGCTGACACATGCTGTTCTCACTTTCCTCACTCTGGACTACAACAGGACGTACAAGTGTTAATTCAGCCCATATTTCCATCAGCGCATGGGAAATCCCTGTCAGTCTTTGTGTCATTATATAACAACCTGAAAAAGGCCTCAGGAAGCAGCTTGTCTGTCCCCTGGTCCCCCGCCTTTGCCCAAGGACACATCTCCCCCATGTAAAGTCCCCTTCCTGTAACGCAGTCAGGCAGGCTCGGTTTTCTGCTCCTAGGTCAATGACATTGTTTATGGCAGTGATGGGAAAGTCAACAACAAGATCTTAAATAGTGCACCACAACTGTGGATCTGAATATAAACAGTAAGGCAAATGGAGATATGAGCTGTGCATGAGAAAGTGCTGACTGTTAACTGGACTGGTTCAAAGCTTCAGCTGTATTGCACTTTGTAGTTACATTGTGCTACCACAGGAAGGCGGTGTTATGTTACAAAGTACATAAGTACATTTTAAAAGAAAAAAAACTTCAAGCACAAATATATCAATCCAAAGTAGCATGAATACTGTGTGAATACATGCTGAAAAAACACTTGTCTTGAGTCCATTGGCATGCTATCTTAGAGCCGTATTTGCTGGCATATGGAGTTTATATGTTTTTATATTATTTAAATTAAGTAGAATTTAAATTCTACTAATTCATTGGTGAGCATTCTTTTATATAGCCGCTAATTTGTGGTCTCTGTGTCTTGCAGAGTCTACCCTTGGTGAGCATTAACACCACACACCAAGGTAAGTTTACTTGTCCACTTGTTGAGTGTAAAATCAAAGTATTCTTTTAAAAAAGAAGATGTGTCTACCCTGTCTATGAACAGTTCTCCTTAAGTGATGAGGGTAGCAGCTGAAATGCCCCCGTTCACCAGTTCAAAGGATCGAATAAAAGAATGTAAAACATGAGTCAGTCAGATTGGAGCGGCATGCAGCAGATAAGTAGTACACATTCTTATTAAGTGGCTAATGAACTGGCCCTTTGTGCTGCGACATCAGAGGAGTTTACTACTGCATCTCTCCCTTCCTTTAGTGCACTTTTATAAACAGTTGCAGGGCCAGACTCCTCCAGCTGACCTTTGGATGACCTATGGCTGACCTCTGGAGGCCATGGTCGCTCCAGACGTGCAGTTTGGGTAGCTCTGCTCCAGTGTATTGAGGGCAATATTTCATGTTTGGCACTTTCTTCTGCTTATGTTTGTTAAGAAGACAAAACATTCAGTTATAAAAACATAGTTGTATTAACAACATAGTACAGAATTACAAACATTACATTACCTGACTATTGAATTGACACAGACTGTGATCTAAATATAGAGAAAATATTTTAAGCTAATATAGAATACCTCTATAAATCTATGAAAATCCCTGGTCTAATGCACATGTCTGTCTGTGCCAGTGCTGATGTTCGAGGAGGTGTGGGGGCGGAGCTTCTGTCGGACCATAGAGAAGCTGGTGGAGGTGGTACAGGAGTACCCTTCAGAGGTGGAGTACATCTACAGCCCGGCCTGTGTGCCTCTGGTCCGGTGCTCTGGCTGCTGTGGAGATGAGAACCTGGAGTGCTACCCCACCCACACCACTAATGTCACAATGCAGGTGCAGTCATGCAGAGTCATTGTTTCTCTTTGAACTAATATACTAATGGTAAGTGTTCTGTCATACTAGCTGTTGAAAATAAGACCATCCGAGCCAGGTCAAGAATATGTTGAGATGACCTTTGTGGAGCATCAGACATGTGAATGTAGGTAAGAAAAATATGTTATTATGCTGGAGTCAGAATCACTATCTCAGTCTTTAAACTTAGGCTCCAAGTAGTTGTAATATGGATCATTTCAACACTTTAAGGTGCATGTAACTTCTCTGATGGAGGGTCCGTTACATGCTCATGTCTTTGGAGGTGTACTTACTTTGCTTTGAATGTTCCAGAATATGGCATTAAACTCATCTATCTTGCATTCACACTACCAGCCAAAAGTTTGGACACATTTTTTCCCTTTATTTTCATGACTATTTACATTATAGATTCTCACTGAAGACATCACAACAATGAATGAACAAGTATGGAATGTAGTTTGTTTTTAATGCTGCTTTTGACCCAGACAAGACACACCTGTGAAGTGAACGCCATTTCAGGTCACTTCATTATGGAGCTCATTGAGAGAAGGCCAGGGGTTTGCAGCACTGTCGACAAAGCAACAGGTGGATCCTTTGAGGATTTGATATACATTATAAAAAAATATTTTGTTGGGTGATTTAATGAATTTTTCTTTGCTACATAATTCCATACATTTTGCGTCATATATTTTATGTCTTCCATATGTATCTGAAAAGTAGAAAGCTATAAAAATAAAGGGGAAAAAAAAAACAATGAATGAGAACGTGTGTCCAGACTTTTGACTGGTAGAGTATTTCTTTACTGGTGTTTTATTGTTCAAAAATACATCGAGCTACTGTTTGTTGAGTCTCCTATCCACAGATCTGACCTGTAACTTGACCTAGTGGCTCACCTGCTTGGCTACATGAAAATAGATCTGTTTCAGACAAGACGGTTAGATCTCTATGGAGACAAGCAGCTGGCTGACCCTCCGCCAGAGAAGTTATATAGTGGCCCTTTAAATGGCCTTCACCTTGTAGTTAAATTGTAATTTCAAAAAAGAGAAAGTGTTGCTAAAGAACATGTTTTTTCATACAGTACACATTATTTTTACATTCTATAATCTTTCAGAAATCCAGAATAAATGCTGTATTGCAGTGGGGTGATTAGTGTGTTTTCGTTGCAGAACCAGGCAGCCGGAGGGAAAAGGACAAAAGTAAAGAAACACCTGAATAATCTCTGTTTTGCATAATTTGTTTCATTGATGCATCACATTCTTGTATGTTTTTTTAATCTCGTATTTTCCCTGTTAATCCAGGAAAAGGCAACGAGGAAAAGGACGGAAGAGAAAAGAAAAGCAGAAAAACAAGGAATGTGAGAGGTAATCATTTCAATGTTTTTTTGTTAGGTTTCAGATTGCATCAAAACCTTGGACAGAGGGATTTAATCTAGCAGATAACTTTTGCATTTACGTCATATACACAATGACAATAAAACTTATATTTATTCAGACAGTAGAATATAATTTTAAACATTAAATTGCAGTACTTTTTTATACTACCATGTGGTCTTATATCTGTGTATATCGCTCCGTTGGCTGGATAGGTTCCATAGTGGTCCATGGGCGTATACTAGTCTCTGTGGCCTTATACAGCTCAAGATTATTATAAAGATATCCAGAAAAAGCCTCATTTCTGTCCTGTGAATGTGACTTTTTAGCAATGATACTTCTTCAAATGAGTACTTCATTTTGATACTAGTTTTAATATCAATTAGTATCTGATTTTCAATACTTTTGACAACCATGGCCTGATAACAGAAGTGTGATAATGGACTAATATAAATGATTCAAAACGCATGAATTTAGTTTTAGTTTTTTCCTTACAAATAACATATAATGTAGTACTTGCTCCTTCTGCCCTATATCTCAGATTGTGGCATCATTTCAAACATCTAGTCTTTGAAAGAAGCCCATTGTCAGTGACCCTTCTGTTTCCTCTGTTCTGTGAAGCTGTCAGGTCCCACGAAGGTAACTGCAGTGCCAGGCATGACCCCCGTGTGGGCGCAGACTTCCAGCCCGGTGACTGATGAAAGGGTGTCTTGTGCCAGGGCTCAGTGGGGCTCTAATCAAGGGCCCCCCGGCTGCAGGTCGACCTCTGTTATGTTCTGGGGCTGGGACGGTGGAGCACAGCGTAACATACCTGAAATGTTGGACTTCTATGGGAGCCAGTGCAATTCTGAACCAAAAGGACTGAAACCTTCTTTTTTATATTTGTCATTTATTGTAAATTGTTGTTTTTATTTAAAGGCCTGTTAAATATCTGTATTTATTGAAGGATGTAAATATGAGGACCAGTAAGCATCAGTTTTTTGTTGTTTTTTTTTCGTGTATGTGCCCAAAACCAAGTGATGACTGACTTGTATTGTCATACAGAACCAGCCTACTCTTCTTAACTTGGGTAATGTCTCCCTCTAGTGTTGGATATGTGTCCAGTGTGGTGGAACAGTAATGAGTTATTAATACAAAATTAAACCAAAAATGAATGACAAATAACTTATGCTTATAGCCTGATTTTGATGTTTTTGTGTTTAGTCTTATTATATCCTAAGCACAACCACATCACTGTAAAAAGTGATGTGTGCGAGTCATTTTCTGGTCCTTTATGGTTAATTGTTGGGCATTTACCATAATGTCAAATGTGCATTGAATGAACACTACTTTAAAAGTGTAAATTAGATACGTTATTCTCCTAATATTAATTTGGGCTATTTATTTTCTATCAATAAATGACTCCTGAATTATTGCTAAGTCTGACATTTTCTGACATATAACACATGCTGTAAAAAGTCCTTTACCAATTAAACCGCATGTGTCATACTCAAGGCCTGCGGGCCAAATGTGGCCCTCCACATCATTTTATGTGGTCCTTTACAGGGTAAATTAAAAGTTATGATGACCTTAAAATGGAAATTCATTAGGAGATACGCAGTTACAAAGCCATATTTTAACATCTAGGCAAATGCATATGCAATATTTGTAACTTGAATAAGTAATAAATACAGAAATAGTTTATTCTCAAGCTAAAAAAGTAATTAGATTTATTTTACATCTGGCCCTCGGTGAAAATGTGTTTGACACCCCTGAATTAAAGATTAAAACCATTGACTGGAGCCTCACATGATCAGGCTTGTGCGGACAGAGTGAGCTGTTTGCCCCCAGCTTTGTCTGATAGATCCCGTTTTTATTTAACGCACTCACTGTTCAGTGTATATGAGATTAGTAGATCTGTATTGTCAGGTGCAAATGTTTTAATCCTTCTGGACTGAGATATAGTTTAAAAAAAACATGTTCGTAATTTAAAATCCGTGATTTCCAGAGCAGACAGTGTTCAGGGCAGCAGTTTAACGTCAGAGCGCAGCCTACGTCTGAGCTCGAGCGCAGCAGAACCAAGGCGTCAGATCATATTTATCTTAAAACATAGTTAGTTGTAGATCTGAGCACTTCTTTAAACTGAAATTCTGCCCAGAGGACATCTGTTGGTAAGTTGTGCATAAAATTGTGCGATTGATTAGCTTATCTAAAACAGACTGCTGTTAAACAGACGCTAGCTAACAGCGCAGGCAGTAAACAGCTCACGTAACAATCAGCCCAGGACTATTCTTCAAAACAACTATCACATACTGACAGGAGGCACATTGTACTAGGTGTGAACGGTTCATGTTGCTTTGAAACCATAATTGATCTCCTTAAGATTTCTGCGCACTTTCGTCTTACGTTACCGTAAAACGTCTAATCGCTGCAAACAGAATAAATCAGACATGGGCTACGAACGTAAAAGCTGCGTAGCTTCTTTATCTGATTTGAACTGGTGTCATCTGTATCAGTGAGTGTCCACATAGATGCGTATGATCGTATAAACTGTCCCAGCAGGTGTATTGTGGTGCTGTCCCAGCGCTGACCTCCCGCACAGAGCCATGAGCTTTGGCAGACACAGGACACCGTCCTTCACGATGGCAACGCACTTAAGAGCCAAATCTGACATGGAGCGGGACTCGGGCTTCTCTGGTAAGAATGATCCGTTTTCTACTGATCTGTGGATTAGTAATGTTCACTCATGTGCCGTTTTTCTTGCAGTTGTATTTATTGCAAGCAATTTCAAGGTTTGCAAAAAACTAAAGTAAGAATAGTAAAAGAAAAGTCAGCAATTTACTCAAAAGTAGAAATCTAGGTCATTGTTTTCCATAGAGTATCTCAAATGAGATTATATTTTCTTTACACTGCAAGACCTGACCTGGATCCTGTCCATCAGGTTGATGGTGTCTGTTTTCAGACTATCTACAGATCTGTATCTACATCTGCCACTGTTTTTATAGTGCTTATGTTACTGTGCGCTGCTCCCTTCCCCTCCTCAGATGCGAGCTCAGAGTACCTGAGTGCAGTGGAGCTGACAGACACAGAGGATTCAGCGAGACATGGCACTGTGCTGAACCAGGATCCAGCCGCACAGCAGGTGGCTTTGATGGGTGGCTCTTATGCTGGGGTATCGCCGATGATAATCATGAATAACTTTCTCCTTAAACAGGTAAACCCTCTCTTGGTTTTTGGAATATAGTGTCGCATTGTATTTGAATTTGTCGCTGCTTTAAGTATTTTTTAGGCTTTTTTTTTCCATCAACATTTTATATACACCCTTAAGTATGCAGTGTCATTATTAACCCATTAGCAGCACAAACCTGTAGATGTATTCTTAATTACAAAAATCACTGGACATGAGGACCAAGTTGTTACAATTTGGTGTTTTAATTCCAATTGTGATTATCTAATCAGAAAGCAGAGGAGTCTCTCATTTGGGTGGCCAGCCCCAATATCTAAATTCAGTTGGTTAGACCTAAAAGGACTCTGACTGGCTGTAGGTCCTGGGGTCTTGGGTCGTGACGATTCAGAGTTGTTTTTATTTTGGTTTTGGGTTTTTTTTTGGTTAAAATATCTTTGCAATTCTTTGTTTTTTCCCTCTAGCCCTCAAACATTGCCACAACAGATAAGCAGTGGGGGATTTCCTCTCCCATGGAAGTGATGCCTCAGTCACAAGTGGTTCTTTTTCAACCTATGGTATCAAATGGCAGCAACAATACCCCAAAGGCAGGTTGGGAAAATGGTCGACAATCAAGAAGGTACACTCCTTTCAAATCCTATCCAAGAATTGCTCCACACCCTGGAGAGCATTTGTCCAAAAGGGTGGGATCCTCCAGACTAAGAGGGTCCTCTGAAAATGAAGTGCGACAGAGAAAGCACCATCACAGCCACAGAGTGTACAGTGCTGCTAACACACAGGCCACACTGCAGGCTCCAGTGAGACAGAGTAACACAACGGTGAATAACCAGGTTCCAGTCAGTGAAACGCAGGACTGTGACAAGGCTTCTACACCGCTCACAGGGTTCAGCTCTGTGCCCATGTACACACAAGAATTCCAGACCGCCTTAAGTGACATCTCTCTCAGTACTGACAAAGATACCTCTGCCAACGACAGCAACAAACTGAAGCGATTCAGCAATACCTACAACATCCTCAGCAAGTCGGGCCTGTTGGGGATCACTATGCGGACCAAGCAGCTGATCAAGGAGAACCGGCGCACGCAGGGCCAGCTACAGCAGCTGCAGGAGCAGACGTCTTTGCTGCTGGAGGCTCTGAGCAGTGGGAACACCCAACTGTGGACTAAGCTTGAACTGTCTCTGGAGGACACAGAGAAAGCACTCAGCCCAGTCAAGACCCCTGTGCTCCTGGTGTGATGTCATACATACAGGACCTGGTCCTGTCCTAAGGTGTTCTCCAAGGTCTTAATCATATGTTATTCCTATGGAGGGCTGGGTACATTCAGATTCTTTCCAGGCACCAGTACTCGGGACAGTACAAGATTTTCGATACTGGTATCTAAACTGTACTTTTCCTGTACCCTTTCCTGTATTCATCATTATTTAGAGTAACAAATCAGAATATAATGTTCATAAATTCAATGTAATACCATTTGTTTACAGTTTTTAATCATTCACG
Source organism: Periophthalmus modestus (assembly GCA_019594935.1). Lineage (NCBI taxonomy): Eukaryota > Metazoa > Chordata > Actinopteri > Gobiiformes > Gobiidae > Periophthalmus > Periophthalmus modestus. Next base: position 16,413,775 of record JAIEZT010000068.1, on the reverse strand, counting down.
TATAGGCACACTGCCTAGTAACTTTCAATAGTGATCTCTTACCACCCACTAGGCATAAAAAGCTTTGAAATATCTTGTTCCTTTTAAACGGTACCCAGCCCTATTCCTATTCCACATATATGTTGTTTAATGTTAATGGATATGAGTTTTATTATGGGTTGCGACAAATAAACACAAATATTTGTGCTGTGGTTTGGAAAGTGAAGATGCCTCTTTGCATATTTCAAACCTCTGCCTTAATATTTTCTGCCTTTTGCCATAGGGCTGTATGCTTCTTTATAATCAATATGAACCACATAAAGGCATGCCTTACAGCACAAGAGTGGAACAACTGGGCGTTTCCTTTACAGTTGCTATAAAAATCAGTTTGAATTCCTGTTGGAGCCTGTTTATTTGCCTCATGCAGAGCCTACATTGAGTTGTTGTGTGTATGTCCAATTATGTATCAGACTAAGTTATGTATGTTTACTGAGCTCACTGCTTTTCTGTCTGTGTATTTATTGTTGAAATAATATTGACCTTGGTAGTGAGGTGCTGTAGCCATATACTGTCGTTTGTCCCTGAGAGTTAGTTGCCCTAGTCCTTTCTGCCTTGGCCCAGTTATGATGGGCCACAGAAATGGCAGCTAAATCCTAAACAACGTAGTACAAACTCTTGCACTTTAAATGGGATTTGGTTAAGTACCTCTTGTGTTGATTGCTTCAGCTTTAGATTATAAAAATATGTAAACTGATCTTTTCTAGCTGTGCCTTTAGAAGATGTTTTATATCAGTGCTCATTAGGAAACACGATATCCTGGGGAGAAAGGTGTAGCCTTGGATAAGTTATGTTAATGATCATTTCAGTGTAACATTGTTTTGTGTATTGTAACAATATGTATATATTATAATTTGATGTTTTACTTCTGTGTTTTGCACTTGCTAGCTTGTTTTGAAAAAGCTTATGTATTGTGATTTTTGTTAAATTATCTGACATAAAACTGCTTCATAACTGCCTTTGTCTTTTGAGCTCAAACATAATATTTACATACAGAAATACACAGGAAAATAGAGAGATAAAGGGTTTTAATAAGCCATAGACATACATGGCCCTTATTAGTAACAAAAGGATTTCATAGCAGTTTAGTGAATAAATACCTTGCCTTTGTGTTCTCTGTGAGCACAGTTCAATCATGGCACATTGTGATAATACCCTGCCTGCCTAATACTGATTTACAAGGCCATGTAAAATGGACAAATGGGCAGTTTGATGCTGTGAGACAGTCCTTATTGTATTTATCGTTATACAAGCCCTTAAGTTGTTAGAACATTACAAAGTACACAATTTAAGCAAGTCCTTATCTTGAATGAGCTATGGAAAACAAGTTAATTTTTTTAAACGCACTTAACATTAGCATATATAGTTATTTAATCCTTAAATATAGGCATTGATGATATAAATATTTGATAGTATGCATTTTAAATGTCAAAATATTGCCTTATTAAAGAAATATGCACAAATGAATTAGAGATCTTGTAATGGTTCTGTCTTCAAAAGAAAGGACTCAACACTAACACAATAATTTAAGTTCACTTATTTAAAAAGTGGTAGCTCTTAATCATTTCACAGCTGCACAGAATGTTAAAATATTGTCACAATATCAGTCAGTGTAATATCACTGTTCATCTAACTAAGGAATGAAAAGGGGCGTGGACTTAGGGGCACTGTGACCCGCCTGTAGTGGAAGGTCCGTCACCCGCTTGTCTCAATGGAAATGCTCTGCCTGGAAAGAAGCTTAAGTAGAACTGTATCTAAAAATAGCTGCAAAAATACAACATTATTCAACATACTTACTGACAGAGGTGGGCAGTGCTCAGTTACATTTACTTACTTAGTAACTTTTTGAGGAAGTTGTACTTTTTGGAGTACTTTTCTAGCAGCATACTTTTACTCCGAATTAATAATAATAATAATATAGTAATAATAATAATAATAATAATAATAATAATAATAATAATAATAATTATATTATTATTATTATTATTATTATTATTATTATTATATTATTATTATTATTATTATTATTATTATTATTATTATTATTATTATTTTTAGTACTGAAACAGCACTCTCACTTGAGTAAATGTTACTGTGGTTATTCTTCCCACTCTGTGTGTGTGACAAAAGTTTTTATGTTGACAATATGAAATGATTTGAACATTTGTGTGTCTTATACCGCTCCTTCAAGTATGATATTGTTTTTTTCGCATTTTTATGTCAATCCTTTGAAAACACCAAATTTTTGTGTATTATTTAATGTTTTGTCCTTATAAATCAGACGTTACGCCCCGACAGTTACTCTTTAAGTTATACTTACTTGAGCAGTATTTTCTCTAAAACACAATTTTACTCTTTTTGGACCACTATTTTGTACATCTACCTGAGTAATATTCTTTTGAAGTAATGTTACTCTTACTTGAGTACAGTGTTTGGCTACTCTACCCACCTCTGCTTATTGAACATTGTATAGTTCCCATGTTGTGCAGCCCTATAATGTGTGGGGCTAAAGAAACACTATGAGATGATGGGTTAGTCCTGTTTGACCTCCTCTGCGTCTTGTGAGCTCATCTCTACAGTCTGTACGGGCAGAATGAGACCTAAAATCCAGCGAGTCCCAAACACGTCCTTGAGGTTTCTCCTCCAGGGGCTGTGAGTGTCTACCAGCTCCCCCCTCTGCAGCTGACACCAGGTCTGCCCCCGAGCCACCAGGAGCACCTGCTGACAGCAAAAGCCTGCACACACCAGCCCGATGCCCAGCCACACATATAGCATCAGGACCAGGAACAGCTGCAGACCTGAGATACTCCCTGTGGAGAAAACAAAGGCGAGAGTTACATTTTGTGTCACTTGTAGGCAGTCTACATTTGACCCATTCTTCAATACCACTAGGGCAACCTCCTAGAGCACTGACCCTTCACCAGATCTTTTGCTAATTTTCTTCTCAGGAGTATCAGAAATACTTGCAAACTGTGTTTTAGGTTGATGGGAACAACAGAAAAGTACTTACAGAAAGCCCACCCAGACAACAATACAGCAATCCAATATGTGTGAAGCTGGAGTGTTAACACAAAATACGGGTTTGCCAGCAGTTTTATAAAATGTAAGTGGGTAATTAATAATAAAAAGTCTCTTTATGCATTCACTCCATACTCAGCGGTGGTAAGGTACTATTGTATCTACAGCTGCCTTAGGGCACACTAGTGGAAATGCCAGTCAGCCCTCCAACCACCACTCATAAGCCAAATCAGTGTTAAATAGTAAACAAATTAACTATGGACAAACCTGATAATCTGCTGGGTCACTATTGGTAAACTTAAATATAGACTATATAGTTTCAGTGTATCTGGCTCCTCTCTTCAGATGTAAAGCAGTCTCCACCAGCAACCTGACCAGAACTGAAGAAAGCACTTGTGAAACGTCTTCACTCTAAAACCTTTTGTCCAGTTGACAGAATAGAATTTTTCTTTTGCTATTTAGAAAAGGGAAAAATCACACAAGCACTCACCGCAGCTCTGGTGAGATTTTTCTTACTAAAACCATGCAGTCTAAAGTCTATCTTGCACGATCAAATACAAAGCAATATATTCTTTTGCGTTTAAAGAGTTTAGTAACTTAGTATTTTCTGTTTTTAGTTTCTTCCCAACTCTGAACGAGACATCATCTTACCCATGAAGAAGTATCCTGTGGAGAGTGGGAGTAGAGTGAGGAAGGTCAGAGGGTTCTCAAAGGAAATCGAATACTCCACAGTGAGGAAGGCCACCCCGAGAACCAGCGAGTACAGGCAGGTGCAGGACGTGTAGATACAGAACATGATGAAGTAACGCATGTTCTTGTTCCCGATACAGTTCCCGGTGAAGAAGCAGTGGTGGTCCCTCTTGAGGATGACCTTCTTGCACAGTTTGCAGAAGTGCCGGCCGTTCAGGAGGTAGTGCGCGTCCACCTTATCGGAGCAGTGAGGGGAGCAAACGGGCACTGCACTCTCGTTGGCACTCTCGGCTGGGTATTTGATAGTCATTATGTAGTTGCCCAGTGCGTTGAACATGAGGAAGAGGAAGGCCAGGATGTGAACGGTGGTGGAGCCCCTCAAGGTGGTATCCGCACCGGGGAAGATGGTGGGGATGAAGAGGCAGAAATACAAGATGAAGGTGACCACAGTAGCTATGAAGAAGTAGGCAGGAGCTACAGCATTCAGGAGCCTCAGCTTGACCATTCGGGTGAACATACCTGGAGCAGAGACCAAGCACAAATGATAATGTGTTACAAGTGGATTTATCAGGAACTTAAAAAAAAAATAATCAAGTTTATAGATGTCTACATACATAATTATAGCATACAATATATGACTAAAATGTGTGAGTCATAAATGCGAGATACATTTAATGCCGGGGCTGGGAGTCCCTGCTCAGACTGCTGCCCTGGGACCTGCCCCCGATGGATGGATGGATTAAACAAATTGCTCGGTTTTGCCCCACTTTAAAAACATCTAAATTCATATGACATTAAATATGACATTACAGTCTTAAGTCTTATCAGTTTAGAATGAATTAAAGTGAGCTCCATGATCCTTCATTCAGGTAGGAGCCTCTGTGATGTAGCTGCCTATTTCGTCTTGAAAAACTAATTTTGTGAAATTGGGTCTGGGGACTCTCGGGGGCCATTGACAGGGCTAATAATACCTCAGCTGCTCCTCTGTGCTTTCCCTCTCCACAGAAATCGAGCACAAAAGCGCGTAATAACAGAATGAAATGTGAAGAAAATACAGTGCAGCTCTATTCCGTAAATGAAGCCAAGCTCACACAAAGCATGCCCCCGTTTTTCTACAATAACTCTCCGTATGATGCTGATGCTGAGGATGGCGTCAAGCCTATTTCCATGGCAACGCGGCAGACAGATCCCGGTTAAAATGTGATGTTGTTACCTGCGGGTGAGGAGGAAACGCGCGGCACGGCAGCTGTTCTGAGCGCACCACGAGCCTCGGGACGCACACCTCACAATCCTGCTTCTTCTTTATTCACAGTGACACAGTTGTAGAGCTCCAAAACCCAGCCGCGTCTCTGTTCATCCTCACACTGTGCGCTCCATCCACTAGTGCCGCCTGCTGGCCTGGATGCGGAGGTTGGTTTGGGGGTAGGTCATCCATCCATCGTGCTGCAAGAACGATTAGGCCATACTAAATGTGAGGAACCAGATTAAATGGGACATGTTATGCTAAATGGACCTTTAAAATGTTATAAGCATTATTTGATCACTCAGAGTATTTTTATTTTTTTCATGCATGTTTGAGCAACCCTGCATTGGTCTATGTGAAAAAAACCCCAAAAAAAAAAAACAAAAAACAAACATGTTCCCCCTATCTCCGCCCACTGCTCTTTACTTACTTGCATTATTATTAAAAAAAAAAAAAAAAATTAATGACCCATACTATGGGTCATAAATAGAGTTAAAAATTCCACGTAGCCATTTTTTCAACAATAAAAACATGCTAATTAAAATGTCCTGTTTTGAAAAGGCTCGTGAGCTGGGCTTGCAGGAAGTCATTTTATTAACGTGCTTTAGATCAGTATTGCAGTTTGCAATCAGCAAAATATAAATGATTATTTGTGTATGTTTTATTTTAATACTAAATACCAGGGAAAAAAAACATTGGTCTTCTTTAATAACCAATAGCTTTTCTCGACGCTCCCTTACGCAGCCCTGGCGCCGCACGGCCTGTTTTGTGAGACGGTCCCTGGGCAGGTGGGAGTTTCTTGTTTCTCGCTGTTGGAGAAACACTCGTAGCAGCAGCAGCAGGAGCATCATCATCCTCTTCCGCGGACGTCTTGCATCAGGAAACCTTCGTAGGTGAGATTCGCTTTTCTTCGTGTTTTATCTGGGTGAATCTTTGCTTGGCGCGGGGGCTTTTTTATTGCGCTATTTTTGGCGTAATCGTCTCCTTCAAGTTGCATGGCTGGAGGGGCTGGCTGCTGTGAGTGCTGCGGTGAGCGAGAGCAGAGTCATTAACAAGCTCTGATTTATCACAAAAACGCTTTTGTTATGTTTGGGGATGGGGATTGAACTTATTTAGCAGCGGAATGTCCAGTTACGCAGCGGTGCCATGTTGCGTCGTGCGTTTTGGGGAGTGTTTCCGACAGCGCGTCAGCTTTACACCTCAACCAGACCATCTATCTATATTCCTTATAACACCTATTGTTCATTACGTAGACGTGCAAGTCGACATCTTAGTTTTCTTTCAGATTTGTTTTGGTGCGGACCACAATGTAGCCTGACTGACTTGGAGATAATTGTTGTTTTTTGTCAAGAGTCGTTTACTACTTTATTCCTATAGAAGACACAAAGCCTCGTGGGTCTAGCCTGGGCAGGGTTTGTCTTTATCTAGACCTGTTGATGCATTGCGTTAGTTTAGAAAATACAATGTGGACCACAGAGGTAATTTAAGGACACACTGTTCTTCATAGACCCAATTTATTTGTTCTCAAAGCTGAAGTCAGAAAGCTAAGTGATCTGTATGTACCACACCAACATGAATATTTAAACAGTCGGCCAGAGATTGCAAGAGTGGCCTTAGTGGAGTTACAGGGATACATAATAGCAACAGAAGCCAGTGAAACGTTTCATAGAAAGTGCAAACAGGACTGTGAGGGGTCAGCTGCTGTGTGTCCATGTGCATGTGTGTGTGGTGTAGTGAGAGATTTCAGCACCAGGAGCAGGTGGACAGCTCCTCCTGTGCCCTATGATCAAACAGAGGAGCTCCAGTGCACAGGTGTGTGAGCGATTGAATGATCTGCCACAGAAAGCAAACACTAAAGGTAAAGTGCATTGTCTGTGAAGCTGGGTCAACAACACTGTTTGCATGTTATTGTGTTAGGACATATATAGATTAACTTGGTGGTGACAGGTGGTGGTTAGTGATGTGAGGATGAAAGGAGAGAATGGTGGGTTTAATAGGGGGAATAATCTCCCCAAGAGGATTGTAGGTGGTGGTGAAGAGGAGGAGCTGGAGAGGCTGAAGAGGAGGTTGCTATTAACTCAAGTTAAAAATCAGTATTTGTTCACTTGTTTACGTCATGATTCATCTTCCAGTAGCCTTCGGAAGCGTGACGTGATGGTGTTGTGACATGTGTGTAGGCTGCTTACATAGTAATAATAATAATGTAGGGATTTTTTTTGAACACTCAAACACATTTTACACTGCATTATTCATACATTTCATACTCAGTGATGGTAAGCTACTATTGTAGCTTACCATCACTACCATCTCTTTGGTAATAGGGGTGATGTGCCTTGCCCAAGGACACAACAGTTTTTGGCACTGTGGGAACTGATTTTCCCAGTGGTCTTCCATCCAAGTACTGACCAGGCCCAGCCCTGCTTAACTTTTAGATCTGACGAGATCAGAGGTTTGGCAGTGGTTTTGCATCCCAGGTGTGTGACACAGTGTGAGCTCCCTCATCTCAAGACATCTGGAAGTAGCTGAGACATGTACAGCAGGTAAACAGACACTTCCGTCTGACAAAAAAAGAATTGTAACAGTCTCTAGAAGATGGAAGACAGAATGAACTTTTACCAAAGATAACATGAAACACTTTCTAGATTAAAAGATTCCTCAATTACTTTTATGTAGGTCTATTGATGATATTTAAAATGTTTTGGGATACACATGTCTCAGTCTGTTCCAAGGTTTTTGAATTGGATTTGTATATTTCAGTGTGATTATATACTGTTGCCTGCAGAACTGGAGATTTGGTGCTTAACAAAGCAACCCAATCACAGATGCAGCATGTCTAAGTAAAGCACATCATGTTGATTAAGGATTCAAATGACTGGAAATTTCTATTGACATGGAATCAGGGGAAACAGTTTGCATGAGATCTCCAGTTATGAATGAGAGACCAGCTTGAGCACACTACCCACGTCTTTAACAGATTGCTTGCTTCCTGTGTATCATGGTAGTAGTGTGATAAATACTTGGGGAAGTAGCTGTTTGACAGAACCATTGGACACATACAGAATTACAAAAGTGAATTAGCTGTGTGTTAGCCCTGGTTTGGGTGTGTTATCATTTGTATTCCACCTGGAGTGTGACGAAGTAGTTAGTACCACAGGCGCTCTTTGTTCTTTCAGAAGTTTCAGGAGTCGAAGAAGAGAGGCTGCGGCTGTTTGCGATGCCTGCTGTAAAGTCCCTGGCTTTTCCCCAGGGGTCTATTCTGCCTCTTCACTTATTGAAATTGATGATAAATAGTCTTCACAGGCCCTTAAAGGCACTGTACCCGTTTCTTTTTAGTGTCTAAACCATGTGAAAAACAGAACTAGATCATTATAAATTGTTGGCAGCGTTATTCCTCTCTTCCCTAATACATTCTTACTTACCATCCTAATTATTAGTGCAAATAGTTTCTAAGCACTTTTCTAATGCTAACAACAACTAGTATGCTAACAGAACACCATTTACATTTATAATTAATAATAAATAATAATAATGCATTGGATTAAAACCCCCCAAAGACCTTAATAAGTGCCTTACTCATTCACTGCATACTCAGTGGGGGTAAGCTACTGTTGTAGTCACAGCTGTCCTGGGGTGGACTGACCAATCTGTGCCATCAGCCCCTCTGACGCACACACCACTGTCATACTTAGGCAAGACACTTCACCCACCATGCCTAAGGACACAAACTCAGAACTTGGTCACCCCTAATTTAGATGCAGACAGCACACAGACACTCAGCAGCACACAGCTGTCTCGTTTTGACAAGAGCTGTTTTTACAGTATATCTGTACAATGGAAAAACAGGTTTGGGTATTTGGAAAGTTGGGCTTTTATTTATTAAAAACTTACACCAAGCAAAAAATATTGAGACATTATTCAATTCAATTTTCAGTTATTTTTTTTATTATCAGTTGTTGCATGCCATGACAGTAGAAGTCTTTATTTCCAAACCATGGCTCATTACCATTAATGAGGGATTACATCAACTTTATACAATATAATAAAATCATTGGGAAGTTTGGTTGGTAAATGCTGAGAGCTTGTAAGGATGCTGAGTGGACTGGTCATGCAGATAGTAGTTTAGTTTAGAACAGCAGATCAGTTCTATGTCTGTCATTGGTGCCAGATGGGCCTTAATGAGGACTGGTCTGTGCCTCAGACAGCACAGAGAGCCACACGTCCCTAAGGTCCTACTGAGCATGTGCGCACCAGGAGGAGGAGGTGTGGCATAGTGGTGACTAGTCTCTGTTAGGAGGTGGGTTCATGTCTACTGAATCTAGATAGACTTCAGCTAACTGCATGCAAGTGGACTGGACTTGCGTACCATTTTTACCTTGACTACTCTAATGGGGCAGTGCATTTACAATCCCAACAACATTAAGCTGAGAAAGCTAAGCAGACATGCCAACAAAAAAACACTGGACAGCAGGTGTAAGAGCAAAACACAAGCGCAGTGTCTCATATGGTTAATTTGCTTCCCGTTTTTTTCCTGCTCGGATACATTGGGTTGGTGTGCAAACTGAATTCATGTGAAGCAGTTACAAAACAAAACTGACAAAACAAAAGCCTTCCTCCAAGGTTGACCTTTCATCACATTATGGGTGGGCAATATGCCAATATTTCTTGGAGCCAGATCACAATTTAGATTTTAACACGATTCATGCTTAACTCATCAGGTTTGTAAAGCTGTACTGTATTGTTTTGTATCATGCTTTTGTATATTTATGGAGAATTGGTCACGTAGACTTGTGGGTGGAGCATTGGACATCTTACAACTACTCGTAAGGAGGGTTCAAATATGGCCCGGGAGAGATAAATGACTAAATTACTAAATTACTCAAACATGTTAAAACTCCTCAGGCACATTTTTGATGGTAGAAACCTCCAAAAGGCACAATACCCCCTCTTTAAACTTTAAATAGCTTTGGAAATATATCTTTAGCCACCTGTTCTACTGAAAGTCTCATTGAAAATTGGTGAAATCCACCTGTCACTCACTCAGCGGTGGGGTTGTCAAAAATATCGAGAATCAGATACTAATCCATACTAAAACTGGTATCAAAACTAGATGCAAATTTAAGTATCGATACTGCAAAAAAACCTGGACCTACGTTGAAAATTACAGTATTGTCTAAAAAAGAGCTTTTAAAATGATCATTTAGGTATTAATATCCGTATCAGGTCTTTTTTAGTATCAAAATTAAGTTAATTTTAGTATCATAGTAGCACAGAGTAGTATTCAAGAGAAAATCGAATCATGATATGTCAGTTTAACCAAAATAGCAAATCATCAGAGGAATGGCATCATGATTTGAGTTTTATTCTCATATCCTCATAAAACCAATATGATTTTTTTCTTTTCGTTGTTTTTTTTTCTGTTGATCATAATGGACATATTTTTCCTGACCACAATCAAACTTAAGTCTTAAATGGGAGCAGCACAAACTGTTCTGCTACCCGATAATCCTTGCATGGTAACAGTCATTTTCAAGGCTATACACTCTATTGTGATATTCAAATAACATGCCCTCTTGTACACACATGTCTTTGTCAGTGTGTAAGGAAAATAATAATACATCAGAGACTAATTGCAAGTCACAGTGCAGCATCTTTATTGTGGAGCAATGGAGCAATCAGGCCAACCAAAACAAGTTAATGATTTCAATTTGAACCTCTCATTGTGCGTGTGTCACATCCTCTGCCTCTCGCTGCTGAATAGTTTATTATGAAAACCCCGAGCGTCAGTTATGTGCATCTCCTCATCTTTCTCCATTTACAATCACTTTCCCAGTAACCCCGCAGCTCTGCAAGACCTTTGAGACGAACTGATGACGGTCGAAATGTCAAATCCCCTTCCCTCCATGTGCAGGTGCAGCAGACGGGAGCACTACCCCAGCACAAAGAGGGGCGCTCGGGTAAAAAGTGCACGAGACCTGCAGTTGTGGTTGTTGTCATTGGGGAGAGGAGTGGTTATATTTGTATTTATGGTAATTGAGAGTAGACTCAGAGGATTCTAGCGTTTTATCTAGCGCTGAGTGACAGGTGAATGAGGTTCATGGGAATAGGAGTCAGTGGGATATAGTGGTTATTAATGGATGGCTTCGATGTGCAAACATGGCTGTCCGTATGTGTGTGTGTCCCATGGGACGTCTGATGAGCAAAATGTTTTATGTTGGCAAGGCTGCACTTCCATACAGAATGATGGAAAACCAATTCTGTGGATGAAATGGATTGCAAACTGGATTGTATTTTCGATCTTTAAGTTGTGATTACTGTCAGAAGATGCACATAGATAATAATACTAAAAATACTACTTGCCTCATTTGGACTTGGTACTTATTGACCATGAGTAATGACTGCAAGTCTAAATAAATGTGTTTTTAAATTATAGTCTATACCTGAGACTTTTACAATTTACCAATCTGCTAAAATGTGTGATAGTTTTTATAAATTTAGGGATGTCATAATTATTTTGTATTTTATTATTGGGAATGAGGTCAAAAATATAAGTAATAGATGCGGGGGTTTTTTGTTTAGTTTTTTTTTTTGGTAATGAAGCAAAATCAAGTTTCAAATTTCCATTCAATTTATTGCCCAAGTATTTTTCATTGTACTTTATGTCACAATAATATCACTCTTACAGTCATTTACTTAAAGAAGACGTATTGTGCTTGTGTCTACTATATAGTTGTAATCTATGACACCCGTGGATGTTATAATTGGCACAATTTAAATATTCATCCGGGCATGTCCCACTGGGAGGAGGCCTCGGGGAAGACCCTGGACATGCTGGAGGGACTATGTCTCGACTGTCCTGGGAACACCTTAGGGTCCCACCGGAGGAGCTGGAGGACATGGCTGGGGTGAGGGAAGTCTGGGAGTCCCTGCTTAGACTGCTGCCCCCGTGACCCGGCACCAGATAAGCGTAAGAAAATGGACAGATGGATAAATATTCGACTAAAATGAATTAATAAAAGAAACAAGTCCGCTGACTTTCGTGTTAGAAAACTGTGGTGCCCAATGGGAACTGACGTCGCTTTAAACATCATCACAACAAAGAGCTGTGCAGCCGTTGGCACCTCCCATGGACAGCTGCTTCACTAGCGAGCAGAAGATTTTTTTTCCCTTTGCTACTGAATTCTATACATATCACCAATTAAGAAAATAAAATCGGAGAACAAAGTAAGTATAGAGCAGTGGCCGTGTTTGGGGGGCAGTGAAACCAGGGTTTGATTGGTGGTCTGGGGTCTGGTTAAGGAGCAATTAAAGATTAAAGATTACTCAGACATGCACGAATCACTCCAACTGGAACTCAACTTCAGCTGAGTAAATGAAGGGAAACAACTATAACATGGTTAAAAACTCTGAATGGTCTATTTTGCATAATAGTCTACTTTAAATGCAGAAAAGTGAAGGATTTCCCTGTTGTTAAGTGAAATCGCCACAGCACTCTTCAAACAGCAAGGTTTTTATGCCAGATGCCTTTCCTGTTACAACCTTTTCTGATCTCAACACCTCTATGTATTTATGTCCTTGTTTTGTTTGATTTTAAATACTTCCATGCACAGTACTATGACCCAGCAGCAGCACAGCAGTTTTTCCCGTCCAGTGTATAATTACATGAGCGATGAAACACACTGAGGACTGATTGAATCAAAGCTCCTTATTGGCCTTCTCATTGTCTTGATTGCTTGTCTGGCCTGCTGTCACTTGTTATAGTCCTTTCATTCTGGTGCAATGGGCAGATTAGCTGAGTAGGTAACGGTGCTTGTCGTCTCTGCTCCACACGGCTTAGCATCTGCATGTCTTCATAACACGATGCAGACGATAGGCCTATTTACAGAGGAGATTATGTTCTGTTATGTTGTTTAGGAGATTACGTTAGTTGTATACAAAGTGCTGAGTCAAGGCTGCTGTGACGTGGGCCCAAATGTTGTGTTATCCCTCTGCTTCTTGCGCTGTTATCCACAAAATTATACAACTACAGCACTGGTATGTAGTCCCAGATACTAAGTGTTCAAATATTTTAGTTAACAGAAAATGTCTCTATAATAATAGTAGATAAATCAGTGTGTATACTGGAAGTAGGATGCTGAGGTTAAAGTTATGAAATCCAGTCTGAGAAAGTCCACAGAGATAAACTGATGTATTGAATAGGACATGGGTCAGATGTTGACAGGTGACATGTGAAAACCGCTGAAAAAGGAAGTAAGGAGCCACAATAGGACAAAAAAGACTTAATTCATGTTTTGCATTGTAATAATAATGTTGCAATTGTAATATTTCATTAGATATTTCTGGCACAGTCATTTCAGTTATACTAAAATGTACATGGTTAAATTTATTTGTCAAACATACATTAAATTAAAAATGAAAAAGACTAAACCAAGGCTAAAATGTGTCTTTTGTTTCATGTTGCTTTAAAAAAATCTGTAATTTGTATCAAAAGGGAAACTTTTGCTTTTTCAATATATCTTGCAAAATTGATTAATCCATGAGCCGATTTTGTGCTATAGATGTTTCTGTCATATATCGCCCTAAAAGGAAGAAACCCTGTAGATATGCCTTATAGATCCATTACGATAGTGCCATTTTTATTTGTGCCATTTCGTCTTTTGCTATGGATCAGACCTGGACAACTGAAGGTTTACACAGATAACTTTCTTTGATGCAGTTAAATCTGCCTGTCACTCACTCTGAGCCTGACGAGCTGACCAATAGAAAGAGTGGCTGGGCAAATGTATGAGTATTTGAGCATAGAGCTGCAGAAAGCAAAGAACTAAATCACGATACAATAAACTTTCCAAACTGGCAGATGGGGCTCAGGGAATTACCGTACATGGACATATTTTTCAAGTTTTGCAATTAAAAATGTGATGGCTCAATGATTCTTAGATTCAAAGTGCTCATGCATTATCTGTTTATGGATCTGCTCTGTCTGTTTCCACCTTGTATTGTGGCACAGTTGAAGGGGAGACTTGCTGCTTCTGTCTGTGAATGGCCTATCTGCACTGGGGAGACAGCCACGATGCTTTCTGAATATTGACCCAAAGATCCACACTTCCACAGCAGGAAAGAGGAGATCTGCTAAACTGTTGTGTTATTTTTACACATCTCCCTCTCTCCCTCTCTCCAGCCACAATCCCACTGATCATGACAGTTGCGCCACAAATAGGAAAACATCAATGACAAGCCAGTAAATCTCTCTGTCTTGACACTTCACATGCTTTTAAATCTGTTTTGGACTGAGCACAAAAGTGGTATTGTGTATTTTTTCCCTACTTTTGTATCAATGTGCACAGCAGCTAGGGTGGGGCTATCGATCGGGAGTGTGGTGTTAAGGGCAACACGCTGGAGATCTTCTTTCTGTGGTCAAACACTTGTGACGTTTAATTCCAGTCTGCTGCTCTATTCACAGGGCAAAACAAATGATCAGATTTAATAGCTGTACTAGCTGTAGTTGCTGTAGTCACTAAGGACTTAAAGGTGCACGATGTAACTTTTCTGGTTGAAGGTCCTGCCTGCAAATCACAAATGTTGCATATTTTGAAGTACCATAATTTCTTCCACAAACAACAAAATCTCTGGTCTTATTTTGCATAAAAACTGCTGACCGTAGTTTAGATCTGTACAAGCATGTTCTGAAATATGATCCTTGTATTAGTTTTTCAGTTCACATTTCAGTCTTTTTGTCAGTTCTTTTTTTGTCAGTTCTATTATTAAAACATAAATCTCAAATTTAATCTCAACACTTGTCAGAAAAACTGCAATTTGATTTTTTCCCAAATTGTTCAACCCAGGCCCCTCCATGAGAAATGTTACATAATGCACCTTTAACTAAGACAAGTTGCACTATAACCCTCCACGAGCACCACTCCAGCAGAGGTACACGCTGCCCAATTTGAAAACCATTGGATCCTTAATTTTAAGTATAACTACTCATGCCATTCAATGAGACTGTATTATTCTTTCTATACAAGCCCTAAGTGGCTGAATTGGTCATTTAACACCCTCCATTGTGGAGAATGGCTTTTCAAAGCACTGGTGATGTTAGCGTGACACAGTATGTTTGTGGCTTTCATGTCTCATCGTCAGTGGCATTTGTCAGGCAGGCACAGATCAATGAGGGCTAATGGAGAGGGCGGACAGCAGGCCGATCTTATCAAAGCAGCGATTATAGACACGATTCATTCGATTCACTCACATCTATGGTAGAAGAGCTGGGCAGGTCATGTTTTAATCATCCTCAAGTTGAATAATGCAGTAATAATTATGCAATGCAAAGTGATTTATTTCTACTGATGCAGCCCACATTACTATTTTTAGTCTTAATTGAAATTTCTATATCACAATGAGAATATCCATAATATCACATGAGTAAGTATTCATATTTACATGTGTAAACGTACTTGATTTGCCCTTTGAACTTGACCCATTCTTCAGCCAGTGCCTCCAGTGGTTCCCAACTTGGGGGGGAACAAATTCAAGTGGAACTAAACACTTTATCAACTTTCTTGGTTACTAAACTACGTATATGGTGTTTAAGTAGCGCTGTCTATTGTTGCTACTCCCTTTTGGCAATTTGCCAGTTTGTGTTATAAACATCAAAACCTGACTGTGTTCCCTCTTGTGGCCACTGCAGTTTTAATACTACCTGCCTGGTGTTTCTGATTACAAACACCTGGCTGCAGGGGCGGAGTTTGAGATGTGGATATGTTTTAGACCAATCACACTGTTCCTCATATGTCCAGAGCCCGCCCCTCCTCCTCTCTCACTCTTTTCTTTAGTCCTCCAGGTACTGCCCAGTTTAGCAGCTCTATTTGTAGTGTGGTTGTGGGCGGAGTTTAGGTGTTTAGTCCCACTTTAAGTAGTAAATTTCAAATATCAAATGATTGAAAAAGAGATACAAAAGAACACACACGTTTCTATTTATATGTCCAAATTGTTTTCTGGTTGGAAAGAATTTTTATTTTGCAATGCATTTGTGATGCATACATACACGTGCCACCTTTGCAATATACAATACAATATACGTTATATGTATTTGTGCCTTGTATTTGTCCAGGTATGTTGGCGCTCTGATGGCCGACCCTGTGTTCTTTGTGACGAGAGCTCCCCCTGTGGGTGGGAGGCCGGTGCAGCTGGATGGGCTGAACTTCCTGCGGCGCTCAGCTGGAGAGGAGAACAGTACAGTGGAGAGATGTTTTCAGGCACACGGCCACAGCAGCGTGCTCCAGGGGCTGCCCTTCGGAGGGGTGCCCACTGTCCTGGCCATCAACGTTGTCCTGTGGATGGTAAGAGGGCACCTGCTTAAATTAAAGTGAATGTGACCATTTTAAGGTCAGAATGGGCGAGGAACATTTTAAGGTCAGAATGACGAGGCTCACTTCAGCAAGAGAGAGAGAGAGGGGCGACAGTTTTCTGATGTTAAGTGAATTGGAGCCAGAGTTGATGGAGCCGGAAGTGCACCAGTGATTAATTAATAATTATAATGCCTTACACTTGTAATGCGCTTTACAGGCTTGTCAGAGCCTCTCAAAGCACTACACTATAGTCATTATTTGTTCACTCCATACTTGGTGATGGTCAGCTACTATAGTAGCCACAGCTGTCCTGGGGCAGGCTGACGGAAGCGAGACTGCCAGTTTGCACCATCGGCCCCTCCGACCACCACCGATCTCTCACGCACACACCACTGAGCCACTGTCGCCCCCCACTTCCTGTTTGGAACACAGTGGCTAGCACGTTTGCTCTGTCCATTTATATATAGATTCTGTGGCCTAAATTAATTAATGTTTGTGGCACAAAGGACTACAGATGGAAAATAGCATTTTGCTAAATCTGGTGCAGCCATCTTTTTAATGTATCTGCACGTTGTCCTTCAAATAAATAAATAAAATAAATAAATAAAATAAATTAAACAGCACAATAGTTATGATTGGACTAAGAAAAATAAATGAGGTTTAAAGTGCCAGAAAAATGCCTTCCTTGTATGAAAATTGTCCCTGTATATTGGATGGAATGTTTGGCGCTGATGACATAGGTAGAGATATAAAGAACACACCACTTCCACAGACTGACTGATGTGAATATTTACACATATTTACACCAAACCTTGTAATAATTAGAAAACCATGAAAAACGTTTAACATACAAATTAGGAGATTACACTGCGTTCCAAATTATTATGCAAATGATATTTTTCTCAGATTTTGCCAAATAGTCAATATAAATGACAGTCATCATAATTTTCCAATTGTCAACCTTTAGAGTGCAATTTGAATGTTATTGGACAAACCTCTCCATGAGAACAGTATTTTTTTCAAAAATAAAAACTTAAAATGCACTGTTCCAAATTATTATGCACAGCAGAGTTTCAAACCCTGTTATTGTTGTAAAGAATTGAAAATGTGCATTTGTTTATTTTTTAATTAGACGCATTAGCACATTACTGAAATCAAAAGCTATTTCAATCCAAACATCTTAACAGGTCAAATTACATCTTAACTTAGGACCCCTTAATTAATAGGAGCTTCATGATTTTTGCATTCATTGAACTTGTGAGTTTGTGGAGAGTTTCTGCTTGAGTTTCTTTGCAGGATGTCACAAAAGCCTCTCAGAGCTGCTGTTTGGATGTGAACAGCCTCCTGCCCTCATAGATCTTTCACTTGAGGATGCTCCAAAGGTTCTCAATAGGGTTGAGGTCAGGGGAGGATGGAGGCCACCATGAGTTTCTATTCTTTTATGTCCATTGCAGCCAGTGATGCAGAGGTGTTCCTTGCAGCATGAGATGGTCATGTCATGTCATGCATGAAGGTGATTTTGCTACAGAAAGCACGGTTCTTCTTTTTGTACCATGGAAGAACATGGTCAGTCAGAAACTCCACATACTTTACAGAGGTCATTTTCACACCTTTAGGGACCCTAAAGGGGCTGACCAGCTCTCTCCCCATGATTCCAGCCCAAAACATGACTCTGCCACCTCGTTGCTGATGTCACAGCCTTGTTGGGACATGGTGGCCGTCCACCAACCATTCACCACTCCATCCATCTGGATCCAGGGTTGCACGGTGCTTATCAATGAACCAGACTGTTTGAAAATTAGTCTTCATTTATTTCTGGGCCCACCGGAGTCGTTTCTGCTTGTGAGCATTGGGTAAGGGTGGCTGAATAAAAGGCTTCTGCATAACTGCAAGCATCTGGAGGATCCTACATCTTGATGTTTGTGGGACTCCAGAGGCACCAGCAGCTTCAAATACCTGATTTCTGCTTTATAATGGCATTTTAGCAGCTGCTCTCTTAATCCGATGTATTTGTCTGGCAGAAACCTTCCTCATTGTGCCTTTATCTGCATAAAGCCATGTTAGCTCTGAATCAACTACAAATCTCTTAACAGTATTATGATCATGCTTAAGTTTTTGTAAGATATCTAAGATTTTCATACCGTGTCCAAGGTATTCAACTATTTCATGCTTTTCACCACAAGAGAGATCCTTTTTCTTTCCCATATGGCTTAAAAATGGTCTGCTTAATAATGTGGAACGTCCTTCTTTAGTTTTTCCATTAACTGAACTTACCTGGCAAACTAATAGGCTCAGGTATCTGAGAGTGATTACACTGACCCAAAGAGCTCTGAGTCCTGAGATTCACTGGGAAACAAAAAATGCTACCTTTACCCACCTTGCATAATACTTTGGAGCGTGGTGTACATACTTTTGAATATGTCTACTTTTCTTTTATGTCTTCATCACCTGTGGTTTGAGCAAAATATCCGTGCAGCCTTAGAGGCAGGCGTATGAGTACATGTGTTTGAGGCTCAGGAGACAGGCCGCGCTGTGAGCAGAGCAGATGCTGTGTCAGATACACTTGTGATGGTAATGGAGCCTCACAGCCCCATCAGCACTGTTAGGAAGGTTCTCTTCTCACACAGAGCGCAGAAGTGAGGAGAAAACAGAGTGTGGAAGGTTTTAAAGCAAAATGTGATCACACGAGCATAGCCAAACCAGTAACATGGTGAAATAGTGCAAAAGAATGTAAATGGCAAAAGCTATGTATAATATTATCATCACACCACGCTAATATGTTTTTAATGGTTCTATTATGCTTTTTTTATAGTACATGGTATTATTTGAGTAGTACATCTTAAAATAGGCCTTTCCTATGTTTTTTGAAACAGTCCTACATTTTACATGCAAAAAAAAAATGCATAAAATAGGAATGTCCTGATCCAATACTGATGTAGGTATTGGCCTCTGACGTAGGCATTTTTAGAGTATGGGCTTGGATCGGATTTAGTAAAGAGATCGGCCGATACAGTGACTAGAGTTCTCTGCACGCTCTGGAGCTAATGCCCAGAGCAGAACGCAAACTAAGGAGGCTCTAAAACTAAAACATTATTAATGTCAGTGATATCATTTGTTTTAAGTCTGTGATGTCTTCCAGGAGCAGAGCAGGCTACCTAAAGTGTTTACATATGTTAAGTAGCCATGTGCTTCGGACAGCCAAAAAAAACACTGTCTTTAAAAACATCATCATGTCTCAGTTACTGTTCTGAAGCTGCTGTGGAGGAGTTTAAGACATTATTTACAATTTTATAACAAATGATTAGGCTATTTTTAAGTAGTCCTTTTTATGTCTGGTAATAATTTTATTTAACTGGAGCAAAATCAGGATGAGATTGGTGTCGGATCGGTATCAGGAGTTGCAAATATTTAAAAATCATTATTGGGAGCCAAAAAAACTAGATCAGGACATCTCTAGCATAAAATACCAAAGAAAACACTAAGACTCTAGGCCTACCTCTTGGCTAACTGAGGAGAGTAGCACTTAAAATATGCTATAAACAATAACTGTGAGAAAAGAGTAGTCAGTGTATGGAGGAGTACTCTAGAAACTGCATCGTACATGTCAAAAGGGCCCATTGGTAGCCACAGAGGACCCTCAATAATCCTGGGAATAGAGGAAAAAGGCTGTAGGTGCAGTTCAGTTTCCATGGTAACAAAATCTGAGTTTACCCGCTCTTTGAAATTTCAAATTAGAAATATCTCTTTTTTTTTGTTTTTAAGGAAGTGAACCTCTTCGAAACAACACCATTATATGTTTAACACTAGAATAAGTATTAAAACCCAAACAAATGATTCTTGATTAATGCTAATTTTTACAATACAATAATGCAGACTGTTTACAAGGAAGTTTACATATTTCCACAATAATGTCTTAAGTCTGGTGTCATCCCCTTGTCACGCCTGCAGTCATTTAATTATCTTGTTTTATCAGCACTCTGTTGCCAAGACAACACAACATTGTCTCTTAATGATGGGCATGAGTCAAAGCACGCACACCTCCCCCTGGTGACGAGAGAACGCCTCTGCAGCAGCTCCATCCTGGTACAGAATAACTCATCAGAGCAGAGTGAACAGGGCCCACGCGTCAACATGAAAAATATACACCACATGAGACAGAGGGAGGCACAAGGTCAGGCTGTGGAGGAGCAGAGAGAGAGGGGAGACAAGCAGCTCTGTGTCTCTCAGTAAGGGGGACAAGTTTATAGGTATGTGTTCACTGAATGTAAATGAATCATATTTCATCCAGCTCAACATGGTAATAGCAATAATTCCGATTGGGGAATCTGCCTTGTTATCAATATGTCAAAGGGCATATCTACTTTATGGGCCATGTAGTGCAAATAAATGTTCGAAGTGAAGCCACAGATCAGCAGGAGACAGTAGATGCAGTTTAGTTATTTTAAATCAAATGTTGCTTTGTTGCCATGGATGACAAAGTTCTGCAAACAGGATCTTTTCTGCATATAGTAAATAATACAACATTATACTTGGATTTCTCCTTTACAGGAAATTTCTTGACGTCGCCCCAGATTTGTGAAGCAAATTGTAGTTTTTGAAAGGTTTGATACAATATGGCCATGCCTTAGTCTTCACAGAAAACATAAATAAAAAGAAAACAGTAGGTAAACTTGATGAGTTTGTACCAGGAAAGAGATGCATAAAACACATGATAAATGAGCTATTGGATAAACTTTTACATTCATTGTAAATTGGTGGGGTATTTTATTGGACAGTGCACTGTATAAATGAGCATCTAACATTGCTTCAAATGACTTGAGTTAATTAAACTAATTAAACTACTTTTGCTTGAAATAAGAAAGTCTGCCAAAGTGTAAGAGCTGTGTTCTTACCGTGTTGGCAAGGAAGGTTTTGGCACAAATGACATGAAGTAAAAATAATCAATGCCCTGGAATTATATTTTAAAATCTGAAAACTACCAATTCAAAACCAACAGACCCTGTGCCATGGATCTATTAAAACAGACATGTCAAACGCATGCCCGCGGGCCAAATTTGGCCCTCGATATAAATATATTTGGCCCGCGAGATCATATCAAATATGTATTAGAGCTGGCCCACTCTACAGCGCATGTACCTCTAATACGATGAATCCCAGAATGCTTCACAAATGTGTGGTGGGGCGCCGGCGCCACCACTTCTGTTGACACTTATCAGCATCTGCTACCTGTCACCTCACTCAAATTTAATCCACCCCTTTTGAAAAACATGCATATGTTGTTGAACTTTTTCAATAAATATGTAGTTTGGCCCGCAACTTAGTCTGCTAAGTCTGTGAAATTGAGTTTGACATCCCTGTATTAAAATGACTGCACAGCTGCATGCTAGCTAGCTCACTGTGTCTCAAAGCTAATGCTAACTGCTGAATAGTTTTTATATGTAGTTCGGTTTGTAGTGTTATTTTAATATTTATGCTTCAAATTTAGCATTAGCATTAGCATTGCCACACAAACAGCTGGCTCTCTAAACAGAAAAGTGTCCTACACTGAAGTTTTCACTTCATTTGTTTAGTCTTTAACATGTTGCCAGTGACTTGCTCCCTCAAATCACTGTCCACTGCCTTATCTTTAAATATTTATTCATTTTTGCACGACTCAGCAAAAACCCCATAGAGACAGAAATGGACAGGAAGTGATGGGGCTAGCAGTGAGGTTATCAGGCGCTGTTGTGCAGCCTATTCAAGTCATTTGAACTAATCTAGATATTATGTTTTGTGCCAGTATATCCTTCTCATTGAGAATGGCTCATGCTCCTTCTATTTCCTAACAGGGTGGAATAAGCAGCAGAACATGAATGGATTGCTGT
Organism: Periophthalmus modestus; assembly: GCA_019594935.1. NCBI lineage: Eukaryota > Metazoa > Chordata > Actinopteri > Gobiiformes > Gobiidae > Periophthalmus > Periophthalmus modestus. The sequence goes on along the minus strand of JAIEZT010000068.1, from coordinate 16,391,582 downwards.
CCCTTTAATGTCCACAGTGTCCATCTTTCTATCTGTAGTACACTGAACACTGCCTGTAGCTTAATAGAATTGTTGACACTTCACTGCCACTTCTCGAGCCTTTAGATTCAATTCTGTATATAATTCAATTTCCATTCTGTTTTTAGCTCCCTCTCCTCTCCGCTGTGCCTGAGCAATAGCCACATTTGTCCCACAGTATCGATTGCTTCATGGGGTTGTCGTTATTAGTGTGCTCCCAGCATGTGCACTTCCCCTCTGCCTGTTTCCACGACAACCATATATTAGTCTTAACGTGGACTGGTTGCCTGTATGTGTCTTTTATCTCTATGTAAATCATAGAAAGAGTCCTTAAGATGTTTTCAATGTCAATCTTTTCATTGTTGTGTTGTTTTTGCAGTTTTTGTTGCTCATTTTTTCGTGTCTGAGGAAGGCTGCGTGGGACTATGGCCGTCTGGCTCTACTGATGGAGAATGACAGGTAAAGCCCTCTCCGGATGTTTTACTATTGGACAAATCTGCTGCACGATCTGCTCTGGCACACATGTAAACACAAGAAATGGAGATGGAATAGAGCCTGGGAGCACTCCAGGGGCGTCAGCGCACTCTGCTGGTGGAAAATGGTACGACATCAGCAGTAGGCCTGCTGCACAAGAGACAATAAATTTATTTGAAGTGATAACTCTGGCTTGTCTGTGGTGTGTAACTGCAATGGAGAGTTTTTTCTCTTTTAAATGTCTGTATTGATTCTTATCCATACATACATTTTTGCAATACCAGTGCATTGTAATATCCTTATATGCAAATGTTTTGTGGAGGATCTGCCACCTGCTTGTTTCCTGGGAGATTATTGTGTTGCCTGGAATGTTCCACAGTAGGGTAATATAAAAGTCTGTACAAGAATAAATGCAGCAATAGATAATGCTATGTATGCAATGCAATAACATATCCATGGAGAGTAGATGATCCACAAAAAAGTTCCCTAGTGCACCAAGGTAATACAAAAACAAGAAAGAAATTCACTAGTTTTGCTTCCATTCACTAACTTCATTGTATCCGCATATTTGACATAATTTTTGTGTGTCTTTTCAGTCTTACATCACTGTTCTATGGGGAACAAAGTGAAAAGGAGAAGTCCCCCTCAGACTGTAGCCCATCAGACTCTGAAAGCAAGGACATGGTCAGTAGCTGTTTTTTTTTTTCTTTTTTTCTCCAAGTTATACTTGATGTAGCCATCCACTAGGGGCAATCTTGAGTTGCAAATATACTTACTCAAAGCCAGTAGAGGTGAACCAGAATGAATTAGAATTTGAGAATTTGTCATAATCTCCTACACCCCCCCCCCACACACGCACACCCACCCAAACACACACACACACACGCGCACGCACCCACACACACACACACCTACACACACACACACACGCACACCCACACCCACACACACGCACACCCACACACACGCACGCACACACACACACACACACACACGCACATATGCACGCACACAGATGTGTATATCTATCTATCCATGTCTATGTCTAGGTAGATAGATATCCTTTAGTTTGTTTATTAATCATTACATTAGATCAGCCCAAACAGTCTACATTGTAACAGCCAAAATTATTTATGTTTTAGGATTGTGATATGCAGTTTAGTAAAAGTGATAGAATAGTTTAGTCTACTGCATTTAAGAAAGCCCATAAATCAGCACAGTAAGAAAGCTGAGTCATGTAAATAGACCAGATACGATGCTCTCGTTTACTCCAGCCCAGACAGTCTCCAGCTGTTGTGCCGTTGTGATGTGGAGGTGACACAGACTTGTACATGGTTCTCTCCAGGTGTAAACTGCTGAGTGCTGCTGTATGATAGATGAGTCAGCTGACACACTGCGTCTCCTTCACACCAGTGTGACAGACCGCTCTGTTTGTGCTGTTATTGGACAGTGTGTCAGTCTGCCAAAGCCATGCACACCCAGCTCTAAGGCCAGTGCAGACATAGTATTTTATATCTCTCACTATTGTCAGTACACTATTAGTTTGTGTGAAAGGCCAGATGCGACCTGCTTGTTTGTCATTTATCGCCTCTTATAGCCTGTGTATTTAATAATGTCTGTGTATGCTTTGCAGGGCTTCTGCTCATGGCTTTCATCTCTTTACCATATGAAGTAAGTACAAAGCCCTTGTAATTGCAGTTTAATCTTAGCCTTCTTCCTTTTATTGGCCTGTGTCTTCAAAGCTGATGTCACCAGTAAATGTAAAGTCATTGCGTTATATGTCATTTAGCAGCAAAAACAAACGCACTGAGCTCATGCGACCGCTGGAGCCGTGGTTTCCCATTGGCTTTTTGCACTTGCTCCAGTCTGACTGCACACAGCACATTTAGGCTGTAAAAGAGCCTTTCCACACTCTCCATGGTTTCCATAGTATTATGGTGGTTTCTGTTTTTAGCTCTCGTGCCAGTGGCTCACCCTAGCATCCCTGGGAAAGAGCAAACCCACCCTGCGAGTCACTCTGTGTGGGCTGTCCGGAGCCGGGCAAGCCTCTGCTTTTACACTCTGTCTCTGTGCTGTTTATGACACTGGCTCCTCAGTCTCTCTGATCACACACTGACACAAAGCAGAGAGCAGCCTTGTTCCTGATTACCTATGTTGGGCTCTTTACCTTGGCAGCAGTAAAGGATGCACCTAACTAAATTACATCACTTATGTCTCCATGTTACACTATTTAAAACCGTGTTTTCTTTCACAGACTGTATTATTAGATACAGTGGCTTAACCATGCCCCACTTCCCTGTTTGCTGTCAGGGATGAGGAGATCCGGAGCAAGTGCGGCCTGGATGCAGTCACATACCTGTCCTTCCAGCGCCACATCATCCTTCTGCTCAGCGTGGTCTGCCTGCTGTCTTTGGCTGTCATTCTGCCGGTCAACTTTTCCGGGAAGCTCCTGGGTATTTTAGTGCTCTTCTGTTCCAGCCAAGTGTTTGTAAAAGCACCGGGATACCCTCAAACACTGAGCGGGCGGGCCACACAAGAGACAATCACACACAGTGCACACCGGCACATATACACTGCAGATTTATGGTCTCAATGGAAGATCTGTTGAAGGCAAACTAAGATGTTTTGAGCAAAAATATAATTACTCCCATGCAGAGATAAATTTAACTTGGATCCACTCATAAAAGCCTAAATTGAACAATTTCTCACACATAAACTGTGTACTCAGCTGACTTTTATTGAAGGGAGTCGCTAGTATTCTGGTGTCAATTATGCAGGTATAGTAATACAGACATATAGCACGCTTCATTTAGCACAGTGGTGTGGGAGACAGGGTGGGATGGAGCCACAGAGCAGCCCCACACCACTTGTTTGTTTACTTGGTTGAAAATGTTGAGTAAGACTTTCCATAATGAGATCCTGGTTGGTCCACACAAATGTTTTTATTACTGTTTATTACTGTCATCTCATGGAGCAGGGTGTCACCATAAAGCTGCACCCGCTGACAGGTTGTCATGGAAACACCAAACACCGGGACCCTTGTTAAAAAAAAGGAGGCCCATAGGGCGAGGATCCCATCTGTGAAAATAGTGTGAAAATATCATGTGCTGAGAGAGATGACATGAAATGGGTAGAATGTGGTTTAATAGGAAAATAGGAAACGATTCCTTCAAAGCAATAATGTCTGACCCTGTGTTTCATTTTCTTTACAGGGGACAGTCCAGAAAACTTTGGTCGAACGACTCTGGCTAACATTAACACAGAGTGAGTGTATTCCAGTTTAAGTGACAGTTTGACTTCTAAATGCACCAATGCCTGCCTCCTAATATACCTCTTTTGTCATTAGGGACCACTTTCTATGGCTCCACAGTGTATTTGCTCTGCTGTACTTTATCCTCACACTACTGTGCATGACCCACCACTCCATGCGGCTGGAGTACAGGGAGGACCACAAGGTTTGTGTATATGGTTTTTTTAAAAAAGTTTCTACATGTTGAGGTTTAGTATTGAAAAATTTGTTGTGTTCATTGGGCTGAGGCTACGGATGGATTATTTTTAGTTTATACCAATATCTGATATTTGTCTTGTTTTTATGGTCATCTATGATACAACTACCTTTCCATTCATAAATGGAAAGATGGTTGTAGTTACGGTCACAATTTAAATTAAAATCACCATTTGATACCATCATGATGATGCAACCACCTCTTAAAGGTCATGCAAAAATGACTCTAGTGAGCTTTAACACATGTTATAATGTTGTTTCATTCACACATGTGTGAGTAATCCTGGTTTATTAGTCTGTCTACATCTCCAAAGCTCAAAATGCTCTGTTTCACTTTGAAATGTTATAAAGCGGTACTTTTCAAGCCGCCTTTTACCTTTAGTTCAGTTGAGATTGGATTTTCCAAGGCTGAAACTATCCAAATGATTCTAGTGAAGGTGTATGGAGTTCCTGTGTTACCACATGACATCACAAGTTGGAACAGAGTGTTTTCTGTTTGAGAGGAGAACTCATATGCAGGGTTTTTTGTGTCAAACGGGTGTGAAAGACACAACTCCAGGTATGTTTTTGATGAGGAAACAACAATATAACATGGATCAATCAAAATAGCATAATATGGGCCCTTTAAGCTCCATTATTTTTCTATTTCCATATCAATATTCTCTTTAGAAAAGACACATGCACTGAGCACTACTGGGAATGAATAACAACCACAATATCATCTATACCAGTATTAGAACTGATATATTGCACATCTCTGTTTGCTCATAGTAAATGAATGTCCAGAGTGTCTAAAGTCCAAAGTAGTGGTCTATATTAGCACTATGAATAACTTATTTACATATACTTATCACTAATTGAATCACTAATTTGTTTCAACTTTTATTGTTTTACTATTGCAGGTGGCCCGGACATTAATGATCACATCTATTCCTAGAGAGATCTCCGACCCAGGGCTCATCACCAAACACTTTCAGTATGTTTAAAATGAATTGGTAATATAATAACACTTTCACTCAGTGCTAAATCATAAACTTAGTGTTCTTTTTCCCCAGTGAGGCCTACCCGAGCTGCACAGTCACTGACATACGCTTCTGCTTTGACGTCCATAAGCTGATGAAACTGGACTTGGAGAGGTCCCTATACTTTTCAAAACACATTATTTGCATTGCATTGGAGTTTTTTCTGACATCATGTTTTCTCTGCAGACGAAAAGCCATGAAAGGTCGTCTATACTTCGCTTCAAAGGCCCAGAAGGAAGGCAAGATCATGATCAAAACCCACCCATGTGCCCAAATCTTCTGCTGCGACGCGTGCGGGTTCGAACAAGTAAGCCATGTCCCCCATGCTTGTAATTACCAGAGGGGCTGCTGTGCACATCAGGCTCTGCGGTCCTGCACAGAAATAGCATGACCACTTGAGGGCACTGCAATCCAAACATACTTAAGTGAAAGCACATGTGGATCCTGAACAGCGATTAGGCCCCTGTCCTTCATCTCAATTAAATAGAAATGTGCTGTACTTGTAATTAGCCTTAATAAAGCATGAACAAAGACACAACTCACAATGAAAAACAACAATTGTTTAAAAATTATTCAGGCTTAAGTACTTAACAAATTATTAATTAAGTAGTTACCATAGTTACCCTGCCATGGAGACAAGCCTGAATCATTCTTTATAAACTATTTGTTCATTATGAGTTAAGTCTTTGTTCATTCTATATTAAGGCTAACTAAGGTGTAGCTATTATAAAATATGATGTCCTTTTTTTAATTAATGCCTTATGAATTATAAAAAGTGAGATTTACATACATCTTTTATTTTATTTATTTATTTTTGCAAAGAAATCACGACTTTTTCAGTACTGCTTTTCAGAATTTTTCCATCTCTCTGTGAATTACGCAGAGGTGTACAGAGTAACATTTGCATAGTTACATGGCTAAAACATACTCAATTACAAGTACAAGCATGTATGCCAAAATTGCACTTAAAGTCTAAGTAAAAAGTATGCATGAAAAAAACTGCTAGTTACTTAAACACATTTCAACGCCGAATTAAGCTGTTATTGCTAACTGCTATTCACATATTTTCTGAGCTCTCAACAATCAGAGCAGGCGTGCAGTGTCATTAACTCATACTCAGAGTTTAAAGTGGCTAGTTACATGGGTGGTGAGAATTATAATCAATTACAAGTGCCAGGTTTAAAAATGTACTCAGAAATAATCTTCAAAATGTACTTTCCACCCCTGGTATTACGATTGATAAAAACTACAAAATCATATGGCGTTATTACAGTTATTATGTATGTCATGTCCCTGTCGGTGTTTGGTGGCTTTGCTGTACTGATGGGTGCTGTTGTCCTGTGCAGGTGGATGCAGAGCAGTACTACAGTGAGCTGGAGGAGAAGAGGACCGATGAGTTTAATGCAGAGAAGAACCGCATCGCCACCAAGAGGCTTGGCATCGCCTTCGTGACGTTCAGGGACGAGCGCATGACAGCTGTGTAGGCATTCAGCGACATAATATGTAAATTAGACTTCAAAGTACCAATGTTTCAGCCAGACTGGATCATTTATTGCAGTGGTTTTTAAACTATAGTGCAAGTCCTTTTTGATCCCTTGAAGAGATCTGCAAATCTCAATAGACACAAACCTGACCTGTAATTATTTGTCTGAAAATATTGTAATAGTATTTTACATTATGACATAAAACTTATCTATCACCACGGAGAATGTTCCGAAGTATGGTTTTAACTTTTCAGCTCCATAGACTCATGTAGATGATGTGCCTCCCCCAGAAAGTTTTAAATAAAGGTAAAAATAGTCATGTTTTTGTTCCCCTTTGTTCCCCTAGTTTTGAGAAATTTTGGTTATGGTTAAGTTAATTTTGGACTTTCTTTAGTCCTGTACACAATTTAGTTCTAGCTTAATCCAGTTTTAAATAGTAGATAGAAAACAACAATGCAATGAAGGTAGAGTAAGATGGTGGTAGTGAAGAGGAGGAGGTTGATAGGCTGGTGGTTCTGCTGTTGCGTAGGAGGACAGAAGTGTTTCAGCATCTACAACAGCAGTATTATGGAGAGTACAGAGACAGAGACTCGGAACAGCTTAGCAGGAGCAATAATGACAAAACTGTTGCTTGAGAGTTATTTTTATATTTTGTAGAATCGTGAAGGACTACAGACGTGTCCAGTGCCAGCGCCATGTCCAGCAGTCCAGCATCAGTGCAGTGGTCCAGTCTCAGAAATGGGGGGTGAGCTACGCCCCTGCCCCCAGTGACATCATCTGGTCAGTAGCAACAAAACCTATCAACCTCTCTATCAGTAATGGTGAACCGTATTATGAGCTTTTAAACATGTCAGGTTGTTTTGTGAGAGCTGAGCATAGGACAGAATCACACTGTAAGGAGGGTTCAAATAGGGTCCGGGAAAGATCGCTATATTACTCAAACATGCATGGTCATGAATGGCATCGAAAACCTCTTCAGGCATGTGGCATATGCAAGGGAAAAATATTATAACACGATGGAAACCTCCAAATCAACTTTGCATAATACCCGCTCTTTCAGATGTTTTAGATCAATATTGCACTTTACAATGAAAGAAATTTGAAATCATCTATATATGTAACATTTAAATTCTAAATTCCAGTAAAAAGCACAGTCTTCTTTATAGCACAATCGTTTTAAAAATTTCATGTTAAAAGCTTTCCTTCTGGCCTCAGTAATGGGCCGGGTGCAGTGGCGACACTTAGCCCTCCTCCTGGTTATGGCTTAAGTGTATTATAGTATTCAGAAGCGCCCACAGACACTTCTTAGACACAAAGTTTAAACCTAATCTCCCAAGATGTGTGACTGTGGGAGGAAATCTGATTCCCACTGCCATACAGAATTTGATGTAATAGGCCATTTTACAAGACCTATCCATCACTGAGACATTAGGCTCCCTGTAATTAGGTCTGATATATTGGGTATGTTTGGAAACCTCCGGATCGTGACTAAACTTTGAAATGGCAAAATTTGAGGAAAACGAAACACCAAACATCTGCGGCCCTGTTTTCTCTGTACTAAGCAAATCTGTTCCTCCGCACCAAGTCTTACCAAAATATGAGAGTGGGGAAAAGACCTGCTGTTAGTGTTTAGGGTTCTGACAGTGATGGGCTGTTAGCAGCTGTCCATCATCACTAACCTCCTGCTCACTGAAAACGCTGCGTGTTTTAATGCATCGGGCCAGGCTAATAAATAGTGGAGCAGTATATTTAAGAGTTTGAACTAGTAAACTGAGGACATTGTCCACAGAAATGCATTCACGTTAGAAAACATAAAACAAAGCAAGAATTCTTTGTAGAAATGCTGAATGAGTGGACATTCGCTAACAGTTATGGTACTTTTTTGCACTGTTAAACATAAATGCATCTTTGTCAGCAGCTGCCACCATTGAGAAATAAGCATCTTAATATTCTAGCTTACAGACAAAGCTGTGTTAACTCTTTCTGCTAGTGGTAGGCAATTCATCTGTTTTTGTGTTTTAATCGAAAATAAATAAATAAATAAAAATAATTATTCAGTTCTATCCTAAAAGGTATAGGTTCTACCCTTAAACCATGCACTGTGTAACCTTCTGGTGGTGGGTCAGCCACCTGCTTGTTTTCATGGAGATCAGATCTGTAGAGAGGTGACCCCTCTCATACAAAGAAGAAATGTTTTTCAAAAGATTTTTTTTGCAGCAAAACAGGTGTAATTAAACAAGATCAACAGCTTTAATGCCTAACTGTGCAACATTCCAGGCAAAGCAATAACCTCTCCATGGAGACAAGTACCTGGCGGACTCGCCACCACAAATGTTACATAGTGCTCCTTTAAAAACCTATAGCAAAAGGCCTCACAAAATATTACGATAAATGATAAAAAGTTGATTGCTCTTTTACCGTTAATTTTTACTTTTACATTACATAAATAACAGTTGAACCCTGATTTCAGTTATGTTTCAAGTAATCATGATTATGGTTTTCTCTCCATAATCGAGTGGCCCTACCCCCTGCTCAGTCAATTTGTATGCTATCATTCTCCTTTCAAAGCAAACAACGCCTGGTGTGATTACATAACTGATGCATATTATGTGAGTTTATCCACAAGAGAAGCTACATGCCTACAGCGCGCCGCTCTGGCCAAAATAACACTTTGAAATATGGTGTACCCAACCTTTTTCCAACAAACTTTTATATACAAGCTAGAAGGGCACAGCGGGAGACCGTTAGCTCACATTAATGTCCACCTATTAATTAATGTATGATAAATCATGTGTGTACAGGGAGAACTTGTCTGTGTGTGGGTACCGCTGGTGGCTACGCTGCGTCCTCCTCAACATCCTGCTGTTCCTCCTGCTCTTCTTCCTCACCACTCCGGCCATCATCGTCAACACCATGGACAAGTTCAACGTCACCAGGCCTGTGGAGAGTCTGCAGGTCGGTCACACAGATTCATTTTCATAATAATATTAGCATCAGGCTGACACTAATGATTTATGTGTTGAATACAGAGCCCAGTCATCACACAGTTCTTCCCCACTCTGCTGCTGTGGACGTTCTCAGTGCTGCTGCCTTTCATTGTGTACTACTCAGCCTTCTTTGAATCCCATTGGACCAGGTATGTTGTGTACTGGATTGATAATTAATCTGTGTGTTGCATAAATCCATATATATCTGCTGTTTAAGTAAATATCATATTATGCATCAAGACAGAAAAATAACTGGACAGGTGCTTAAAGGAGTACAAAGAAAACTTAATGGAGCACTATGTAATGTTTGTAACTGCTTGTCTCCATGGAGATGCTATTATTTTGCCCAGAATGTTCAGTACACTATGGTATCCAGCCTATCTAACTCCATGGAGAGAAGCAAGAGACGCCAACAGTCTGCGTCATGGGTTAGATCTGCGAGGAGACGAATCCGCTCACATTATGAATTCAAGTATTTCAATGTGCTTTGTGTAGCAAATAAAAAACAACTTCACAAAGAGATTAATTTAATATCATACTGTGGAACATTCCAGGTATAGTAGTAGCATCTCCATGGAGACAAGCAAGTGGCTGATCCCTCTCTACCAAAAAGTTTTGTTTGAGAAAAAAATTCAAATATAGCAAAAAAGTGTTTTAAGTGATTTTTTTTTTTTTTAATATTGATTAAAGTATATTCAGGGGTATTTAGAAATGATCATCTTGTTACATCTCAATACTCACATTACAGTGGTCCTTGCATAATACGTGATTTTAGTGTAAACCTAACACAAGCAAATGCATTCACTGTATTCACTGAGTTTAAATGGCCTTCACATGTGTATGTCCCATTTCTCTGTCAAATATCCATTTTGTTTTTTCCATTTGAATCATTTTCCCTGTCACCCTCTTGCTCTCCCTCTTGCTCTCCCTCTTTAGCTCCCTCTCTCGCTCTCCATCTCGCTGTCACTCTCGGCGCGGCGTTATTCTAGGCAGGTTGTCATAGCGATCTGATCCATGTGATGGATAATGATATGCGCTGCAGTCAGACACCAGTGGAGCATGGGGACCCAGTGGGAAGAGGAGCGGAACGGCTGTGCATAAGAAAGACACCTATGAGCACCCAGGTCTTTACATAACCACCCCCACCAACGTGCTCTGTCTGCGGGCTCGATGTGCAAAGGAGGCCATGCAAATCTATGGCTTATTAGGTTGTCCAGTGATCCTGCTAATATAAAGATGGCCCACTGCTTTGGATTGCGTCATCTTTTAATTGCAAAAACAGCAGAGCGAAGAAAGTCCGAATTGGCCCCACTATCCTCCGTATCGAGACAGGACGACTCCGCTAAGACCACAAGGGTTTTTGTTCCATTGGATGAACAGAACATGAAATGACAGAGGACATGGTCACGTTTATCAGTCATTACGAGGCAGGAAATTTTGACCAAAGACACTGGGTTTAAATCAAGACCTATTGACGTTTTCCACTCCCTCCAGTCTTTTACTTGTGGGGTCCCAACCACAAATCAGACAGCTCGGGTGGAATGATCTGCTGATGTTGTGAAATCAAATCCAGCCTAGACATTATAAAGACACAGTAGATGCATATGATTTATCGCTTAGGACCAAAGTCCAGCTTGAGTCGGGCATTTCTGTGTGGGCTTCCTCCGAATACCTCTGTTTACCCACATCAACATTAACTATATGCTAATCGTCCTGCCAGGTTCTGATCAAACCAAACTGTAGCTGCAGGTGAATAATGTGTCAATAAACACAGTATAATCATAAAAACTAATAATTGTGAGACTTGTTAAGATAAAAAAAATACGAAAATTAAACGTGCATTATGTAACTTTTCTGGTAAAGGCTGCGCCATCTGCCTGTCTCCATGGAAATGTTATTACTTTGCTTAGAATGTTCTGCAGTATGGCATTAAATTTATCTAAACTTGTGGGGATAAGCTACATGTCAGATCTGTGGAGAGGAGATCCAAGGTATTTTTTAATTCCATACTGTGGAAAATCACAGGCAAAACAATAACATCTCCATAGAGGCAATCACAGAGCAGACCCTCCACCAGAAAGTTACACAGTGCACCTTTAAATTCAGTCTATGCTCCAAAAAAGTAAATGTTAATGTGAGGTGACTGTTTACGTGACAATCTCATGACTTTGTTTTTCAGAAAGTTTGATTTGATATAACAGATGTAATCCGTAAGACAAAGTGAATGAATAAAGATCAAGGATTTCACTATTGTTCAGTCATGGTGTCAATACTTAAATAATAACTTAAATAATCCCAAAATTGTGATCTTTCTTCTAACAATAATCCAAAAATAATCCAAAATTGAATATGGTGACATCCCTAATCCTGAAATGTTGCCCCAGCAGCACAGAATTGTCAAATGCAACAAATTTCCTACAGACAATGGCGTATACCTACCTAGTATTCCCCAATTATCCTCAAAGTACCTTAAATAAGCCAGCCATGACCAAATGCACATGTCAATAGTGTTTCACAATTTAAAAAGGCTTTATCATTACATAGCTCATCCAATAAATGAGGGGATATTATGCTAAATAGATTTCTTTGAGCTTTCTACCATGTTATAACATTCAACAAAAACATGCCTGAAGAAATTTTAGATGTCATCCATGCATGTTTGAGTAATTTAGCGCTCTCTCCGGGTTCCTATTCGAACCCTCCTTACGGTAACGTGTAAAATTCTGTCCAGTGCTCAGCTAACAAGTCTACCCCATCCATGCTTCCACAGGACAAATAAATATACAAAAGCATGATACAAAAGAGGATGTGATGTGCAGTAGGTTCATTAGCGGGATGCACATTGATGTTATGATAGTGCTCTGAAGGGGGAGTGACTTAGTGCATTGAGCAAAGGGAGGGAAGACTCAGCGGCGAAAGTGAAACTTGAAAATAAAACATGAATACGTTGTTTTCTGCAAATATATCATTTTCAAAACAATAAAATGTGATGTTTGACAAGTGATGTGTGACAATATGTTTTCTCCTTCTTTGACATTGCTGTATTCTGTCGTTTCAATGATGCACAGGTCGGGAGAGAACCAGGTGACTATGCACAAGTGCTTCCTGCTGTTGGTCTTCATGGTCATCATCCTGCCCTCGCTGGGCCTGTCCAGGTACTCAAATCAAACGCACCCACTCCACCTTATCTCTACAAGTGCTCCTCTCTGTAGCTCATCCTCTTATGTCATTCCCTCTGCAGTCTGGACCTGTTCTTCACGTGGGTCTTTGATGCCAACTTTTTGGATAAACGAGAAGTCAAATTTCAGTAAGAAACTCCTCAGTCAGAAAACATACACATTAGGTTGTGTTCAAGTGACATACCGTTCTATATAATCCCCGTTGTTTATAATGGAGCTTAAAGGTCAACTTTATGGTAGAAATTGCTGTTTAACTGGTCAATTGCTGCTTTGGTGATCTGGTTTATGGTTAATATCAAAAACTGGCACATAAAGTTCAACATCTTCTCTGTCAACATAAAGAAACAAACTTGATTTTTAAAACAACTGCTTCAGAGACGTGATTGTTGTCAGTTGAAAAGACTTTAAACCACAAGATTAATATGGCAAGTTTGTGGATAAGGTTCAACATTTGTGGATGATAAGTTTGGATATTTCTTCCAAAAACAGTAAACCTGTAATATGCTCCTGCCCTTCATCTGAAATGATCATGTACAAAGCTTATTTAAGAGTTATATAGACTCCCTCTCCTCTTTCCAGGTGTGTCTTTCTTCCAGACAATGGGGCGTTCTTTGTAAATTACGTCATCACTTCGAGTTTGATTGGAACCGCGATGGAACTGCTGCGAATTCCTGCTCTGACGGTGTACGTCGTCCGACTCTGTTTTGCCAAGTCCCAAGCAGAACGCATCCATGTCAAAAGGGTTAGTTTTTTATTTTATGTAGCATATTAATCATGTACATTATGAAGTATGGATGTCAGTCAGATCCTTATGTTCAAGTCTCACATTATGTTTTTGAAGATTATAGTTTGACCATGCATTCTTATCGCTTTAAATCTACATCTCCAAAGCTCAAAATGTTCTGTTCCACCTTGTAGAGTCATGAAGTGGTAGTTTTCAAGTTAACAGCTCCTTTTACCTTTAGTTCAATAGAGATCGGCAATTCCAGAGCTGAAATAATCCAAATGATTCTAGTGAAGGTGTGTGGAGTTTAAAAACACAGTGAGGCACTTTCTGTATTACCACATGACATCACAAGGTGGAAGCTTAGGTTGAGCTTCCATATGCAGGATTTGTGTGTTAAACATGTGTGAATGAAGCAAAAAACAAACAGGTGTGTTTGTGGTGAGGAAACAACATTATTGCATATGGGCCTTTTAAAAACAACTTTTTAGGATGCTATTCGCTGTCATATATTGAGGAGACATCAATAGAGTCTTTTTGGGTTTATTGCTAGTTGTGTAATAGAATCTGGCAACCCAAATAGATGAGTTCATTTTACTTGAGAGCTTGAGAACTTTTACATCATGTAAAAAGCTTAAATTTGAACAGTATTAGTATCTGTTATGAATTTTATAATAATAATCGTACATTCTTTCCATTAAACCATTAAAAACATAACTTGAAATAAGATTAAACTGTATATTTAGGTTCAACTATAAAGATATGTAAACTGTATCAGAAGCTCATAGGTGCATTGGTAAAGTGTGCGCTCAAAAGGATATGACCCTCACAGACAGAGTTGTAATAGGACTGAATGAGTGTTGGAAAGAATATCAAATGTCTGTCAAACTCATTTCGCTCAAATCACTTGTTGACACGGCTGAATTAATAGCTAATCAGAAGCAGTGGAACGGGGAAAAGTTAGAGTCTTTCCCAAGGTTATTCCACTGTCAGTCTTTCATTTTGCTCTTGCATATTTAGTCAGAATAAGAACAAGAATACAAAATATGAAAGATGCGATCACCAGTCTCAGAGCTCTGGTAATACATTGGTTCAAAATTCTTCTTAAACATTTCTACAGAGTAATAAGGGAATGAGTTTTTACATAAGTAAAATTTGAAGCCTATGTCAGATATGTGATAAAGAGAGAGAGAGAGATGGATGGATTTGTATCAGAATGTAAGTGGATGGAGAGTCTGAGGAGGGAGGTGGGTCTGCTGCTGCTGTCTATGTGCTGAGACGTGACTGGTTGGGAGCCAAAAGTAGAAGACCCTGATTGACAGACATGTGACTTATAAAAACTTGCAAACTAGAACATGTTCAGTCTATTCAGTTTTTTTGTGATTCTTGGAACTCAAATAACACATTTACAGGCACATTCTGTATTGATGTATTGCAAATATAGACTGTTAAAGAAATAAAAAATAAGTATATTAATTTTTGTTAAAGAGGAGGTATTTTTTTTAGATGTCATGCATGTTTGATTAATCTAGCAATGTCTCCTGGGCCCTATTTGAACCCTCCTTACGGTTAGCTGTAAGATTGTGTGCAATGCTCCGCCCACAAGCCTACGTCACCCATGCTCCCACACGATAATTCTCCATAAATATACAAAAATATGATACAAAACTTTACACTACAGCTTGACAAACCTGATGCGATGTGCAGTAGTTTGATTGGCAGGATGCACTCTGATTATGTCGTGATAGCGCTCTGAAGGGAGAATGATGGAAGGGAGACCCAGGGCATCCAAAATAAAGTAAAACTTATAAAACATGTCAATATGTTGTTTTCGGCACATTTTCAACACAATAAAAGGTAACATGAAGATCTAAATATGTTATGTGTGAGCTGTTAAGAAGTAGAAGTAAAATACCTCAGTTTAATATGCCCCACCCCTTCTTTCAGTTTTAGTGCATTAGCATCATTGTGATTGTCCTTTAACCTGACTGTTCCCAGAGCCAAGCCTATGAGTTCCAGTTTGGCCTGGAGTACGCCTGGACCATGTGCATCTTTGGCCTCACTATGGCCTACAGTATCACGTGCCCGCTCATCACGCCCTTTGGTGAGTGCCCTGCCTGTCCCTGGTACAGTATGGGAGCCTGGTTAGGTGATGGTGCTGTGCCAGTCCTGTGCAGACTGTGTGAATGTGCTGCTGCAGTCCTAGACACTCAGACACAGAGCTGAGAGCCAGACGCCCACTCTGCTCCTGTCTGTGCCCAGAGCCCAGCGCCCGCATGTTTACTTCTCATGCATAATACCTGCCCGCTGCCCACATTTGCTACTTTTGCCTGGGATTCAGTGCCTAACATGCTGTGTTTACAAAATAGACTTTTATTTAACCACCAATCACTACATTCACACATACGAAAGGTGGGTGAATTGTTTTGCTCAAAGACACAACAAAAGTATTTACCATAGTTTACAATTAATTATTCATCTATCTTCGGAACCAGATATATAACACTTAAATAGTTGTAGCTGATGTGAGTCTTGTCACTGGTGAATCTACCCATTTTCAAATTGCCGTGACCCATGGCCCATCTGTATCGAGAAAAAACAGCTGAAAAACTATGCGGATTCCTGCAGAATAAATGGGCGAAGCACTTAACTCTGTTAATTTGAGATGAGATCATTTTCATTTTATTTGTAAATCGTAGGTGACCTTTGTTGTGCCACTGAAATAAACAAATGTGATTACACAATCACATTTGACTGGGCATGAGACACAACGGATGTGTATAAAAGATACAGAGAGATATCATCATGGATTTGACAGGTAAGTATTATGCTAACCTTTGTCATGCCTTTGCAGGACTTCTCTATGTGATTCTGAAGCACATGGTGGATCGCTACAACATTTATTATGCATACGTCCCCACTAAACTCAGCCAGCGCATTCACAGGGCCG
Organism: Periophthalmus modestus; assembly: GCA_019594935.1. Taxonomy (NCBI): domain Eukaryota; kingdom Metazoa; phylum Chordata; class Actinopteri; order Gobiiformes; family Gobiidae; genus Periophthalmus; species Periophthalmus modestus. The sequence continues at coordinate 16,375,239 of JAIEZT010000068.1, read as the reverse complement.
CCATCAACCAGGTCATCGTGGCTCCCATCCTCTGCATTTTCTGGCTGCTCTTCTTCTCTGTGCTCAGACTAGGTATGTCAAGGTTTCTCTGCTAAATATTCGGTACAAATATTTTTATTATAACATCTGTTCTGATCAGGTCCAGTGCACCCCATCACCCTGTTTACCTTCGTGTCCCTGCTCTCCTGTATCACTTTCTGTATCGTTCGCTTGTGCCTTAGGAAGCAGCCAGACAAGTCCAGCAGTTACCAGGTCAGCTCCTCTGCTCTTTGCCTGAGTCTTGTGCTGAGTGCATTAGACAGATAGGACAGCCTGACTGACCTTTGTAAATGCTTGTTCTACATGTGTCCTCTGTCCCAGATGTCCGACCAGCCTGCAGAGGGCGCGTTCACCGATCCTGAGAGGAGCACCGTCACCACCACCATGGCTTCCAATGTACAGTAACATGCTCTTTTTTTTACTGGGAGTACTGTTACCATCTGTCCCTCTCTTGGTTGTCCTGTACGACTGTTTAATTCCCTGTCCCTCATCCCACTTATTTAGTCTCACTTTTTCATTTTTGGCATGTGAATTTCATAGAAAAATTTGATTTATATTGAAAAACATGATCACATACATTTGACTTTGGTCTTTGGGCCCTTTACGTCTTGACTTATTGCTATTATGGTGGTTGGAAACAGAAAATAATTGTTTTACAGCAGTCTCTATATATGACACTAAATTTATCCTGTGCAATGTGGTGGGACATGGTGGAATGGACCCTAATTGTGAGCATCAGTATTATAAGATTGGTATCGTTTGACATCCGGTATTGTCAGAAACTCAAAGACAAAGTATCGATATCTGTATCAAAACTGAAAAAGCTAGATCTGTGAATCTTTATCTAACATCACTGTGATATTTTAGAAGGGCACAACAAGTCTTTAACTGTCCTAGGTCTAGACTGTATAAAGAAGTCTATGGTTTCATGATGTAAAAAATATTTCAATGCTCAAGCCAGTTTGTGTTGAATACATTAGGTAATATTTCTGTCTAGACCACAATCAGAAATGTAATTTTGGGTGTGCATAACAGTATCAGTCATTATCTGGGATTTGATGCAAATTATAAATGTTTGCTGGTCTACAGTTTAGAGTGAAACAGTCATTGCAGTTGATTGGGAGCCTTGTAATTGTTATGTAATGAGTGGATGTGTCTTTATTCCAGATGATAATAACAAAATGACATTACAATAGAACCTTAAACCGAATCATCTACATCTATGTTTTTACATAATATGTTTTCTACGACACAACACAAACTGCCTGTTGTAATAGCTTTCATTTTGTTATTCTACTCAAAGAGATCTAGTTGTTCCTGTCAGTTTGAAAGATTTCCACACAGCAGAAGAGATTGATGCGGCTTACACTGAATACGCAATTGAATAATCACGCAACCACACAACGCATCAATCAGAATACACTGTACAATGGCCCATCAGCACACTCTGACAGATAGACGGTTTAAAATCATTCTTTCTCTCTTCCCCCCAGATGTTTGTTGCGTCCGTGCTGTTGGAGCCAGAGCTTGCCCTGACCCCCATGCCCTCCCCGGCCCACCACAGCTACGGGGCCATGTCCAACGCCCAAAGCCCCAGTTGTGGGACCCTCCAGGATGAGGAGGGGGGGCACCGAGAGACAGAGCTCCAAGACACACCCTCTGACCCCCACCTCTCCAGCCCCCTTATGGACTGCCCTGTTAGCTACCAAGACCTGACGCGCTAGCTCCTGTTTTACCTGGGACGATGCTGCAATTTCATCACTGACTTACCCCTGTATAGCTGCGTAACACCCAAAAAAGCCAATTGAAACTTGTACCATGGAAACATGCCTATGTGAACTTGTACAAATCTCTATACATTTTTTCTGTGTATAGATCCTATCTGCCAAGTGAATCATCATTCTTCTTTTCATGCAACTTGTCGACTTGTGCACACTGCTTCCAAAGTTATTCTGAATTTCATGTTCTTGAAAGAGTTGAGGTATTTTTCTGTCCATGTAGGGAAACTTGTCATCTGGATTTGACCCATCCCTATATTATTACCAACACCAATTAAAATTAATGGCCAACTTCATTGCATCATTTGAAGGCTGTTATTATTCTATCTTTGTAGTCAGGAGTACCTAGCTGGAGTATTTTGCACAGAAGCAAGTCAGAGGTAACCCACCATGCAAACCCAGCACAGCCCTGGAATTGAACCCGAGACCTCCGTGAGTGGCAGGGTGAGGGGGCGGTGTGACCAGGCTCGCCCCAGCAGACTGCCCTGGTCGGGGTGAGTGGCAGATCTGGACGGTGCCGGCAGAGTGGTTGGCGAGGGCATGCACTTGTGAAGCCATCTGCCGTGAGAGCGCAGCCAGAAGGGACGCAGGGAAATGTGATACACGGATATACAGACTTGGTTGTTGCTGTAATTATCATTTCTTTAAGGTGAATACTTTTGATACGATATTTTGGTGTTGATATTGTGTTTGGAGTCTCGAGGCACCAGTGGAGATTGATTGAAAATGTGGCAGTGCTGTCCCCATTTTTTATATTTTTGTTATGACAGTTTGATGTGTAAAATATAGTTGAAAAGGTTGTAAAAGCATCATTTTGAAGATAGGCCTGTTTTGAAAAGGCTTGTCACAGAGAATGTTCTGGCATAAAGTGGACTTATGCGGTATGGCTGCGTTCACTCACGTCTTGGTTTGGTACTGGTTTTGTGATGTAGACCCGGTTTGGTTCTCGTCTAGTCCTGGTTTACTTTCAGTTAGTCACAGTTTAGGCCCCCTTATGATGTGATGTGTGTGGAAGTGTGAACGCAGCAACTACCACATTTATTTATGCTTTAATGTATATAAAACAGAGTAGACAGAGATGTGGGTACAGTATCAAAAACCGGTATTCAAGTAAGAGTACTGTTACTTCAAAACAATATTACTTAGGTAGAAGTATAAAGTAGTGGCTTAAGAAATTACTCATGTTAGAGTTAAAAAGTATTTAGGGAAACTACCACACAAGTAAGAGTAACTGTAATAACATTTGATATATTATCTGAAGTTAGTGTGACTCGAAGGACAAAACACAGCCCAAATATGAGTATAAGTACTGTCAGTAAATTCTCCGAAACTACTTTGAGAAGTACAATTTTATTACTTAGTTACTCAAGTAAATGTACTTGTAAATGTGACTGAGTACTACCCACCCACCTCTGCCGTGCGCTACAGAATGTGAATGTTACCTACAGCAAAAGTGAATTGATCCTTTAAATTCATCAGAAATTAACAAAATAACATCATATAACTTGAAAACAACATATTTATTGACCTTGTATATTTTTATAACCTAAATGAATATAAACAGATTTTTCCCACGTCTCCTATTGTGCCTTGACTGAACCACTCCCTAAGTGTGACAATCCAGCATGGAAAGTACTGGACTAACCTGGAAAACTGCTGCATGGCCTGAACTCAGAAAAACCTCCAAACACGCCTGGGAAACAAAGCAAAAATGTTGGGAATGGTGCATTTTGCGTGTCTTTGAATGACCTTCTGTTCTTTTGTCCACTCAAAACAACAGTTAAAACGACATTGTGCTCGCACGGTGTCCTGGGCTGGCTATAACTTTTACGACAGGTGACTATACTCGAATTGGTTGGTATCTGTTGTTTACTTTTCCTTTTGATGTTTTGTACCATTGGGCAGAAAACAAAAAATTAGTTTACCCAAGAATTTGAACTCGCCAATCCAAACATCCTAGTAAATAACTTTATTATTCCATATGGACAACAACATGACTGCCCTGTACATGTCTCGTGTTTTGTATCGCGGTTGTTGAGTATTTACAGAATGTACAATTATGGCTGGGATCCCCGTGATGTAATGACTCTTTAAGTGCTGTTTATGCCCAGGCTATTGTCCAGATCTGTGAATGATTTATGGGATTTGAACATGGACTCATTGTTGGTCATATGACTTTCTATAACTTTACGTTCACAATGGTTTTACAAGAAATGCCAATCTTCTATGTAACTACAGAACATATTGTCTAAAAGAGGTTTATTATTGTCTAATTACAGCCTGGGAGTGTTATTCTAGTACTAGCTCCATGGTGTATGATTTCATAGAGAGAAATGTATTTGGAAATTCAAAATGCAGCTTGTAAAACTCGTTCAAAATGGCCGTACAAAATGCTCAGTGAAAACTATTAAATAAACATGAAAGTAAGTCTTAAAACGTCCCCCCATTTGAAGCTATATTTTCCGTACCATTAAATACATTATGAAATGCAAGTTATTATGATATTCTTAACATAAGGGTTGTTTTTTCATGCTTCGTTACTTTTACTATGTCCGCTCTCTGGCTGTACCTCGTGTCTATGTTTGGGTGCACATTTCCAGACACGACTGGCCCTCTCTTATGGAACATGTGTATCATACTAAAAAGGACTGTACTTTTATATGTGTGGGTCGGAAGGGGACACACTGCTCTAGACATTGATCTCTGTTGGGTTATATGGGCTTTCTTTGTACTCAAGTGAAGTGATGTGATCTGAAAATAAATTTGAACTAACTTTTTTCTGCTGTAATGTACTTTAATTGGAATTGAGGGAAGTGTCTGGGGTGATGAAAGGCTACTTATATTGCAGTTATTTGATGTAGGTCTTCGGGGATCACAATTTGATGACTTTAACCTAAATGATTGAGGGACAGTATCTTAGGTAAATGGTCCATTGAGGTTTATCTGGTCCTTCATTAATTTATTCTAATAGATTATTTTTTTTATAACTGTTTGGATGCTCTTCCTCAAAGTGGTCATGTGATGATCGCTGTGACGTGTCCAGTAGTGAGAAGTCGAAACTGTCAGGTATGAAAACAAACTAAACCTTGGTCTGACAAAATAATCTATTAAAATAAGGCAGCTAAATATGATAATCATGTTAAAATCTAGCTTTTACTGATAACAGTTTCTGACTTCTTAATTACAAAAACGTTGGACATCATGGTCAAGTTGTTTGATGATTTGGTTCTCAAAATGATTATCCAGTTAGAAAGCAGAATGGGTTTGAGGAAATTCAGTTGTTTTAAACTTCAAAGGACTCTCTGATCTGAATGGTCACTACCTAACGCCCAGCACCTGCAGACAACCATGAATCAGTGCTAGTGCAGCCTCTGCAGCTCAGTGAGTTCTTTGAGCTTTCACATGAGGCATGGCCTGTTCATGGCCTGAGAAATGTGTTTGTCCTCTGTATGCAGGCAGCCCAGGTTCAGCTGTGATTGTAGTAGGTGACCTGGTTCAAAAGTGTGAGAGTGCAGACTACACACTGCTCCTTTAATGTAGAGTTTTCTCTCAGTACTCTAGTATTTCTAGTTATTCTCTATCTCTTATATTCAAAAACTAAAACTAGTATTATATCAACACATTTGATTTTGTGATATCCTTGGGCCAAACATTACTATGATAGTTGGTGTATGCAGCCTCCCTCAGCGCTTATCTCCTAAGATCCTAGCGCAGCCTGTGTCAAGTGCAATTAGCACCTGCCTGTATCCACACGAGTAACACCATCGCAGCATTAGATAACACACGCAGCGCCAGCCATCTCCCACTAATGGGATGCACAGGCTGTGACAGCTGTGCCGAGCCTTCTGACTACAAGACACGAGGGGGAAAAAACAGCATCATTTTGTGACATATTGGGCCTTTCCTCAGCTTGGAATGACAAAAGAAGAGAGAGAAGTCCCCTGTCAGTTGTCCTGTCACCCCTGGCAACTGCAGAGCTCCGGAGACAGGAGGTGAATTCCACTAAGGATAATAGGGCTCGGAATAGAAGACGTCTCCTACAGAGAGATGGTGCTCCCAGAGAACTGTTTCTACCTGTGAGCAATCAAATACACTTCAGATTATTGCATAACACATATACACACACACATACATGTGTGTGTGTGTATATATATATACAGTATATATATATATATATATATATATATATATATATATATATATATATATATATATATATATATATATATATATATATATATATATATATATATATATATATATATATATATATATATATATATATATATATATATATATATATATTTATATAATTATTATGAATTTATTACAGGTCACCATGCTCCGTCAAAAAAACAACATCTTTACAAAAAGTAACTATGCTTAACTAAAACTAAAGCAACAGAAATGAAGAAACTAAGGAAAAACCACATGCACCCAGCTACCTGATTCCTCCCGAAAGACTGACTTGTCCTGCTTATACACCGTCTCAAACCAGAAGCACCCCCCAGGTAAACACCATTTACTTCACCGTCATAAACCACGGACCTATGAGGGTCTAAATTCCTTTAACTCAAAAAATATTTGAAATAAAACTATAAACACAAACATTGAAACAAATACACAAAGACACTGAAACAAAGAAAAAAATAACTTAACCCAGTTCTCCCCTCTACATGGTCCAGCCCACGACCACCCTTAAGCTTTTAAAAATGGTCAACATAGGACACACCCCCCTCATGTGGAGATTCAGGTAAGAGTAGATGGATTAGTTATGATTAGTTGGATATTTAAAAATTATTGGAAATGAACAAATGTGTGAATAATGGTGATATTAAAATGGACAAAGGCCCACTTTGTCACAATATGTGTGCGTGTGTGTGTATATCAGTGACGTGTGGCCAGGTGAGGCAGGTGAGACTGTGCTGTAGCTTCTGCTTTAAGCGGCTGTGAAAAGGCGCCGGGTGAGGCACGCAGTTACCCTGCCTCATGTTAGGGGGCGCTCGTGAGCCTAGGGATTCTTGCAACTCCCGCAGAATAGGGGCCGCAAACTACAATTTAGAGTTAGCAAGTCCACTTTAGCAATTCACTTTTTTCTTCTTGTTTGGCACTACTTTTTAAATGGAGGAAGATTACATATTAAAGCTCAAGCAGTTTTCTAAACTGGACTTTCGGGCGAAGCAGGAGGTTATAATTAAAGAAGACCAACGCTAAAGGAGCTAAAGGGTTTGCTCCAGATGACGGGACAAAAGATTCACTCTTTTCAAACAGAGTGGTACGAAATGGTAAGAAATTTAATTACTTCAAATTGGGGAACCAGAATAAGGATAAAAAACAATACAAAACCAGCTTCATCATACTATTCGAGATATTTCAAACGGACTTTGGAACTTTTAGTTTGAAATTCTTTTTTTTATCTGGCCCCAAGTCACTTACTGGGAGAGACATTGACCTTGTTTACATGTTTGTAAATCTGATTGTGAGGACATCAGTGCCTCACCAGCCAAAACCCCCTATACATATATATATATATATATATATATATATATATATATATATATATATATATATATATATATATATATATATATATATATATATATATATATATATATATATATATATATATATATATATATATATATCCTCCTCACCCTCGCGGGTGGTCTTTATCCCCTCTTTTTCCATGCTCGGGACCTCTACCAGAGGCCTGGGAGCTTGAGGGTTCTGCGCAGTATCTTTGCTGTTCCTAGTACTGCACTTTTCTGGACTGAGATGTCTGTTGTTTTTCCTGGGATCTGCTGTAGCCACTCCTCCAGTTTGGGGGGGTCACTGCCCCGAGTGCTCCGATGACCACGGGCACCACTGAGGCCTTCACCTTCCAGGCCTTCTCCAGCTCTTCTTTGAGCCCCTGGTATTTCTCTAGTTCTCTCATGCTCCTTTTTCCTGATGTTCCCATCGCTTGACACTGCGATGTCCACCACAACGGCTTTGCTCTGTTGTTTATCCACCACCACTATGTCCGGTTGGTTCGCTATCACCATTCTGTCAGTCTGTATCTGGAAGTCCCACAGGATCTTGGCTCGATCATTCTCCACTACCTTTGGAGGTGTTTCCCACCTTGACCTGGGGGTTTCCAGTCCGTACTCTGCACAGATGTTTCTGTACACTATGCCCGCCACTTGGTTATGCCGCTCCATGTATGCTTTCCCTGCCAGCATCTTACACCCTGCAGTTATGTGCTGGATTGTCTCAGGGGCCTCTTGGCACAGCCTACACCTTGGGTGTAGGCTGTCACCATCCGGCTACACTTCTCAAGCTCGAATGACATTCCAGTGTCTGTGCTGTAGATCCTGGTGGTGTGGATCAGTGAGTCGATGTCTCGCTTATTCTTAGCGTATAGCTTGATGTCATCCATGTAGAGGAGGTGACTGACGGTGGCCCCATTCCTGAGTCGGTATCCATAGCCAGTGTTGTTGATGATTTGGCTGAGGGGGTTCAGACCTATGCAGAACAGTAGTGGGGACAGTGCATCTCCTTGGTATATGCCACATTTGATGGTCACTTGTGCAAGTGGCTTGCCATTGGCCTCAAGGGTGGTTTTCCACAACCTCATTGAGTTTGCAATGAAGGCTCTTAGAGTCCTGTTGATATTGTACAGCACCAGCACCATTGAGTCTCACTGGTTCCGCAGTTGTGAGTGACCACTTAGTACCAAGTGATGGGAACATCAAGGAAAAGGAACATGAGAAACTAGAGAAATACCAGGGGCTCAAAGAAGAGCTAGAGAAGGCCTGGAAGGTGAAGGCATCAGTGGTGCCCGGGGCAGTGAGCCTCAAACTGAAGGAGTGGCTACAGCAGATCCCAGGAAAAACATCAGACATCTGAGTCCAGAAAAACACAGTACTAGAAACAGCAAAGATACTGCGCAGATATATATATTATATATATATATTATATATAATCATATTCTCAAAAAGGCAGTGTAATATTTAATTAATTTAAATCAAACAATATAATAAAATAATCTTTAATTTTTATTTTTACTTTTATTTGATAAGTCTTTACCATTTTCACTGACATACAAGAAACCCTATTTAAACCTGTGCTTAAAAACGATTCACTGCATGTCTGTGTCCTGTTACCTCCCTAAAGGTCTCTTATATAAATCTTTCCAGTTTTATAATGCCTCCGTATTTCATGCAGGGTGGCAGGGACATTCCACATGGGAACACACACAAAACCTAGTGAGTGTCCTCAAAACACACACATGTCCTTAATTGAACTAGAGGGAAGGCGATAGACAAAAACATGCATCTTGTGTCTGTGTATTCCTTTAATGCTCTCTGCAAACTTGATTACCCCCATCCCATATTCAGTGTCACCTCCTGCTCCCATTCTGTCATCATACTAAACAAATAGAAGCTTTATAGAAACATACGCATACTTACATACATGCCACTCTCTGCCATCGCTTAACTGTTGCCATGACGACGTCCAATACCCCCTTCATTCCCAAACACTTTGCAGACTAGCTAAAAATACTGTAATGTTGTCCTGTGGTAGACGCCTCTTGAGACCCCGTGCACTCCAAGGTAGCAATTAATGAGCAGGCCATAGGAGCCTAGGGACTGCAGCTTGATTGAATTACCTTGTTATTTATCTATATATTATCTACTCATGCCTGCTGCAGAAATGTACAATTAATCAAGTGTTGTATTATGACCATCTATCCTTGCCTGATGGGGCAAAAAGTTAGTGTATGAAAATGGTGTGATGGTTTAACAATGGGTAATATCTTTTATAAGAGAACATACTGTGTATAATTTTTATATACAATTTTATAAACTTTTAACCATGTTTTAACAGTGTTCCATCATTTATTGCTTATTCATAGATATATTTCAACTGATTCATGTTTTAGTCATCTCACATGGTCCTGTATTGAGGGGGGTGGTGAAAAATGAACATTTCAGTTTTCACCACCGCCCTATCCCCACCCACAACTAACAAATATTTAAAAGTAGAGTTTAAAAATTTTATTTTACAGCAATAAAAATAAGAGAATCAAAATGTGCTGCTTGTTACTGTTAAATGATACTATGGAGAGGAGGTGCTTCTCAGTTCTACAATTTTAACAGAAAGTCAGTGGGCCTGTTTATATTATTAAGCAGTGTTAGATCAATATTTCAGTTTACAGTGAACAAAATGTAAAATGCTAATCTGCTTATGTTTTGAATACTAATGCTAAATACCTGAAAAAGTACAATATGTCATCTCTAAATGGCTGACTTGGTTATACAGACTGAGGGAGTTACATGTAGTGGTTTTATAACACATCACATGACCTCATCAACGGACTAACCCAAAGGTTAGTGGTACAATCCCTGCTACAAATATCACATACTGCTGTTGTCTCCTTAGGCACAACACTTAACCCACATTGCCAGTGTATAAATGTTTATGCAGCCACACATCAGCCGGCTCCCTCTGGGCACAGTGGCTCCAGTAGTAACTCACTATCACGATCCAAGTCAGTGGTTAATGAATCAAATAGTTATGCAAATTTGAAATTAAAGGGCCTACATCTGATGAGTGAAGAACATGTTTTAGTTTGAACTTTTAGCCTCACCCACTTAGTCCTTTTTTCCACTGTGATACTGCACCATGACACAGAAACAACTGTCATGTGTCATGCAGTTGTTTCCGCAGTTCTCCAATCTCTGCCTACTGTTTGTTGTTATATCACTCACATAGAATCAAGTGTCTGTGATAGTGTCAGCCAGTTGGATTCCCATGATTGACAAAAGGTGACCCTGTTAAAAGCCTCTGTTAATATGTTGTTCTAGTTATTACCCGATAAAATGCTATGTAATATGTATGCAATCATTTACAACTGATCTGAAAATAATGCATTCTTATCATCACCATTTCCAACATCTCATAAATTACACTTGTTAACCATGGCTGCGCCTAACTAGGAGACATGTATGGGAGTGCATATGTAACCCCCGTCTTGTTATCCTGATGGACTTGAGTGTAGATGACATTGTGCAGTTGCATGGGTAAGTGCCGTGCCGGCAGCCGCCCTCCGTCTCTCTGTCCGGGGGCTGTTTGGGTGTTATGTAAGAGGCTGTCAGCAGTGAGGGCCTAATCAAGCGTTGTGTCATTGATTTACATCCACAATGCACTGCAAAAAACACACTGACCCTATTTACTGATACCACACAGAAGACTTTATTACTGCAACACAAACGAGCACAGCAATGATTATCAAATCCAGTGACAAACAGTCCATCCGAAATGTGCGTTCATGACTTTTTTGGTTGTAGGATCATAACTAGTCATCACGGTTGGTTGTAGTAGCTAGCAGCCAATAATAATGAGGTAGACAGAGACACAGCCAAAATGTAAAGATGTCAAAGTATAGGTAGCATGCTAAGTTTGAAATGCTAATAAATATATATAAAAAAAAAGAGAGAATTGGGGTTAATTGGGAACAAACGCACAAAGGTCCTGCATAGGATAAGAAAATATTCACTGCAAATGGTACCACATTATATTAACTACACATTAATTAACCTTAATAAAGCAAGTCTTAATGAACACATTGTTTATTTAAATGGTTCAGGCTTAGTAACTACTTAATTACGTAGGCTAGGGTAAGGAAATAGGATATTAATTAAGTAGTTATGAAACCTGACTTAATGAACTACTTCATTATTAAGACTTTGTTCATGCTTTACTAAGGCTAATTAAAGAGTAGTTATTTTAATGTGTTACTTTATAAATATATATGCCACCTACACACAGTTAACAACATTACAAATGCCGGCGGCAGCACTCAAACATATAAGACAATGAAATCTGTAGCACTGGCCCCCACTATCAAAAGTGTAATTCAGAGACAGTGCATTTGATATAGTAATATATTTACTCAAAATATTACAATTACTCATAAGCTTTAGACTTTATAGTGTATAGTGTGCTATACATTAAATCTGTCCAAAAGTAAACGCTCTTAACTGTGGATAAATATAAGATATAAAAATAATTGTTTACATGTAAACTCATCCTAAAGCAATGGTAACCACATATCAGCAGCTTGGATTAACAGTTGATATTATGAAATACTTGGCACACTGTTGCTAAGTTACTTGGCATTATGACCATACATGTAAATAACAGCCAAGGATGTTCCATACAGTGCTATAGAGTAAGTATATAGGACATGTATACAGACAGCAGACGTTATGAGTTATTGTATATGATATTTTCACATTAAATTTCACATAAATCTCCTCAGTCTTTAAGTTTTCACACACTCTTGGTCACAGCGCACCTCTGGAGCTGAGGTAAAGTTATCTGCAGCCACAATACTTTCAATAGGTACACACAGGGCTACACTAAAAACATAAAATAACAGTAACCTGATCCTTCTAGAAGACAAAAATCCCCCAAAATCGTTCTCTTACAACTCCATGGTCACATAACAGTCTGAGCTGAGGGTAACAGTCTACTAGAGCCTATTGGAACAAGACGCTCACAGAAGGAGCACATTGCACACCAGTCAGTAAGGTGCACTTAAGCCTTAACAGTCATGATTCACTTTAGAAAGCTATCAAAAATAACACTTCTATTCACTTATTATTATAGTAGATCTGTGCTTGTAATCAGTAGGTCAGTAGTTATGAAAATGTTGTGCCAAATGGCATTGCTTTATCAGTTGTCTCATGTTAGTACAACTGTGTTTCAGTTGATAGACAGCTGCCAGTCCTGGCCATAGTAGTCATCACAGTTCCAGTTGTATATGATGCCTAAATATAATATCAAGTGATTTACACATGTGTAACTTTAAGATACGACACGAGACCACAACAGTCACTGCTATCAGTATAGAAGATAATTTAAGCCACTATATACAAAGTGGATTGGCAGCTAGGTCCTGGATGCTTGCCTCCATGGGACTTTGTCCAGACCGTTAAGAACCAAAGTGGGTTGGCACAGGTCCTTACAGCTGTACAGCATCATTGCCTGGTAGCTAACATCCACAACAACAAAAATAAACTAGGTTTCGGTCAATCCAATTGTCATGTTTAACCACATCATACATTTGCTATGCTACGCTACCCCGCTCACTGAGCAAATGCACAGCAGCCAAAGCCACAATGTTGCAAGTTACACAACCTTCTTCCATGGCAACCATGTCGAGTGATTTGGCAGCATCTGTTGCAGCGCTGGGCTTCAGTCGGCCTTGTCCTCTCCGTTCTTGGCCCATCCTCGGCTCATAGCGGCCACCACGATGCTGTACATGTTGAGCCAGGCTTGTTGCAGAGGCGCAGTGTAGGCCTGACCCAAACTGCACTGCAGCATGTAGAGAAGGGCCTCCCCCACCACCTGTAGCCCAGAGCAAACATATTCAGATATATCACACACATATACATGAGCAGAGCACACAGGTGTCAGGAGGTTTTCAAACCTACAGCAAAAGACTGTGTATGTACTCCCACAGACTGGTGCTTCCTCCCCAAGTTCAGCAGGAAATCCTCCAGCGAGGGCAGGTCATCAAGGTTACTGACAGCAGCATCAATGACCAGCATCACCTACAAAGGACACAGGAGAGGTAAGAGGACCCTCATGTGAATTGTAGAATAAATTGAAATAGCTCAAGAGATAGAAGAAGAAACATAAGACTGGAATTCTAAAGCAGGAGATGTTTATTTACCATCAGTACAGGACCCGGCACTTGAAGACATGAACCATCAAGACATTGTGATAGTGCCCATGTCAATCTAGTGTAGTCCAGTCTGACCATGCTTCCGTTGTAGGGAGTATTATACCTCTGATGACTTAAGGCAAGATCACAGGGACTGCGGGGCTGGCACACCCTGCAAATGTAATTTCTTTATCAAGGAGCTCACCTTAGTCACATGTTCCACAAACTCCGGGCTGGACAGGCAGTCCTTACTAGAGCTACACTTTGTCCTGTGGTAGAAGAGAGTGAGGAGCTCGGGGTCCAGCTCAAACAGTCTGCAAAGAGACAGAACATCAGGATGTGCAGCTACACTAAAAATAGCAGTATTATCTAATAATCTTTGTAAATAATGCCCCATGGAAAAGTGAGTTCTTGTTTGTCATCAAGTAACAGGTTATTGCTTCTGTCTTTGCAAGTGTGTACAGTAGGACGAAGCTGTTCAAAACCATAAGCCACTGCTTTACTAAATCCATATATGTGCTGATCCTCACCTGGAGAACATGATGACACCATGGGGCACTTTGTTCTTGCCCAGACTCTCCCAGCTGCCACGGATCAGCTCCTTGTCCTTCTCTGACAGCAGGTCCATCCTTTCGCAGGCTACAAGTGTCAGACTGCTCTTCAGAAACACACCAGCCCTCTGCTGTAAAACAAGTCTGAGTTTGACCAGTGCTGCACCATAGAAGACAAACGCAGGGACCAAACACCTGCAAGAGCATGCACCCAGCACATCACAGACAGCAGTGGCACATTATTCTAACAGCGGGGGTGGACCCACATGCTCTTACCTCGCAGTGGTCAGTCGTCCCTCTGTGTCCCTCTGGTGCAGCGGGCTCTGGGATGTTGTGATGTGAGTGTCGCTGTAGCCTTGCCTGACACTATGTTGCACTTGCGCTCTCTTCCCCCAGCCCACGTTGCAGTCAGGGAGACAAGTTCTGCCACGCTCTTATCTGTCACACTGCCTCCTATCTCTCCCCCCACCCCCCCACCCCCTCCCTTGATCTGCTCTCTCTCCAGCACCAGGGATATTAGACAAGCCACTGAAGGAGAAAACAGGGATGGGATATCTCTCCTCTCTCCTCCAGCTCCCCCTGCAGGTGAACCCAGAGACTTTGGTAATTCACCGTTAATTTGTGGTGCAGACTGACAAAGCCAGAAAGCATAACAAATCTTTCTATACATTATAATTGTCTGTGTCTGCTGGAGATGGCAACCCATTTCAGAGCCTGGATCTGCTATTTTGGGATGTTTCTACAGCTGCCAACATTCACAACCCACACATCAACAGAATTAAATGTGTGGGAATTTTAATACTGTATAGTGGCTAAAATAATAAGAGACCTCAACGCGCCACCTGGGCCAAATTATATTCTTTATCTGCCACTCCTCAAACAAGCATCATCACAGCATTTGGGGGTAGAGAGCACAGCCTTTCATTAATCTAAATGAGATGAGATACTTTTCACAGCCTCTACTTTTGAAGACGCTTGAATGCATACCACTGGGTGAATATTGGGGGAGAGACCTAACAAAGTGGAGAACAGGTTTTTGCTGTACACGTGGGAATCAGAGGTGTGTGAGTAATGTTGTCTTAAGGGACATAATGGATTGGGGGTGGGGGGGGGGGGGGGTATGTGGTTTCCATGACAACGCATGAAGTTGCTGAGGCCTTGTCATGTAAGTCAGGGCTATACATCTGCTCAAGCTACAGTATTACAGTACAGTACTATGTATAACATATTTCAAATTCCCACATAGTTTATGGAATACTGAATTACATTACAGGGTGTTTTACATGAATTATAACGCATAAAGATAATACAGTGTATTTTAAAACCAGCAACAGCCAATTTTAATTTAAAGCAGCACTTTGTAACTTTTCTGGTGCACCAACTGCTTGTCTTCATGGATATGTTATTGCCTTGCCTGGAAGTTTCCTCAGTACGGCATTAACCATACTTATCTTGGATTCTTTCAATTACAGTGTTTTTATCACTGAAATAAAACAACTTTAAAAATATGCATTCTTACAGTAAGTGGGGTTGTTTCTCCAAATATTTGACCCGGTGTGATTTGGCCTGGTGGCAATAGGTAAGCTATACTGAGGAACATTCCAGACAAACCAACAATATCTCCGTGGAGACAAGCAGGTGACCCTCTACCAGAAAAGTTGCATAGTGCACTTTTAATGACTCCAAAAATATGAAATCTGTGTTATTTTTTATTTCACACTGTCAAAAAAATTTGATTAATCAAATGTCACTATGTCTGTGTAATCCCTCAGTCGTCCAGGTCTGAACCATAGTAAAAAGCCAAAAGTAAAATCTGTCTACTGGACCAAAAAGTTGTATGAGTGAAGATGTTTCGCTGCTCATCCAAATGGCTTCTTCGGTTCTTCAGTCAAATTGATTTTGTAATAATTGTCACGGCATTTGTAAATTCACATTTGCTTTGCTTTATTAGTTTACTTAGGTTTAAATTAAACGCTACAATCCCAAATCATTATGAAATCCATTTACTATGACCTTGAGCAGTTTGCATATTTGACATAGTGGCCTACTTAGATCTCATAACGTGCAACAGTCTCCATGGAGGTCCTTTGATGGTGATTATACCTATTTAGGCATGCCCATGTGGTTTGTCAAAACTCATGTCTAGGATTCCTGGTAGCGCTCTCTAAGAAGCAGTTTACAGAAAGGCCAGTGAACTTTTTGATGTGGGTCTATGGGCTTTGAAAACGCCGCTGCTCTGCGCTTTGTGAGGCTTATGAACAGTTAGGCCTGTTTTTTTAGCTGGTACTGTGGCCAAAGAAATAACTGGGAATGCTGGGATAGAGTCTCTGCCTCAAGACTTGTTTCAAGCTGCAAGTGTCCTTATGGGACCCGTTAAATGTATATATACCTTTTACCTAAAGTCACCCCTTATAGCTCAAGTGCACATGGGCAGAAAGGCAACAGTTCATATTGTGTCACATTGTAGATGCTTTTCAGACTGGGACTGACTCAAAGGCAAATGAAGGCAGCACGTGCAGTTTTATATGTCGTTGTTTATTCAAGTATGTTCCAAGTAACATTATTTATATCCCTGAGTTAAAGATGAACTACGGAACATTTCTGGTGCAGGTTCGGCCAACTGCTCATCCCTATGGCGATGTTATTTCTTTGCCTAGATTGTTCAACGGTATGGCATTCATTTTGCCTCTCTCCATGAAGACATGGAAGTGACATTACCAGGCCAGGTTATGAGTCAGATCTCTAGAGAGGTGAGCCAGTTTAATGCCACACTGTGAAACATTCCAGGAAAAACAGTAACAAGTCAAAGAATTAAAAAAGACAAAAAAAACCCAAAACAAAACTATAGTGCAACACATAAATGGTAACTTAGACTAAAATGTATTTATTATGCAGAATATATACATATATAATTCCAACCTGTTTTCAGACAAGCATAGTAATCAGTTAGAATACTTTTGAAGTAACTGTAGTGTTACTTGAGTACAATTTTTGGGGGGATTTTTGTTGACAGTAAAGATGATTTAAAGGTCCTATATTACACAATTATTTCAAATCTATATTATAATGTTTCTTTCCTTATTAAAAACATACCTGTTGTGTTGTTTGATTCACACTTTTCACACACACATCTTTCATTTTTAGATTGAGTTCTTCTCTCAAATTCAAAACACCCTGTTTCTCCTTGTGATGTCATTAAGTAGTAATACAAGTGCTCCACTGTGTTTTTAAACCCCATATGCCTTCATTAGAATCATTTTGATAATTTTTCGGATTTGCCAAACTTTCAAGGTATCTATTGTTTTAGCCTTAATGAAACTTCTGAACTAAAATAGTTGCTAACCTTAAAACTACCACTCAATGACATCACAAGGTGGAACAGAGCATTTTGAACTTTAGAGATGTAGACAGCAAAATAATGCAGGATAACTCAAATATGTGTGAATGAAACAAAACAACTCCTGATATGTTTTTTGATGAGGTAACCTGTGAGCTTTTAGCAGTCAATTTTGTGTAACATACCTTTAAACATGTGTCTTTTGTTGGAAATACTATATATATTATAATATAAGTTTGTCCTATTATATAAACTAAATCAAGTACTTTTACTTTCACTTGAGTCATGTTTGACTTTGTACTTCTACTTGAATAATATTATGTAAAGTAATGACCCTCTTATTATTGCAGTTTCACTATTTCACCCATCTCTGCCTGGTTTGCACTTTCACCTTTTTACACTAACATATCTAGAAAAATCCTGGTCTTATTGTGGATACCTCTCCATGACAGGAATGGACCGCTTTGTTTTCAGCAGAGCGGCCACTAAAAACCCTCCGTGCCGTCTGACTTGTTTTGATCGTGGCATTTCATCCGCTTTGTAGTTCACGCTCTCCTCCCTCACATCTTCAATTTTCTTTTCGGCATCTCCATTTTCTTCCCTAAATCGGACATTTTGGGTTAGAAAAATGACTATATGTAATTATACCGAACTTTTACTTGGCCATGGTATTTGTCTTTTCTGCTCTGAAAACGGCAGGGCAAGGACTCAGAGAATTATGTAATGTAATGCAACCAAACCACATGAAGTCCTTGGCTCTAGAAGTAGTTCTATTCATATTTTTACCGGACCCAGGCAGGAGAATTACAGTGTGAGAAAAAGAATTGTGAAAAATGTACCTGCTATGTTGGTCCTCAGTGCTGGCGTCTGTGTTTTCCTCAGATATGGAGGGGGAGGACAACGATCTTGCAAGACCATTTTCTTCAACAAACTGCTCCTTTAAGCCTGCACTGCGGAGCGTGTTTCTGTAAGTCTCCTCTGCGTTGGCCTTGGCAGATTTCTGTCACAAAAAAGCCTTGTTAGTAAATGCACAACACACACACCAGTATATGTGAATTTTAGTAAAGCTATATTCTCCTCTGAGGGGTAGATGATATTAAAGGAGGACAATGTAACTTTTCTGTAGCTTGACCTGCATGTGACAGACCCTCTCTCACCAGAAAGGTTATGTATGATTTGAGGGATTTTAATAATAAACTGATGATAATTTGTCAATCAGAAATGTGCTCAAATAGTGTTGCCAATATAACAACATTTCAAAATTTTTCAGTATTAAGGAATAAACTCGATACAACTCAGTTTTGATGCCACGATGATAATAAAACCACCCTGACAATGATATGTCATGATATAATATGATATGTCATTTTCAACATTAAATGGTCGTTTTCTTTTATATTGCCATGTGGTCTTATATCTGTGTTTCCTCTCAGTCGTCCAGGTAGGTCCATAGTGGTCAAAGGGTGTATACTATTCTATGTAGGTATATACTTTTGTACTTGCTTTTATATTTGCTCTGATACGGCTCAAGATTATTCAGGAAAGGTTGATTTCTGTCCTGTGAATGTGACTTTTTTAGCTCACCCTCCGCGGGTGGTCTCATCCCCTTTTTTTTCCACGCTCGGGACCTCTACCAGAGGCCTGGGAGCTTGAGGGTTCTGCGTAGTATCTTAGCTGTTCCTAGTACTGCACTTTTCTGGACTGAGATGTCTGATGTTTTTCCTGGGATCTGCTGTAGCCACTCCTCCAGTTTGGGGGTCACTGCCCCAAGTGCTCCGATGACCACGGGCACCACTGATGCCTTCACCTTCCAGGCCTTCTCCAGCTCTTCTTTGAGCCCCTGGTATTTCTCCAGTTTCTCATGTTCCTTTTTCCTGATGTTCCCATCGCTTGGTACTGCAATGTCCACCACAACGGCTTTACTCGGGTAGTTTGCCATCACCATTCTGTCAGTCTGTATCTGGAAGTCCCACAGGATCTTGGCTCGATCACTCTCCACTACCTTTGGAGGTGTTTCCCACCTTGACCTGGGGGTTTCCAGTCTGTACTCTGTGGTGTAGACTGTGCAAAGAGGCCCCTGAGACAATCCAGCGCATAACTGCAGGGTCTAACATGCTGGCAGGGAAAGCATACATGGAGCGGCATAACCAAGTGGCGGGCATAACCCTCAGTCAGAGGGTGATGTTGATGAGGAATTTCACTCAGTTTTTATTTTAGCATCCAATTTTTACATTCTGGGTGTGAGCTTTAATTTGACATTTTAAAAATATTTTATATGTGTGAACTCTCAGAGGGTTCACATTTTGGAATAAAATTCCACAGATACCGTAAGTGCCTGTGAACATAAACAAGCTGAACCACAAATCAATGCTTTCATCAACATGATTTAAATGTGAGATAAAACAGACTCAATACTAATTTTAGTTGATTAGTATATGATTTTGCATGCTAAAGTGTGTTTTGGAGTTGCACAAATATGAATAAGGGCTAAAATATGTACGAGAAATGTTATGAAACATCCCTTCATTTTGAGTTTTGTATTTACACTTTTCTATAGGTTATGTGCTTGAATTTCTAATTTCCCATATCTTACAAATAACAATTTTTATTTTATTATGTAGCAGAGGATATATTACCTCCTTCTATATTCACTCACAATATAATACACATGAGGTGGGCAAGACATATTTTGCTAATTCAAATAGTAAATAATAAAACATTTGATGAACACCATGCTTATATTTGATGATGTAACTTCTGGACCCACTCACCTGTTTGACCTGCTGAAATAGATAGGGGCGTTGACTGACCCGTGCCCTCATTCCCTTGAGTTCCATACTGTACTCTCTCATCCTCTGCTGGTCCGCTGCGCTGCATGTAAGCACAGATTACAGTCTGCTACTGTGGCGGACTCTGTGGTTGTTGTGATGTGACATACATCAAGGTTGCACGTTTTGAGAATGAACAGCTCGCCTTACTTGAGCACTACTCACCGATGATGCTGTAGTTTTTCATTATACACCTCCTTTAAGCTCCTGTGCGGGTCCAGCAGTTTGGCATGGAGCGTGACTGTCCTCTGCATGGCCTCTGACCTCATTTGGTACTTTCTCAGCCACTCAGCACTCTCGTGGGTCTTGCTCTCTTGAACTTCCATTGATTTTCTGTGAAGGTATGATACAGTGTTACAAAAAGCCAATTGCATAATTAGTCTGTGAGGTCAAGTAAACATCTTCTATTTTATAACAGTTGCAGGTGGATTGGAGAAATCAACTATGAGCCAAAAGCGCAGTGCATCCTAAACATTTGCAGGTATGTCATTGGGTACATTTACAAGGCCAGTACAAGACAGACAATAGAAAAATTAGGTCTGAGGAGGAATTTGGTCATCAAAAACAAATAGAGGCATGTGTCAGTAAATAAACAGATTTTTAGAGTAAATCAGATTACTCACATCAGATGTAAATCATATGAATAATCTGATAACTCTAGAAATCATATTATGATCAGATTTTTGGTGTGCATGTAAACATAACGACAGAGGCATGTGGCACAGAGACAAGCACTTATGGGCCTGAGTTTTATTCCTAGGTTTGATCCCCTTTCCACAGATCTCACCTGTAGCTTGACCTGGTGCTGTCACCTGCTTGACTTCAAGGACATGGATACATTTAACTCTATACTGAGGAACTTTCCAAAAAAAGTCCTAACATCTCCATGGTGACAAGCAGGGGACAGACCCTCCACCAAAAAGTTACACAATGCACTTTTAAGTATACCAACACTTTCTTCCCTCTAAGGCTTAATTTAAGTACAGCAGCTGACACCCATATGGAGATTGATGCAGAGTTAATTGCTATAATTTCATTTACCTGATGGTCTCAGCACGTTTCCGAGCAGCATCTGTAATGTACACAGGGAGAGTGTCTGTAGACAGTGAGGTCAGGGCTCCCAGAGACTTGCTTCTGCTGAGATGAGACACCTTTTGTGCCTGTGAATCATAACATATAAGACAAACCATACATTACCCGTGCAGATCAGAAGAGGGTTAAATAATCATGTCTGGAGACTTGTAATTAGCTTGAAAGCATATATTTAAGTGTATTATGTAACAGCGTGAAATCATAAATAATGAAAGAAACTGTCTTATTACTTAATCAAGATCATGCTGTGAAGGCAATTGAATAAACTGCAAAGAAATTATATGGTGACTGTGCAACTGTGTGGTTTTCTCATAGTTATGTCACTTTTATGATATGATTATAACCCTCAGTCAGAGCTATGTGTGATTTTGATGAGGAATCTCCCTCAAAGTTTTTATTTTAGCATCCGATTTTATAGAACTCTGAGTGTGAGGTTTAATTAGACATTTCTGAAATATTTTATGTGTGGGAAATCTCGAAGGGTTCACATTTTTGAATAAAATTCCACAGCTAAGTGCATTTGAACATAAACTGTTGTGTGGGAAACAAGCTGAACCCCAAATCAATGTTTTCATAAACATGCTTTAAATAGATTTAAAGAGATAAAACAAGCTTAGTTCAAAATATGTAAAACAGAATATGCATATTGCAAGAACAGAAACACATTGCAATTTAATTAAAAATTTTAAGTATTTACATGTAAGGCAAATCATTGTAATAGTTCCCTGAATTAATTAGTTAAATATGCATTATGTATTGTATTTTTTTCCTATAACCTGCTATTGCTTTGCCTGGATGTTCCACAGTATAGCATTAAACATATCTATCTTGCCTTAATTGATACAGATCTTCATAGAAATAGATATGTTTAATGCTGTACTGTGGAACATTCAGGGCAAAGCACAAATATTGTCATGAAGACAAGCAGGATGAGGACAGTCTGCCAGAAAAGTTACACAGTGCACCTTAGTTTTTGTTTTGCCACAAAACACTTTTGTCCAACTGACCTTACTGCCTCTATCAACCTTTTCTTATGGAGCAGCCCTACATTGATTACGTTTGACAGGTGTAGACATTAAAATTATATTCTATGGTCTTCAAGTTGTCTGAAACTTCATAAACTAAGTTCCTTATATTTGGCTGTACACTATTTTTTTTGACAGAACTGAGTGTCCTTTGCAGTTTACCTGTGATTGTTGAGGACTGGCCCTGCTTTGGCGCACCGGGAGAGCAGACGTCTTCAGATAGAAAGGTTGACATTTGGTTGTCTTTTTAGTCTGCTTTGTGTCCCTCTGTAAGGCTTTGTGTAGTCTGTAGAAATCTGGGACCTGACGAATGATCTTTGGTTGGAAGCTTGGGCTCTCATCCAGGAATCCTACCCTCTCTTTCCTGGTCCGATCTGCTGTGCGGAGTTTGGGTCCCTCAGACGCTGACGCATCCTCAACTGTTTGTATGAGGACTTTATGGCAGTCCCTGTTTACTACGAAAAATAACAATAGCAAAAGATCAGTCAGTTTTATATCCATGCATTTCAACGCAATGATAAATTGGAACCATTGCCATAGCAATCAGCAATTCAAGATAAAATATTTCATCTTTTGAATGGGCAAAAGTCTTCAGTCCAAAACAGGAAAATGATAAGTGACCCAATGAAACCCGTGAATTGGTGGTTGTCAGATCCTAAAATGTAATGATGTCATACTCCAAAGTGAGTCAAGAGGCTTTTCCTACTGATTGCATGATATTCTTAAAAGAATTATATAAAGACAAGACCCTAGAACTTGCTATTTAACAACATACATCTTTATCGCTTTTATTCATGTTGCTGGGTTTCAGATGACATCACAATATTCTATGGGCCAATAATATTTAATACAGATAGGGAGTAACTAAAATGCAATTTTTTGTTGTTGCCTGGAAGTATCAGGATAAGCAAAAATGAATAAATAAATAAATAAATCAAGTGTCTACCTTTCTTAAGGTAGACATTTGGGTGTTAACAGTGACATGCGGTGAGGTTCATGGCTGGTGAGGCTCTGATGTCATCACAATCAGATTTACAAACATGTAAACCAGGTGTTGGTTAGTAAACTTGGACCCGGGCCAATGTCTCTCCCAGTAAGTGACCAGAATAAAAAAGGTTTCCAAAATAAAAGTTCCAAAGTCCGTATGAAATAGCTCTAATAGTATGAAACAAAAAGCAAGCTGGTTTTGTATTGTTTTTTTTATCCTTATTCTGGTTCCCCAATTTTCAATGGACTGAAGTCATTCAGTATCTTACCATTTCGTACCACTCTGTTTGAAAAGAGCGAGTCTTTCGTCCCGTCGTCTGGAGCAAACCCTTTAGCTCCTTTAGCGTTGGTCTTACTTTAATTATAACCTCCTGCTTCGTCCGAAAGTCCAGTTTAGAAAACTGCTTGAGCTTTAATATGTAATCTTCCTCCATTTAAAAAGTAGGGCCAGACATGAAGAAAAAAGTGAATAGATTGCTAAACTTGATTTGCTAACTCTAAACTGTAGCTTACTGTCACTATTCTGCGGCCCCTATTCTGCGGGAGTTGCAAGAATCCCTGGGCTCACGGGTCGTGACCCCTAACATGAGGCAGGGTAACTGCGTGCCTCACCTGGCGCCTTTTCACAGCCGCTTAAAGCAGCAGCGTCACTGCTGAGCTACAGCACAGTCAGTCCATGTGAGGCACGAACGGCCTGTGCCTCACCGCACATGTCTTCTCACTATTTCAACGGTAAAAGTAAAAATTCAGCGATATTGAATTTAAAAAGATAAAAAATTGCAAAGTTAAATATAAAATGACTTTATAGTACAACTCATGGGATAAATATAGCCATTCATTTATTTTTTCCCTGTGATGACAGGTGAGGCACTGCCTCACCTGCCTCCCCTGACTGCAGGTCACTGGGTGTTACAGACAAGACATAAAATTTTGTATTAGCTTTTGTTTCATGCTCAGTAATTACAGAGATATTAAGCATAAATCAGGATAAGATGCTTTGTGCCTTGTTTGGCAATTTAAAGGCAAATCCTACTATAAAATTCTGACCTGCACCTCCAGCTCAACTGTGTAGGCCTCCAGTTTAGAAAGTTGTTATGCCATGTGAACGCAACCTATTTTAAAATTCTAGGGTTATAGAGTTTTATACAAATACTTATGAAATCTTCAAATACAAAATAAAAAAATAAAAAAATTATTCAACTCACCTTGTTTGGAGTCTTTGGTCATTTTATGAGAATTCCTTACAACAACAGCTTCCTTCTTATCTTTAGATACTTCACTTATCATTGCCATTAGTTTCGCCCTTCTCTCCTTTTCTCGCTCCTCAAAGCCAAATGGTTTTTGCATGGAGAGCAGGAAGTTTTTTCGCTGCTCATGCCCTATCTGTCTCTGCCTTTCCTTCATCATCATCATCTTTCGGAAAAGGGCTGCCGAGACATGACTGGGGACCGGAGGAGCACTAAACTTTTTCAGGCACTCAGCAATAGTCTCTTCTTCTTTGTTTGGCCATGTTATTCCCAAAGCAGCCTGCTCACAGTGATATGTCCTTGCATGTTTGAATTCTGATGACTTACCAGTAGAGTTACATGCTAAATGACCAACAGAAGAATTTATCTGATCAGGTGGGATCCCTTTGTTGGAGTTCAGTGCAGGTGCAGATGACACGTTTCTTAGTCTGGTATTTCTATAAGAAAAAAAATAATATTTTTTGTAAATTTGCACTCAGGTCAGCATCCTTTTTATCAAGCTGGGTCCTCCTGATGGGACTCAGGGCACTACTGTACATTTGCAGTTTATGTATTTAATGTCAATTAGTATTCATGTCTTTCTTTGAGCTAGTTTGCATTTAGATTTGGTTAAGTCGTGTTTTAATCCAGTTTTAGCCCTGCTTTTCATGGTTTAGTATGATGGAAGACGTCTTTGTAAAGCCTGAGGCCTATTCTCAGTTTGGGTGAAAAGTTTGAAGATCACAGGTGATAGACAACACGAAAAGATAAAACTAACCTGTGTTCAGCCTGTGTTTTCTCTGTGTACTTGTGTGTCGAGAGAGCAGCGTCTAGTTGAATCCTCTTGTCTAGTTCCTGCTCCTGCCTCCTCTCCATCTCCTGCAGCTGCTGATGAAGGCTCTCACTCAGAGCCTTGAGATTATGCTGAAGAACCAACTCAGATTCAAGTTTGTCTCGTAGCAACATCTCCAACTTGGACATGTTATGGCTATGATTACTGCAAAAGTGAAGTAATAGTAGTCATCAACACAACACACGAAACAGACAAAAGCTATATAAGCCATAAGGTTATGTAGCGTATTTAGTAATAGGATCAGTTTACATAAGCTGGCCTAAGCATGACAACATCAATTCTTTAGGGTTAGGGTTTTTTTATTCGTTTTTATCTGGCTTTTGCCCATTAATCAGTTTTGCTGACAGTGTGTGGTCTGTTAACACGTAACCATGACAACCGTGAGAACGCTCTTTCTAAAAGTAGTAAACACAATTAAAATCAAATACAACATAAATACAAAAAAACACTGGCATCCAGGTAGTAAGCTTGTGTAGACTTTAATCCTTCTCTGTAAAGGTATAAAATAATACCTCATAAGAACGAAAGATGAAGGCAAACCTGTAAAATAAGTTTTGTGAAGTTGCAGTCCGCGTTAAATCGTCATATCCCAGTATCCCCCAGGACAGACTCACTGTCAGGACGACTTGGTCCTAAATTTGTGCTTTATTAAAAGGTGAATTGTCCAATATCTCGGATCGAGAGGCTTCAGGACAGTGAGGGCTGGGCGTGGACGTCAGAGAAGGACGCGTCCTGTGATTGGACTAGAAACAGGAAGTAACTCCTCTACAGCGCTTGTCAACACAACATGGCTGAAAGGAGATAGAGGCGTCCGTAATCGGACATATTCAAGGGGAAACTTCTGGCTAATTGTCAAATAAAATAATCAGACTAACATTTTGCTTTCCTCCTTAGTGCATCGGTTTCCCTCATGACGAAAGAGTGAAAATAGAGAATGCACAAACTCGTCAGGACGACGCTGGCCCTGAACGGACTGTCCAGATGTCTTTTTGCAGAGAGATGGCTTACTACCCCCAAAAGTGTTTGTCGAGGATTTGTTTGCGCTCAACAGAGCAGCAGTGATGGTCAGGATGATGTGTATGATGTTATTATATCTGGAGGAGGCATGGTCGGATCTGCCATGGCTTGTTCCTTGGGTGAGTTATGGAACCATAAATTGGTACAATTCCGGTTACTGTGTCAAGCATATTGTCATAAATTTCTCACCATTATGATAAAAGGCATGGATCCCAACCTAGAGGACAAGAGAATTCTCCTTCTTGAAGCAGGTCATAAGAATGTGATGGATTCAGTCCCAGACACCTACAGCACCAGAGTTAGCTCCATCAGCCCTGGTTCTGCAACCCTTCTTGCAGGTAGGCACCAGTGCTGCTTACACATACAAATATATGAATACTGCTTATTTATTGAAGTGTGGGAAGTGGGGGGCCAAATATAAAAAATGTTTTTGCCAGCATTGCCCTCTGGAGCTGCAGCTCACTGGAGCTTTTGCTAACACATGCTGTTTTGGTATGGGGTACATGCTGATAAAAATAAACAGTGTCAATGTCATGTAACTTCAGCAGGGAGATATAAGCCATCACTGACTGTATTTACGCTTTACACATGACATTGTCAACATTTTCAGCTTTTTCAGATTTGATTTTTGTGACTGTCTTTGTGCACATCAGAGCTTATTAAGTATTATTATTAAGTTCAATACCAGAAAGTCATACAGGCACATGTCAGTGTGAGATATGAGGTTTAGAGGTTTGCAAACTGCCTCTGCCAAGATACCAGGAAAAGGCATGCAGGAAGTAACTCCTCTGCAGGGCACAGAACAACAGCTTTACAATTCATATGTAACCTGTTGTTCTGTGCATGTTGTTGCCTTTTAAGTCCTGAAATGGAAATATGCAGAGATATTAAGCTAAACGCAAATGTTCTGACCCAGATTATAGCTAAATACAACATTTCCAAGTACATAAAAACATTTTATCCAAAAAACAGACTGAAATAGAAGCATGCAATTTCAGTTTGGATGTTTTTATTGCACTAAAGAGTATAGAAAAACATACATCCTTACTGTGAATGGGCTTGCTCCCACTAAACTGATTCTTCCTTGGCCTAGAGGAGGACCTCCTCCTGCTTGCATGTAGTTCTTTTGGCTATAATGGTCCACAGTATGGCATCCAACAGGGGTTTCCAACCTTTTCTACCCAGTGAGCTACTTTTACAAAACAAAAATGGCAGAGAGCTACTCCTTTTAGGTGTTACACAAGATCAAGCCAATATAAAGGTAACAATTATAGTTTGAGATGGGGTATATTTAGATGCCTATAAACATAAACCACAAATCAGCGTAATATGTATAATTCCTAAATCCTTTGGGGAGCTACTTGGGATGGGGTGGAAAGCTACTGGTAGCACACGAGCTACAGGTTGGAGACTCCATGGAGATGGTTTTAATTTCTGACATATTATCTCCAGAACGTCGCACAGTGTTACTTTAAGTAATTCACAAAGTAGTTTTTATATCAGAGGACACATATATAGTGCAGAGTGTCATTTTAGTTTGCGCACATAATTACTGTGTTTCATATTTGCTTCTTCTCAGGTGTCGGAGCATGGGAAAACATTACCAATATGAGATGTAAGCCTTACAAAAAGATGCAGGTATGTTGAACATTCATGTTTATCATGACTTTCTGTCTGGTGTAAAAAGAATGTACACTGACATTTTGTTAGACCGAGATAAGGGTCTTTAACATAACATACAATTGACAGTTAGTAGCAATTTAAATAACATGCCTGAGTTGGCTCATCAGCTGAGTTAAATATCTTGTCTAAGCCATATACCCTAAAACATTTGCAGACAAAAACTCAAATGACTTCCTCAATTATTTTAGCAGAGTTTGCCTTCCACTGCTCCACTGATCTTCTGACACACAACTTAACAGAAGCAAAAACAGTTTTAGCCTTATGCAAATCAAACATCTCCCAAGTCCCTGTTACATATTGTTATTTTTCATATTTACAATAGACTATTTTACTGATGTAATTCCGCCATCCATCAATCACAGCACCATGCAATTTGTGGAGAGAAAAGCCTTTGCCACTCTGCTAGTCACTCATCCAGCTCACTGAACAAGCAACATAATACAGCCTCATATAATCATGTATGTGGTATGTGCATGTTCACATAAAAATGGAGAACATTGGGTTCATATGCAGACTTTTTGCTCATTCCTACATGCAATTTCTGCCTTTTCTGACACTCTTCAAATTCAATTGCACTAAGTATACCAGTTAAGACACAGCTTTTAAAAGACGATTTATTAGTTGACTGTAGCAAAGCATCGGACAGTTCAAAGACTGTGCAGGTTACTTGTATTAAAATCAGTTTGTTATGTTAAATAAATCATTTGGACATTTTCAAATTGGTTCTCATAGCCAGTGTCTTTTAATTATGAAGATTCATGTGAACAAGAGCAAGAAGATGAAAGATTAGGAGAGTGGTTGTTTGCTGCAATGTGAAGCCACTTTTACGGCTGTGGGTGCAGGCTCGGTCCCTCTCGAAAGATGTGGTGGGAGCGTACCAAACACCTGACCGCAGGGCTTCTCTCTGGGCCCAAGATGTCATCATGCAAGGCCTAAAAGTGCTCTTGCTAGTGTCCCTCTGCCATTATACCTTCACTGTGGTGCCACGGACTTGTTTGTCCACTGCATCTCCGTCATTTTCTATACGTTTCAGCTATAATGTTGGAAAGTATGCAGAAAAGCTGGAAATAGCATTCTTTCCATTCAGTAAAATGCTCCTCCACTTCCACTCTAAATGCATGCTTTGCTTTGAGGTCTTTGATTTTAAACAGAGGGCTGTTTCTGGTCCTTCTTTAGAGTTGTGAGAAATCTGGTTGTATTGTCTGAATAACACAATGAGCACCACCAGGCCACTCTTTCCCAAGCTGAATCATTCGGACTTGTATTAAACTAACCCCAAACTGTTTTTGGGCCATTCTCAGTAAATCATTCTTCCCAACCACTTATCACAAGCTGCAGCCCCAGTGTGATTAGTGGTTTACTTGAGGGTATATCCCCCCACTTTATGGCAAGTCAGTAAAAAGTAAAGCAGCAGCACATTACTGCCAAATGAAGGGTTGTGTCACCATAGTTACAAGCAAGGAGAGATTAACCTTGTACAAACACTTTCACTCTCCATGTTGAACTCCACGGTGGATCCAAGGCTGAAATTACAGTAGCTGCAAACAGCAACTGTTTCTGCCACTTTGGGTTGTGGCTAAATATTTACTTACTCTGTAATGTTCACAAACAGGTCATTAGTTATTTGTGCTTCCAAGAAAATGAAGAATCCACATCCGAACAAACTGACCCTAGTGAGTGCATGCTATTATTAAGCTGAAGTAACTCATCCATACAGGGCTTGTTGGGACCCTCACTGCATATACTGCCCTTGTCCGCGAGAGTACCATGTAAACTTTGATGTGTGCAGCTCAATGAAACGACAGCTATATATAGCTATAGGAGATGCATTAAACACAGACCACAGCCATAATGGGCCTCTCATTTAGGTTTGGGACGCTTGCTCGGATGCCCTGATCATATTCGATAAGGACAACCTGGAGGATGAGATGGCATACATTGTGGAGAATGACGTAGTTGTGGCAGCCCTCACTAAACAGCTGGATAGTTTATCTGGTAAGTAAGCACACTTTCTATCATAAACTCTGGGTTTGTTGGGCATGTCGGCTACATCCCACCATATTTATTTCATGCTGTCCTCACATTTTGTTTATTATTTGTGGTGAAGTCTATTTGAGACGTGCAGAGCCACTGGAGCTGGAGTTTTTCCTGTAGTTCAATTAAAATGTAGAACTGTGGCAAATGAAATAAGGACACGTGAGGTCCAGGGATTTATTTAAAACTGCCATGTGTTCAGCATCTCTAAATACATTCAAATGTACAGATTGCTGCACCATTCTTGTCCACATTAGACCCTCTTTTGTGAGGTTGACAAAAAAAAGCTTAACTGCTTGACAGCCAGAGTGGCATATTTATAAACACTTTTTGACTTTTGGTGCCAAATTGTGGAACTGTGGTCACTGCACGTTTTTACCTCATGTGCCTCTCGCTTGTCCGCTCTTTACTCATTTGAGCGAGGGTGTTGTTGCATAGTGTGGTAGGTGAAAGCTTTTTCTGTGCAGCTGCAGTTAATACAGTACCCCATTTTCCTTCACATGCATTCTGATTCAAAACCATGAAAAAGTCAGCTACTGATTCCAGGTAACAGATGTCAGGAGAACAACTGTAGATTCGCTGTCAAAAAGTGCATGAGCTGTGCCAAAATCATTCAACATGTTCTATGTGAACTTCAGCTGCAACCTTATACCAGCTTGGAAAATCAGCCATTTACAATGTAGATCATAGATCTTCCATTGCTTCTCCAATGTGTTTCTGATACATGCACTGAATTAAAACATTATATGTAATATTTGTTTTTGACAATGGCTATGTTTTTGCTTTTCAACAGATAATGTGCAAGTAAAGTACAGGTCTAAGGTGGTGAAGTACACATGGCCAATGCCACATCAGGCAGTTGATTCGATACCATGGGTTCAGGTCAAACTAGCCAGTGGCGAGACTCTGCAGACCAAGCTGCTTGTCAGTCTTTTTGATTAAATCCTACAATACCTCATGTTCCTTGTTTCATGTTTTTCTATTTTTCTTTTTTTCTTGAGATTGGTGCTGATGGGCAAAACTCAATGGTGAGACGGGCATTAGGAATTCCCACAGTCAAGTGGAATTATGACCAGTCTGCTGTTGTTGCTGTGTTGCGCCTGTCTGAGGTAAATATAGTTTGCATTCTTCCAGGTTATTATTATGTGCAGTGTCTCAAGTCATTTGAATATTCCTACTTTAGTTTTCAATTGTGCTGGCTAAAATGTCATTGTCATAAAGTAAAGAACAATGCTTGTACTCAGCAGCTGTCTGTCTAAGACCTTGTTTACATGTGCTTAACGTGTAATTAATGTGTGTGTGCAATAAAAGATATTTGATTTATGTATTTGATAGCCCACAGAAAACAATGTTGCATGGCAGAGGTTCCTCCCAACTGGACCCATAGCAATGCTACCGGTAAAACAGCTTTTACTGCTCTAGTTCTTCTTGCAAATCGGTCATTTCAGTGTGTTATTAGTCCCAGATAATGCCTCAGCATTAATGTTCACAACAGCTGTCGGATTCTGAGAGCTCTTTGGTGTGGTCCACCAGCCATCGCCTTGCGGAGGAGCTGCTGCAGCTGGACGAGGAGAGCTTTGTGGACGCAGTCAACTCTGCCTTTGTGAGAAATGTCATTTTATTGCAATATAAAGTCTCACACTTTCCATATGCCAGCAGAAAGTTGCTACATTTCTGTTTACTCACAGGTTACTCACGCTGAACAGCTGAGGTGAATCCCCCAAACACAGCTGTCATTGTTTTACCCATCTTTACACCATAGTCATATTTTTCTGAGGTCAGGGTGTACCTTTCAATTCTTCTGTTTAGACAAAAGTCTTTTTCCCAAGCTGGCTATTTTTACCGATTTTGCTGATGGACAGGGTCACCACGGTTGAGTCACGTTAGGTTTCAAGCCTGGCCTAATTAAACCTGTGGTCTCCCAGTGTCGACCATTACTGCATGGAATGTTTTTCAAACAGAGCTAATTCGACTGTATAGCCTGGCCGGCATCTTCTTTTAATTAGCCAGGCTCACAGTGCTCTGCCAAACCAGTTAGTTAGAGAAAAAAAAAAACTTTCCCTGGCCTGGAGTTCAGCTTTGCTCATATGTCAGCTAATTTGTGTGTCCACAGAAGGATAATGGCTGTTTTCTCTCTTTGTCTTTGAATGTGCCCCTGTGCCACAGTGGAGTAATGAGAACCAGTCTGACCTGGTGGAGACGGCTGGTTCTATGTTTCGCACTGCCCTGTCAGCTCTCATGCCTTCTGCAGGCTCCCCCAGACAGCTTCCTCCCAGTGTGGCCGGTATAGGCCCTAAAACCCGGGTCATGTTCCCGCTTGGCATGGGGCATGCATCAGAGTATATCAGGCACCGTGTTGCTCTAATTGGGTATGAAAAAAAATAGGTCAGATTCATGCAATAGTTAAAAGTGTGACCTCAATACACATTTGTCTATACAGGGATGCTGCCCATCGAGTGCACCCACTGGCAGGTCAGGGAGTCAACCTGGGCTTTGGGGATGTGGCGTGCCTCACACATATCCTGAGCCAAGCAGCTTTTAACGGGAAGGACTTAGGTCAGTGCTACACAGAAACACAGCAGCGGAAGTCCACTATTTTTAAGCTCTTTTCCTTTCAAAGGTTTTCTCTGATTTAATGCACGTATTTAATTAAGGAGCTAAAAATAGTTGTTCTCTTATTAGTCATTATTGAAATGTTTAAGGTATAATATTATATGTACAGTGCAAACGGTAAAACCTTGTTTTTTGCTTGCAGGAGCTATGCAGCACCTTTTGGAATATGAAACCGAGAGGCAGAGGCACAACCTGCCCATGATGGCTGCCATAGACCTGATGAAGCGCCTCTACTCCACTCACGCTGCTCCGGTGGTGCTCCTTCGCACCTTTGGCCTGCAGGCCACCAACATGCTCCCAACACTCAAAGTAAGCTCACATCATATGAC
Organism: Periophthalmus modestus; assembly: GCA_019594935.1. Taxonomy (NCBI): domain Eukaryota; kingdom Metazoa; phylum Chordata; class Actinopteri; order Gobiiformes; family Gobiidae; genus Periophthalmus; species Periophthalmus modestus. The sequence continues at coordinate 16,342,131 of JAIEZT010000068.1, read as the reverse complement.
CACCTGTCACATTAAGCCCCACCCTCTTTCTGATTACACAGAGCTTTACTCAAGCTGTGTCTATAATTTCTAGTGTTCTGAACCTACTACTATGGCATCTAAGTTTAGCCCCAAATTTACTGTTACCAAAAGTGTGTGGGTGGGGTGCAGGGCTGGCCCAGGGGCAGTGGACAGTGGTGTTCGCTTGTGTTTTCACACCCCTTTTATTACTGACCACTCATATGAAATAGCTTTATTTCCTACTAAGTGATTCAGACCAACACAAACCTTAACAGGCTGTAGAGAGGCTTTATTGAGAGTACAAAGTTAAACATGACACTTTTTCCATTTTTAACAGTGATTCAGTGCAAGCAGCTCAGGTCTGAGGACACTGAGTTTAATAGCACTAGCAGAAGTTACTGAGGCTTTGACTTTACTGTCTCCTTTGCTTCTTACAGGAGCAGATCATGGCCTTTGCCAGCAAATAATGTGCTTCTTCATCCAACTACTCCAACTGAATGTAAATAAAATTCTATTTTGTTCTCACTGAACATGTTTCTTTGTTTGCAAAATGAAAAGACAAACATGACAGAAGATTAAGTGAATTAATTTAAAATTTTATTAAAACAAAGATGTATAATGTACACATCTGAATTTAAAAATGTTAGTTTATGAAAAAGCTATTTGTTGAGGAATGCAAAAGCCATTCTTGTCAAGTCATTATATTTTACAAATACATTAAGTATATACAGCAGTAGTTATTAGGGTGTGAAATACTGAAAAGACAGCGAAGGAGAGGCAGCTGCACAAGAAGGTATATTCTAGTTTAAGTCATTTCAGTTATTTAACATGTGTACAGTTCATAATATAATAGTTTCATAACTCTTTAACAAAACCACGTGCAACTATGCACACCAAGAAAGCTTTTAAAATGTGCATAATTTGCCATTTCCTCTTAATTTCTCTGGCCTAAAACATGGTAGTTAAAGGCACTACAACATAACCACTGTGAAGAGGAGTGCTTCCTTCTAGACCAAACAAAGTAAACTGGCCTTACTTCAAAATACAAGCTTTGAAGCATAGAAGAAATTGTTCTGTGAGGAAGAGTCCTGGTGAAGCTCTTTAAAAGTAGAACAACTCTGTAACTTTGTGTCTCAAAAACATTCTGTGATAAAAGTGTTTTGTGCAAAGTTTAACATTTTTGTTTGTATTATCTAATGATTCCTGCCATGCCCTCAAAGATAAATTACGTGTAAAAACGTCAGCTCTCTCTCCGTATCTGGCATTTTAACAAATTTTACTGCATTTATCCTTGCACACCAAAACCACAGAAATTAACTAGAATGTCCCCCTGACTGTACTGATCCTAAACTCGGACTGCACAGGCATGTGAATAGCATTTCATGTTCAAACATCCAAGAGAAATCATTAATGTAAACGTTTTACAAAAATATTTTCAAATAAACCCAATGGTTCTGGTACAGTAGAAATGGCTGGCATTATAAAAAATATAGCGATTTCTCTTCAACAGTTCTTGGACATGTGAGGCTGTGTATGGTGGGACATCTGGTGGAGGAGGGCGGAGGTAGCCCCAGTGAGGGTCCCTCTCAGTGCCAGCTGCAGTCACAGCCGTGGGCTTTAGTGGATGTTCAGGTTTCTAAAGTAATCAAAGGTGGCCCCAAGAGCCCAACTTGTTTCCACATTGTTAACTTTCTTGGCGAGCTATGAAGGAGAGGAAAAGGGTCTAGTAAGTTACTATTCTCTAATAAAATTTCATTAACGTCTGTAATACTCTTGCACTTACATGTAGCTTTGTGTTGTCCTTAAAGCCAAAGCCTTCTTTTAAGAGACAAGTGATGTATGTTAGATCCATGCAGAGGAATGGGCTGATGGTACGGTATTTTGACATCTTGTTGCACACTAGAAATGAAAAGAAAATTATTCAAAAATATGTTTGTGTCAAATAGTTATAATTTGATTTTATACATGAATACATGGAGGTTTGTGTGGAGGGTAAGTGTCAGCACAGGGGCAGGGCTGATGGAACAAACCTGTCTAAGCCACTGTTCTGTGTTATAATAAAGCTGCCCATACACTGCATTAGCTGTGCATTCACATGTTTTATTGTAGCTATTTGGTGGTATTTGAAGTACTGCACAAAGTCTCAGTGCTGATGACAATCATTATTAGTGTGTTAATGATTTTTGTCAGTAAATATAACCAGTACCTTCTTTGGCCTTCTTCTTGAAATCTCTGACTTCCACAGTTCCACCTCTGCTATCTGAGGGAACACAGATTCCAGTTATGAAAAAATATGAGAATTATGAATTGATGTGTACACAGTGTGTCCACTTACCAATGAGGCCCGATTCATTTGCTCTGTCGAAGTAGTGAGAGAAGGCATAGAAGAGGCTGCTGCCTTTCAGTTCATAGGGCTGGTGCACTATGCCTTTGATCACCCTCATCATTTCATAGTAGCACAGCTTATAGCCAGCATAGCCTGAGAGCACAGAAAAAAGAATGATGTAACCCACACTGAAAATGGACTGGAGGAAACCGCCAGTTGGAGGTGCATTGCAGCAGCAGAGGCTGGAATGTGATGATGAGAGCCAGTAGACGGAGCTGAGGTTAACCAAGGGGTAAAGCTGAGGGGCTCGTGTGAGCATACCCAGGGAAGCCCCAGTAGCTCTGGGTTCACAGGCTCGCGGGAACTGTGTGGAGAAGGTTGGCTCATTTGCGCTCGAGAAACCATGTGCTGACAAGAGTAGCAGTTAGAGCTGCCCTGATGGCCTGCCTATTTTTACCACATAATTGTGAGCGGTCCAGATCAAGCCACTCGCTACACAAAAAAGTAACAACTCTGAAACAAGAGTTTTGGCTACTGGACTGTGGTATGGGAGTGACTGCCTTATTTGTGAAGCTAACTGACAGTTTTCTTTTCTTTTAAACACAAGGTTTGCTGCAATATAATTGTTCAAGAGGGAAGATGAAGAGTCACAAGATGACAAAACATGCATTTGGCGCCAAGGTTTTAAAAACTTCAGCGGCTAAACGTTCTCATCTTAAGACTGTATTGTACTGTACTCTATTGTGTTGAAATGAAAGAAAGGAATGCTGGAATAGTTGGATCCAGTGGTCTGGGAAAGCAATCAAACCTCAGAGCTTTTATCTTACCGTCTGGAATCCCGCTAACTTTGTAGGTGGTTCCTGAAAAATTCAGTTCTTCTCTGACTCTTTTTGGAAGACAGGGACTAGTGAAGACTTTCCAATCAACACCTGGGGACATAAATATAAGTTACCACTTAAAATGAGGCTTAAAGTGGAATATATGTTGTACTTACCATCTGCTCCTAAAGCTCCCACAGCAGACAGGCGAGCAGCAACCAGTCCATTTCCCAAATAACTGTGGTAAGAGAAGATTTTTGCTTAAGATACTATATGGCAAATGATAAAAATGTCAAACTTACCTATGCGTGTACAGCTGATAGGTGTGGTTGAACAGATTAAAATTGGCAATGTAAGATGAGGGAGCAGACTGGATTGTTTTCTGTTGGAGAAACAGTATATTGACCAATGCATTTCCTTTAATGTATTTAATGTAAACAGTTCACACATGATTTTACACACAGTACCTTTGACTTTGGAAGGAAAGTGATCTGTGTTGATCCTCCACCCAAGTCCAAGATGCCCACTGTCCTTCGAGTGTTGGAATACAGGTGCCCTATAGCACAAAATTACACTTTTTAACTTTCACAGAGACACTGTTGCAGGACTATAATGCCTGCATTCTGAAGGCAGCTCATCTGTGCAAAACATGTGAGGGAACATCACTTGTTTTCGTGAGCTGCTTGGGGCCAGTGATTCAGACTCCTAACCTCATTCAGGAGACAGCTCTATGTGTACACAGGCCCACAGATATGAGCGTGCTGACCACCAACACCAACATAACAAAACACAAGCAATGTCTTACCTGTGAGGAAGTTCACTGTGACCCAGGCAAGGACTCCTAAAACAGCACAGGGCAGAGAAAGCATTAGTGATGTCCTGACACTGCAAATGACTGAATCAAGACCTCTATATTTGTATTTCAAAGGTTTTAACAGAAATATTTGTGTCAAGCTCAGCTTCATTAGCTCATGTTAAAACAGCTGAGCTGGTCTGACATGAAGGATTGCAGTCGGCTCTGATGTTAGGTTATTGCACTCATAAAGTGTGTGATGACACATGACACAGTCAGGGAACCTTAATGAGAACTCTGGAAAATTGCTCACAATTACTGGGTGTGGACATAAACTATAGTAGTAGTAATGCATCTCCTAATTATGACAGTAAAAATATCTCTGGAATATTATGCCATTTTGGTGTGGAAAGGTTAGTTAAGAGAAATTAGTAAATATATAATACCTTCATTTGTTCCAGGCATAATGGAAACACTGTTGTTAGGCACAAAGAATGGAGACTCGTCGAATACTTCTTTCACCTATGAGACAAAAATGTCAGTTACATGCACTCAACTGTTTACAACACACCACTATGACTAATCCTGGACTGACGGATAACCTAACAACATGCATGGTTGAAACAGTAGCCTAGATTTAATATGGTAAATAACAAATATGGTTACTCCACACAACCTCACAACAGCTGTTTTTGCTACATAATGACCACCAAATGGGCAGACTTGCTGCCTCTTTTTCCAGTGACACTTGTAAGTAGTTAGTGGTTTCTCTTCACGTTCCCCGGCGGGACGGTTGGCTCATGTGCCAAACAGTCTGAGGCCTCACCTCCTTCAGAAGGCGGCTGGCTTGTTCCTGGGGCAGCAGGCGCAGCCCCGCAGTGGCCCTCAGCACCACTGGGGTCCTCCTCCAGTCCTCCTCTGGAACTGTCTTCTTTGCTATTTTCAGCAGCTGGCGAATGGTGTTGCCGCCCTACATAGACAAACATCCAGGAAAAAAATACCTGATGTAAATGGTAGATAAGAGTAACAGCACTACACAATATTACATACACCAACTCTTGGAAAGTCCTGGTAATTTTGTAGTTTCTACCAGACAGACACCTCCCTAATACACCTGATCAGAAGGAAAATGGGTGCAAACATACCTCCTCAGGGTTATCTTTGTAAGAAGACAGGCCAGGCTTTACAGCATGGAACATCTCATTGTCCAGGACCGGCAGCTCCACTACAAAAGCCAGAACACAAACCCAGTGACCACTTAATGTGATGTCTTGTGGTTGTGAAATAAACACTGGTGCATTTAATTGCTTGGTTTGGATATTTAGTCTCATGCATTTGACTTGCATTCAGAGTTCATCTGACTATGTTCCTACACATGTGCTGACACAAGTCAACACATTTCAAGTTCATTGAGCTGCTTTTAGAAGTGTAGCATGTGCCTGCAGCTGGAGCGTGGTTCACATTACACCATAGAGTGAATGAGCTAACAGCAGACAGTGGGAGCCAGCAGAAACCTCAAAGCCAGAATGAGAGAGAGGACTTACCCGGGTCCTTTTGGATGAACTTATAGATGTGGATTCTGGTGCCTGTGCTTCCAGCGTCAAACATGATCCCATGGAAGACTCGGCTCACATTGGCAGGAGAGGGAGCCTGAGGTGCCTGCTGGGGGATCTCAGGTGGGCGGTAAGGCTCAGGTGCAGCGGGATGCACCACTTCAGGTACGGGGTTAAACGCCTCTGGGATGGGGTGGATGGGCTCACGTACAGGGTGGAAGACCTCTGGAACCCGGGGGTAAGTGGGCACTCGAGGCGCGGGGTTAGATGCCTCGGGGAGGAGGTTTTCAGTGTTGGCAGAGTGCTCCCGGTAGCGGTAATAGATGGGGATGTAGCGGTGGTGGCGGTAGTAGGTCGCCTGTGTGGAGTGGCTCCCAAACAGAAGCCACACGCACACAGAGAGCAGCAGTCTGACGGAGACCATGGTGTTCGCAGTCGGGTGAAGATAGGCGCACATAAAGAAGTGGATCAGTAGCGGACTTTGAGGGTCCTGAGGAGAGGCAGAAGGAGCTGAGGAGCTGCAGTGTGAATGCGACACACACTCAGGACTATCCGCTCATCTCTTTACACTATATAAAGACATAAGGGCTTGGCACAGGGCCACAACGCGAGCAGCCGTCCACCAATCGTGTGGCAGTCCATCCCCGCTCCTTCAGGGGTCTCCATCACCACCTCCTCCCACCGAGCGCTCATTCTACCTGTTACCCTGCAACTTTTCTCTTTTTTTCCATTCATGGAATATTTCGGGAGTTGAATTCTCCCCTCCTCAACTTTACGCACTATTCTGGAGCCCGAAAGTCCCCTTTGAAGAAAAGGACTAGGCCTACATGAAAGAGTCAATGAAGAATCTTGAAATAAGCAGTCTTCTTAAAATACTTTTATAGGTGCTTTTTAAGCCTTTTCTGTAACTCGCCTGCAGCAAGAACAGCTGCTTAATGTGTGCGTAAATGTCCTTTGCCAAATTTGCGTTTAGAACTGTAAAGGCATGTGCTACCTATAATGTTTTTTTTTTGTTGTTTTTTTTTTTAAAGTAAATGTATGCAACATTTATTTGCTCTCATGGTGCACGTTTTTAGCAAACTTTATAAGGCCCATATTAAAGAATAAAGATGCACTAAGAATGTCTCTGGCAGTCATTTAGCAGTAGGCTATTCAGCATTTCTAATGTCACGTGCATGCAAACAAGAAAGCAGCTGCTGTGAAAATGAAATCTAAATGAAAAAAAAAAAAAAAAAAAAAATAACAATCATAAAATGCAATGTGACCTGTTCTCCAGCTGGCATAAGTGGCATCACAGTTTAAAATGTTAACATTACTCCCACTCATCGCGCTGCTGACCACTGGATTCCAGAGGAAATATTTGGGCACGTTTCAGAGTGTGCATGAAACGATTGAGTGGCTGTTTCTGATGTAGGTGGGCGGTTGGTAGCACAGTAGTATAACATACTGCCAAACAGTCAATGCCTCCGGTCAGAGTTCAGGAGATCTGAGCACATGGTGATATAATGTAGTCTAAAAGCATCACTGCCTGCTCGGGCACAAGCCAAACATAAATAACTGGACATGACAAACATGTCAAATCCACAGTTTTAGATTTGTGTTTTGCATCTGTATAGTAAATAGACCTAAATTTTTGGATTTACCCAGGCTTGGGACCAGCATAAGAAGCACAGAGACTGCGAGATAGGCCTCATATCCTACATGAATTCATGTAATGCTGTTCACAAAGTGGGCAAGAGATCCATGGTGGAACCAGTTGAACCCTAGATCAGCCCTAGACACCTTAGGCACCCCTCTGCCACATGCCTGGATTTGAATATGGCCCTTGGGGGAAATAAAAACTGTTCATCCTTGGCCTAGATTATTAGGCTCATTCAGAGAATATACACTTGAGTGACAGTGTTTCACCCGGTGCAGTGGTGACTAAGGCTGAACCATGTGCCGCTCAGAGTCAGAGGGTAAGGGGAGGGCAGAGGTCCCAGATGGGCACAGCAAAGTGCAGGAAGTCCATGGAAAGGACAATGTGGGGAGGGTGGGGCTTGGCACCAATGTTCACCCATCATGCCATTCCACTCCCAGGACACTCGACTTCGCAAAGCACTGTTCCAACACTGTAATTTGAACTAAAAATATTGGACTTTTTTCCTCCTTCCTTTTTTCTAAACACTGTGGTTAGTTTTTTCAATCTTGCGGCTTACCAGAATGGTTGTTGCCCCTATCAAAGAATACATGTGCAGGACCTCTCACTGACTTGCCAATATGTCCGGGTTGCATGTTAAATCACATAGTGCAACACATCATAGTAACATCTCTGATAATTTATTCTTCATTATATTATTACCTACATATCATATTAATATCCTGCTTAAATCAGTAGTTTGAGTGCTAACCCAGATTTTGGTGCAACACTGAGCATGCGGTGTTTAATTTATATGCAACTACAGACGGTTAAACTGATTTCATCTTTATCCTTTTGCATGTAACAGCTGTCCTGCTTTGCATTTCGTCTGCCTAAGCCCGTTTGTTTTTACATGATGCAGCACTTTACAAATGAAATGTTTTAAAGCAGAGCATGCTTCAATACAAGATTTGGCATTTGGCTTCAAGTTAACAGAAACCTTAAATGCTTAAGACAGGGCACCAGCTTTGTAATCTACACTGTGCAATGTATCATTAATATGCTGCAATGTTGCCCTCAGGAATGCCATGTTTGTGGGTGTCCTACCCCAACAAGTCCATTGAAGAGACCCAAAGCTTGTCATTACAATTCCAATGATAATGACAGCTTTGAAAAGCTCAGGGTTATTTCAGTTTTCTCTCCTCACTGTCATAGTAATTACCTTTAAATTTAGTTCCCAAACTTTGTTCATGATGCCAGAGCCGTGAACAAGCTATATGATCAAGTTTACAGTAGCTACACCCAGCACTTGGGCCATATCGACTTGTGTTTTACGAATAATCCAGACTCAGCTGCTGCTGAAAGCTGAACAACATCATTGTATTTGATGATGCAAACTAAGCTATGACCTATGTTAACCTTACATTGTTTTAAAATAAGCCAAGTGCACCTTTCCTTCATCTCTGTGGTTTTCCCATAACTCCTGTTCAAAACAACTGTGGGGATTGCATTGGGTAACACTCAGTTCTTTTTAGGACAGCATAGACAATACCGCTGACAAGAGCCAAATGTGGACCTATCTCATGTCATGGTGTGGGAGGAGGCCATGTGCAAACAGATCCTTTTGATAGAGCTCAGCATGACAAAGCTATAATTACAAGACAAGTGACAAGTGCCACCATTTTATGTCAGCACAGCTCCCTGCTGTTGAGTGCACATCTGTACCTGTTCAACAGCTCTGTGGCTGGTTATGGATGGACATATTCAAATGGAGGTCTAAATATCCATTTTCATATTGACAAACCCTGCATGGGTCTACTGTCTACACATTGAACTTGTTCACTTCATACCTGGTGGTGTGGGAACGTATCCCTGTGGCCACGGCTGCCCTGAGGCTGCCTGACAGGCACGGCTACCATTCTGCACCAACTGCCTCTGCCACCACCGATCACTGGCAAAACACAGTATGAATTGTAGACCTATAGAGCTACCAACCTTCCAGCTGACCTCCCACTCTCTACCATCCCATCCACTGTTCTGTCCTATGATAATGAAGAGCCCTGTGCAACTAAAACTACATTATTAGCCCATAAACTAGACTTGGACAACCAGGCCTACTTTAAAAAAAATACATATGTATATAAAGAGTGTGAATGGGGTGTAGGGGGATATTTGATCCTCTCTCAGGCCCATCTCTATGACAACAGTAAACAAACACCCGGAGGAGACACAGTAGCGCGAGGCTCGTTTTTGTAGTTTAAGTCAGTTTTTGTGCGCATTTCAGAGTCATCTTTCATCTTTCCACTTCCTCCTGTTAAGAGTATACCGTGAGGTGTTTTACGTGCTGTTCTTTGACGCTGGTTCATCAGGATGCCCAAGAAGAAAGTCATCAAAGCCAAAAAGGCAAAGGCCGGGTAAGATTCATTGAGCTCTTTTTGTTTAGCGATTTAGCCAACTTTGAATTAACTTTTGTGTTTCCCCAGCAAAGGGAAAAAGGATGGTAAGCAGGAGTCTAAAGTTGACCGAGAGTCGGACCTGGAGAAGGCGCGCTCCAACGCGGCCCTGTGGGAGGTGAGGCTGCAGGTGACGGAGCAGTCCCTCACGCAGTACAGAGAGTCCTGCAGGAAACTGGCCCGGGCCAATGAACAACTCACCAACGACCTGTACCGCGTGGAGAAGGACAGTGTGGACACCACCTGGTTCTTCAACAAGCAAGACGCATCCAAGGAGGAGAAGGTGCCTAGCATTTCTTTACAAACTGTGCGGCCTGACAAATTGAGTTGGACCAAATTCATCAGATTTTGTTTATGCAGATTCGTTCGCTGCAGGAAACCTTAAAAAACCAGACAGCACAAGCACGTGACCGGGAGAAGCAGCTGGTGAGTGTGACACAGGCTCTGCAGTGAGCACAGAAGTCAGCTGCACCTAGGATGGTCTACCACAGATCCTAAATTACAGCACTGAAGTCATCACAGCAAATTAGGAATGGCAACAATCAATAGGCCTACTAAAAGTAGCTCAAACAGGACTAAAATGGGCTCCACCACTGTGCAAGTCTAAATTCTAAAAACACACAATGATCTGCATCACTCCAGGCGGGATACACACATGTGACTTGACTACTAAACTGTTCAAATTGTGCTGTGCTTTGTCTTTAACAGCTTTCTTGTGTGTAATTATGTTACCATTTAAGAAAACAGCAGAGAGTCACATTACACTGGCCAGAGAAAAGAAAGTGCTTGGTTAGAAAAAGGCGTCTCTCTGGCCCTGATGTGTTGACCATAGGACTACATCACATGTCCACAAGTGACCAGTTGCATAACACACAACAAAGAGATATATTTGTCCTTTTTTATCCACTCTGACTAGTGCTGCTTATATGGACCAAGCAATCAAACAGGCACGGCAATATTCAAGTGGCTTCTGGGGCACAAGTGAGGAAAACGTTTAGCTTAGATTTGACAGCAGATGTTTTCCATCTCAGGCACTGGTTTAATGCTGCTAAATGAGACCAATAAGCTTCTGAGATAGAAAAAAAGACACATGGCCTGCACAAACTCCAGAAAACAATCATGTCATTCTGTGGTGAAAACCGCTTATGAACTGAAGTATGTTTTTATTATTGAGTGATATGAGATAATGATGATGCAGAGATCAAATCCTTTAGTGTCGCCTATTAAAATCCAGTTTGTCTTGTCAAGTGACAACGCATGTTATAATTATATAGATTTATTTATATAGGATCCTGTTTGCTTGAATAAAGACTTGCCGTAGTAATTAGGCCTATGGTAGCAATCCAGTGGTAGATAAACTATCTTAGTCCTTACATGTTTGTGGGTGCATGTTTTACTAGTCATGACTTTGGCCTGTGTGAACTTAAAGAGATCTGAACTTTTTGTTTAAATGTATGCAGCCATGTGCTTTAACCTTAGATTTCTCCTGTATCTTTATGTGTTTTTGTAGATTTCAGAATACACACAACAACTGAATGAGATGAAGGAACTGTTCAGAAAACGGTCAAAGGACTTCAACATGATTGAAGAGGGGATGAGAAGAATTCAAGCGTTTGAGATCCAGAAAGCACAAATGGAACAAGAGGTTGCTGATGTAAGTTACTCCCCATAGGCTACATTTTGGATCTTTGCAGTGGAGGGCTTTTACATTTTGGTTTTGTGATTTAGATTCGAGAAAGTATGGAGAAGGCCGATAAGAGACACAAGGAAGACCTCAACAAAGTGGAGTATGATTTTTTTAAAGAAAAGGTACATAAGTGAAATCATGTGAAGAATCTAAGTATGTTATTATTCAAATGTTTTGTCCTACTGCAGACCTAGAGGAAAACATGAAATATCAAGAGCATGTGTGCCATGTAACGGTGAGGTGTATATTTTGCGACAGGCTCGATTGGAGAAGGAAGCGGAGAAAACCATCGCTCTGGTGGTGCAGAGGGCCCACAGTGAGGCGGTTGTGTGAGTGCCTCCCTGTTCTTTCGTGTGCACCTGTAGGAAACTCCAACGCACAGAAAAGAATAATTGGCCCTTTTAGATGTACAGTATATGTACATAAATATATATAACCCCCAATGTTATTTTCTCCACCACACCGTTTTGTCACGTTTATGATAGTGTACATCTCTGTCGCCAATGATCACATGCTTCACCGTCTCGGAAACTCCCACAGGCAGGAAGTTTATTACTTTTGAGGCCTAAAGATGAACATCTTTCCTCTGCTATGTTTAGTTACATTTTACAGCTCATAACATATCAACACTGATGCTGGTGTGGTCCGGGTTTCTTTGGTTTAGCTTTCAGTAACTGATTTAATTTTGGATGTACACAACCAAGTTTGTCAAGCCATTAGGCATAAGATAAATGTATATGACTAAAAATGAGTATTTTTATGTGGAAATGAATTATATAACTTCTGTTTTGCTGTATAAACTGATAATGCCATTCTCTCATTTGAAGTGTATATGGTATTTTGATTGTTTAGACAGCTGGATGATGCCTCACGATCAGTCTTTAGAGAAAACGTACGTTTGAATGAAGCCCTAAAGTTTCACATGAGGGAAACTGAAGAACTGCAGAAACAGACCAGGTCTCTGACCAAGCAAAACGACGCTCTATTAGTGGACAAGGTAAGATCGTCCATCTGGAATCACAGGCTTCTTCTAAACCAACTCAGACTTAGTTAATCTATAAATGACATGTTGAATTTGTCGAGAAAATGACATCCGTTATTTTCCCTTGTTTGTTTACATGCACAGAACTTGTGTATTTTACTTGTGGTCCAGCTTCTGGTCTGTGGCTGTGGTCAGTTTCCACTCATGTAGAATCAATGGCCACTTTACAGATTTCTGTCAGTGATTCTCTCCAGTAAGCAAACAGTGGCCATGTTAGTCTTATTCTCATGATGACAGCTCATCAGGAGGGTTAAGGTGACCCATTTAATCATCATTCAGCAGGGGAGAGTCACACAAACTGCAGTGAATAAAAAAAAAGATCATGTTGGTGCTCTCTGCTTAATACATTGCATCTTTATATTTTTGCAGAAGACATACGAGGGTATAATGAAGAAGAACGCTGCCCAGATCTCTGTTCAACAAGAAGAGGTGTCAAGGCTCCAGTTCAAAGTTGCGTCTCTGGAGGAGGCACTGAAGGAAAAGGAACTCCAATTGAGGCAGGAAGAAGAGAAGCAAAAACAAATGTTGGTGTCTGCTGAAGCTGGCCAGGTGGAGCTGGACAAGCTGCAGAAGGTACTTAGCATGCGTGATAAGGAGCTGGCCCACATCAAAAGGCTGGCAGCAGTGATTGTGGAGCAGAGGACAGAGCTGGAGAGGTTCTTTCACGAAGCACTGGCAGAGGTCAAGCAGGAAGTCATGGTCAGCAAGTCCAAATATAAGAAGGAAGCACTACAGGCTTATCGCTGGACTCTCAAGGAAGCCAGTGGGGGCAAAATTAAGTTTCCACCCATCCGCAATTTTCACAAAATCCCTCACAGTACCAACTCTGTCTATTCAGACATGGAAGCAGCTGACAAGTGGTGGGTCCCCATTATTTATGTGTGAGTAAGCCCTTCATTATAATTGAACCTTTTCTTGTCTGTTTTAGGACTCACCAGGCTGGCAGTAAAGTAGAAATCTCCGATCTTACTTGGGAGCAAAAAGAACATGTCTTGAGGCATCTTTTTGCAAAAATGAATGGACAGGCTGAAAGGTAATGAGAAAACAGTGTTGTTTGTCAGTTTGCTAGAGCACAAGTCATCCAATGACTTCACAGGCGATAATGCTGTGTAAACCACTTTGAGATCATTTATCTTTGAAAAACCAAATGCTGTGATGCCACAGAATAGCTCCCGTTGAACTTCTGCTGACTCCTCCCTCTTTTAATGTTTTAAACAGACATTTTCTCTGAGAAGAGGATACCATAAAACATCAGTTAGGTTTTAACCAATTTTCTTTTCCATCCAGCTGCTTAAAAAGAATGAAGAAAGAGTCTGGGCACAATAGTAAAAATAGGCCCAGCCACAGAGTCGTGTGCTTGGAAACAAACATCTGGTCAGGTCCATTTGCTTTCAGGCGATTGGGCCCTCTTCACGTGCCCTCGGGTGGATTTTATTCTTTGAACACTTGTGGTCACTGAGCAGCTGGTAACATGATTTTGAGGAGTGAAAAAAGTCAAAAAGGAGTGTGCGGGAGTTGGTATGGGCCAATGGCAGACAGGAGGAGATATATTCATGTTAGCAGTGGTCTGGCACCTACTAGTGCAGCCGAACACTTGGCAAGTAAAGACAGTTAGCTGCTTGAAACTACAGTAAACTCAAGTGAGTTGTGCTGACCCAGAGTTACCCCTTGTCCAGAACAGCAGCAGGCCCAAGTGAAAAGGCACCAGGGTGCTAAACAGGACTTTTTACTATCAGCTTTGTAATTAATGCAACTCTGCATTTTCCTGACAGAAAAAAATGCCAGAATTTGGCGTTGTCTGCCCCTCCAGAGAAGAACCACCTCAGTGACAGTGATGCTTCTGGGTAAGACCATAGAGTGTATAAAGAAGTGTATAGTATTATATAAGTATTACATATACAGTGTATGGGTACGGCACTGAAGGAATGTACCAAAATAAAAGTTGTACCTCATACTTGCAATTATAAAGTCTGTGCAGATTTATTGGTCACACATTCCATGCAGAGCTGGAAAAGTAATGGCTGCGGAAACCTGCAAAATTGTGTTTTATTAGAGTTATAATATAATGACTGCCTTTCAGAATAAAAGAGGAGCCCTCTACCTTCCTCACCCAGGAACCCGAGTCTGCTCTCCCCTCCAGCCCCAGCAACCTGCCCCATATACACCCAGCCTGACCTCTGTGTGGCCTCTGGAGCTCACAGTCTGCTTTGTTCTTCTGCTGTTTTACCAATAAATACAGTTTGAAGCAGGAAGTTTGAGCAATCTCCTCTGTTTTATTTAATTACTAGAAATCCGGTTCTACACAGCTGTCAGTTCTAATGCAAAGATTTTGTAAATACATCATGTAACACTATAGTACTCAGTATTAGAGGATTAAGAATTAGAGCTTTTATTTTACAAAACTTCTCAAGTAATTTGAATCCTTGTTGTTCTGCTATACATGGACATAGTGATATTAAATCAGTATGTGAGGACCATATTAAGATATTTTTTAACATTTTAAAACCTTTTACTTAGCATTAGCGTCCCATTGTTGGCATGGTAACAGCTGGACTTTTCAGTGTAGCATCTTCAGCTTTCCATTGTGAAGTGACCGTTTTGATCTGTGTGTAGAACTGGATTCCCTTGAGACACATGAAAATGCATTTAAACAGCAATACTATGAAAGCAGTAAACACATTCAAGATTCTAGTTATTGCCAGTAGTTTGTGACATGTGGGACTTACTTGCTTTCCATAAAAGTTCATGTCTCCTCTGAAGGATCCTCTTGAGCCAGTGAAAGAGAACATTGGCAGTGGAACAGGAATAGGCACATTCACTCCAACCTGCATGAAAGCAGTTTCCCCGTTTTAAAACATGCATATAAGGAAAACATCTGTGGATGCTTAATTGCTATGATGAAAATGTGCATGAGAGATGCAGTACATCAGTACAGTTGAAAAAGAAAAAAAACAAGGTCACATGATATCAAAACAAAGCTAAATTGACGGCATATATTTACCCTTTTGAAAGCACAACATGTGCTTATGAAAAGCTAAATAAACATTGTGTTATGATGGCAATGGCAAAATGGCATTGTTGGGTTTTGAATGTTTGAAATGGTGAGAGTACGGTTGAACACAATGAGACCTTTTGGCTAGGCCAGGAAAAAAAGGAAAAAGGAAAGCTGATGTTTATTGCAGCCAGGATTGGAGAAAACAGCCCATAGTCGGCATAGAGTTCGGCCATGTGAACAGCAAACAGTGCATAGCTCAATGCCACAGGCAAACAAACAGGGTCAGGGATGGCGGTATTTATACACAACGGTGAGCAGACCTGAGGAATCCCTTTTGAGGTTTAATTACGAGTTTCCCTCCTCGATTACTAACTGGAAAACTCTGTGTACTTCCATTTTTTCATAAAGGCACAGGTATTTGCTGTACCTATTTCTAGAGAAGTGGAGGGAAAAGTTCAGTCAATATGTGTATTTTGGGTTAGGGGCAAACAGATTAGCGTAGCCAAGAAAAATAATATTTTTAAAGCAAGAAAGATTTCTGACTAAGGTGTTCCCTGTTTGGTATGCTGTATTGACATGACAGAGGGATGTGAATGTCTCCTTTCTACCAAAACACATTTGGAGTCTAGAGACGCTCACCTGGCCCACGTCCACCTCGTGAGTGTATTTGCGTGCAGTGGCACCATTTGTGGTGAAAATAGCCGTCCCGTTGCCATAGGGATTCCCGTTGACCATTTCGATAGCGTCGTCAAGAGTCTCTGCCTCAAGAACAACCAGCACTGGGCCAAAGATCTCCTCAGTGTAGCACTTCATCTTGGGCTGTGGGAATAGAGAAGTCAACACTGTAACTAGCAGTTTAGCGGTCTTTCACTCATTATCTTGTTTAGATAGAGACATAGATCCACATACTGTGACATTGCCTAAGATGGTTGGTCCCACAAAATTGCCATTCTCATAACCCTTGACCTTCACATCTCGGCCGTCCAAGAGAACCTGAGCTCCCTCATCCACCCCACTCTGAATCAGACTGTTCACTCTGGCCTTGGCTTGGGGAGAGATCAGGGGCCCGACATCTGCACCAGGCTGGTCTCCTGGCATGGCCCCACAAAACAACCAGCTATAAGGTTACACACAATAGCACTAGGATGATGTGAGCACACATCATGGCAATGACATTCAAAAAATGCAGTTTCCACAGACACAGAATGAGTGGCACCCACAGCCACTCCTTCACCATGTATACTTACAGGTTTCCTGTATGTGACACTAATTTAAGTCCACATCACTGCACATGATGAGACTTGCACTCCAATTTATCACACATCAACTTTTTTTTTCAAAGGATCTGATTCTAAAACACTAGGCCCTTACTGCAGATGTGGCCGCAAATGTGCAGTATGGCTGGCTCATCAAGAGCTATATACCAGCTGAGACCAAAAAGAAGTTAGAATCACGCAGAGGGCAGAAGGTGTGGTTATGGCAGCATGGGTGGCCCCCACATTACTACAGCCATGACCCTGGGGATGTAGTGTGTCTGAGGGGAAGATCCTGATGTGCAGGTGCATTACCTGCATTGACACGCAGAGCCTTGGCTCGCTCCACCAGCTCAGGCAGCCAGCTCCGGGCCTCTCCCACCAGGATGGCTGTGGACAAGGCCATGCAACGCTGACCGGCTGCACCAAACGCAGCACCTACAAGTTGATTCAGTGTGTTCTCTTTATTTGCATCTGGCATCACCACACCATGGTTCTTTGCTCCCTAGAGCAAACATACAGCGGTTGTGAACCTTGAGCCATTTGATAGTTTATATTAATAGTAGCTTAATTTAATAATAGTGAATCAATGTAACTTTTTTGTAACCAATATTTCATGTTTCAAACAGTTTTGAGTATTACACACCACAGTGTTATCAGGAGAGGCAGATATACATCACAAGCATCTGTTGAACAATGCTGCCACCTGCTGTAGAAGACAAGAAGCATCCAAGAATGCTCCATGTTGGACAACTCACCATGTTGGACTGGACTCTCTTTCCATTTTTGGATCCTCTCTCATAAATATATTCCCCAGCTTGATTTGAGCCAACAAAGCTGATTGCTTTAATAGCTGGATGGTCACAGATGAAGTTTACAGCTGTGGAGAAACAATACTATTTGTAGGTGGCCACCACATGACAGAATCAGTTCTTACATAAATTAATTATAATATTTTTTAAAAGCTAAAATCATGTAGTAAATGTACATGAGTGCCTACCATCATGTTGGCCATGGATAATATTAAGTGTCCCGTCTGGGGCACCAGCGTCCTGTAACATCTTGGCTAGCAGCATAGCACAAGAGGGGACCCGCTCGGACGGCTTTAGGAGATATGTGTTACCACACACCATCCCCATGGGGAACATCCACAGGGGAATCATGGCGGGGAAGTTGAAAGGAGCAATGCCAGCACATACTCCAAGGGGCAGGCGATAGGTGTAAGTGTCCATGTCTTTAGTGATGGAAGGGAGAGTCTCACCCAGCATCAAAGAGGTAATGCTGCAGGCATGCTCCACAACCTCTGAAATGCACAGGGATACATATATATAAAACGTAAAGCATCAAAATAACATTGTAATTTTATCTGGCTCAAATACACATTTTGATATTCTGAGCTATAACTGTTACAATGTGGTTCTTATACAATGTTTAGATTTTGTTTGCTATAGGTAAACAGGCATTGTAAACTGCATAAATAGGACAAAATTTATTCATTATTATATAGTCATGAATTCCTCTAGTTACGCATGGCCAGAAGAAACTTACGCAATCCTCTAAATACATCGCCCTCTGCATCTGCCAGAGTTTTCCCCTGCTCAAATGTGATGTTCTTTGCAAGTTCTTTCTGAAATTAGACCAATTATAATAAACAAGTGGGATTGTGGGAACCAGTTCAAGATCCTTTGACTTACAATGTTGTCCTTGATAAGCTGCTGATATCGCAGAAACACCTGCTGTCTGGCCAAGATGGAGGTTTCGGACCAAGTGTGAAAGGCTCTGGAGCAGGAGTTTACCGCCGCCAACATCTCCTCTTGTGTGGCTTTAGGTACACGGCCGATCACCTCATTAGTGGCCTGTGGTAAAAGATAAGGAAAAGGAACAAATGCATCCTAATTATCAGCCAGAGAATATTCAGAGTCAAAGGGCAAACTCAACAGGTTAAGTAACCTCCTGACATTGTGTGAGCAAGCATAATAACTCTATACTAAACAGGCTATAGTTGTGGTTTATACTTACAGGATTGTGAACATCCAGCCATTCGGAGGTCTTTGAATCAATAAACTTCCCATCTATGAAGAGTTTAACAGTTGGCTGTGGTGTTAGAAAAATATATTAAGTAATATGAATGCCTTTTTGTGTGGTGTCAAACAATAGCTATATAGATATTGTAATTTATGTAAACTTACTATTGAAGAGGAAGAATAACACATGCGTCCAGTTTTAAGCGATATCTGTAAAACAAGTACAAGTGGTCAGATTTCCACATGGCCATAGTTAAACAATGCATTGTAGCTGTCATTTCTAGTCTCAACCAGCCACAAGATTAATAATAAACCCCAAGAAGAGGGCTAGAGGGGCAAAGTCAACTTTTAAGAATGCGTCTTTTTAGGAATCATGTCAGTATAATTGATATTTCTATTCGTGATGTTTCCATGGAGATGAACTTCTTGTTATGAAAGGATAAAAGTGATTTAACTTTTTTCAAAAGCTTGGCCTCAACTAAATCCCTGCAACATAATACTTTCAGCAAACGATGTGCAATGCCTTGTCTGCAACAATGTAACTAATGCATGAATTCACTTGACCTTACCTTTGTCTTTAGCACTGATCTTAAAGCTGTGGAGGCCATGGTGGACATTATTGTAGTTTGAACTCCAGGGGCAGGACTCCAGGCAGCAGCAGACAGGGCAGATTCAGGTTTGCCTCAGTACAGAAAACTACTACCCGTGGGCGGGTTTTCAGGAATCTGGGGTTGTTCATTGGCTGAGAGAGAGCACACCCACCAATGACAGACCACAGCGACATGCACGTGTTCATGTTCTCCCGCCCTGTTTGTAAAATACTTAATCTTGATTGGATAAAGTTTCCATTGGCAACAACCTTAGCAATTATGTAACCAGAAGCTACAGTGGCAAAGCAACAGCAAGTTAACAACTAAAACTGACTTAATTTGCCCTAAAAGTCACTCGGATAGAAAACATTAATTGCAAGATTACAAAAAGGAGACACAAATGAATCATCTGCTTGATAAACACCAGAGTCTCCAACACTAAAGCAATGCGCCTCTGCTTTGTGCACCTAGCTAAGGTATACTGAACACTGTTATTTCATATTAAGGTATTTAAGCAGTGCTGTGGCCGGCTCCTAATGTGCACCAGATGGCAAAGATGCTTAGTCATGGACCAAAGAGTAGTATGTAGGAGGGATTTTTGGAGCACATCCTATTGGCTGCTCCACTGTAGAAGCAGGCAAAAAAAAAAGTCATTCTGTAGTTGGTCAAAGAAATTTAGGATATGGCAACTTCAACCAAGGTGCTCTATGAGAAATACATGTTTTTGGGTTGATTTGGCTACATTGAGTTGATCTATTGTGTTTTGTTTTAGCCTGTCCTTCATGGGTACTTTAGGAGTTCCTGTTCCTGGAGGGTCCGCATTGGTAAGTTATTAAGAAGCATGTACTTTGGATTAGACTTATGTATGTTGTTAACAGTATCATTATTACTTTTTGCCTTAGCATTTGCACTTAAAGGCATTGAATATGATCAAGTTCCAGTTAATCTGATCAAAGATGGTGGTCAGCAGGTAAGAGTACTGTAACCTACTCTTAACTCTATTAATATCAAATGGATGTCATAATTATACTTTTTTTTAAACTGTTTTTTATAGTATACACAGCAGTACAAGAAACTTAACCCAATGCAACAAGTGCCCGCAGTTGAAATCGATGGCATTACAATTTCTCAATCAGTAAGTGTAAAGACATCACCGGTTGTCTAGAGATGATGATGATGTTGATGAAGATAACTGAATATGCTTTGGCCATCCAGCTGGCAGTCATCCAGTACATTGATGAGACCAGGCCAGGGACGCCGCTCCTTCCTGCAGATCCCAAGAAACGTGCACAGGTTCGGATGATAAGTGACCTCATTGCCTCGGGGATACAGCCTCTGCAGGTAAAAATAACCCACATTAAATCACTGAGACAAATAGGAGGTTTACAGAATAAACTGGAAACACAAACCTAAACCAATTCATCCCCACAAACCTGAAAATGTGCCTTTACTCTAATTTGTACATGTCATACTTTTGTTTTTCAGAATTTGTCTGTGATACAAAAAATTGGGGCAGAAAAGGTACCATGGGCACAGCACTTCATCAATCGAGGGTTTCAAGGTTAGTGAGACTCTTTTGTGCTTGTTTTTAACCCGACACTGTTCAGGCATTTAAAACATCAACTATACCAGACTAAACCATGTACCTTCTCATTTAGCCCTTGAGCCTATTTTGAAAGAAACAGCAGGGAAATATTGTGTCGGAGATGAGGTAAGTGCTGTCGAACCTGCACGCAATAAAATTAGGACAGTGATGAAGAAGCCATTTTGGTTGTCTACCTTTCAGATATCGATGGCTGACATCTGTCTAGTTCCCCAGGTCTACAATGCAGAGAGGTATGATAAAAACATCACCTTAATGTTGAAATTTGTTTTTACATTGAGTAGAGCGCAGATATTGAGCATTTAAGAGTTTCTGATGAGTCTTGTATTTGTAGGTTCAAAGTGGACATTGAACAGTACCCAACAATCAAAAGACTGAATGCAACCTTAGTAGAGATTGATGCTTTCAGAGCTAGTCACCCATCGTGTCAGCCAGATACGCCTGATGATTTGCGTCAACCTTAAACATCTTAAGTTGTGTACTTAACATAATTGCAAATGTGTTGGAGTAGTCATTATGAACAAACACATCTCATAAAAGGTAATTTTTATTATTTGAATATAAAACTTTATTAAAAAATTGTGATACAAAAGGATTGGGTCAGTGTTGGTCATTGTTAAGCGTTTCCTCTCATTTTTCACTAGTAATTTCCACTGTGCACTTCACTGTATCGTTGTAAAAGGTTCCGGCGCAGTCAGACCCACCAAAAACCACAAGTTTACATTGAGTGGTGACTGGTCCCTGCTCGTCTTTATGTTTCTCTGTGCGAGGTGAAGCCGAGCAGCCCAGACTGATAATGCTGTGCCCAGCTCGAGGTTTGGAGGCAAGCAAAGGAGAAGCCAGTGATGTCCACATTCTGGTATCTGAGACAATAAGACAAGACAGTTTAACTTGACACTGAAGTAGATATTTGATTAACGCAGATGAAAATGAACTTGCCTATATTAAAGATATGGACATCCTGAAGGGCTCCAATGGCACTGCAACCACCACTTACTAAAATTCTGTTGTCTGAAAGAGGGACTGCTGCATGAAACCTGTCCATATAGGAAATTATTTTTAAACTTTGATACAATTACATTTTGAGGATAAACTATATTTGTCCTTACCCCCGAGGCAGTGGAGGCATGTTTTCACACTTCACAGCTGTGTATTCCATCAAGCCTTCAATCACAAATAAATCTGTGTTCATATATACATACACAAGAATTAAAAAAAAAAAAAAATGCTTCGTACCTAAATCAAGAATGTGAAGATCGTTAAGGTATGTTGCTGTTTTTCTGCCACCAAAAATAAACAATTTCTGGGAGAGCAGAGTGGCTGAATGCCTGTTGAAAATAAGTATGTATGACTTATGACTATAATGTATGACACTTTTGTCACTTTTCTGGAGAAGGGTCTGCTGCATGCTTGTCTTCATGGAGACTGACATGTTTAATGCTCTACTGTGGAACAATCCAAGCATAAGGCCAAACTTCCTTGTCAAAAGCCTGAGCTAATCATTTCTCAGAAGATAAGCAGGCTGGACCCTTGCCTAGTAGTTGGATGGAAGACCACAGGGAAAACCAGGTGCCACAGTGGGGCGCCAGTAGCAAAAATTGTCATTGTGAATAAATGAAAAGAATAAATGTGATGTGTATATGAGTGTTGGTGGTGCTCAAAGGGTCCATATTGCAGGTTGGCAGCCTCACTTCCATCAGTCCGCCCCATGGCATCTGTGGCTCCAATAATGGCGCTATATAAGACTAAGGCATTATAGCAAACATCCCCATGGCAGCAATCAGGCAGCGGACTTCCCACCAGTAAAGCTGCATCGTGCATTATAGTCATTGTAAGTAAGACAAACCCAAAGCGTGGCAGAGGTCTTTCTCCCTCCACAATGGGCTGGTACCACAGGCCAAACTCAGGGTTAAATATGTACAGGGCATTGCTGCAGTTTCTCTCTCCAGAAGAAGTGCTTGGCTTAACCCCACCAAACACAAAAAGCTCCTTCTTATAAAATGCAGCAGAATGATACGCCAAAGTCGGGACTCTCCCCTTCGTCTAAACATGAACAATTGGATCAGGTCAGTTTTTCTAGAGATTTAACTTTTTGGTAAAAGAAACTTACATTGACAAGAGTCCACTTCCAGGTCATAGTGTTTAAAATGTACAGTTCATTGTAAGAAAGACCCTCCCTCAGGCCACCGTAGACAAAGACAGATTTTGAGTCAGGGTCAAAGGTCGCAGAGTGGCCTCGGGCACATGGTGGCACATAACCAGAAGCAGAGGAGTTCATTGGAAACCAGAAGTCATTGTCTGAAGCAGAATAATGGGCAAATGAATTAAGATAAAAAGTCAAAGTCAGGAGAATTAAAAAGTGTAGTGTTAACTGAAGATGCAGACCAAGCTCCAGTTTCCACAGAGAGTCTTTACAGTAGCTCTGATCTGATGTCTCTCCTCCGATGAGAACAGCAGTGTCAGGGTCAATCAGACACACTGTATGGCTCCAGCGCTTAGATGGACATATCGACACTATTGACAAAAGTCAAATTATTATCACACAAGAGAATGTTAACAGAATGATGGTATGTTCCTGACCTTCTCTGTTCTCATTCTTTATCTGCTCAGCCATTTCTTCCTGACTGTTCATACGTGACAAGATCTTCTTGGGAGTGGATGCCAGCGTTAGATCTTCGCCAGGGCTGTCCATGTCCGCAGAGCTCCAGGTCAGGTGACCTCTTTTACCAATTATTGTCCGTCTGGGTGCCTTGTCCTTTATTCACACAGAAAAATCTGATTTAGTGGTCAAGTTTAGGTTTCAGTACTGAATATGGACAGTCCTACCGTAGGCCAAGCTAACAGTCGACTTGGTGCACTACAATCACTTGTGTCAATTTGATTTACTTGAATCTCTCCAAAGCAAACACTGTGCCCCAACTGCGAGTAGTTCTGAGCCATCTGCAGAAACAGTCTTATGAGTTTAAAAATACAGGATACAGAAAACATTTTCAAACCATCACTTGATCCTCACCGTTTCATTCATGGTGCTCTGATGTATTGAGCTGGAGAGATCCACTTCACTGTGTATTTGTGGGAATGAGCATTTTTTATGCACAAGTGAAGTGTCGCTGAAGACCCTGTTTTCATCCTGCAGCAGTTACTCAAATTAACATAAAAATGCAGGTCCACCTGCACCACAAATGTGAGAGATACATGTGAACCACAAATACCTCCCCACACACAGTGAGCACAATCTTGCCGTATGCACCCTTCCTGCCTCTCTCTGCTGCCACTGAAGCAATTTCATGATTCCACTCGCCTTCCCAAGTCAGGCACCTAAAAAGTAAACCAAAGCATCACTGCTTACGCTAGACATGAGGAGGTGCATGTTTGCTCTGCTTATTAATCTGCAGCACGTCCTAGAGCTCACACCTTGACTGAGAGGACAGAGCCCCTATGTTCTGGGCCTGAACATTAGTACTGACCAGGACCTCCACTGATATGGTGCTCTCGCTATTTTCCCACTCTCCAAGACCGAAGATGACCAGCTGTTTGGGCAAGGGCAGCGGGACGTGCACCTGAAAACACCTGCGATTGGATTTACTGGAGAAAGAAGGGCAAAAATGTCATTTAAGTGCAGTGGCCTACACTAGAGCGCACAGGTGACCACAGTGCGCCAGTCTCACCTCATGAACTGTCGGGGAGCATCGCAGAGAGACCAAATAACGTAAAAATTAAGTTTACCCATTTTGGGCATTAATCATCAAACTGCAGAAGCTGGAGTACAGGAGCACGCTGGGACGCTGACAGCTCAGAGGGGATTGGCTGAGACTGGCTGGAGGCGCACACCTGGGACCAGTGTAATTAATCCACCATTTTTAAATCTGACTATTTGCGAAACACTGATTGGTTGTGTCACTTCTTTTATTTTTTTCACTTAAACACAAATTAAATATGTGAAGGCTTTTACTTACCTAACTGTAAACTTAATATGAAGGTCTAATGTCATTTAATGTAACTAGCCTACAGCCTACTGTTGGCTACCTGAAATGCAATCAAATCTGCAGATTCCCAAAAAGAACATTTCCAGGCTACAGCAAATTAACTAAACCCAGCTGATTTCTACCAGAGTGAATGTGAGTGACAATTCTCACAAGCCTTTAGGGAGGGTTGAAAATAAGCCCTGTTTCATCACCAACTCTGTAACAATTACATCAAATCCCAAATGGTCCAATTTAACAGAAACACAAGGGACTCCCAAATAGAACTTTCTAATAACAGTAGACACGCCCTGCTAATAATAATAAAAAAAAAACAAACACATAATTAAACAGATATTCTCTTTATTAATTTTGCAATAAAATTTTAAAATATATAATCATTAAGTTACATAAGGATATAGAACAGCAAACATTATAACCTTTAGATCAGAGGCGTTCCAATGAACAGATGTATGCTTTAGCAGCCAGCTTTGTGACATCTTTGGAAACATGCAGTATGGAAGTTGCAATGATTATTCCAACAAGGACAAACAAAACCTCTCATGACATTAAAATTGAAAACACGCAGATTCAAAGAAGAGACAATAATCTTCAGTTTTCATCTGTTCTCTGCACAAAACACAATTACAATGACATATTAAAACTTCTCAGCTGCAATGAGCGGGAAAAAGCAGAGGCAAATATTGATTCACATTACATAATAGGAGCTTTGCATGATAAGGATGGCTTTTAATTGTGCTATGGCAAGCAAACTGTGTAGAACTCATCACTTCAGAACATTAAACTTTCTACTGAGGATTTGAGCGCATATGGGCTATTCTCTCATTCACATTCAAAATAAAATAAATATGGCAAAGGTCAAATACACACACAGCAAAATAGTTACAGAAAAATGCACACAAAAACAAAATCTGATTCTGTCAACCACTGCTAAATAGACACCTATTCTGCAGGTGTTCCCTGATTACTGCTACTTTTGAAAAGATTCGCCATTAATATATAGTATCTTTCATATGGGCACTTAATCAGTAAGCACAGTGCATACATGAAACCATGGGAAGGCTACTTTAGATATAGCAAGACATTGAAGCATCGCCATAAACTGACAAAATACAGTAGGAGGCCATATGGTAACGCAACCTGATATTGACAAAATAGACATCTATGCCTGTCTTGTATTATAGAGCTGTGTTTTGTAGAGAATAAAACATAGTTCATATTTTTCTCTTATTTCTATTCAATAAAATGCTTTAGTCATACATTCATTAGCAATAACGTGGCATCTCAGGCACTGTAATAAACTCTGTAATAAAGGGTCTTATTCCGCCATAGCGAGTAGGAGTTGTCAAACTTCAGGAGATATGTGCCTTCACCTGGAAAGTCATGACTGCCCCCATGGACAGACAAATGGCAGTCCTGGCGATACACAGGCAAGATTTCAGCTAGATTTGAGTTGGCTTGACTTTTGGAACCTTTCTCCACATCTCCATTCATCACAGGCCCTAAAAAATAAATCTAATTAGAAAAATACAGTCATAATAGTTTAAATTATTACAAGAAAAAAACTGTACCTTCCAGCTCCTCCTCTTCATCCTCATCATCACTGGACTCACTAATGTGGACAGTAATAGATCGTGATGTTACAGGAGTCCAGTCAAAGTATATTCCAAAGCCAATGTCATATCCATCAGTGGCAAACTCCCAACAGACTTTCTTAGCCTCTGGCACAGTGGGCACATGGACTGTCATGATGTCTCCTCGATATACTGTCACCACACTGTCCTTCTCACCGCGGAGCTTTGCCTTAAGCTCCTTTAGAGCAGCAGATGTCCATGTAGTTGGGGGATCCAAGGGTGGCATCTGGGCTGCCAAAAAGAAAGTCTAACTGTTTTACTGTGGTTCAGTGTCATCGTATACACCTGGCAAATTGTTTAGATTAAAGTAAAAGTATAACATATCAACTTTAATAGTGCAAAACCCAGAGTGTAGATAGGCCTGTCACGATAACAAGTTTAAATCCATGATAAAGTGCTACAGAGAAATACTGCGATACACAATAATACTGAAATTACTGTGCGCCACTGACACAAAGCAGGATAATCCCAGTAAAACTATTTTTAAATATATTGTATGATTAAAAAGCCTGAGTTGCAACAAATAGCAATAGCAGAATGAAATAATAATACTGTACAGCTCAAATCTTCCCACTATTGTAAAGAAATTGTGCTACGATAAATATTAAACTTCAAAATGCATTATTCCAGTTTTCATATATCGATTGATGCGTAACTAAAATAATTATTGTGACAGCCTAAGTACAGATAGAAACGAGCTCCAGTGGCATAGGCAGCAGGTTCTTACCTTTTATCTCTGCAGAGAGCTGACAGCTCCCAGGGCTGTTCTCGTCTGTCCCCTCCCTCTGGACCGGCTCAGTAGGGGCCTCATCATTACCCTGAAACAAATGCACACAAGGGTAAGTCATGCTTTATAACATCTTAAATAGCACTTCCTTGTTTACTATGGCTCAATCATAATGGTTTATTTGCCATTTGACAAATATTAACTACCTCTGAAAGCTTGGTAGTCTTTTCTGTAGATTCATTCATATTCACTTGGTCTTGGCTCAAACTCTGTGAAAGGTCTGTGTTCTGAAGTCTGAAGAGAATACAACAAACCACAAGAATAAATACACAAAATATGATTATTTTTGATTAAAAATATAAAACAGCTTGCCTCCACAGAAACTCCTAGAGCAACAGGTTACCTCGTGTCAGCTGGTCGGTTCTCACACTGTCTGGATGTTATTCCGGAAAAGGCAGAGAAGGAGAGAGATGACAGCCGTGACTGCAGCTCCGATGAAGCGTCTACTCTCTCCATGGCTCTGAGGACAAGACAAACACCTCAGCTGCGTGGCTCCCACAGCCCAAACCCCGCCTCTCTGACACACAGGACCTCAGAGACTCCACTGTACACTGCCACATTTTCATAAACTACACATAAGGCAATATCACACTGAAATCTAATGCCCCGTGCCAAACTAGTGTGCAGCAGAGCCTCCAGATCTCCTCCTGCAGCTGGGCCTCCTGCAGCTGGCTAACTGTTAGCATTAGCCCTGAGCACAAATGTCTTACCACCACATTTTGACCCGCAATGATGCAAAAGCCCCCAAAAAACACGCTGCCGAAGAGGGACATCTACAAACACACTTCCACCGCTACAATCTCGTGACACATTCCTCGGGCAGAGCAGTGGTTCACAGGAAAAGGAAAACGGCATTTTTCATACTTCCGTATTTTACCGAGTGTTGACGAAAATGCACGAATGTGAAAACCCTGCGCAATATGTCAATATGTCCTTGTACGGATATGTTTCCGCTTTCCGTGGAGGAAAAACATTTCAAAAAAAGGAAAAACATATATATGAATTTATATATATAATATATATAATTATTAAAAAAAAAATAATAAAAAAAAAAAAAAAATATATATATATATATATATATATATATATATATATATATATATATATATATATATATATATATATATATATATATATATATATATATATATATATATATATATATATATATATATATATATATATATATATATATATATATATATAAATAACTACAATGGGACAAAGCACACGACAGGTGGACACTTTCTATTTTATTATGAATAGACATACATGTGCCGAATATTGTAGTGAACAGAGTTTAGTCTGAATGAGGTGATGGTTCCAGGAGTGCAGAGTACACTGCACAAATACATTCCTGATTGGATTTACTGTTAACTAAGAACTTATAAAGTGGAGTCTCCTTTGTCTGAGCATCAGTGACAGAGAGCCATGGAAAAGACCTTTGGAGGAAAAAATGGAAATAACTGTTAAGGAAGGACAAAATGAGACATAGACCATTCTACTTACTCATCTGCAGACAGGCTTAAAGCAGGACAGAGACTCTTTGCATCCAAGGACAATTTGTCTTTAAAAAGATGGTTTATCTCGTCTAGAGTTTTTTTATGCTCCAAATGCACACTCGTGCATATATTCACCAGGCTATACAGCACTGCACACACCCACTTCAAACCAAGGGAAGCGTTGTGACCTCTGTGGTTGTGACTTCTATTCAGAGGACAGGACCATTTTACGAGGGATGGTTCTCTTAAACCTCTGTTCAGATGGGTGCAAGTCATCCACACATCTGGAATGTCACATGCAGCTACATCATGCTGTGACTTTAGAACAAAGTTATGTCCAAGAAGCTGCACTAATCTAAAAAGAAAAATAAAGATAAGAGAAAATAGAGTTCAACTGGAACAAATGCAAGCGAGGCTACCTGGAGACAGGAACAGCAGAGGAGAAACTGTACACAAGAGTGTGTGTGCACAGGCGAGGCCTCAGGTCAGCACACACTGTGGGCAGCTGAGAGGGCAGGCAGCACAGGAACAAGACATCTGCCCACTGCCCCAGGCGGCCATTGTCAAAGAAACATTCAACCTCTGGTGTTGCATGCCCTGAAATGATAGGGAAATGTAAGACAAGCAGCCTACAGCTTTCTTTTATGAAACATGTTATGTTTGTTTGTGCAGAGATCACTGCGTTAGTACCTGCATACTCTGGTCTTCTAGTAGATACCTTAATATCTGAGGCTGTGATTTTTGTCTTGTCCAGAATAGAGAGGAGCAAGTGTTTTCCCAGGTGACCCATCCCTACTATTCCCACACGCAGCTCTCCTGATAACAAGCTGCTTTTGTTTGCACAGTGATTTTGAACTGCATCTCTGAAATGATCGTCGGTGTAACGTCAAGCATGATCTAAATGAGTTCATACATGAAGTTGTCTTCTAACGCTAGATTACCTGACTGAATGAAGAAGTTGACAAAGAAAAACTGCGTGTGCGCATCCGCAGAATGTGAGCGCAGCAGAGCGCACACGGAGGTGCATTAATCCTCTCTCCTCTTCAGACAAACCACCTTCAAAAGACAGGCTGCTCAGATTTTTGGTCAGGTCAGACATGTCTCAGAGCAGTACAGTTTTATAAAAGGTGTGCAGTTAGCCTGACTCCGTTGCCATGACAACACTGACAACTTCCGCAAATGTATTTTATTTCCCTTTCATGCCTTCAATACAAAGTCATAAGTTAATGTACATACAGTATATGGACAAGTAACAGTCCTTATACATAAATTAAAAAGCAAATAAGATGACACTTCATACCACAAAGGTCTACTATTTAAGACTTAAAACAAAGACAATTAGAATTATACCCATAAATAAAAAAAAATAGCAGCATTGGTGACATTTAACAACTAGTAGAGCCTAAAATAACGGTTGGAAATGTTGCAGGAATATTCTCATTGTTTAACTAGAAAACGGTTGAAATATTACACATCCTTTCAAATACTTATTGAGTCTACACATTATGACATACAGTTCACTATTGAAGTAATCACAACACAAGTATTAGAGGTAACCCTATAGAAAATAAACACAGTTGGTCAAAAGAGGCAAAACAACAAAGTGGCTTCTGTCGGCACAATTTAAATACCAATAGGCTACAAAAAAAAAGACTTCCAGTTTGAAGCAGTTGTGCTGCATGGAAATATTGATACAGTTTAGGATCATTCATTTACAGTTGAATAATTCGAATAACATGAAGGCACTGTGATGGGACAATTAAGCAGATACAAGCATTACAATATATTACAATGTACAAAAGTGCGACAAGATGAACTATATCTTATATACACCATCGTAGATGTAATTTTAATGTAAAACAAATCTATCTGTTGATTGCGCTTACTTGACCAGTTGCTATAGCTAAAATGGCAAATCGATTTATTCTTCACCCTGTCTCCACTTCTGTGATTCCTCTTGGCGGGCATCTGGGTGAATTTGGTTTCTCATCCCATCCAGGACATTAGAAGTGGCTTCAGTAGCCATGATAAGAGGCTTGACCACAGCTGGAGGCAGTTGTCTCAGAACCCCACCCACTGCCCCAGTCATGCCACGCTGCTCATGCTCTCGAGTAGCAGTGTCGAAGATCGTCAGGGCTGTGTCTGTGATGCCCTAGACAGAAACACAACAAATATTATGAAAACAAACATTATGGCTCTGTTCATTTACATATATTCTAGTTTATGTGAACATACCTCCTTCACTACAGTATAGGCTTTAGCTACTCCTTCTCGCAGATCCACTGGCTGATGGGCCAGTCCATAGTGGGAAAAACGTTTGATTTTCTTTGTGTCTCTTTCATCAGGTACCGGAGACACAAGGTCATAAGCCGTCTCTGCTGCCGCCTATGTTACAGTCCAGCTCATTAGTAACATCTCAGAGAAATTACTTTTAAAAGTACTTCTTTGCATTACCTGAATTGTTCGCACCATCCTGTTGGTGAGCTCCAGGGCAGCCATAGCAGTGGACGTCCCAAAGGAAGCAGTTCCTCGCTGGAACCCACGAACAATTCGCCCATCCTTCCTGTACTGTTCAATAGGAAGCCACACCAAATCCCTGAATCCCTGCACTAAAAATGTATGAGGATGGTTTAACTGACTGCAGTAACGACATTAGATACAAAACAAAATAGTCTTTTATTACAACTGTTAGTATGGCATTTATGTGATAAATTGCATCTCAGTTAAAAGAATACAAAGTTGTCGTGTTAAACTCACCTAATTGTACCAAAGAGTGTATCGGCCCTACACCGCCCAGCAGGCCCGGGAGCTGGTTCTTCTTTATGTCATTCAGCCACTCATTCATTGCATAAGAAAAAAGCTTATCCACCCCCAATAACCTGAAAAGGAGGTCTATGTCATACGGATTGAAAACATGTTGAAAAAGTCTACAAATAGAAAGAAAGATACCCTTGTCTGTAGCAAAGCCGCCTCAGTTTTAATTCAGAGCAATTTAGCTGTGTGAGTCCAATAATGATTCCTGCAAATGTTCCCTGAAATTATGGAAAAGTATTCAATACACCGTAGATCCTTATTCAGACTTGGTTTGAGAACTGTTCACGCATTATTGTGTACCTGCTCCATTGCAACATGCTTCCCATGGTAATCCAGACGAATGGGAACTTCTGAGGTAAATCGAAACTCTCTGTTAAAAAAGTTGTACAGTTAATCAAGCAGGGCGCATAAAACCGAAACTCTTCAGTGGTTTTCAAATACCTGAAGAAGATTGGCTGGTCAGTGAAGTTAAGTGCAGATCCCTCATTCTCATTGGCCTCATCAATGGAGAAACCGTTGTGGCTCAAACGTCTCTGAGCAGGAACTGAGATGATTGGCGCAGGGTCCTGGCTGCTTTGCTTTGAGAAAGAGCAGGAGATCTCTGGAGCAGAAACTTTTGTAGACACACTGGGAGCTTTAAAGGAAATATTATTAAAACCCTTTGACCAGAAAGTGTGTTTGTTCAAAATGAATAGCTTACCTTCTTGGGCAAGTGGAGAGAAAAACTCAACTTCTGCAGCAAGACTAGAGAAGAAGTCTTTCAGGAAGAACAGTGCATCCTTGAAACAAACATGACATAATTACACTTATATTATGGAGTATACTGTATTTGCACATATAAGTAACCCACATGCCATTACCTGATCAATATTGAGGCGTAGCGGCATTAAAGAAACACGTAGGCAGCACTCTTGTGGGGCCTGGCCTGACTCTGGACACATGTGGAGAGCCTTTACAGTCAACTGGGAGACAAAACAGAAAAGTCAGCCATCAGCTTTAAAACTACAGTAGCAGAAAACATATAAATGTATTCACCATATTAGAATGAGCTTTCCTGGGCATCTCTTTGCTCGAATACAAATACAGAAACTTGTTCATTTGTGAGGTGGCTAATCGGTCTCGGATTTCCAAGTCCTGAACAGCGAACACTTGTCGAGACACTGGCTGGTCGGATGCTGTGCCAGGAGCCCCTTGGGAGTGTGGGTACACCTCATGCTGAAATCTGACCTAATTATTGTTGTTATAGAAATAAATAAACATTAACACGTTATTGTATGATTGGGTTCAAAGGGTGATTTGAAGACGTGTAAAAAGTTTAAAATGTACTTTGCTGAGCTGGATCTCCATCAAGACATCTGGATTCCTCCCTTTACCACCTCCTGTTTTTCCTGGACCCCTGGGCTGCCGTATAGGAGTTTGGGATGGGGAACAATGGGGTGTTGCACTACAAAGAAACCAAAGTAAAGAAACAAAACAATAATGTGACCATAACTCACACATGTTCATACAAATATATTGGTAATAGAAGTTCTAAGGCTTACCCGCGACTTCTTACAGGTGATGCTGGGAAGGCAGGATTTCCAAAGTCTTTCCCACCATACAGATGCCACACAACAGAGATCTCTCGGATTAGGTAGCGCACCTCTGGTATGGGAAAATTTAAACTTCCTCGACTTGCACTACTCTCCAGCGGCTGACTGAAGTGATGGTCCTTGATTTCCACAGGCTCTGAGGAAAGCAGCTTCACTACTGGCTCCTGATCACGGTCCTGTAACGACAAACATGTATACCCATGTTGATTTTTTTTAACCCATTATGATTTTGACCAAATAAAGAGTGCTCACCTCTGCTCTGGAACCAGGGGTGTCCAGGATGCAAAAGTCATCAGTCTCCTGGGCCAGGTTTGGGACAGGTGTAATAAGAGGTGAATGCAGCATGGGATAGGTGGGACTTGAATCCTGATTGGAACATCCACTCTCATCTGGGAATAAGAATAAGTCGGACTGGGGAGCTTCGTGCTGACAGTTCTTCTCCTCATGTGTGCCTGGCAAAGGATGACAGAAATTAAGGGAATTAAGCTCAATATTATAACCTGGCAGAAAACAGACTGATATGTGAAGCATTCTTAAGGTGCGTTCTAGACTATCGATATGGTACAGCTCCGCATCGAGAGCAAACTTGATTTTGATACTAAGGAAAAGGCTTTGCACTCAGAACTGGTTTTGATGCCTCAAATGATAATTAAAAAACAAAACACACTTTCTTCTTACAGTAGAACAAAATTTCAACTAGTATTGTCTTTATTAAGTTAATTTGGTCCAATTTTGTCCTATTTGTGATTTCTTTTATATCAACTTTAAATGGGTATCAAATCTGTGATCTCACAAATATTGTGGGAATACTCTAACCTCATGCCATGATGCAATGAGGTTATGAATACTTACCATTCTGTTGGACAGCTTGTGTCTGTTGGTTATCCATTTCTTCCATTGCTTCACTCATTAGATCTTGGAGAATTTGTTGTTCATTGTCAGCAAGCAAAGGCATTGGAACTGTGCTTTGTGTGGGAAACTCGGCCTATGTAACATAATAAGTGTTAAGTAAAACAATTGTTTTAATTTGCTCAAATAGACGTTCAAATACATAACAATAATAATAATAATAATACTTACCTTCAAAATGCTTTTGAAAATGTACCAGTTAGCATTCTTACTAAGTTACCAACCTTTGTTTTTTGAGCGGTGCTTTGTTTTGAGCTTTGTTTGCTCTCGTGTTCTGATGGAGGGACCAGGTCTCCATAACTTGCCACGTACTGAATGAGATTCATGAGAGCAGCACAGGAGTCTGAACATGTTCGGATGTGGATGATGTCACTGGAGCAGCGCAGCTCAAATTTGGGCTCAGACTAAACAAACAGGAGATATTTGGAGGCTTTATTTGTTGAACTATTAGTTGATTTTACATGAATATTCATACCAGTTTTCCATCCACTCCTGGTTTTACAGCTGTGATTCTCAACTCTAGTGTTCCCATGTCCATTACTTGTACATAATCTATGATAAACAAAGATAAAAAAAAAAAATAAAAAATAGTACAAGTATTTTAGTATATGCCTTATTGGAGGTTCCAAGTTTAAAATTAGGGACACACATACCACGCGCAAGATTGACAGAGACTGCATTATTTTTATCTGAGAGAAACAATGCAGTTTCATCCAATAAAATCCTAAAAATAGAGCAATATACTAGTTAACACAATCTGCATTGAATAACACTAATAATAACATCTGTAAATGCAGCAAGTACCTGAGTGTAGATGAGGAATGGTCTAGTGACACACTGCTGGATATGCTGAAGGTTTCCACAAAAACCAGTGATCTCAAAGGCAAGTAAAGTGGCCTATTCAGAAGTAAATGGTATTATTAAACTATGCAACAATTATACGACAATTCATAATATTTTTTATAGATATAGGTGTGGTGAATTTAAACCTGTAGTCAAGAGAACAGCTCCATAGGTGCAGATGCAAAGTGGTAGCAGAAGGAGGAGGTGCGTATCCCAACACAGGCTCATCCGAAATGTTGAGGAAGTCCACTATCTGATACATTTCATAGGGCAGTAAGGTTCAGTTAAGCTTGTGCCGGTAACATGACAAAAGATGGAGTTAAGAAACTGAATAAAAAATAATGTCTATACCTGGTCATACCAGCCCAAACCAGAGGCAACTACCCTATGCTGCAGTGTGGCACCCCTTACACCAACAGCAACCAGAAACTCCTGTACAATACAAGATATTGTGTATGAGATCATTACATCAAATACAACACATCATCTAAAATGTAAAAAAACAAAGACTATAAACTGTCAAACATATTTTAGCTTACCTTAACATTACGCTCTACATTTTGGGAGGACACTTTCACAGCAACAGAGACCATACTACGAGCTTCCAGCCCTATGCCCTCTGAGGGTGTGGGGGTTCTTTCAGGAGATGTCTCAGATTGGTAAATAGCTGGTTCTAGCCAGTGGGGATGTATTTTGGAAGGCAGTTTAAGGTCTGAACCAGCTGTCCCTCCATCTACAAGTCCTAAAAACATTAATTACAAGTATTAATGACGCAAAATGGGCCATGTGGGTCATTGATGTATAATTTAATCTACCTTGGTGATACATGCAAATGTTACTTGTGTGAAAGCACATGTAATGATGGTCTTTAAAGCCCTCATACTGTGTAACACTAAAAAGCACCGCATTTTTTATCTCCAGCCAGAATTCTCCATGCTTGTTCTTCAACACAATCTTGT
Organism: Periophthalmus modestus; assembly: GCA_019594935.1. Lineage (NCBI taxonomy): Eukaryota > Metazoa > Chordata > Actinopteri > Gobiiformes > Gobiidae > Periophthalmus > Periophthalmus modestus. Next base: position 16,306,353 of record JAIEZT010000068.1, on the reverse strand, counting down.
CTTTCTGTAAAGAACACACATATGTTCAAACTTTTTAAATATTTATATTGTTGTATAAATAGGATCAATGTACCTTGGCATCAGTGTGAAGAGCCCCCAAGCCATGGTTCACAGTTAGGATGACAGAGAACAAGCTCTGAGAAGTCTTACTTGGCACTTTGTTTTTTTTCTTTTTACGAGACCTGAGACCAAAATCTGAGTCGGGGGAGTAATAATGCATGTTGTCTTCATCTGAAGCACTGGATTCATCTGCAGACATGATGAACAAAAATCAGAAAGCGCAAAGACAAAAGCAACATCAAATGTAGAGTGTACTCTGTATAAATACAGGGGGGAATCTCACACCTTCTATGCCTGTGGTGCGGAACTGGCTAAAACTGTCTTTTGAGTAGGTGTTGATCAGCTGACTGGCCACAGAGAGTCCGACTCCATAAGGCATAGACTCCACTGTTTCCACTGGAGAAGGGGCTGTGGGCTCCCACAGCAGCAGATCATTGTTAATTCTATAAAAACAGAAAGCTATTATACAGCATTTACTGTCAGCTATTTATTCTGCATATATTACATATAACCAGAATGACTGTGTACCTGTTGTGCAGTTTTTCATAAAATGCCTTACTGGGGAGAGCTAACTGAACATTGGGAAAGCTTAGTTCAAGAATGAACCGGGAGTTGTTCATGGTTTTTTCTTGAAAGTCTGTCATCTCAGCCACATCACCCGGTATAACCATCTGTAAAAATTAACATCTTTTAAAAAAGGATTCAATTATTATTTCAACTTAGCTAACCTATGTAAAGCTCTGCGGGTAGAATTTTACATAAAAGCCCATTTGAATCCATCAGCTGGGGTCATCTTTAGCTCTGCATGCAAATGTATGCACCTGCACAAAGCACTTTCCCCCAACAAAAGCATCATACTTTGAATATCACGTAATATTTTTAGTGTTCAGTCTATTATTCACACTTTGAAAATAGTCTTGATCATGATTAATTGTATTATGCTCCAATTTTAATATAAATATTTAAATAACATAAGTAATGTAAAGTGTTCCAATTTGAAATATTTTTTGCTCATTTTAAATTTTTTTTTAAAAATTGTTATGTTTAATTATTTCATAAATATAAATAAATTGGTTAAAAGCCCAAATGAATATAATTTAAGTCTAGACATAATACCTCATAATGACTCTGTGTGGTCACATGTTTCAGATAAATATACAAGACCCAATAATAGGTTTAGTTAAGGCTCTTCTTCCACTTGTGAGTTTAGCTAGAAAACTCTTGCCACTCTCCTCCAGTCCACATTTGTAAACATCTTACAGTGTGATTCATAATCCACTGACTTAAAGAGGTAATATGTAACTGTTCTGGTGGGCTGTCCACTACCATGAAGAAGTTATTGCTTTGCCTGGAATGTTCCACAGTACAGCGTAAAGAGCATCTATCTTGCTTTAATCCATGTACATGTTTTTATAGCTAAAGATACCTTGGTAAACATGCAATATCACTGTGAGCATGAACACAACTGCAGATATGACCAGTAACTCTGTCTGATGGCGACATATGTTTGTGAAAGAGACGTTTGCTGCCATACTATGAAATGACACTGTAATCCCGCAGTCGTCTAGGTCTGATCCATAGGAAAAGATGAACTTCCTCATTTGCCATGATGTGAAACATTCCAGGCAAAACAACATCTCCATGGAGACAAACAGGTGGCATACAATCATCCAAAAATGTTACATAGTGCACCTTTAACATTAACATTAAAGTTAACCTTTAACGTTAACTTTGACAGCCATTATTAATACACTGTACATCAAAACATTTGTTAACAACTCTTCTTTACCTCTTCATTCTCATACATAACTCTACGGGAAGAAAAAGGGGATGGTTCTGGTTTCCCAAAGTCACAGACATCTTTCAGGGAATGAGCAGCCCCTTCCTCCTCCTCTTCTTCAAGGGAATGATCTTCAGCTCCTTCATCATCCTCAACTGTGACTCTTTCAAGAATAGAGTGCACTGCTGTAGGGTTCATCTTCAGAACAATTCTGGTCAAAGAAAAGAAACTTTGGAAAAAACACCTCATGAGACAAAATGTTTCAAAGCCGAGAAACAAACCTGGGCCAATCAAATTTAACACTTGTTGATGTGGTCAGGTCACCATCCATAGTGTTTGACACCCTCAGAAAATGTGTAGCTGGTTGTTCCTGCTCCTCCTGAAATTTACCTAAAGAGATATATGTCAGAGATCCAATATTCATGAAGATTAGTTTTTATAATAACAACAAAGTATTACCTATAAGCTCCCTGAATGTAAGCTCCATCTTTGTTTGGTCTGGAGAGCTGCCTCCCTTAAACTCAGTTTTCATTTCAAAGTCCTCCATCTCCAGGTGAAGTATTTCTTTTTGCAAAGACTTCTTAAACCAAGGCCCCCGCTCTTGATCTGAGCGCAAATCAGGAATGGGAAAGCGCACAGCGAGGCCTAGGACTGGGGCAGTAACAGTCAGTGACACATGACAGTTTGCAGGTGTCTGACTCTCATCAAGGAAAACTTCTGTAAAGGCTTTGTGCTGTGAAATGATCAGAAATTACAACAATCGGTCAAACTGTAAAGACATGGCTTAAAGTAGCTCAAACACTTGTCCTTACCAGGCTGACATGCTTATTATATGAAGTGTACATGTGTGAAGCCATCACTTCTGTGGTGGTCAGTTTCTGAGGCTGAAGTAAGGAGTTCAGACGATCCACAATGCTTATGTCCAATTCAGAGTGTGCACGGCCAAGCTCAACCTGGATGTCAGCTTTTCTAGGGATGCTACTAAGACGCACTTGGCCTCCCTGCCCAAATAAAGAACATTTTAAGCAAAAGAAAATAAGAAAGTGTGTTTGTAATTTGCAAGGTAATGTGTGTGGTTTAGGATGAATGCTTTTACCTGTGGGCCTCTGCGCTCAGCCAGTTTGTAGAGCAGGTGGAGACAGGTGCAGAGCTGCGCCTCAGCATCAGCTGTGGTGTCAAATGTCAGGAGCTTAAGTGTGGCAGACAAATCAGAAAAAAACACAGTTTAATTTTATGCACTCTGTATGTAAATAACCAAGAGTGTATTTGTCAGACAAACCTCAGTATACTGAATGCCTCTTTGTAAACCACTATGGCCAGCCTCACAAGGGAAAAGACACTCCAATAGCTCCATTTGATTCAGGGAAACATCAGTGGTATATGTGTGCAAATTAGATCCTTGATAATGTTCATAACTTATCTTCAAACCATGACCAACCAACCTTCATAAATTAGCAAAGGTCAGAAAATCAGATTAATGCATGCATGTAATGTCAGGGAAGTCTTGTATGCTCACCTGAGGTGGTCGTGTGGACAAGCATTATTAAACACAGTTCTGGTCTGAAAGAAAGATACACGGTCAGGCTGGTCTTGTCCAACCGTACTAAAAAAGTGTGCCGCTATTGGACCAAGGGGACAAGGAGCTGCATCTGGTGATGGCAGTGGGTCAATGTGGAGGACTGCAATCGCCAGACTGCTTAGTGTTAACTTTAGCACCAGCTCAGGCCTGGACTCATCTCCACAGGCTTTAGAAGGATGAGCTAAACAAACAAGATAAACCAAACGCGATTAATGAAAAGCAATGTGTTATTATTTTTTTCACTTATTAGCTCTAATACCTACAGGTTTGTCTGTGTAACTTCTGAGAAATGTGAGAGTCCCTTGATTGGACCGGAGTTTCACTGGTTGCCTTCTCTTTTTGTCGTGGTACATCCATATAGTCATCCCAGGAAACCTTGTTACATACAAAACCAAGTTACTTAAAGGGTATTTGTTATTAAGTTGCATATATTCTCTAAATCTGTGGTAGAACTGCTCTGCTGGTGGAACATACTGTTGCATTTCCAGAAGGGGATTCTCTAGAAGAAGCAGAGTAGTTACTATTGAGAGACAAGTCCAAGTCGACAGTAGGTGGTTCACCCAGAGGAGGAAGGGAGGATAAACTGTGAGACATATCCATGTCAGCCATGGAGAAGAACACATCGTCTGTACAAAAACAGTTAATTAAATTCAACAGTTAAGAATAACACCAATAAGACTAAATTAGGTGTTAACCAAACCTCGACTGGAAATGGTTTTGGCAGTCTGGCTCTCAAACAGTTCATGATCTGTTCCAGGTGCAATGGTGTCTTTCTTTAGACAACGATTAAGTTCCATATGAAGTCGGTATTCATCTTCCTGTTGAATGGGTCGGTTCTTACGGTCCTTAGCCCATTCTTGAGAAACTTCCAATAAATCAAAAGTGTGAGAAGGAGAATTATGGTTTACTGTAAATCTCACATAACAATGTAAGTATTAACTTAAACCAACCTCGACCAGAAAAAGTTCCAAACATGTCAAGAAGAAGATGCACTTGTCGCGGTGATAGAAGTAAAATAAGTGTGCTGATATCTCCAACTACATGCAACTGTAAAAATATACATGTTGAAATAATGACATAAATGACACAAATAGATTGAATCATAATTGAATTTTATAATTGTTTTTATGCTGTTTACCTTAGCTCCGGGCATAGCAGGGTTATTTTTCAGAGTGAGAGACAGCTCAAGTTTACCCCCAAGCCTGCCGACTTGGACTGGTTCAAAATACGTTGCAGAGGATATGGGCTCTGTAAACTGCGGGTGAGGCTCACATATTATTCTAGGATTCCAGCTTGGGGATAACTTTGGCTCAGTTTCCTACATTTAAAGCAAAAAGAATAATGTATATTTTAAATTGTGTAACTCTGTTCAGTGTATTACTATCAACTATAACACTTACCGCAGGAGTAGGTGAAGATTTACAACCACCCCGGGACAAATCAGAAAATTCGTCCCAAAATATTGAGAGCCCCTCCATCTGCAGTTTTTTATGTGCAAATGTAGTTGGTTGATGTACGTTGACACTTGAACTCTCATCATCACTTTCATCAAAGTAAACAATCCTTAATTTCAAAATAAGCAAAGCACAATCAGAATACTTAAAGGTTATATCTATAGAATAATTATTTAAAGGCAGCATTGTTTCACTTTGACTTATTTTAACTTACTTATTGATCCTTAATTCAAGTGCAATTCCAGTTTTTGAATTTTCTGGAATGTGTTCTAGTCTAAGAACAGTATCTAAAAATGTCATTTTTACTCTTCTGAGAACTGCAAGAGAAAAGTTGTGAAACTTACATTACATTTTAATTAGATAAATTCTTATGTAAATTAAGTATTACCTGTCTCTATTGTTTCAGCAAACTTTTCAAGGCCTTCAAATGGTTGGAAACTCTCCCCAATGTCATCTGTGAGTTTTTGACTCAAACATTCTTTGGCAAGTTGCATGCTACTTGTCATAAAACTGGACCAGTTCATAGGCTCTACACCAGATGCTGAATAAGACATGTCTTTATGAGCTAAATGAGTGACAAATTTACATATTAGATATTTAAGTCAAAACATTGTTTATGCTTACCAACTCTAGGTCGGGGTCTGAATACCAACTCCAAACCTTTCACTTCAAGCGCACAGTTTTCCTGAAGAAGGGCAGCCCAAGGGACAGTTAGAGAGATAGTCTGAATGAAACCCGTAATTACCTCAAAGGGAGCATCTGCGGTTTCCAGGAGTTCATTCAGTGACTTGAGGAAAACAAAAAAAAAGGTATTAGCTAGTTTTGTTTTCCTGTCCAACTTAAAAAATAAATTAAAAAAAAATAACATACCCATGTATCTAATGGCACTTGAGCAAGTGTCCCAGTGCCCTGATAAAGGTCTAAGCTTAGTTGATCTAGACTTAGTTTCTCCTGCAGAAAATTCCCCAGGTACCGGTGGAGGAGGTACCTGCATGCCCGCTTTTTGATGGACTCAGAAAATGGCCAAGGCATCTTAATGTAATAATTACAATTTGCTGAAAATTTAGAAAATATCAATGTTTTCCATTAGGTTGTTACTTGCTGCTATAGTTATGTCATCCTGTGGACCTAAAAACAACAAAACATGTAGTGTATTGCAGAATAAGGAAGGATGTGGTGACACTCAGGTGTATGCCAAGGACTTGATCTGACTCCAGTTTGCAGCACCTATATGGAGTAAAACATAGACAATATGGTTTGTGGTTAATTCCGTGTAAGGATAATAAGTCCGTTTGAATTACGTACGCATTTTAATATGGCCCTATGTTGAATATTTCTAAGAAAGCCAAGACAGATATCATCGCACATTGTTATACACTGGACTGAGTTGTCGACTCTGCTCATAAGCTGTCAAGAGAAGATTAAAAAAAAATCCTTGACGTCCAGACATTGGTGATTCAACAAAGCCAACGTCATTCAGTTAACTAGCTGGTTAGCATGTTTACGGCTACCAACTTGACCGCAAAAGCTTGCCATCCCAGCTAAGAGAAGCTAATATTACTACAAGGGGAGATGCTTGCTAGCTCATGGGATTGCCGAACCACAGTGTTTAAATAGTTACAACTTATAAAGGATGAGGATAATACAAGTCTCATCATATAAGTGTGGCGAATGAAAAAAAAACAGTCCAATGGTGAACAATTAGAGAATAAATTCAGCTTTACCTACTGAGTGAGTTGTTTACAAACACTTTCATGACTCCGCACTGTCACTGCCCAATTCGCGCCGACCCATGTCCTGCGCATGCGCCACTCACTCCGTCATCGTTTCTACGGCAAACTACGTTTGACAATTTAGATGTAAGAATTTATTGCGACACATACAAAAATACCTCGTTTTACACTACAGCTCTTTGACGTGATTGTTTGATTTTCCGTAAAGCACCGTCGTAGACTTAATAACATATATGGATATTTATATATAAACTGAAGTTTCTTCACTTGCCGTTTCACCCTCCCCCCTCCTCTCTTTTGTTATGGGTGTTGTCGGTGACGTCCCAATATGGCGTACTGTCTCAGTTTTAGAGGAATTCGCCTCTTATTTATTACACTTTTAGTCGATAATTACTCATCTTAACGGCATTCATTGGTTGTGTTCCCTCGAGTTAAAGCTTTCCTCATCTACTTGATCATCGTTTGTGTGGATCATCTTATTTCACAGTGTGTCCATCACAGAGCAGCCTAGTGTGGACTGGAACTTTCTATCAAACCGAAGGCTGTAACAGGTAAAATTAGTAGTTGGATTTTTTATTAAGTGTAAATTGGAGTTCTGCGTTTATATTGTTAGACATTTTTAATAGAATTAGAAACCATTCATAAAACATGTTCTAATCATGTACCATTTCAGCTCAAGAGATGGAGGTGGACTGGCAACCAGAAGAAACTCTTGTTTCCTCATGTGAAGAAGATTGCACTCATCTTGGAGGAGTCAAGGACATGAGATTAGAAGCAGAAGCTATTGTCAGTGATGTCCTATTTGCTGTAGCAAAAATGCATGTTTCACACAGTCTTAACAGTGCATTAGATGTGGCCTATATTAATGTTGAAACAAAGGAGAGAAACCAGTACTGTCTGGAGCTGACTGAAGCAGGACTTCGGGTAAGAGGTTTTTGAGTGAGTCTGGTTTTGTTTGTTTTAGAAGAGCGTGTGACTGATGTGTTTATGTTCCTCAGGTGGTGGGCTACACCTTTGACCAAGTCAATGAAGATGTGAGCACTCAATATCATGAGACAGTTTACTCACTTTTAGACTCACTGAGTCCAGGCTACAGAGAGGCTTTTGGAAATGCTCTGCTTCAGCGACTGGAGAGGTTAAAACAAAATGGACAATAAAGGGACCAAGCTGCTGCTGTTGTTAAATAAGATTGGTTTAGATACTGAAATAAGGTTATCTGTCATATAATGTGAAATTAAGTACATTATTCATTCACATTTAACTTGTTAATTTCAGTGTAAATATTCTACAGCATATTGAAAATGACCATTGCTTGAATTCTATTGGATGAGCTTTTCCATTACATGGCATTTTAGAAGCACACTCCTCTTTTAGAAACTTATTTTACAAACTATCACTTCCCCAGGTTTTGACCTTTGTTTAGTAGTCCAATAAAACTTTAAACCCTTAGTTTGCTGATGTTGCCTTTTCTATTTTACAGAATAGTGTTAAAGTTAAACTTTATTTGCCCAGGAACAAAACATGAGATTTGGTTAAATTAAAACTCTTTATTCATTAGTAATAGATCTACACAATTTAGTACAATATCAGTAAGAACATTTCATGAAAAGTAAAGTACATCATGTACCTTCCGACTACACAGCAGCCAGCAAGTCAGGAATGTGACATTATTGACATGTTATTGGCGAAGGAGCTATATCAAAAAGATATCTTTGTGTGATTTTCTTTTCTAAAAGATAACAGTTAAGCCAGAAACATTTAAAATATGCCATTATAAAATGCAGTCTTAAGAAAAACTTGATTCTCTCATGTGACTCAATCCTATTTAGTTAGTTTGATGCCATTTAGTGTAGCAATAGTTCAGCTCACAATATGAACAGGAAACTTGATGCAAAACAAATCCTTGTTACCATCATCTTTCAGTTCCCACTCAACCACCAACTTGAGCTAAATGAGGTAGAAAAAGGAGAACAAGGCACTTAGTACAGAAGACTCTCCAGATGTGAAAGACTAGTACCAAAAGATAAAAAATGACTCCACAGTACTTACACAGGGATATTCTGACTTCACAGGTAACGTGGCTACATAGTGATAGGCTTTCTGCACGTGAATAGGACAATTTATGCCAGAATGGCAGCCATCACTGACTGGAATGGGGAAAGGAACAGGTATTCCAGCAATAACACCATGCACCACTGCTGTGCTCTTGTCTGTCTCCACATCTACAAAACCCAATAAATATCACATTAAAAGCACTTATAACCATCCCTGGACTGAAAACAATACAAAATACTAAGATCACTTACTACTAACAAAGGTTACATTAACGCTGTAGTTTCCTCCTTTTTTAAGTTCACATGGCTGAATGGGGCAGGGTGTTATGTCCACCGTAGAAACCTTTCCAGTAGAAGAACCTAAAAGGAAAAAAGACACTATTTATCACGCAAAACACATGAAGTCAAAGTCTAACGTTGATTAGATTATATTATGATCACTTATCCTCATTTCAGGTGCTTTCAGATTTGCCAAAACTCACATTAAGTGGTATTTGTGAGTGACTCCAGCTTTATAATGTCAGCACTATTCTTCAGACTGATATAGAGTGAGCTTAGTTACGCCAGGTAAACTTACCACAGTCAAGGAATTTAACCACATCAGCGCAGGCGAACCCAATTACAGAAAAAAGGAACAAAGTCTTCCAAGAATCCATGTCGTCTCCTTTAAACGTCACCTTAAAAAACAAAAGACAGAACAGAAGGTATGTCAAATAAGAACGCACGGTGGAACTGACAATACATCGACACTAACCTGTAGCAGAGGCACGCAGTCGTCGCAGTTCCTGAACACTGCGGTGCGTCGCCCTAGTCGTTTCAGTTCCTTGTTGCGTCATGGTCACGAGATCATCTGTTTTTATTTTAGATCCGCCTCCCTAAATTTTGTCTGTCAGGAATTTTGGTATTTACGACCGACAATGGACATCCACAAAGTACACGTTAATTATAGAATATAGATACATTTTATATTGGTACATTATTTTTAATTTAGTACTAAAAAGAACTTTGCTAATTGTAACGTTGCGCCATGATTGACCAATGAGAAGAGGAACATGAGCCTTGCGTTCGCTGCTCAGGGCGAAGTCACTTGTTTGTTGCGATGTTGTCTGTCAGAGGAGCTATGTCAGCTGTGGCAAAGTCAAAAGCGTTAAACCTTTTTCGGTAAGAATACGTGTAGATCATTGATCATAAAACTGAATGTATGGAAAACATAAATAGTCTAAGAAGTATTTACATTGGATTTGATTAGCATTAGTTTGGTTGTTTTAGCTAACAGATTTGCTAACATATACTGCCCTGTGGGTGTTTACATGATTATTACCACTGTCTTTCTCCAGGGTATCGACTCTTATGAACATAAAGGTGAACCAGCCACCACATCGGCGTGTAATATGTGCCCAGTCGACTTATATTTTGGGACATCAGCGGTTCAATAGTGCATCAACTCAGGGAAAGCCAGATGTGTCAGATTCCAACAAAGACAAAATACATCTAACTGAGTCTTGTGTGAAGGTCTGTACAGGGAACAACATGTTACTCTGCAGCTGCATGTTTGCATTCTACTCACCTGATATGACTGTTGTTTTGTAGAGACTCGGAGAGATCATGGAGAAGGGTGAATACCTCAGAATACATGTGGAAGGAGGTGGATGCTCTGGCTTTCAATACAAGTTTTCTGTTGAAAGTAATAAGAATGAAGATGATCGGTATGGAAATATATTTTCTATTAATATTTTGTTTTTACGTATATTGTGTAACAAACAGCTTTATATTTGGTTTGTGCAGAGTATTTGAAGAAGGAGGTGTGGGTGTAATTGTGGACCAGGAGAGTCTGGACTATGTTAAAGGAGCCACCTTGGACTTCAGTCAGGAGTTGATCCGCTCCTCTTTTCAAGTTTTAAAGAACCCCCAGGCTGACCATGGCTGTTCCTGTGGAAGTTCTTTCTCTGTTAAACTATGAATACATAAACATGCTGAATAATTAATTACTGAGTTCAGCCAGTGGCTAAATTAAATGCCAGTTAGTTTTTATAGTTCCAGACCAAGAGAGTGAGTTCATGCAGTAGTACTTTTGTCAAGGCTTTCCTCTGTAAATAATTGTGTAATTACATACTTTATTTCTTGCTATACATGTGCTGCATGCACTTATATTGTGTTAATTTATTATATTTTGTGTGCAGAAATTATCTTGTATGAAGAGTTGCATAAATGCTTAAAACATTAAACATTTTACAAATATTTTATCTTTGACATTATACTATTATAAAGCAATAATTACCTTCACACCAAATGTTAATTCTTACATTTTTTAATAAAATGGAATATAAGAAATGGCTCACAAAAATATCCAAAAAGAATATGTACAAATGATATTTACAGTGGTGTAATGGAAATCAAAATATGCAGCAACATTTTAGTATTAATTAGTTACATGTTTTGCACTTGTTATATATTTTCTTTGATAAAACATTCCATTTATGTATATGATATATAATTTATTACACAAAACACATTTACACAATTAGTATTGAAAATAATTACACATTTTATCATAAAATTGCAACAATATAACATAGCAGCACACTGAAAGTGACAGGACTGCACCGGTTGTGCAGCTGTTCTTTGTTTTTTGTTTTTTTATGAGGATCACGGTTAGGACAGATTGTCTTTTAGTAAGCCATGCACACTCGTTTACCACCTACATCTTCAACCACATGTACACAGGTTAACAAGGGAACACTGCAGAGGAAGGCTTGAGGTCAACCAGTCAATAGCACAACCACATACACAAACCGAAAAAAAACCCAAAACCCCACTAGGGCTAACACAGTGACCAGGTCCGGTGTACAGTGCATAGTATGCTTTGGCATGCTGACATCCAGAACATAACAGTGGATGTTACATTCAGGAGGAAGGCCACAGGATTTAGAATGATCATAAACACAAACATATGAAATCAAAAAGTACAAAAAGATGTCAACCCTCACAAGAATTAAGGCTAGTTGCGTTTGCTACATGGTAAAAATGGCAATGTCAGTATGTACTGAATAAGCATATAAACCACAACTGCCTTATGGAAATCTGATTCTAAAATTTAACTCTGAAATGGTTCACATACAGTTTAGTATCAGGCATGTTTATTTTGTGAGTGTTAGATTAAACAAATGGGCTGGTGATAAACAAAGGAAATCTTGCACAAATGCATGCACCAAATTTTGAGGCAGTAAGTCATTACACTATTTTCTGCATTAGTCAGCAGCCAGGCCTTTCCTTTTACCCTTTCACATACAGTACTCTTCTGTCATCACGAGCTGTGAGGCAGAATGCTCCTCGGTGTGGCTTTAATGAGGAGCATGGACACATCTCCACACAAAGAGACTAAAAGGGGAAATGGAACAATGTGTGGTTAGATATCAAGCACATGTTTAAAAATATGTAATTATGCAATGTGTAAGTGTGTGAGGTACCTTCTATCATCTCCACCAGCACTGACGACAAAATGATCTCCATTTGTGAAACGTACGTTTGTCAAGTGGGCAGAATGCCCCAAGAAACGCTTGTGTTTAGCCTAATAACAAAAATGTAAAATAACAAAATAACTTAGTTATAAACAATAGTTCCTTAATTGAGCAACATCATGCACAGTTACAGTTTCACAAAGGTGGTGGTTTGTTCTCATTGACTGAGCCCAGTTGTTGGATATAGCAATTATGAACCTAAAGCTATAGGCAACCTGGATAGTGCTTGCCTATGCCTTTGTGGTTCTCAAACTGAACAATAATGTCAACATTTGAATTGATATACCATTTAAAGGTAGGGTATGTGCTGGTTTAAAAAAGAAACTACAATCACAACTGAACCTGGATTTCCAGTGACAGAACCTACATACACAAGAATGCACATACAAGTTTTACTCATTCTCAGTGTGGACATGCTCATGTGAAAGAAATTCACTCATTGAGTTGCAGAAGCTGCACTAGTACTGATTAATGATTGGCTGCAGGTGCTGGTGGGTATTCAGACTAGAGAAAGGCCTTTAACATTCAAACCGGCTGGATGCAGCCAAGTGACAGACTCATATTCGTCTTTCTGATTGGATCATCAGAGCTTGAGAACCAAAACACGTTATGAAAATAAAATTTTAGAAAAAGTCAATATTACAACTGTACATCAGTAAAATCTATATTTGATATGAACATATTAATCTTGTATCTGGGGACACAGACAAATAATGTGTATGAAATTTGAATGAAAAAGTTTACATACCCTACCTTTAATGAGTACAAATATGAATAATACTTACAAACTTCTCTGGGCATGGAAAGTCAAACAGCTTCACCATTCCAAAGTCATCGCCTGTCACAATGTTAAGGCCTGAGTGTGACACACAGGCACATGTTACATCTGCTTTATCAGTGTTCCTGGACCAGATCCCTATGACCTCATCACCAAGGACACTACAAACAGCAAAAGGCAAAACATATACACATATGTTCACAAAAAGCTTGTGTGTTCATAATAAATGTGTCACTCCCTAGGAATAAAAAAATACCTTGTCCAAGCGGCCCAAGTAATTCTGTCAATTTGTGTCTGTTCTGTGATCTGTTTTCCAGATGGTACTTCATATACCAGTCGTTTGTAAGCACCAGTGGATATCTTTGGGTCACAAGAAACCACAGCTTAGAATTAGTTTGCATTATATCTTTATAATAGTAAGAAAAAGTCAAAACAAACCTTAAGTTATAACATGTATAGACAACTGCATACCTGAATGTATAAGCTGTCAGCAGAGAAGTCCATCTGCATGACAAAACTTGGGATGTCCCTGCAGCAGTTTATGCGGTTGAGTTGTGGGCCCAGAGTCAGGTCATAGAAGTCTACTGCACTCTCATTGGAACCCACAGCCAAGTAACGTGAATTGGGACTGAACCTAATCAAAAACCACACACATTGTTATTTTATTTGTTTAGCCTTACTTTCACTCTGTAAGGTAAAACACCTCACCTGATATCCTGGATTGGGGAACGTCTGTCCCTTTTCTTGCCCCATATTTTAAGTGATGCTACAAGCAAGATTATGAACTCTCCATTCTTCATCCCAATGGCCACCATGTCTCCTTCAGGACTATAGCTGACGGTTTGTGCAGGATGGCCAAGGTTGACCTTATTCAGCATTTTCTGTTTATACACGAAAACATACAGGGCTATGAGAATCATTTATTTTGCAACATTAAAGAAATAAATACTTAAACTGAGCATACTGACCTTTTCGGGGATGTCCCACAGACGAACAGTCCCATCTTCTGCAGCAGACAGAAAAACATCTCGAGAGGGATGTGTTCCAAGTCCCCAAATGGGACCGTCCATGTGGCCATTCACCAAGATGTTACAAGCAGCATTCTTCTCACCAACTTCGATGATCTCTGCATTTCTTGTTCCCACAAGAATTTTTCCCTTTATAGACATGTCATATCAATTGTAGGGGATAATAATGTAGACATGTGTAATTATGATTACGATCAGGTGTGTAATGCTGTACCTTTCCCCTGCACACAGACCGGACACAATCTATGATCTGTCCTGTCTCCAAACGAAAGGCTCGGCAGCGTTTCAGCTCCTGGTCCCATAGTTTTAGTGCACCTCCCTCTTTTGACCTGCACAGAAAACAGTTCATTAGTCAGATCTGATTCATCTCTAATGCTTACTTACAGACCAGACAAGGAGGTTACACTATAAATAAGATGCTTGATCATACAGTAAGTCAGCCAATTAAAATGGCACTGTGAATTACTTACGGTCTTTCTTTGCCTCCGGTGACGATGAGGCCGTCTCTGAGGGTTGTGTACATGGTGAACACTGGGCCTGTATGAGCTTTGGCCACTATCCTGACTAAAATGTGCTCCTTCCACACACACACATCTCCACTTATGGTACCTGTAAATGTCAAGTTGTTCTGAAAAGAAAAGAAATTGGCACTAATCTAGTGGCCTAAGACAGCAGAGCAGGCAATGCACCAAACACAGCATATTGAAGCAGACAATTTATGTTACACTATCAAAACATATTTTTGAAGAATAATTTTAAGATGAAAGTCACTTACAGCTCCAAATGCCACAGAAAGCATGGTTTGCATTCGTGCATCCTCTATAGAACTCAGTACCCCTTTTTTGCTAAGCAAAGCACGACCTGCCAATGTCCAGAACCGCACATGCTTGATGCCCACTGACACAAAATGTGTATCTGAGTCTGGGCGAAACTCAGCCACAAAAATCCTCTGGGTGTGACCTATGTGGCTGGCAACTTTGGCACCTTAAAAACAAAGATTTCTGTTAGCATTTAGTCAAAAGCAGTACAAGTGTATGTGAATGGATGTGAGATGGATGTATACCTTCCTGCCACTTCCAGATGGTGACAGTGTGTTCAGGATCAAGGCCCACAGACAACAGGAGCTTTCCTGTAGCACTAAAACTAACAGAGCACACCCCTCCCGAGTGATAACAGCGCAGGACTGACAAAGTCTGCTTGCTCATTGCATCCCACACATGGATGGAGGGAGATGTGGCTGGGGAAGTAATTGCAATAGGTTAGTGACAACAGACTTAAAGATATTCAAAGATAAAGCATTTCTTACAAATATACTGGTTTATAAACTACTGACCACAAGATGGCATCAGACTAAAAATGTTTCATTTACACTGCATTTTTTTTTTTTTATTAAAAAAAGGTTATGTCTTACCTGACATGTCACCAGTATCACCTGGGAAATGTAAAATAATATTTAAGAACTCTGAGATTGTCTTGGATTAAAGATTAATTACTTCTATATTAAATGCATTCAATGTAAATCAGTAAGATTTCTACCAAATGAACTGCTATATAAAGAAAGTGGACAGTTCAGATAAAAAAAAAAAAAAAACTCCGTGACACAGGTCAACTTCCCACAAACATACCTACTTGGCCAGTTGCCACCACGTTGGGGAATTTGGGATGCTGATTGATTGTCAGGCACAAAATATCATCACTGTGTTCAACATAAAAACTTTGGCAAGCTGCAGTAAAACAGAGGTGAGATGTAACACATAATACATATGGCTACAAAAGAATGAGTGCAAGTCTCAGTGCTACTCACATGTTGTCAGATTGAGGACAATGCCGATAGATGCTGTGTGGTAGATGATATCTGCCCCATCGTTTAGGTAGTGAACATTATTGCGACAATCGTTACCACGGTAACCAAATACCAGTTCCAACACCAAATCCTGTTTAATGTAAGAAAAGGTAAAAGTACACGATCACAGACAGACATAAAAGCACAAAGTAAAAGCTAAAAACTAAATGACATGATGTGTTGCATACCTCAATAGGCCTTTTCTTTTTGCCCACGTTGTTAGTCTGTAGCTTCTCTGGTTGAGGAAGAGCTCTGCTAACAGGAGGCCTGAAATGGACAGTTGGGCTGAGAAACAGACAGATGCCAAGCACACCAGTAACAATTTAGATAATTAATTCTATGGTGATTGTTCACATTAATGTTTTAAGCTTACTTGATGATGCACTATATAGCTATGTAAAGGGTCAGCCTACTTTATTGTCTCCATGGAGATGTTATGGCTTTGCCTAGATAGAATGTTCCACAATATGGCATTAAATGTATCTGTCTTCATGGAGACACATAGGTGATGCCCCCAGCCAGTAACATGCGATGAGGTTCATGGCTGGTAAGGCACTGATGTCATCACAATCAGATTTACAAACATATAAACCAGGTGTCAGTACATCTGAAATAGCTCTAATAGTATGAAATAAAAAGCTGGTTTTATATTGTTTTTTTTATCCTTATTCTGTTTCCCCAATTTTCAATGGATTGAAGTCATCTGTTTGAAAAGAGCGAGTCTTTCGTCCCGTCGTCTGGAGCAAACCCTTTAGCTCCTTTAGCGTTGGTCTTCCTCTAATTATAACCTCTTGCTTCGACCGAAAGTCTAGTTTAGAAAACTGCTTGAGCTTTAATATATAATCTTCCTCCATTTAAAAAGTAGGGCCAGACAAGAAGAAAAAAGTGAATTGCTAAAGTTGACTTGCTAACTCTAAAGTGTAGTTTGCGGTCCCTATTCTGCGGGAGTTACAAGAATCCCTGGGATCATGAGTGACCCCTAACATGAGGCAGGGTAACTGCTGAGCTACAGCACAGTCAGTCCATGAGGCTGGTGCCTCACCGCACGTCTCTTCTCAGGATTTCAACGGTAAATGTAAAAATTCAGCAATTTTTGAGTAAAAACAAGAATAAAATTGCAAAGTTAAATAGAAAATAACTTTATAGTACAAATCATTGGACAAATATAACTATTTAATTTATTTTTTCTCTGTGAACCCCCAGCCCAAATTAGGAGATCAGATCTGTGGTGAGGTGATCCAGCTCACAGAAAGAATGCATGTTATTTAGGTATTTTAGCTATAAACACATGTAACTGATTAAATGCTAGATAGATAAGTTCAAAGTCATACTGGAGAACATTCAAAAAACATTAATCCACGGAGGCAAGCAGGTAATGGACCCTCTACCAGAAAAAGTTACACAGTGGTGCAATACGTGTTTATTTTACACACACAAACTACATAGCATACCACATAATAACATACACTGTAAATGACTGAAGGTGTATAAATGAATATACAAATGAAAATGATAATCAGATCATGTGCTGAGGCTGTGGGTGAGGAGAAAAACACACAGCTTACCTCGATCCCCTTCAAGGCAGCACAAACAAAGAGCACAAAAGTTAGACAATGTTTTCTTGCTTAGGGGTTCATGGGTGGCGGATGGATCATGCACTCAACCTCAGACACTGAGGACATATAAAATATAGTATTAAGCACCAGTAACCATGACAACCAAAGTCCCTTTCTATGACAACTGGACAGAACATTGGTTGGCTTGCATTATAAACAAAAAACAAATTTGTGTTAATCTGCTTACATATTTTACATAGAAACTAACTCTAAGTTGAGAACTCACCTGACCACACCTTGTCTTCAAGTAGAATGAAAGAACGAAGCAGGATAATGACAGATGGACAGCCATTAAAGAAAATAAGGAAAGCAGAAAAGGCTGAGTTATTTAAGAGAGCAGAGCCAAGACATACACAGGAAAAGAACTTCTCTTAGTGAGAAAAGTCAGATGAGTTTACATTTTATTTTAAGTGTTTCTGATCCTTTTAGAAAGCAGTGACATTCATCTTGCTAGAGCTGTTTTTTATTTTGTTTTTTTTTTTATTTGGAGTACCTTTCATCGACAGTGGGCTCTTTGAGCTGCAGGTGCGGTTTCACACCAGTCATTGGTCGCATATTAGTGGATAAGGCCTTGATGGTATAGGTGATCTCATTTTCTCTTGTCACATCACTGTCATAACCTGATAAAAGTAGAAAATGATCATGATCATGTACTATTATTCTCTTTGTAGCAGACACTTAAAGATGCTCTGTATCCACCTCCATCGTCCTCACTGTCTATGTCAGACTCCTCACTGTCGCACTGTCGGATCTCCCGATGGCCCTCAGGCTCATGGGCCCAGATCATGAGGCACGTGTCAGACCCGCCCACTGTCACCAGAAGGCTGTCGTCATGGCTCCACCGCACATTGGTAACATGTGTACTGTGGGCCACATAGCGCTTGAACTTTGCATACTTGCCCTAAGGAAAAGGAATAACATTAATTTAACACTTCTGACATTCACTTAGAATTTACATAACATTACATTATAATTTGCATTCACTGGGCCTTGTACTTATTCCAAAGTGTCTTGCCTTGACAGAATATCTGAAGAGCTTGACATATCCTAAGTCATCTCCTGTTGCTAGCACCTTTCGGTCATTACTAAGGCAAGCAGAGGTCACCTCAGTGACCTCACTGATCACAGGCCAGATGCCCTCAACAGATGGTCCCAGGACACACGTCCATGTACTCCAGTCAACCTTCTCCACCTGAATAAAACAGGATCAGTATTTAAAGAAAGTGAAGACACAAATGTGTTGACAGCTATTTTCAACTTCACTTAACACATCTTAAACCTTAGCATAGACTGTTTCTAAAAACATGGTGCCAGACCAGTGTCTGAGTTGGTCTAACACAATCCCAGTTCCACAGACAAAATTAGCACGACCCACTTTTCACCAGTATAGTGCTAATGCTTTATTGCCCTTCCCTGAGCCTTCACTTATCCTCAGGAGAAAATATGGGCCAAGCCACAACAGTGAAGCTGCTGCTGTGCCACCACCAAACTTACTTCTGTAGCTGGGATGGTCTGTCTCTTGCCACGAGGTGCTTCGAAAAAGAACTGCTCCTTCGCACTTGTATTGATTTGAAGTAGTTTTCCTGTCAATGAAATAGTGATATTTGTGACAATCAGCATTAAGTAATGTTAGCCTGTGAAAGTGAAGACTCATGTTTACCTCTCTTATCCCAGTCAAGATGAGTGATGTAATTATGACAGCCTTTACAAACTCCAACTCGTTTGCTGCTCATCACATTGTAAATATCCACAAATGTGTCTGCAGATGCAACGGCGAGATACTTCCCAATGCCTGAATCAACAAACAAACATGTGTATAAGGACTGAGGAAACACTAATACTAATATAATAAGATCTAAGTCTGCAAGCTCACATGCATACACATTAGATCACTTGAGATTGTTGAGGAATGAGAAGTGTTGGGTTGTGAAACGAGATCCCGTGCACACTGACTGAGGTTAAGTGTGCAGCCAGAAGAGTTTAGTTTCTTGCTCTCACTTGGTCCTCCCCCACTGTTTGCCATTTATTTCTTACGCTCCCTCAGTCTGGCCTTATTACAGCAAGCCAATAATGTGGGTCAGACCTACAGCACAACTGCTCGTTCACAGTGGGAGGGCAGTATCTACTCTATACATGCTCCAACTCAGGTTCAATTTGCTTAATCTGTCATGTTAAAGGATTAAATAGTACCTGGTGAGAATCTGATTTCAGTGATAACATCCTTGCGGTGGTGGAAGGATACCAGGTCTTCCAGGGTATCCGCGTTCACAATGAGGAAGCTACCGTCATTCAGACCCACGGCCAGAGCTTTTCCGTCAGGAGAGAAGCAGCAGCAGCGGCCCCCTGTGTGGAAGGCAGCGTGCTTGTTTAAGCCCCACAGATCTATTAGTGCAGCTGACTCACCTTTTCTGAGCTTGCGTACTGCCAGCATGCAGTG
This sequence comes from Periophthalmus modestus, assembly GCA_019594935.1. Taxonomy (NCBI): domain Eukaryota; kingdom Metazoa; phylum Chordata; class Actinopteri; order Gobiiformes; family Gobiidae; genus Periophthalmus; species Periophthalmus modestus. Next base: position 16,286,473 of record JAIEZT010000068.1, on the reverse strand, counting down.
GCTGGGGGAGAGGTCCCAGATGCGTAGGGTTTTGTCATCGCTGACTGTGGCACAGAGCGGGAGATGGGGATGAGTGGCCAGGCCCCACACTTCACCCTCCATGTGACCCTAAAGAAAAAAAACATATCACAAGTCTAATCTGGACTAGGACTGTACAATATATACTATAAATGTATCAATATTACAATATTGACAGACACAAAGATCAATATCGTAACTTTCTCAATATATAAAGCTGATTTTATTCATGATTTTCCTTATTAGTCCAAAATTATCCTTGATTTACTCCTGGTTTTGTCTGTGTTAAGTTTTCATTTTGACTTTCATTAGTAAATGAAAGCATGTAATGTTTTTGTTTTATTTTTACTGACATTTTTGAGTCAAAAAGTATGTAAAAATATTGCAATAATACCAATATTGCAGTTCTTAACAACCATATCACATATACCATGCAGCCCTAATCTGGACCATAGCCCAAAGTCAAACCACATTCAGAAAATACAGTCTTTTTACATGTTGCCAAAACCTAATTTGACCCATTATGCCTGTGTATCCCAAAGGCCACTCCATTGTACTCACGCAGTCTGCCTAATTTCAGGGGATGCAGCGACACAGCAGAACCACTTAACTAAATGAGCAATCTCATCTAAGCACAGTAATTCATCACCAGTTATTGCCTCCCCTGGTTTGATTCATGACAATACAATAAAAGTCATGGTGTCATATAATCACATCTGTTGGAAAATCACTGTGCGCTCTTTGTACCAGTGATCCAAAACATTTACTAGAATCATAAGCAGATTTTAAAGTATGTGAGTAGGTTGCAAAAACAAGTCTACATTTAAAGTCAGTCAGTCACCTGAACCAGCAGAGTAATAGGGCCACTCTTGTCAACCTCCAGAATCTCTCCATTCTTTGTTCCCACCAAAATGTGCCCATGGCCCAAAGATATGGCACGTATGGATGGGTTATCTTCCAAAAGCAACCCTGCCGGAAGATATTAAACAAACAATAAACCAGGCTCAAATGACAGTACACATGTGATCAGTCAGTACTATGACAGTAGATGAAAGATGAAAGTGCAATCTTTTTACCTTTAGAGCCTGGAGCTAGGACGGCCCTCTTAATGGCATACGTCTTTAGGCATCTCTCGAAAGTGTCGTCCCATAAAGCAACAATACCATCTTTTCCACCTGTCACAAATCCCTATACACAAGGCATAATGACACAGTTAAAGTAGGACTAAATTCCGCCCACAACCACATTTCAAATAGAGCTGCTAAACTGAGCAGTAACTGGAGGACTAAAGAGGAGAGTGAGGTGAGGGGAGAGGCGGAGTCTGGATGTATAAGGAACAGTGTGATTGGTCAGGTATCCACACTTCAAACTCCACCCCTGCAGCCAGGTGTTTGTAAACAGAAACAACACCTAGCTGTAATCAGGGCAGTCTTTTGTGATGACACCAACTACTGGGAATTGTAGAGGCCACTAAAGGCAGCAGAAATTGGTCACTTTGCAGCTATCTGGTCAAAAATTCCTTAGTATGCACTAAAGTTGCCAAAAATGTCTAAGAATTGTGGATAATGCTATTAAAACACACACAGTTTAGTGGTGAAAAAAGGGGATTTAATGTTTTTTCAAGTTTAAACTAGCCAGATCACATCCAGTACAGACATTAAAGCAGTACCTTTTCCAGTGCATGCATGCTGAACACAGGGCCGTCATGAGCCTTGACAGTCTTCATTAGAAACATGTCTCTCCAAATGCAAATATCTCCAGTGCACGTTCCCGAAAACACCATCTCCTCCGACCAGCCGTACACCGCACACATCATCGTCTCCGTCTTTCCCATGTTCCCCTTGCGCCCAATTAATCCACCACCTGAAAGAGAGTCACCTAGTCAGTTCAGGCCACATGTGTCAAAGAAAGGCCGAGATATGCTTGTTAGGGATGCTGCTGCAAGGCGAAGAAATACACATGTTTTCGAGACTTACCGGCTTTATGCCAAAATTTTATATGCTTCACGCCGGCGGTGATGAGCTTGTCAGGCAGGTAAGGATTTATTTTCACAACAAATATCTTGTCCTTGCTTCCCCTGAAAATGCACAAAATATTGTATGTTTAAATATATATATGCGTTTTTACACAGAAATGATGACTTATAAAACGCTTAAAAACGCAAACCCCAAAATACACAATATTTTTCAATCGTCATTTAATAAATTGTTTAAAAGTAGCTTAAATCGGCTTAAATTGGCCCTATTAATTTTGACTACTGTATATCTGGGGTAAGACAGCGATCTTAAGGTAGTTTGGCTAATACTGTGTTTTAATTTTTTTTAATTTTTACTATGTTGTTTTTATGTTAATGCAATGTGTCTTTTACATACAATGGCTGCGTGCAGCCAGTATAAGACTTCTCCTTTTAAGATGACACCCAGCCTACTACAATCTTTATCAGGTCCCCACTCCACTTTTCAGTGTGCCTATTTGCCATAAATCCAGCCACTCAATATACAGGGTGTAGGACTAAAAAAAAAAACAAAACTTGAGCACATTTTATTCTCATGCAAATGTCCCCACTGTAAAATGAACCATCATGCAGTAATTCATAGTGCAGACTGGGAAACACAAACCCATAGCATAAAATATACAACGTGCTGCTTGTGCCCCATATCTGTTCACATGTATCATTTACATTCTATAGACTTACAACATTGCGGTCATTGATTGGCAGTTAAGTCACTCTGACCTACATGAGATCAGGGTTATGTAAGGACTAAACTGAACAACATCTTATCCCATCCATACAACAAGTACATGAATATGAGAGGAGTGTATTATTATGATTATGATTATTATGGCTATTATTACTATTATGACTATTATGATTATGATGATGATGATGATGATTATTATTTTATTTAAGTACTTGTATTATTTTGTATTGTGCAGCTTCGTGAAGTAATGCAAACTATCTTTACTTCACCTCAATTTAGCCTCCGTGGGAACAGTATAGTGAAAGATTACAATCATTACAAACCTTTACATATATATCAGGTGCACTGAAAAGCATATCTTTGTATACTAACCTCATCGCAGAGAGCTTTTCCCCCTTCCTCCAGTCCCACAACACAATGGTATGATTGTCATCCAGCCCCACTGTAGCCAGCCTCTTGCCATCCGCTATGGGAGAAAAGAAAAAAGGATCTATTCAGCTCCTCTGTTGGTTCAATCAAAAAAAGTAAAAAAAACAAAAAACATAAAAGCTGCCAGTTGGTTTTGATGCACGCAACAAAGGTGAATCACAGAGACAGATTTCTTCTCTCCAGTCTGGGACCAATTAGAGAGAAGAGGCGTGCAGTTCCTACATGATATTGTCAGACTAGTGCAAGTTAGCTGACAGCAGGACTTCAGCTGAATTGGATGGACTTATAGATTTATGTGTCAAATGAAAGAAAAATGTTTTTCAAATGTAATATTATTTGGTTTATACCTGAAAAGTCCAAGGCACACACTCCAATCTGATGGAATCCCTTCAGCACCGACAAAGCTTTCAATGTTTCTGTGTCCCATATATGGACTGAGGAATCTCTACCAACCTGAACACATACAATGCTTTCGTGTTTAAGCATGTGTAATGGAATAAAAGAGAAATAACTACAGCGTTTATGCTACCTGCCCTGTAGCTACAAAGTCTTTGAGAGGGTGGATGGCCAAGCAGAGGATGTCATCATTGTGGCCCATGTAAAATCGCTGGGTGTTCTGCTGGCGGTTGTACACTACTCCGACAGCGGCTACGTGGTAAACTATCTCTCCAGTCTGGGTATAAAACAGGTTACTCCGACAATCATAGCCTCTGTAACTGAAAACACAAGGACAAACATTTGTTACAAAAGGTAGACCACAATTCAATAACCTCTTTTATTACTCATCCTATTACTTATTATTAATAGCCTGCTTTGTGTAGCTGAACAAAGTGAGCTTACCCATGAATAAAATGTAGCTTCACTCCACTGTCTGGGGCCCTCTCTCGCTTTTTCATTGGCAGTGCTCGTTGCTTCTCTTTGGATTGCTCTTTGAGCTGAGGTAGATCTTCTTTATAAACCTGTGTGGAGAAAATGAGTACTTATTTAAATGCAAACAGTACACTGTAATTGTATGACATGTTATTACTATATTAAAGTTTTTGTAAGACAAACTAACAAAATGAAACATTCTTTCTGTAGTTTAATTGGTCTTAGCATCACATCCATCCAGTGACATGCGGTGAGGTTCAACATGTAAACCAGGTGTTGGTTAGTACATTTGGACCCGGGCCAATGTCTCTCCCAGTAAGTGACTTGGGGCCAGAATAAAAAATAATTTCAAAATAAAAGTTCTGAAGTCCCTATGAAATAGATCTAATAGGATGAAACAAAAAGCAAGCTGGTTTTGTTTTTTGTCCTTATTCTGGTTCCCCAATTTTCAATGGATCGAAGTCATTCAATTTCTTACCATTTCGTACCACTCTGTTTGAAAAGAGCAACTCTCTCATCCCGTAGTCTAGAGCAAACCCTTTAGCTCCTTTAGCGTTGGTCTTCCTTTAATTATAACCTCTTGCTTCGACCGAAAGTCTAGTTTAGAAAACTGCTTGAGCTTTAATATGTAATCTTCCTCCATTTAAAAAGTAGGGCCAGACTTGAAGAAAAAAGTGAACGGATTGCTAAACTTGATTTGCTAACTCTAAATTGTAGCTTGCTGTCACTATTCTGCAGCCCCAGGAGTTGCAAGAATCCCTGGGCTCACGAGCGCCCCCTAACATGAGGCAGGGTAACTGTGTGCGTCACCTGGCGCCTTTTCACAGCTGCTTAAAGCAGCAGCGTCACTACTGAGCTACAGCACAGTCATTCCATGTGAGGCATGAACGGCTGGTGCCTCACCGCGCGTCTCTTCTCACTATTTCAACGGTAAATGTAAAAATTCAGCGATTTTGAATAAAAAAATAATTAAAATTTGCAAAGTTAAATAGAAAATAACTTTATAGTAGAAACCATTTCATTATTTTTTTCTCTGTGATGACAGGTGAGGCCTCACCTGCCTTCCCTGACAGCACGTCACTGCATCCATCTTTGTCTGTATATTGTGCAGTAGAACTAGGTGATATGGGCCAAAGAATTGCAATTTTTTAGAAGTTTTTTTTATCGATTTTAATGAAAGTCAATGATGACAGCTCATCTTTCAAACAAGGAAGGTTATTACATTTTCATTACTGCTACTTAATATTCTAAATATTCTAACTTTGTTTAGTTTACTGTTTGTTTGTTTTTTTAACTTTTACTTTTTTAATTCAGTTCATAGTCTCTCTCTATAGGCATAACTTCTCTATATCAATCTATTCCATGCTTAAGTGTTATTGGTTATCCTCTTCCTTCCCTGTTAATAGCCCTTGTAAACTAGTTTCATAATAAATCTTAATTTCCCCCTTTTTTTTTTTTTTTTTTTACTAATTACCCAGTCATACTATGCAGCTGTGTTATACGAACCTGTCTCCTGTATGTGAGCTGGGTTTCCTGTTCGATTTCTGAGTCCATCTCTGGGACATCGGACTGGTCTGAATCGGACTCCTCACTATTGGAGTCAGCCAAGGTCTCTGCAAAAGCAAGAGCACACCACATGTTATTGTTACCACACCTCACACAATAAGCACCGCACACCTCAGAGGAATAACACTGTCACTGTTTCTTATGTTAGCAGAGGATATGGGCAGTCATGTAATTACCAAATGACACCTCCTATTTATTCACCGGCCATACCTCTAGTGACACCGCTCAAAACAAATGTATAGAAATGCTGAACTAGCAAAAGGATTCCGTGCCAAGAAGAGGCAATGAGCGGAGATGGCAGCCAAGGGCAACTCCTCACAACCTCCATTAGGAAAATGAAAAGGGAAGGCAGTTAGAGCAGGCTTTCATTTCACAAAGCACAGCTGCACTCTGTCCCAGTGAAAAATATGACTTAAGGATGACAATGCAATTATGGCTCCAAAGCTTCATACATTTTTATTGGATTTGGTTTAATTAATGTGATGGTGGTTAGTCTTTTGCAGAAATGCTACAGAATGATAATAAGGTAAGAACGAAAGGAATATGGCTCTAAAGTATCTGATGTTTTGTTATTTGTATGTAAATGACTGCAGTGTAATTGCATACCAAAGAATGCAATGTTTGGGTATTATGTAAATAGTTTTTAAAATACCTTGTGGTGCTATATGCAGAGCCTCTTTTGTTTTTCGTTCAGGGATAAACTTCCACTGAAACACAGAATGATCCGCACCTCCAATAGTTATGACCCATTGATAATCATGTGACCATCTTGCGTTGGTTATGTGCGCTGAATGACCTAAATATTTTTTACATTTTGCACCTGAATGAACAAAAGCATAAATTAGGAACATATGTAATAGTTAAGCCATGGGAAAATCGTTACATTTACCTTTTTTAATACAGGGATATCGCAAAAGTTTGACCAGTCCATAATCGTCCGCTGTTACTAAGATTTGATTGCTAAAGTTGGCATCTACAGAGTTTATGTCATTTATATCGGAGTATTTAGGCCATATTCCATTGACTTCAGGCCCCAGCACACAGGTCCATGACGCCCACTGCACCAGCTTCAACTCTTCCCTGTTGGTTACCTCCTTCCCACCTTAACAAAAGACACAAGTTTTAACTTAGAACTTCTATCCTCTAACATTATTTTTGTAAAAGCTTTTTTACTTGGCATTCTGTAGAAAAGCCTCCTCCCGCTGCCATCATTGGTCTGTAAGTACTTGCTGTCCGTTGACCAGTCCATATGTGTTATAAAGCTATTGGAGCCAATGCACTCGCCCACTTTCTTATATCTTTGCACCACGCCGTAGATGTCCACCGAGTTGTCATTCGAGCCCACCGCCAAATGCGTCCCATCGGGGGAGTATTTGAGCTCGTGAATCGCCTCTTTCCTGTCCTTGATGTGGACCACTTCAGTCATATCTCTGCAGGGAAAAGGACACATTTGGCTTCAGTCTAAAGTATCCATGGCGATACTGAGGAAATAATTGAGCTCTTTGTCACTGTCCGTCATTCACGCAGCGTCAGAATTTCTCATTTGGCCTTTGTGCACCCACCTGACTCGGAGGACGGTGAAGGAGCCATCTTTCATTCCCAGAGCCAAATGGATGCCGTCAGTGCTCACAGCTGCACAGCGGATGGGCTCCTCCATGTTGCAGCGGGCTATTAGTGCGTGGTCAATCAGGCTCCATATTCTGTTTACACAAAGAGGTAAAAATCGGTCTTGACCAATACCACACACACAACAGCCTTCTTACTTTCAGATTTTCTAACAGAATCACCACGTAATTATACAGATATTAATTATACGTAATAGTTTTGTAGCCTTTTAGTTGCACAGTGCTCTTTTTTATAGTATAGTATTATTTTTACTCAATTTATGTAATGTATCTTAATTTTATTCAAAGTACACTACCAGTCAAAGATAGTTATCGCTTAAATTTTGGTCATTTTGAAATAGTTGTTTATCTTGATTTTTAACTTCATAAATTCATTCTTCTGTTGTTCTTGTACTTTGCTGCAAAACCGAAATTTTGACATTGTGGGACAAATAAAGGTTATCTTATATTATTTTGGAATTAAATCAACTTAATGCATCGCAGTTCCACCCTGAATCCCTATAAATTTAAATATTAGCTGTTTTTCCCATGAAATAAAAAAAAAAAGCAACAACAATATTGCATTGAGTAGAAAAAGTACGGCCCCATCTTGCAATCATCATTCTGTATTTTTCTGTAAATGCCATATTGTTTTTGTATATCTTGCCAACATTTTTTTTTTTTTTGTTGAACTTTTACTTAACGAGAAAAATCCCATAGACATAAATCTTATAACCACCAAACAACATTACAACAACACAACTGCTACTCCTCCAGCAGTACCTGACAGAGCGATCGTCACTCCCCGTCATTGCTAAGGGTTTGGTGGGGTGCACAGCCAGCGCCCACAGCTCGCCCTCACAGTGACCCTGCATGATGAGGAAGGGCTTGTTGCGATCGTGGACCACTATCTCGAAGATCTCACTGTCCTGGGTGCCGACAAGAATGTGGTCTCCCCGCCAACACACACTGCGCACGGACAGCCCTAAGAGCATATGGAAATATGCAATACATTAAGATACGAATACTCTCAACATTTCAAGATCACGGTTAGTTTATAATTAAAATTTAATATTGGCAATGATTCTTTCCTGATCTAAAGGATTTTGTGAGGACCTTTACAAGAATTTATATGTTGATTTGAATTGCGTTATTGCTATAACAATGGAGGAACGTTGCCATAGCAAATCATTCAAATTAGGAAGGAATCCTTATACCTGAAACTCATGAATAGGTGGAAAGTTAACTTTCCTAACAAGGCAAAGTACAAAACTAAGAGAATGTCAAGTGTGAACTACAACCCCATAGCCATTGTTGGATCAAACATAATCTATTAAATGAATGTTTAGGACAAGGAAAGAAAATAGCATCTGTGCCTGGTAGATAACAAGGTATCTGTTTTGCAGCTGCTGTCTAAAATGAGAAAGTAGTTGTTTGTAAATTACCTTTATACCCTTGGTCGGTTTCCCTGAGATCAATGACAGTAATTGGTTTGAAGTTGAGATCCCATAGCCGGACACATCCGTCTCTGCCCCCGGTGGCAAAGCCCTCTTCACAGGCATTCATGCTGAAAATCCCTGACTGGAGGAAACGACAAACTGTCACTAAAGATCTGTGCTATAAATGAGCAGCAAGCACATAACCAGCACATGACTTGTAAAGATACACAGCCAGCCGCTCAGCTAACAGGGCTTTCACGTTTACGCAGATGCTTCAGTTTTAGTAACAGAAATGATGTTATATTTTGCTTTGTTATTTCTGGGTTTCAGATGATTTCACAACACTCTAATAATCTTGTAAAATTTGATGGGGTTGTGAGAATAGTATTGTTAATAAAAGTTCAATGGCTGATCAGGTTCAACATTTGTAGATTTTTAAAATATTTCTCAAGAAAATACCAAGTACTTTAAAAAAAAATATCTAAAATTCTAGATTTGTTTTTATTTATTTTTGTTACAAAGCATTACATACAAATGTTTGACAGCTCTATTTTTTTTTTAATTTTGAGTTAAAGCAAAAAGAAAAAAAAATGCAAATGTTAAATTTCACAAACAACTATACAATTTCTTGATCTTAATTTCCACAATAGAAAATAAACGGCAAAAAGTGCCTCTCTGGCTTTGCTTCTCACTTGGTCTGTACAAAAAGCCTTCATGAGAATACACTGTCTATATTATCCCCTCCCCCAGCCCTTCACCCAGCTGTTGATCTCATAGATATCATTTAATCCTGTGTAGCAAAAGGCTGATCCTTTTCTACGGCATGGCGAAATCAAACGAAGCCTGTGTGGATGGGCGCGGCTACAATTTGGGCATACAAGTAGCATCCACATTAGGTCTATGGGGCAAAGTCAGTGGAATCTGCCATAGCTGGGGCAGACTACTTACCCCATGTGCCCCCTGTACCGTCCTCATCAGATTGATCCCTTTCCACACATAGATGTCCCCGTTCAAGGCACCGGAGTATGTGATCTCGTCCTTCGCGCAGGCCAGACACAAAATGGTCTGCAGGTCTCCCGTTTTGCAAAGACGCCACGTTTGGGTGTGAGCGCATTACCGCATAAGCTCCAAAACTGGAAATACAAACAGAGGCGAGTTCACTGGCATGTCAGCTAATAATCCCCAGCATAATCCCATTGTCCAGAAAGCACAATTATGTAGTCCAGTGTTTTTCTAGCATGTTTCAGTTGGGGCACACTTTTGTGTAAAAATCTACTGGAAACAGACTCTACCAAAAAAACATTATGCAAGTAATGTAAAAAAAAAAAAAAAAAAAAAAAAAAAAATAATATATATATATATATATATATATATATATATATATATATATATATATATATCATATATGTATGGCACTAGGGATTTTGTAATAGGGATGGTGTAATAGTGTGTCTTTTCTAGTTCTGAAGTTTGCTCAGAGCACTCCCAAAATGGTTTAAAGAGGAGGTATTACACTTCTGTGGGGTATAAGTGCTAACATATAACAAGTTTAGATCACCATGTTACCTATTATTGCTTTGAAAATGATATATTTGCAGAAAACAACACATTAACATGTTTAATAAGTTTCTGTTCTGTATTTTTGAGTCTCCCTTCCCTTTGCACCTTCCACACTAAGTCACTCCCTCTTCAGACCACTATCACATTACAATTGGTGTGCATTGCACTAATGAAAATACTGCACATCACATCAGATTTATGAAGATGTATTGCATTGTTTTGTATCATGTTTTTGCATATTTATCAAAAATGGGCGTGTGGGAGCATGGGTGATGTGGACTTGTAGGCTGAGCTTTAGATTGCAACGTACCAGTACTGCTAACCACCCGAAGAGTTTGAATAAGAGATTGCTAAATTACTCAAACATGCATGGATGACATATAAAACCTGTTCAGGCATGTTTTTGATGAGGGCCCCCTCTTAAAATATTACATTAAAAGACTGTGAGAATGAGTTGATTATTTCCCTGGCACACTGGTTGAAAATCAGTGATGTGGTTTAACAGAGCATATCTTTCATTGGTTGACACATCTGTAGGGATTGATTATAACCTGTGAAGGACAAACAGCCATTTTCCCTCCATGTTTGGGGAAGTTGATGGGGGTCAGTGCAGTAACCACCTGATAAGCATGCGCCTACACAGATACGCAGACACTCATTATTTATGGACAAGGTCATTGGGATGCACAGGCACGGCCTTGTCTGGGCTAAATCCATCAAACGGTCTGAGAGAGACACCCTGTCTGCATGGAGATGAGATCGCAGCAAAAGGCATCGCTCTAGCACCAAAAAATGATTCAAAGATTTCACCCAAGGAAGAAAAATGAATGCTTTTAGCGTGCTGAATAAATTGTGGACTTTTTTCCCAGGTTCAAGGGCTGCTAACAAGCATAAAAGGAAGCAGAGGCATCAGATGCGTACTTTGTGACAGTGGTGAGGTGACAGTGAGGGAATTATTAAATAAGCTGGTGAGTGGCAGCCAGGCACGCCTCAGTAACACTTACCTGAGCGTTTGATAGGGCTGTGTTAACAGAGCGGATCGATTATCACACACAGGGATCAAGGGCTTAGACGCACTGTCAATGGGCCTGCATGCATGTAGGGCTTTTAGAAGTATTTGATACAATCTTTAAGTTGTTTAGCTGGAAGAGTTACTCCAATAGTATGTCATCCCTTTAGTATCTTCTTATTACAATTAGCTAGCCATTCATTTGGGAACAGTATAACTATGACCATCTTGTACATTTGATATAACTGAATTATTTTTTAATTAGAGCATTTTCCCATCCACCCTGCATGCATGCTGTTGCAGCAACTGCAGATTGGTAGCCTTGCTTCTGTCAGTCTACCCCAGGGCAATTGTGGATAGAGATGTACCTTGATTGAATAATTTATTCTAAAGTATTTTGGGCATCTTGAAAGGTGCTATAGGCATTATTAGAACTAAACATTTTTAAAGCAACTGTCAAGACCTTTTGTTCCCTTTTTCACCAGTGAACCAGCCAAAGTGATTTGGTAGACTTTTTTTTTTTTTTTTTTTTTTTTTTTTTTTTTACCTCAGATGCCCTTACTGTTGTAGTTACATTTATTACTGAGACTTTAACAGGCAACCTGGGTTAATAATGTCTGTATGGGCTTTTGAGAAAATATGTACTGCTGTTTATGATGGAGGATGAATATTTCTTGTAGGAGCCAGTGTAGGCAGGACCTCAAAATGCTGCTATAATATTTTCATTGCACATCATAGAAGGACAAGACACTGAGTGGGGAGGAAAGGTTACTGTGATTGCTCATGGCACAATTTAAATGCAAATCACGACTATGTTAAACTCCATCTCATTTCCAGTGTTGTCGACCCAAGCACTGTATACATTTTACACAAAATAGGGCAGTTAGAGAATTTGTTTACGGGTGTATTTTCAATGCAACATGTCAACACTGAGGACCAAGTCAAACTACAAGTAAACAATATACCAATTTTACCACAAGATCATTATTAAAGAGACATAGCATTCATAGATCTGCCTGTTGGGAGCAAATCATGGATGGATGCTGCACAGCTCTCCCTGCCTGCAACTGATAAGGGCAAGAGACACGAGCACCTTGGGTAATCCTGGGGCTGCTGAATTACTAAGAGAAGAACGAATGTGAGAGGGTTTGATGATAAGACCAGGATAGAAAGGCAACAAGGCATAAAAAGAACCAACATGAAATGTGGCCTACCATGTAAATGCAGTTCCTAATCTGCACATTCACCACTACACTCACGGCATAGCAGTGTGAACAAGGCTCTGTTAGGATTAGCGAGATGTCATTAGCTAAGTTACCTCACTTAAAATGAAACCACTTTAAATCTTAATTAATTCACACAGCTCAAGTCACTGGTGGATGCACTATAGCCCCAACCCTCACCCACTCCATTTAAACCATACACCATATATCTCCTGTCACTCTGCACAGACCCTAAATGAGGAGGCCTAGAGCTAAGTGCTGCACTTACAGGAGGTCATGTCCCCACTAGCCCAGTGATGGCATTAACTGATGAACTGATTGTCTACATGTCTAAGCGCATTTCAAAAGTAATAAAACCAGCAGAATGACAAGTAGGGTTGTCAAGTATTGAAAATCAGATACTAATCCACATTAAAACTAGTATCAAAACTAAATACTCGTTTGAGCAGGTATCTAAAAAAGTCACATTCACAGGACAGAAATGAACCTTTCCTGAATAGGTTTAGAATGACCTTGAGCTGTATCAGAACAAGTACCCACGTCCACGTAAGACCATATAGACTAGTATACGCTAGGGATGGGAGGATATGAAAATTTAGACTCACGATTATCGTGGCCAAAATAATCGCGATTAAGTAGAAAAGAAAAGAAAGTAGTAAGATTTAATGTTGAAAATAACATTGTATTCTCTAAATAAAGACTGTTTTTTATTATCATCGCGGTATCGGAATCGGTATTGAGTATCAAGTCCATTCCGTAGTATCGAAATAGAGAAATTTTAGTACAACAATAATGACTAGTATGTAAAATAAAATAAAAAACTGACAGCAGTGTTCAAGCTCTTAATTCCAGTCACAGCCTTAAGAGATGTATGAGATTACATTAATTACCACACGATTAGTACAATAATGACAGTGGACACTTGAGCACTTGCTCCACAACACTACTCTGAAACAAACTCATTACGTGCTTAATTAACTCAAGCAAGTGAATAGTAATGTGCAGATACAGACAGAGTACACACATACTCTATATATGTGAGTTTTTATTTATTTTTGTATTAACCAATATTAATTGTCAATGTACATTTATTAAAAAAAAAAAAAAAATGATTTTCAGTATTAACTCCCTGATGATAAACAATACAGACAGCCCTAATTGTATGTATATCATTGTACTTTACAGTTATACTGGTGTTCTCCCTACAGAGTATTCAGTTCAAACTTCAGCCAAGCTCATGAAGTTGTTGGGTTCAGATACATGTGGAGCTGAAGGATTTGACAATATGCGTTATACATACTCTAACTAGGTGCTAGGGTTGTTAAAAGTATTGAACTACTAATTGATACCACAACTAGTATTGAAACTAGATACACATTTGAGCAAGTATCAATGCTGAAAAAGTCACATTCATAGGACAGAAATGAACCTTTCCTGAAAAGTATCATCTTGAGCTGTATTAGAACAATTACAAGACACACAGACTAGTATACGGCCATGAACCACTATAGAACCTACCTGGATGATTGAGGGATTACACAGATATAAGGCCGCAAGGTAATATAAAAGAAAGTGCTATGATTTAATGTTAAAAATCACATTCTATTATTCTATTCTATTCTAAGAAAGAGTGTCTTTTATTATCATTGTGGTATCAGTATTGAGTATCGAATCTATATGAGAACTGAGTTTGAAATTTTAGTTTTGTGACAACACTAGTAGGCACTATTTGAAATGTATGATCTACATGTGCCAGTAGTGGAACATTACGATTGTCCATGTACCAAATGCTAGTCCTTAGCAATACCATCTTAGTTCTGGTCTAATACCCTACAAAGTTGTCTGCTATAGGTCTAACAGAGCACATGGAGTCATCTTGATCAAAGTGCCATTGGCCCTGTGTGTAACAGCAGAGAGGCTGCGTGTGAGGCAGTGCTCAGGGCCCTTGTCTCAGTCAGAGCTTGTGTTAGCCTCAGCCTGCTACAGTGAGTGGATTACCGGGGCTAAATCTGCACCATGCTCTCAGTGCTATAATCGCTGAGCGCATGCTGGGCCGAGGAGCAGATGTCACATGGTCTACAGGGGCAATGCTGCATGGGGGGATTTATATGGGACAATAGCTTAGGTCTCAAGAAAGAGGGAGTGGAAGTCTCAAGGTAAAGAATCTATAGGTTGCGTGTCCAGGACATATAGAGCAAGTTTGTAGGCCGGAGAAAATGTGAAAGCTACAGAAAAAAGTATGTTTTGGTGAACACTAAATAAAAACTGAACACTACAAAATCTATTTAGGCTAGTGCAAACACAAACAGATTTTGGTTGCATGTATTAAACATTATGCACACGGTCTTTTTCAATGTATTTGTGTGCTGTAGACCGTAGGCTAAAGACATGTCCTGCCGATTGAATAGTTGACTAAAAAGGGGGCGTGGCAAAAACTCTCAAAACTGTATGTATCAGACCCAAACTGACACAACTGCACAGAAGGTCAAGCAAAAACAACTATTTATGCTGGAAAAAGTACTGGGAAGCAACAATTTAAAACGATGTGAATTATGAGTTTAATCTGCGTTTTTACAAATACAAAATCTTCAGCTAATTCACTCACTACCTCCTACTGCTGTCCCATACAGACCCTTATAATATAAATCAAATAATAAAAGTCGATTAATACATATTTCCTCCATTCAATGTGCCTGAGGTGTTTGCAAACTGCCTTTTGGTTACTCATTCCACACTATAAAACCAATGTCAGTTGTGCACATATATATTCGGTGGGAAAATGATTCCAGAAATGCTATGAACAATAATCACATATGTAACTCCTGTCATCCTCCATGCTTGGGAAGAGGAGCGCAAACATTTGGAATATAACCAAGAACCAAACCATGTCTCAACACATGCATTCTTTGCGTAAGCCATTAGCTGTAAGATCCAGCACAGTGATTACCAAACAGAATGGAAATAAGCAGTAACCCATTTGAATATGAGTCATTCCATGTCCTATTTATGTATGTTAAGTGAATTATAAGCATGGACTGTAGAAATGCAGAATTAGCATAACTTGACTTGAGGGCTGATAGGTGATAAACACTGGATAAGAAGGGCCAAGTATTTCACAAACCATGAGCTCCACATTTCAGTTTGTACAGGAAGTTCAGGGGTGTTTTTTTACTGTATGACGTGTGACCAGGAAATATACTTACCTTTATATGTTTGACACCGCAGCTCACAAGTTTGCTCGGCTGGTACAAATCCCACGATATGTCAAATATCTTTGGAGAGAAAAATAACAAGTATTACGTTTGGCCTCAGATTTATGTATTTGGATAGCAATTCTAAGCTTCTTAAAAGGTAGACCCTCTTGTCTCCATGAAAATGCTGGTGGTTGCCTAGAATGTTGCTTAATATGGCATTTTACTTTTCTATCCACCCACTACTGTGACCATGTTCACAGTAAGAATGCATGTTTTCAAGTTATTTGGAGCAATAAGTTTAATGCCATACTGCGATACAATCAAGGCAAAATAATATAATTTCCATAGAGACAAGCACCACCCACATTACCAATTCAATGTGTTCATTTTCTTATACTGTATTACAATTTTTCGGAAATATAAATCTGTATTACGTAGTTACACTGATGTATTTATTTACAGATGAAGATGATGCAGAAAAAGACCAAAAAAGTATCTAACACCAGCAACAGCAGTTGCATTTGTAATTTATAAATGCAAACTATATACAGAGACATGTAATGCCTTAGTGGAGGTCTGACTCTCCCTGTGCTTCTGTGTGTTTTTGATTCAGAGCCAATGGTACACTGTAGAAGACCAGAACTATTTGCACCGTCTGTGCTGTAAAGTGTGGGCTGAACCACCAACCACGACACATATTTCACCCTTTCAGAAAAACTCTTTCATTAGCCATGTGCACCGTCTCAGACTGGCTCAAGGCGGCTCGCGATCAATCAGGCCTAACTCGCTTACGTCCCCCTGGGCCCCAGCACGGTTCCTGCGTTTACAGCTAATTCAACTGGTCGATCGTAAGCTTGTGAAAGCGACAGTGAAGGGAAAGAGATTGTTTACCCTGTCTGTGTGACCAGGGGCTGCTGCCAGGACCCTCCCTCGTCTCCAGTCCCACACGCAGATTGTGTTTTTCGAATCCAGGCCCACAGACACCAAGCACTGTGAAGAGAGCAACTATGAGAATTATAAAAGACAAGACGGGAGTGAACTGATACCGCTCTGCTGCACTGAGGAGCTATACCTTGGTTGGAGCAGAGGAGAGACCATAATGAAAAGGCCTAATAAGAGATGTGATATACAGAGCAGTTGTACGGCCCCTGGCACTTCCATTGAGCAGATCTGAGTGCTTTAGCTGGAGGAGTGAGGAGGCACAGCAGCAGTGGAACAGAAAAATTAGACTCTGACTATGAATCTAAATGTTATAAATGGGACTGTTTTTCATAAAGTGATTGATTCATGTTGGACCAGAAGGGTAAATGTTTATAGAGAACTTTAATAATCAAGATTCAGGGTTTGTCCATACCATAGACTGTGTATATAAAAGGACGTAGTTAACCTGCTAGCCGCCGCATTTCAAATAGAAAGTGATCATTGGCGCACTTTCGGCCCCATCAACTCTGGCTCCGCCTCTGTCTGTAACTGCTGCAGTGAGCCTCATCGTTTTGGCCTTAAAATGTTTGTATTAACCCGCTTTACATGATCCTGGAATTTTTATTTCACTATTGTGTCCATAAATCAAGATATGAACCTTAATAACAGACGACTCAGGTGCCTTTTGTCCCTGAGGTCACTCCCGCTAGCGTTAGCAACAGGTTTGATTGACAGCGTTGCTAAGTGCCCACTGCGTGCTAAACCAGGGGGGCGGGAAGGGGTATTACCTTAATTAGCCTCGCTCTGGATTGGCTCTTTGGTTGCTATGATACTTGGCCAGTATTCCAGATATGGAACTTGACTTCAAAGTCGCCCCTCTAACTATTAGCCCCGGCACGCTGCACTTGACTGGAGTAGAACGCTATGGGTGACGTTGCACCTTGGTCCACTTCTTTATACAGTCTATGGTCCACACACACCAGGCACTTTTAGGGAGTTTTAAGTTTTTAACATTAGCATTGAACTGCCATCCACTTAAATTGTCCAGTAAGTATGCCATAAGATGGTTATTACAATGTGATGTGGCTTTAATGATTAATCATTTAATATTTAAAATCATTTGAAATATATATTATAAAAGTGCCATGTATAATGCAAGAAACATATTAATGCAATATAATTCACCTCAATACCCATGTTGCTTCTTATATTGGTTTATCTCCACAGAATTGTGTGTAAAATCAAAGTTATTATGTGTGTGGTAAAGTATACATAAGTGACTAATAGTAAATGAGTAAGTCGTACCTAGTAAAAAAAAAAACAAACACTACATTCTAAATAAAGTTGTTAAATAAATGTACCGCATCTGAATGTTACTTTTCCAGTGAATAGTGCAGCGATGCTAAACTGAGAAGTGGTGGAGCCCTTCTGCTTTTAATGCTGTCACTTTCCATCTAGCTCCTCAGGCCTCACCAGCCCAGCACACGGGGTCATCTCCTGTCTGTGCTGGCAAAATGCACCAGTTATAACACTCCTCTCAGAACTCCTGCGGGAGACTGAAGAGCAGAGCCAACATAAAACCCAGAGCAGATATTGATTTTTATAGACTAAACTGCATTAAGTTAGCGATGTAGAGTATAAACATTGAGATGGGGAATCTATGGGGAGCTACATGGGCAGACAGTATAAGTCAGTGTAGTAAATAGCAGGCCATTTTACAGCTCCTATGCTTTTTAAATGGAACAGATGCACCGTCTGGATGCTTTGTAATGATTTTTTACTTTACACCAGGTGCTGTCAGAGGCACTGAGGCAATAGTAATAAACAGCGAAGGCCTCCTGCTAATGCCAGCTGTGGGTGCAGAGCCGCAGGAGTAATCACATGTCAGTCAGAACTAAGAGCTCCAAACATCAGTCTGTGGGGCCTGGAAGAACTTTAATAGAGCTGAGCATTAATCTGGCCATAAAGCATTTAGTTTTTTGTTTTTTTTTAATTATTCAAATGTAGACAGCTCATTGGTTGCTCTATAATCAACCATTATTGGTCAATATATGTGCCCCCAACCATAGACTAAGTGAGAGGGACTTCACCCAACACATTCAAAGTCAAATGAAGCTCATCAAGGTTTTGTTATTAAAGAGCCAATCCAGAGCGAGTTTGATGAAAGTAATGCTCCTTCACACCCGCACCATTAGTTTAGCACGGAGCAGGCGCTTAACAACGCTGTCAATCAAATGTGTTGCTAATGCTAGCAGGAGTGACCACGAGGATAGAAGGCACCTGATTCGTCCGTTATTGATGTTCACATCTTGATTTACCTCAGGATGATATGGCGCGGGTTAATATAAACATTTTTAAATCAAAATGACAAGGTTCACTGCAGCACTTACAGAGAGAGGGGTGACAGTTTTTCAGTGTAAAGTTAATTGAAGCCAGAGTTGATGGAGCTGGAAGTGCATCCATTATAACTTCCTGTTTGGAACACTGCTGCTAGTCGCTCAGCTATGTCCATTTATATATACAGTCTATGGCCCCAAACCTTTTTGACCTTGACATTTACCTGTCCCTCCAGGTCAAAGGCGAGGCAGGCGATCCCATGCGTGTGCACGTCTTTCAGAATGGACACAGTCTGCATGGTGTAAGAGTCCCACACACAGATGTACGGCTCCTTGCCCACCTGTCCCGTGGCCACCAGGACACGTTCCGGGTGAAGAGCCAAACTGTGCAGAGAAAGAAGAGGAGACAACATCTGATTAGCCTTTACATGCTTGTGTGTGCTATAAAGCACTGGGGCAGAGACATCAGGCTTGTCGTGGTTTCAACTGGAAAAGGGACAGCTTGATGAGGCAACATGGTTCAATTAACTAAGTCATGCTCAGTGACTTCATCTCTGCCTTTGGGGTGCTCACAGACTATGAAAAAGCCATGTTGGAGAGGCATCTGGGAGGCGTTCTCTGTCTTTTCTGTTCTTTTATACAGTCTTGAGGGTGGTGGTGTATGGAGATAAGATTCTCTCTATTGTGTCACTATTGTTTGCGGCGCTCATGCTTCGTGCACTGTTGTTTTTATCCTTTGACAGATTTTTGTTTTTGTTGAATAGCAGGAAACACCGCCTCCGAACAAGGGGAGCAGTGGAGAGTGTACACACATTATGCTCAAGAAAAGTTGCAGAGCTGACACCAGTACAATATAGATTTTAATTTAAAGACGGTTTGGCAAATGTTAACATTGGGAACTCTTTTTCATACCAATCAATCCACATGTTTTCAGTTTTCTTTAACTTATTTAAAGGTGAACTCTGATGGAAGATGCACCATCTGCTTGTTCATGGAGATGTTACAGCTTTGACTGGAATTTCCCACAGTATAACATTAAAGTTCTCTGTCTTCATAGAGACAAGCATGTCACACCATCAAGACAGGTTACAGCTTAGATCTGTGGAGAGGTAACATCACTCATGCAATACATGTTTTCTGGGTACTTTTGAGCTATAAAAACTCCTACATTATTGAAAGAGAAGACAAAACTGTTTAGAGACATACTGCGGGTTATTCTACACAAAGCAATATCATCTCTATGGAGACTAGAAGGTGGCATACCCGCGACCAGAAAAGTTACATAGGCCATCTTTAAAAACGCTTAAATATACACACTTATCAGACCCATTGTCCCCATTCTACCTTTTTATCACCATCTATAATTCATCTGCGGTTTCCAAGCATCATCACTGACATATGTTTGTGACACTGCTACATGTTACATAATAGCCTCCCTCCCCCCATCCTGGCCCACCCCCACCTCCAACTGAGCGGTCACTAGTACCCAAAGGCCCCTCCCCTCCTGTCAGCAGCTGCCAGTCACGTTCCAGGCAGCTCTCACCGAATCTCTGGCCCATTCCTCCTCTTGCCTCGTCATGGCCTATATACATCATCCCACAACTAGATACAGCTCCCTTGAGATGAGAATTAGGCTGTTTGGCTGACTGCCTTCCAGACTTGGTCTTTTTATTGTATTACTCGACAGAAACTAAAAGTTGAAAGAGAGAAGACCTCCACAAAATATTCACAAAAATAGCATTTCTATATTTTTGGGAGTGTCCTGATAACAATATTTGGTTGAAGGGAGAACATGTAAACTCTACACCATACGGGATTCAAACCTGGACCATTCTAGTCACGGCCTGACTAGTGATATTAGTGTTCTTTTTGGGATTTAGGCTAAAAATAACAACAATATATTTTACATCTCAGATACATTTTGTGATTATAAGTAAATTTGTGAACTTAACATATATCTGTGGACCTTGTTATGGACTTTAAATATTAAAGGACCTGTAACCAATTTTTTCGTACACTGAACCAAATGTGTCTTGCCGCTGTAAAGATAAAGGCCTATTTTGTACAGGATGCATCTATTTGTCAGAGAATCAAGAAGTGCGCGATTAGTATGCTAGTTGTTGTTAGCTTTACCATGGCAGCAAAAGTCTGCTCTGGCCTCTGAAAGTTGTGAAAAGAATCTCATTGTAGTGAGTAATTAGGATACTCAGAATGAATAAGGAAAGTGAGGAATATCTTTGCACCACTGTAAACTGTTTAAAATGAACTAGTTTCATGTTTTTAAGTTGCAATGCCTTTAATATCCTATCTGCAAATATCAGTTATCAACATGAGCAGCAAGACAACTATTGGATATCGATATTGTCTCAAATAATCTACATTGGACCATCTCTTATATCCTGGCCTGCATCCAGACAGCATAGCCCTGCACTCACACTCCCTCTGTACTTTTACCTCACTCGTCTCTCCTGGTGCCTTTCCTCTCCCTGCCAGAGCAGCAGCATGAATCATCCAGGCTCACTTTTGGCACTTCCTCTCTGATAGAAACTCCCTGCAACAACAGCCCTGACAGATCCAAAATGGAGAAAGCGTCTTTAACCTCTTTTAACCTACTCTACTACCAGCCTGGACTACTCTCCCATTTTACTTTTTTTTGCATTATATAATCAGAGCGTGGCAGCTAAAAATAGAACAGATTGCATTACTTGAGATGCAGACAGTTGTGTTCGGGCACATGCAGGTAGCCCTCCCACTATATCTGTTGGGTTTGACAATGCAATAGAAGGAAAGAAGAAGATTTTTTTCCCATGCAGCACTGACACTGCAGTAGCCCTCCGCCCGCCTGAGTAATTTGTGTGACTTTACAAGATAGAAGCTCACAACGTGCCATGTTGTGAGCCTCTATTAAGTAAATAATACAGGGATTAGAACATCTACAAGAAGCCAATATATAGAGGTTGTCACAAGTTTAAGCAGCACATTTGAGCAGGTATTACTAAAAAAGTCACATGGACTGAAATTAACCTTTCCTGAATAGCTTTAGAATGATCTTGAGCCTTATCAGAACAGGTATAAGACCACACAGACTAGTATACGCCCATGGACAACTATGAAACCTACCTGGACCACAGGATTATACACAGATATAAGGCCACATGGTAATATAAAAGAAAGTACTATTATATGTTGAAAATCCCATTCTATTGTCTGAAGCGAGTTTTTTTTAATCATCACTGTGGTACCAGTATTGAGTGTATTCGAAATTATGGTATCGTAGCAAAACTAATACATGGAATATTATTATGGGATACAGTATTTTGAGATTGCAATATCTATGACTGACCTTATTTGGAAACACATCGAATAGGACAGCACAATACTGGAAAATATTGGAATTTGCCATGTTAGTATATTATTATTGCAATAATTTAGTATACTTTTTGACACAGTTATTGCAGCTGTATTGAAATTCTTATACCAGTCTGTCTCATGGCTAATTTAGATTTAACATAATAAAGAAAATCTGCATTTTTTAAACATCATAAATTAAATTAGTCAGTTGTAGAGCCTTGGTGTTATTGCAATATATTTTTTGTGACTAACCCTGTAGTGGTTAGCAGGTTTTCTGAACAATAACGAGATATTAGCTGTTTCAAAGGGATATAATACAGTCATTTTACAATTTGATACTTGCAATCATTCAAATTGCTATTTATTTTGCAGAGATTGAAGCCACAGCAATATCACAATGTCACTGCTACATTCCTAGTTTAAAATGGGGCTCACCCTAGAGAATGAACAGTTGGTAGTAGGTTGGTTTGGTCACTATAGGCGACATACGTGACCTATATGTGTCTCATACTAAAATAGAGCCAAATTCACATACAGACAGACTGCTGTGGTTTTGCCTTGAATGGATTAAGGGCAGAGGATTAGCACATTTCTGAACGTCTATACAGTAAAAGATATTTTGCAGGATTCCACATTTTAATCCAGACGTCCATCATTCTTCATGTAAAACACCTGCCCATACACCAGCAGCTTAAGGCTAAAAATAGAACAGGACATGTACAGTACAACATTTGCTAAGTTATCTTTTCCTTTTGCCATGTTTATGAATAAAGTTATCAAAGTTATAAAGTGAAAATAAAAAATAACTTTACACTTGAGTTAAAGCAGATGTATTACGCAAAACTGACTTTTCAGAGCCTTTTACCTTTCATTTGCACTCTCAAAGTTGTATTTGGAGTGATTCTTCCATGTTTCAGCAACGTTTAATTACTTATTTTCAAGATGCCATATTGCCAATCAATTCCCATTTTCACTACCACCGACATATGCCCACACTCTGTGCTTCGTTCTGTAATTTTATTTTCTTAATCAGTGATATGTGTAAGATTCAGCAGCATTGCATAGTAATTTTGGCACAAACTGGCTACTGTGATGTGCAGTTATCTATCGGAGGTGCTGACAACTTCATGGCACTTCATTGTGATGATGTTAGATTAATACTGCAGTTTAAAATATACAAATTATAACATAACGATCCACGGGTGTCGCAGATTATAACTATATAACAGGCTCAAGCTCAATATGTCGTTCTTTAAGATGAATATTTGCCTGATGCTTCATGGCACTGAGGGTCCTTAATATGAAGCAGGCCTGTCATGATGGGCTGTTGTGTCAGTGGCATTAATTAGTTTCAATATTATCATTTATCATCTATAGTTACTTCATCAGTATATCACACTTCAAAAGGTGTTATCATGACAGGCCTAATGTGAAGGACAG
This sequence comes from Periophthalmus modestus, assembly GCA_019594935.1. Lineage (NCBI taxonomy): Eukaryota > Metazoa > Chordata > Actinopteri > Gobiiformes > Gobiidae > Periophthalmus > Periophthalmus modestus. The sequence goes on along the minus strand of JAIEZT010000068.1, from coordinate 16,262,811 downwards.
GAGACATAATTTGATAATGCTTTATTAAGTGAATAATTTGAGCACTTGAAAAAATGTCTGATGTGAAATATAAACTAATTAGGCCCATTACTTCAAAAAAACTAAAACATGGTCATTTAGATTTTGCCACCTGCAGCTTTTAACTTAAACTTTCAAATTGATATGCAGAGCTAGTTCACACCATTCGCTGTGCAAAAACAAGAGATCAGAGTTTGGGTATGCAGTATGCACCTTCCTGCGCTGCAAAATTCAGATGATGTCTTCTACAAAAGATGCCTTGAAGTCAAAAATTCAGAATGTAAAAATATTCCAAACTCCAGCAAGCTAGTAGCTTGGTGAGCAGCAAGATGTGTGCACTTCTTAGCTGCTTAATACCATGACAATTTAATGTGCCTGTGGGGCAAAGTAGAGAAGAGGGAAGAGTGTAGCAATTGGCCCATCAATAGATTTTATACTCAGATAGACATTTTAATATGAAGAGCCCGAAGCAAAGCAGGAGTGATTTGTGCAATTAATCAGATTATAATCAATGTTTCAATGATCATCTTGGGGCTTTTTAATGAAGAGGTTTAGAGCCAATCCTCAGTGAAAGTCAGTAAAAGTATGCAATTGGGTTCAGATTTGGAGGGGTATATTGTGCAATTTTTTTTCTGTTAAATGTCGCATGTTTTGTTTATGCTCACCTGGAATTGTCTCTACTGAACTAAAGGTAAAAGGTAGATGCTAAACTGAAAACTTCCACTACATGACATCACATGGTGTAACAGGGCATTTTGATCTTTGGAGATATAGACAGATTAATAATACAGAATTACTCAAACATGTGTGAATGAAACACAACTCTATGTATGTTTTTGATTCTAAAATGGCTTAAAGCTCACAATAGTCAATTTTGTGTAATATCGGATCTTTAAGGAAAAGAATATTGATCAATATGAAGAAACATGAACATGGCCCAGCTCTGATCTGAATGATAAAGGGGTGGACAAACTATAAAGTACCAAATGAGGACATCAATTGTAATTATTGAGGCTATTTCTTTTAAGTAAAGTTTGTGCTACAGTATTAGGGGGAGAAAGGTTGTGATTCTTACAGTTATTGTGAATACACAATAACTGTAACAGTCAAAAATGTGAATGAATTAATTTATTTTCTTCATTGTTTACTTACTGTATGTGTGACCAACTTCTGGAAACTAAATATTCTTGAGCATCTATAGTTATGAAGAATTGTCAAATCAGTGTATCGACTGAAGAAATTCTCGGACTAAAACATGTCACACCAATTGATTAGTTGGGGGGCGTGGCAAAAGCTCTCAAAACTATTATGTATCTTTATGTTTCTGACCCAAACTGCACTCACAAGACACAACAGCATGAGAGTTCATGCAAAAACAACTATTTATGCAGAAAAAAGTAGGAATCAATATATTTATATAAAGACAGATTAAACCTGTGAATCATGAGTTTGGTCTGCTTTTTATATACAACTACCAAAAAATCCCAGATCTTCAGCATACTCCCTTGCTCATTAACTTCTCACTCTGCTTGTCCCATATAAATCCCATATAAAGCCTTATAATATAAATAAAATAATTAGTCAACCAATTCAAATTTGGTCAACTAAGACACCATCAACCAAACGACTTAAAGCCTACAGCCCAACATGACACCCAAACTTTCAATTTGCACTGAAGCCCTCTTATACTGTAGTTTAAAAGAGTAGCATATTGTGCCAGCCTACCCTGTACGTAGTGGTTAATGACTTTAGAGGCCACTTGTTTGAACCCTTCACCCTTCATTCTACTGCCTCCATTGTATATGATGAATAATGGAGCAGGGGCCCAGCTGACTAACGACACAAGGCAAGTCATCTCCAGGCCAACCCTCAGTCACAGACACACATGTTAAGGCAAGCACTGGAGCGGTGGACACTGCTCATTGTGAGGTCAAATGTGCAAAGAGAGAAAGGGAGAGAGTGAAGAAAGGCAGAATGATTACTCGTGTGGTACAGCGGTAGTTAGGTTCTTCACTGATCTGAGGCAGTAGCATTGGGGTGACATGCAGGGAGCGAGAGCTATAATCTCCTTAACTGACCCTAAAAACTGAAAACCAGGACACAATATCCTTACTCCTTCAGTGTAAGTTGTAAATTGGACAATAGGGGTTGCCATTTGCTTCTTATTTTGATTGTGAAATAACTACTAAATTTGCAAGTTCAGTTGATGCTTAATAAATTAATTAAGGACCACCAGTATCTAGGGTTGTCAAAAGTATCAGAAATCAGATGCTAATCAATACTAAAACTAGTATTGTACTAGTAAGTCCATCTCCAACATGTTAGTGCCATATGAACCATCACATACTCTGAGGACTTCAGGGACCGGCCTCCTGCTGGTGCCCAGAGTCAGGACTATACATGGAGAATCAGCATTTCAGTTTTATGCAGCTAAGACCTGGAACAGTCTTCCTGAAGATGTGAGACAGGCCTCAACTTTGACAATGTTTAAATCCAGGCTCAAAACACTTCTGTTTATCTGTGCATGTGACTGAAATGTTTTTATTCTGCACTCTTCTGTTTTAATGCTAATTTTATGATGGTTATTTATGTTTTGGTTTGTGTGATTTTAATGTCTTTCTTATTCTGTAAAGCACTTTGAATTACTTTATGTACAAATTGTGCTATACAAATAGACTTGCATTGCCTGTTGAAACTACAAATTGAAAAATCCTGAGCCCTTTGATGAATTAAAGTCTGTGTAAGAGATTTCCACTTGCAAATTACACTTTTGAGTGACAAATTTCGACACTATCTCATATTCAGTCACCCTGTTCACAAGGTTATGGTGTTAAAGCTCTTGCAGCCTGAGGAGTGGCAGCAGACTATTGTAGTAAGAGTACAGTGACTATAAGCCCCTAACTGACCCTGCTCCCTTTCTGTCACTCCAAAAATCATATCATATTACATTACATAAACTGGACATCGATAACCAACGAGAAAACCAGCTTCCATGTAATTTTTACTTGTTTTTGACGGCGCTGTCCCTGGTGCTGAAATTAAGAGATGATGTTGCCACACTACCTGATAATGTCGTCGTTGTGTCCCAGGAAGAATTTCTGCTTGTGTTCCCTGGTGTTGTACACGACTCCCACACCGGCCACAAAATAGACGATTTCCTTTGCAGCGGTGTAGTACAGGTTGTTGCGGCACTGATGTCCCCGGTATCCGTACACCCACTCCAGTCTCAGGTGGCAATTGGGAGCAGTCCTGTCAGCCATGTCCGCACTTCCGCGTGTCTCTCTCCGTCGGTCAACCCCTACCTAGGTTTGCCTATAAAGTGTCATTCGCCAAAAAGGATTTATTCTAAACCCGTGTGTGCCATCGGTTCGATCGGCTGCATATCCGTCACTTCCTACCCGCGTTGAAACTGGACATTTTGGAGTTTCGCGTGCAGTAGTAGTCTCCGGCGTGTGGTCAAGTAAAAAGCTCCTACGTGGCCCTGGTAGAAGCACACGTCTACGCTGCGATCTTCATTTTGTGAATCTACTTCAGCCGCAGGTTAACGGGCTCCTTCAGCACAGGTCAAAGCTCCTGTCAAATCCTACAAAGATGGAGCTGCGCTGTTGTTCCTCATGCCCCGCCCACAGTGATGACAGAACAGCCTACGTCCAATCATGTACGTTTACATAGCCTCGTGCCAGAAATTGGGCATGAGTTTTATTTTTTTTAATTATTATTATTATTAAATCTTTTTGTAACATTTTAACGTCTATGTGTGGCTTATACATATATATATTTTTTAAATTTCATGTTATTTTAAAGAGGAAGTCAGCGTATCGACATAGGACCGCCCCTCTTGCCGTTGCTTGGTAACACGAAAGCGTTACTCGCCATCATCCCTCCGCTTGTTCTCAGCATTCTAAGAATCCAGAAACAACCTGAAGACATGGAGGTGTCGATGGACCCTTTGTTCCTGGCTTGGAGCTATTGTAGGAGACGAAAGTTCCAGCAATGTGCAGATATCTGTACAAAAATATTACAAGACGGCCCATACGATCAGGTATATGTAGCCTAGTTAGCCTAGCATGCTAGCCACTATGTGCAGCACTAATCCTGATTAGCAGTGATCATCGTTTTGCATAGACAGGTATATAAAGTTGAATTGTGTTGTGTATTTAATATTCCATAGCTGTATGTTAAATGTTGTGTTAAAGTCTTCTATTGAATTTATCAGCTTCCTACTGTTTTCTTCTGTTCTTTTACCCTTCATCTCACTATTTTTCTTTATACCACTTTTGCTGTATTAAGGATTCATCAGTGTTTATTTCAGAGGTACTAACATCTGCATAATTTTCATACACATATTTATCTTTTCCTCATCCTTTAAATATAACATTTCTTCTGTCATAAAAAGCAAGTGAGTAGATTTGTTTCCTTCATAGGCTGCTTGGAGTCTGAAAACCCGTGCTCTAACAGAGATGGTCTACATAGATGAAGTTGAAGTTGATGAAGAGGGAATTGCTGAGATGTTGCTAGATGAGAACTCCATTGCTCAAGTGGCACGTAAGCTATATATTTATTTGACCTTAAACCGATTGAATGTAACTGCACTTTTTTCTACATTTCCCAAGGCCCTGGTACTTCAATGAGACTCCCTGGAACAAGTCAGGGTGGAGGGCCAACCCCTGCTGTCAGGTACATACTTTTTTAATATCGCCATAATCTGCTATTATTTTCATAAATCAAAACATTTTTACTAAAACAAATGCAGGCCAATGACACAGTCTGGACGTCCCATCACTGGGTTTGTGAGACCGAGCACTCAGTCAGGCCGCCCTGGGACAATGGAGCAGGCTATTAAGACCCCCCGCACAGCAAGCACTGCTCGTCCTGTCACTAGTTCTTCTGGACGATTCATACGTCTGGGAACAGTTAAGTCATGTACATTTATATTTATATTTTTGTACACAAGTCACAGAATACTTTGACATGGTTAGTATGTTGGTTCATTCCCTAGGCTTCAATGATAACAAATCCAGATGGACCATTTATAAATCTTTCAAGACTTAACCTGGCCAAGTATTCCCAAAAACCTAACTTATCAAGGGTAAAGACATTAAGAACATAATTAGAACTATGATGTTTTAAGCATGTTTGAGTAACAAAATATTTTCTTTACAGACATTGTTTGAATACATCTTTCATCATGAAAATGACATAAAAAATGTAGGTAGTGTTCTGATACATACTGCTCAGTGGGAGTGGGGTATAAACAGTAACATAAACATATGTTTATTTTTTTCTGTAGGCCTTAGATTTGGCTGCGCAGGCAACTGAGCATGCCCAGTTCAAAGACTGGTGGTGGAAGGTTCAGTTGGGAAAATGCTACTACAGGTAACACTCAGTAATTCATTACAACAATAAAGTTTTGTTGTACCAGTTTTTAATATTAAAATATTACTTTTGCAGACTTGGCTTATATCGAGAAGCAGAAAAACAATTTAGATCTGCACTTAATCATCAGGAGGTTGTAGATACCTACCTTTATCTTGCAAAGGTAAAGATGCAATTTTATAACAGCACTGACCTTTGTATATACTGTTAGTATACTAGATACAGATAAAATCTAAACAATTTTTATAAAAAGGTGTATCAGCGTTTGGATCAACCAATTACGGCACTTAACCTGTTTAAACAAGGCCTAGACCATTTTCCTGGGGAGGTCACGCTTTTAACAGGAATTGCTCGTATACATGAGGTATGTCATAATCATCAAAATTTCTCTTTTGCGTTTTTTTTTTTAAAAACATTTACATTTTACGTCCTATATTTCAAAATTTTCTAATGTCCTATGCACTTTCTTACTGTAAGGAGATGAATAACATTACATCAGCTACAGAATACTATAAAGATGTGCTGAAGCAGGACAACACCCATGTTGAGGCAATAGCTTGTATTGGCAGTAATCATTTCTACACTGATCAGCCTGAAATTGCCTTGCGGTTTTACAGGTCAGTAAATATCATGGGAAATTTAAAATCAAAATACAGCAATAAGTTACATTTTAATATATTTTTCTAGACGTCTTCTCCAGATGGGTGTATATAATTGCCAGCTGTACAACAACCTGGGCCTGTGCTGCTTCTATGCTCAGCAGTATGACATGACCTTGTCGTCATTTGAAAGGGCTTTGTCTTTGGTAACCAATGATGAAGAGCAAGCTGATGTCTGGTATAACATTGGACACGTTGCTGTGGTGAGTCGGTTCTCCAGATACCTTCAAAAAACTGCTTTACTGTGTTGGTTATTTTGGTTGTTTTATGCCTTAAATCACTTTATGTTTATTATATTTACAGGGAATAGGGGATGTCACCTTGGCTTACCAGTGTTTTAAACTGGCACTTGCTTTTAATAATGATCATGCTGAAGCCTACAACAACCTTGCTGTGTTGGAGTTGCGCAAAGGCCGTGTTGAACAAGTGAGCTAACAAACTCAGTCTTTAATCAATTAATGTGTCTGACTAAACCCAATGCTTGATGCTACTGCACTAAGTTGTCTTACTGTATTTTCCATATTACTAGCATCTACAGTAAATATCTGTTGTACTCTCTGTGAACATATACAATATGATCAATTCATTTACTTTCAATTATGCTGTGAACAATGCAGAGTAAGGCCTTTCTCCAAACCGCTGCATCAATGGCACCTCATATGTATGAGCCTCATTTCAACCTCTCTATTCTCTCTGAAAAGGTAATTATTTCTTTCAAAAACAAAGACACCGCATTTTCATGTTATGGTCAACCTAAGTTAAAAGAATGCCTCACTGTGTTTGTAGATTGGTGATCTACAAAGCAGCTACATAGCAGCTCAGAAGTCTGAGGATGCTTTTCCAGAACATGTGGACACACAGCAGCTCCTGAAACAACTGAGGGAGCACTTTGCAGCACTGTGAGCCTCATTATGGCAGGATCAGGTATACTGATATTGTCATGAATATAGCTGCCCACCTGGTCTTAGCTGTGCATTTCACTTGTTTCTCTGACACAGGTATCATTTTGTTTATTTCTTCAGTTTGTTTTTGAACTCTGTGACCTGTAAAAGTCAACATAATTACGAAATATTGTCATCACATTCACAAAAATGGCAAAAATCTATTTTATTTAAGACTTTTAAATGTATTTTTATGTAAGAGCAACACAATTGTGTCCATGGACAAACATATTTATTATAATAAACATATCATTTAACATTAATTTTATAGTTAACTTATAAAACTCATCTGTATTTTATATAACAAACATTGTCTAAATGTGTCTTTATAAAAACATGAGAATTTTCAAATGTTCCTATTTGACTAATCAAATATGCGGTACTTTTTCACAAATCCATTTTAAAACGTGAGTGCAGGGGGCATCATTCCAGCTCTTGAATGGGCTTTTCCTTGCACTGGGGTAGACAGCAGCACAATCTTCATTTCCCTGATTGTTTGGCTCTCCGAAGTTCCAAAAACTAAAACAGATAGATTTCAGTGAAGTGCTCATGAATTCAGTAAAGCACAAGTCATTGTGTTAGCTTAGTTACCCCTCAGTGAGTTGTGTTCCATCCAACCATTTCCATATCCCCTCTTCCTCCACATCTCGCGCTCCAATCCAAAAGCCACTGGCAGAGTATTGAATTGATGGGTTGTGAAGAGATGTGATTAAAGTATGAATTGCCAGCTGAAGAAAAATAATAGATTATTAAATAAATGATTCAATTTTGCTCTAATAATGATGACTAAAAGATGATGAGTCACCTGTTTTTCTCTGCTGTTTATTTTTACCAAATCAGCGCCAAAATTCTTGCAGTAATCCCGACTTTGCTCCCATGTTCTGTGTGATATATCCTCGGAGAAAGGGATGTAGTAGCAAACAGAGTCGATCAAATTCCATCCTGGTAAACAGTGTCTGCAGCCGTCCTCTGTTAACAAAAGAAAGGATTTAATAATAATTTGAAGGTGGTATTATCAGTTTTAGTATCAAATGTACTCACTAAGTAAAGGTATGTGAGATTTCAGCCCTGTGATGAGCGACAGAATTTTGTCTGACTCTTTCTGATAATCCTCATTTCTTGACTTCTGGTGCTCAAGTGTCCATATGGTCATCCGCTGGAGACTGGCCTCTTTTGCCAACTCCTTCTTCATTTCAATCTCTCTGTTAATTGCAATTGTGTAAGCTTGTTGTAACTTGGCAACTTCAGTGTTAATATCCTTTACAATGCGCTCTCCATCAGTCAGATTTCGGTCTGTTAGAAATATGCAAAGCTAAAAATCAAATCTATTAAATAACTGCTCCTACTAATACTAATCGTGTTTGACTTACAGTAGATGCCCAAACCAATGTCAACGGAAAGTAGGATGACAGCCAGTACAGAGAGAAACACGGTTAACATTTTTTGATGGTTCACAAGTGAATCAAGCCTCCCCATGGATAGTGACACTTTACAAAGAGAGAAAGATATTTTTGCACCAGTGAGGCAGGTTTACAATTCAGTGGTATACTCCAGACTCAATCATGTTCTAATTTGGACAGATTACATAACTATTTTGCCAGTGTATTTTACCTTGTTGTTCATCTTGGTTGGCAGTGAAAGAGAGGTCATCTCTTAAGTCTTCTGGATAAACCAGTTTGTTGTATGTTGCATCCTCCATTTTGGCTTTTCAGTCCGTGTGCATGTGTGTTCGAGGACAAGGACATTGCTCTCCCTGTATTCTGCTGTGTTTACTCACATTACAAACCAGTTAAATATTCACAGAACTTACAGGAAATGCCATATCAAACTCCAGTTAGTCAACAAACATCAATGACACCATAATGATTTTTAAAGCACATTTATTAACATTGATAAATATTTTTTTATTAAAGGTTCTATATCATGCAAAATGGATTACTGTGATTTTTTTTTTTTAGCCATGTTAGAATGTTGTTACTTCATTAAAAACATACCTGAAGATGTATTTTGTTTCATTTACACATTTGAGTAATCCTGCATTATTAGTCGGTCTACATATATGCAAAGATCAAAATGCTCTGTTCCACCTTGTGATGTCATGTAGTGGTAATTTTCAAGTTAACAGCTACCTTTTACAGTTTCTTTATTAGAGACTGGAAATTCCAGGGGTTAATAATCCAAATGATTCTAGTGAAGGTGTATGGAGTTCAAAAACACAGAGGAGCACTTCATCACAAGGTGGAGCGGAGTGTTTTCTGTTTGAGAAAATATGCAGGGTTTGTAAAACATGTGTGACTGAATCAAAACAAAACTCCAGGTATATTTTTGGTGAGGAAACGACATTATAACATAGATCAGAAAATAGCATAATATGGTTTCAGTAAGTTTCAGCATTGATATACTTATTTTATTGTTGCACGCATCTCTACCTTGGCTCCATCTCACATATCCAGCTCAACTCATCATTCTCACAGTTTCTATTATACCATAATTTCCTAGACAAAATATTGCGACCAAAGGCAGCACAATGTCTAGGCAGATTTTCTACATTGCTGGGCTCATCTGTTTGCCAGTACCTGTAACAGATCACATACAGAGTGAATGGCAGTAATGCATGTATTCGTAAAATTAATTATTCTGTACAGTGTTGGCTTACATTGTAGTGTTTTCAGTGGCATTGTTCACCCAGACCCACGCTCCATGTGTCACATTATCAGAGAGTCCGATCCAGGATCCCATTTTCCACATAGGCCCGGTACCGATTATTTTTGGGTAGTTGTTGTTGATTGCTATCTATGAGGGAACAAGAAATAATTACTGGTGGACATAATGGGCACTGTGTATAGACTGGGTTCATGTCCTGTTCTTTTATGTCCATAGTAGGGCATAGGGCAGCAGGTCAGAATTCTGTGATGAAATTTGGCAGGTTGCAGATTTGTTGACCTTGTTTAGGGTTAATATCTCTGTATTTACTGAAACAAAAACTAGCACAAATTTCAATATCTGTCAGGATAGACAAAGTGGTGCCATTATTAAAGGTTTTATATTACACAGAATGGATTCTTGTGAGCTTTAAGCCATGTTAAAATATTGTTAGCTCATTAAAACATACCCGTTCATACCTCATTCGCACATGTTTGAGTAATCCTGGATTATTAGTCTGTCTACATCTCCAAAGCTCAAAATGCTCTGTACCACCTTGTGATGTCATGTAGTGATAGTTTTCAAGGTAAGAGCTCCTTTTACCTTTTGTTTAGAAGGCTATGTTACAATGTTAGAAACAACATTATAACGTAGATCAGAAAATGGCATAATATAACTCCTTTAAACCCCAAATACAAAATTTACTCAATTCTAAGATTTTGTGGAGCCATTCCCTATTTGTTAAATCTCCCATAGAGTTATTTTGGCTTCCTCTGAAATTATGACATCATCAAGTTTGAGAATGCGAAAGCATACTATATCATACTATATCAGCATTAGCATTTGTAGTCATTAAAATTACCTGTTCATCCATGCTATTGATCACCAGCAGGTCACCTCCTCGCCTGATACAGTCTGCCCTGCTGTCAGCCCAGTTCTTTTTAGAGTTGGATGAAGAAAAAGAGTAATAATAGCATGACATTTTGGAAAAAATCCATCCAAGAGGGCATTTGCCACAGTTGGTCTCTGTTGTAAAGACATACAGAATTTAAAAGAGATTAAATATTTTTAGTTTTCATTTAAGTCATTCTTAGTCTTACCTAATATAGTCCTGTTGTTCTCCAGTTGTGTTTTCTCCGCTCTCAGTACCAGGATGTGACTCTGCAGGCTGTCAGTGACAGCCTGGAGTTGTTTGATTTGAATTTTCATCTTCATGTGATTTCTGCGTTGATTCTCCAGCTCCTTCGGAGCGGCCAACTTCTCTTTGATCACATTGGTTTGGTTACGAAGAAAGTTCCTCTCAATGATGAGTGGGGTAAGGGCAGAATTGGAGGCCTGCTCGAAATCTTTGACCTTGGCACCTGTATGTAATGTATTGCCATTTGTTTTTTCACTTTTTTATGAAAAATACCCTTTCTAGTGTCACATGTTATACTTTGGGATTGTGAAGTATCTTTCACAATGACATACCGAGTATTTACCCTCCAACCCTCCCTATTGTGGGAACTGAGCAAAGCACATAACCTTGTGAGGCCCCATTCAAATATCTGAATCAATTTTGGTGTATTATTTTTATGTTTTACACTAATTAGGTAGTTATTAATCAATACAGGTGTTTTGAGAATCGGGTGGCCTTGCTCAAATTGTATTGGCTAAATTTCAAATTCTTGATGCCTTCAAGATAGATTTGAACATGACCCACACAAATGTGCAGAGTTTATTAAAATGTAGTATACATAAATTTACTCACAGTACATGCCCAAGGCCAATGCAGCTATCAACAGGGCAGTGTCGAGTAGGGTCAAGCATAGTAACACCACACGGTATAGTGGAAATCCAAAAACAACTCCTGCGGCCACACAAAAGCACATAAAATCTCAACTCGCTTGAAAAGTGAAATTTGAATGCCTACCTTTTCTAAATTTCTTGTGCTGAAAATTTGATTTTCTACTGGTGGTTAAATCCTTGGTAATTCTTTGTTCAAGAGACATGTCCTGGTCACACTCAGAATCCATGATACTGAAGGTAACTGCTATTGATCTGTTTGTTCACAGCTCAAGGCTCAAGCAACATATGTCATTATGTCAAAATAGATTCTTTTTATGCATATGAGAGGTGCTTTAACTGAAAATGTTACTTTTTGAGCTTCAAAAACCTAAAAAAATATATATATATTGTGGTAAAGGAACTGTAAGATTTAGATTTTAGAATTCATAAACTTGTATCCCCAGAGGTAAAAATTTCAATGCACCTACAATTATAATGCAGGTTTATTCTTAATTACAAAACACCAGGCATGATGTCCCATTTATTTATGTTATAATTTGGAGTTTTTCTCTTTTCTCTTTGTTTTGAATCCTCACTACCTAAACCCCAGCACCTGGAGTCATTAACCAGTGCTAGTTCAGCCTATGAATAAATTCCATAGTTCTGAGCTTTCACATGAGGCATGGCCAGTCCATATCCAGAGAATGAGAAAAACTTGATGGTAGTTTCTTTTAAAACGTTGTAAGTGCAGGTTATATACAGTCTCTTTAAGTTGTCTTACAAATGTCATATACCATATCATATCATCATTTTTACTGTAGCCATGGTGCTGATTTGCATTCTCTACTATTAACAGCAGAGAGCATCAGACATCCAATTCACTCTGGACAGTGAAACATTAATAACACAGATAATTGAAAAAAAAAAAAAATCTAAATCCCAAAGTACAAAGGAGATGATTCAAATTCACTGGACTGTTGCTGCCATCTAGTGGATAGGTCTACACACTACGTTTACAAACTTAGCAGTTTGTTGTGCACTGTTTTAGATATAAGATTTTAGATGGTTGTACAATATTTCTTTTAATGATATGATGGAGCCAAAAAAAAGTCGTTGTACACATTGTGGTGGATCAGGGCCTCTCATAATTTGAGTCAAATTTGGGTCACAAAATCTGTAAGACCTGTTTAGTTACAGACATATGGTTATTGTTTGTTACTCCTGAACAATCAAGATTATTCTAGACATCACTTTCGTTTCATGTATCTAAAATGCGTCCGCATACCGGAAAAGGACATGCTCTTTCAAAATAAAACACCAAAGACCACGTTGTTGCGGTTTTATTCTGAATTGTTTAAGCAAGTTGGCTTCATATCCCGGTGTTAGCATTTTATTACTTCACATCCGTGCATCTACTTTTCTTGTATGCAGTGTGTGCAGTATTTTACCTTAAGTTTGTGTTGTTTTTAAGTGACATTTAGACATGACAGTGCTCGTGTGAACTTCGAGGCGTGCTGTGCTAAGCTGCGGGCGTTTCAGGATACACGCCTTTATGCTTTACTACAAGTTGTTTTGATACAGATATAATTGGGCCTATATCCGTGCTATTTCCAGCAAAAGCTCTTAACGGCAGGAAAATGTCACTGGAGGACTATGAGAGACACTTTGACTCTCTAAACTCGGAGCTGTGCGGCGGGTCGTTGGTGAGTGAGCGGTCCGCTGCGAGCTCGTTTAATGGCGAAGAGGAGAAGTTGCATTACATTCCGATCCGGATCCTCGGAAGGGGGGCGTTTGGTGAAGCCACATTATACAGGAGAACCGAGGTAAGTTTGGTCCCTGCACACTGTCCTAGAAGACATAACGCTATACTCCACGTGAAGCAGGGAGAGTTAATCCCTGTTGGTGGATCTAACTCCTTTATACAGCCTTGTTTTGAATGTTGGTGTGACCCCGACACTTGTGTTTCTGTGCCCCAGTGAGACATTCTTGAGTGAGAGCATGAACAATGCCTTCCCATCATGCATGGGGCTGATTGCTTGTCATCCAAAACAGTTTTTGTTGTTCAAATTTGTCTTCTTTTAATTGTAGGATAACTCCCTGGTGGTGTGGAAGGAGGTAGATCTTAACTCTCTGTCAGAAAAGGAGCGCAGGGATGTGATGAATGAAATAAGCATCCTCTCCATCTTGGAGCACAACAACATCATTGCCTATTTCAATCACTTTATAGATAAAAACACCTTACTCATTGAGTTGGAATATTGTAATGGTAAATATTGTACTTTGGGGTACTTTTTGCTTTCCTTTAACTGACGTTACTGATTCATTGGTATTACAGGAGGAAATCTTTATGATAAAATCGTTCAACAAAAAGGAAAGCTGTTCAGTGAGGAGGTATGATGAGTCCTTTCTGTCACCACATTAACTTTGTAGCCACAATAATATCTCACATTTTCTTTTCTTTAGGTGGTCATATGGTATTTATATCAGATTGCCTCAGCTGTGGCTCACATTCACAAAGCAGGAGTCCTACATAGGTAATTTCTGCTTTATTTACCAATGGAAATAACTATTTGTAAGGAGACATGTTATGAATTGATGTATATTTATTCATATTTTCTTGCAGAGATATCAAAACTTTGAACATTTTCCTGACTAAAACTGACCTGATCAAGCTGGGAGACTATGGTCTTGCCAAAAAACTAGACTCAGAATTTTCAATGGCAGAGACGGTACATATTAAATATAGTATATTTTATAATCTCTATTCTTCAAGGTATTGTTGCATTACCAAGCAATGTTAGCCATTTCATATCAGCTAGACAGCCACTACATTGCATATTTGATGGTTATGTGTTTTTTTTTTTTTCTGCATTCTGATTACAGTGTGTGGGAACACCATATTACATGTCACCTGAGCTGTGCCAAGGAGCAAAGTATAACTTTAAATCAGACATCTGGGCCATGGGCTGTGTTCTTTATGAAGTCCTGACCCTGACAAGAACATTTGATGCTACGGTATTATTTCTCTTTTCAAGAAAAATCATAAATCTCTGCATACACATTCATGTAAAATTTTGTTTGTTGTGTCTTTTTTATTATTTATTATAGAACCCTCTTAACTTATGTGTAAAAATAGTTCAAGGCAACTGGACTATGGAAGTAAACTCTGATGTTTATTCATCAAAACTGATTGATGTGGTTTACCAATGTCTTGATCAAGTAAGTACAATCCTTTTGTATTTATAGACGCCATATAGACTGTGTCTTGCAATGAAGGGCCTATGTAAAAACATTTTTACTTTGTAGGATCCATCAAAGAGGCCCACTGCTGATCAGGTTCTGGACCAACCTTTCATTTTGTGCTGCAGACCGTAAGTTAACAAACAATAATTGTCCCATTTAAAGCATCCTTTCTTTAGTATAAAACTGTGACTTTATTTCAGGGAACTTGAGGAGCGTGTTGCACTCCTAAATTCTGCAATGAAGAAACCAAAGTATGTTTTTGCTTTTACTTTGATCTACCATTGACCATAACATGGTTACCATCAAATTTTTCTTGTAGGTTAAGCACAGTAACTGAGACCCCTGTTGCTATAGTAACAACACGATCCAGGGAGGTGTACTTTTGGGGTGGAGGAAAGTTTACTCCCCAGAAATTAGATGCGTTTAAAGGGGGCAGTGGAGCCCAGCACGTGTGCGCAGGAGAGAGTCATTTTGCAGTTGTGACAGTAGAGAAGGAGCTATACACCTGGGCTGTGAGTATCACTGTCAAACGTCACTGAAACACAGCTGCCTTTGTGGATCGCTGCAACAAATTACTACTATCTCTTCAGAATGTCCAAGGTGGGGCTAAAATGGTGGGGCAACTTGGACATGGAGACCAGGCTTCATACCGACAGCCTAAGAAAGTAGAAAAGCTTCAGGGAAAGGCTGTGCGTCAGGTGGCATGTGGAGCTGACTTCACTGCCTGTGTCACTGGTAAGTTCCTGCGTACCTGGACCAATCTTTACATTTCACTTTGGGTCACTGGGGATCACTGTAAATAATGTGAATAATCTGAATAATCTTCACTTCTAGATGAGGACCAGATGTACATGTTTGGCTCAGACTACTATGGCTGCATTGGTGTGGAGGGGGAGATGGGCATGGAGGTGCTGGAGCCAGTGCTGTTGGAGTTCTTTGAGGAGCGCCCTGTTCGACAGGTGTCATGTGGAGACAACCATGTGGTCGTCTTGACCCATTATGGAGCCATCTACTCCTGGGGCTGTGGAGAGTATGGTACAAACTATTGTTGTATGTCACCTTTTTAGGAGGGTGTAATGCCATATTTTTGTAGTGGCAGCAAGTGGCCAGAAGATGGAGACAGTAATCTCGCAATAGCAAAATAATGTAGCTTTCAATCCATTTGTGTGTGTGTGTATTCAAAATTTTCTGCAACAATTCTAAAACAAGATTTTTATGCACCGTCCCACCTCCACCACAAACAAACCATTTTAAATTGCATTACAGAGAGGAAAATACACAAAAATAACAATACAAATGTTTTACCATAATTTTCATAAAGAACCACAATAACACAAATGGCATTACCGGTAATTACTTTTATACTTCTAAATTCATTAAAAATGTAGATTGTATCTAATGGCTCCCATGTTTCAAGCTGATTTCCTTCATTATTAGCTATCACTAGCTGCTATTTATTTCTAATGATATACAGTCTTGTTCATGAGTGCGCCAGTCATAATGCATAGACTGTCAGTTTTTTATTAGTATTACTCTTTTTATTATAATACAAAGTCACTGAATTGATGATTGCATTTTACCCTGTGGTACAGGACGTCTTGGCCTTGAATGTGAGGATGACTTCTCGTCTCCAATGCAAGTAAGGAAATATGCATTATATTTATTTGTTCAATTTATTTGTTATTTATGTGTCGTTTAGGATCATAAAAAGTGAACATTTTGAATTCCTTTCTAGGTGGAGCTACCCAAAGGAGCCACAATGTCATCTGTGTCATGTGGGAGTGATGGAACCTTCTTTTTGACAGACACAGGAAAAGTCCTAGCCTGTGGAAACAATGAATTTAACAAGCTGGGCCTTAACCAGGGCTACTCTGGTATAAAGAACCATCCTGGAGAGGTAGATCTTGAACAACACATAGAAGTACATTCATTTGATATTCTGAAGTAAGACTTTGTTTGATTCAGGGCTTCCAGGGAATCCCATACATAACCACCTTGACACTGGTAAAGCAATTGTCACGGTTTAAAATTCAGACCATTGCTCCAGGAAAAAGCCACACTGCTGCTATTGATGGTATAACAGTAAATCGACTTAGAATGTAACATAATTGTAAAAGTGTGTTGCATAATTTTGTTCCTTTTCAGAGCGTGGGCGGCTGATGACATTTGGTTGCAACAAGTATGGACAGCTAGGTGTAAAGGACTTTAAAAAGCATCAGGGTGTTCAAATTCTAGTGGGGCCTTTTGGAGGAAAGATAGTGACCAAAGTGTCCTGTGGTGATGGGTTCACCATCGCTGCCACTGATGGTAAGCTTACTGCCCACCATACAAGGCTTTAGATTTTGAATCAGAGCATAAGGCTATATATTGGATATTTTTTGGCAGACAACCATATTTTTGCATGGGGAAATGCTGGAAACGGACGACTTGGAATGCCTGCAGATAAAGGCTTTGGTTCAGAGGTGTGCCCTGCCATGCCAAGGCCTATTTTTGGATCTCTTCATCATGTACCAGATTTGTCTTGTCGTGGCTGGCATACAATTATCATAATGGGTTTGTATTGTTTTATTGTTTTTTACCTTTTCATCCATTCCACACCTTAAAATGTCTAATTTAATTTACAGAAAAAGTACTGAACTCTAAGACAATCCGTTCAAACAGCAGTGGCCTTTCAATTGGTAGCGGTAAATACTGTTACATATTGTTACATATGTTGATTGCCATTGCACCCATAAAACATTTACATTTTACTCCAGGTATTGGTCACGGAGCCTCCACATCCACAGTGGATCTGGATATAGAGGTAGGCTCTGACACAGAGAGTCGTGACGCAGGCCTTGGTGGGACTGTAGAAATTGAGACTGATGAGCCTTTCTTGGAAACACCAATGATGTCAAGGACATCTGGGGACAGCTCCTGTCCTCTGTGGCTTAGAAAGGTTTGTCAGCATTGTTTTACATGCAGTACAGTCAAATATTTTTTGTGCTTCGAAACACGACATTTCAAATGTGGACAGGTGCTGACTGTCACTAATTATGTGTGTGTATTATTAGGAGCTAGAAGATGCAGAGTTCATCCCAATGCCTGATGATCCTATGCAGTCTATTCCAAGCCAGTGTTCATCTTTCTCAGAGAGTGTCACCCTGCCTTATGAAGAGCTGAAAGAGCTCAAGGCTGCTGCAGCTGCGCTTAACACCAAAAAAGAACTACCAGTAATGGCCATTTTAGTCTTTTTTGCATTTGTGAATTCAGGTATGAAAAAATTACATAAGTAAACATTAATATGAAATGCAATTATTTCTTTACAGACAATGCGTATGAGCTCTGGCAGGATAAATGGATTGGAAGAAGCTGATTTGTGTAGAAGAGGAGAATGCAAAGCTAGTTGTGAGGTTACACAGGTATTCAAGTTATCATGATGTAATCAATTAAACAATCAGCATGGTGGTTAATGTTTCTTTTTTACAGCTGCGTGAGACAATGGCACAGCAAGACTTGAGGATACAAATGCTGGAAAAGCAGGTTAGATATTATAACAATGAAAGCGCTTGGAGTTGATCTTTTGGTGCACATGACAATAATGCTATCTTTTACTCTTTCTAGGTCAGCGAGCAGAAGAAGGAGAATGAGAGACTCTGGGCAGCAATTAGCCGTTTATCGCACCAAGGATATGACAGCAATGGCAACCACTCTGACCAAATGCCTAGGGATGGAGGAGGGAGAGTAGCAGGGTTAAAGAAACATGGAGGCAGGTCTGCTGGGGCTAGTGTTTGAGTTCATTCAATTTTTTTTGACAAAACCAGTTATGCTTATCATTACTCATGCAAGCATTTGGTATTGTTGTGCAGTGCCTCACATGTACCCTCACATGTAAGACAGCTGCCACAGGATCATAACTCGGCTGTTATGTGCAATTGCACAATACCTAGTTGTAAACAAAGGTAACAGATTTTAAATATGCAAGTGTTGGCTGGATTCAACATAAAAATATTTATCATGTAAGGGGAAAAACAAGACGGCTTTGACAATGCCGTAATAGGCTATATGAAATGTGCCTGTGTGATCGCTGTCTCAGTGATTACCCCCATTACCCCACAGAGTTGGGGTAATTGTATTTACAGAATATACACAGAAATATGTCCTTTTAGAAATCAAGGAGCATAGCCTACTCCTTGTCATGTCATTACAGCGCAGTAGTTGGATTACAGCGGTCTTGAAATGTGAACTGTATTTCATATTATAGTGCCAAATATGTTAAAGCCTCAGTACCAGTCATTGTGTCTGGACATTCATGATACACATTTTATTTAAAAGCATGCCTTATTTTATAAATTGTTAGGTGACACAAAACTACTGACTTTTTTACAGGTTATTTTACTGTTTAATGTAGGCTCCTTTTATTGATTTACAGTTGAAAGTCTGCTTAGAAAAGTTTGTTCTTGTGGACACATAAACAATGTATGGTCCTATAGACCTGCAGTCTTTGCATGCCGTATATTGTCTTATGTTTTTGCCTTATCTGCCTTGGGTACTGTCATACTGATACAAATACGTAAGCCATACTTTGCTACGACAATCCTATGCAAATGTGTGATTATTTTGTTTACAGTGAGTGTTGACATTAAAAATAATTTGTTGCTTTGTAAAAATAAAGTGGGATGTCAAGGTTACAAAACTTAATATTTGTGGAGAAATACTTTATTTTTCAAAATGTTTGTGGAAATATAACCATTATTGTGCCTTAACTGTTTGTAAATATATATTTGTTTATATTCTCTACCCCATTAAATGATTGAAATGTGTATATATATATACATATATATAGTTTGTCTCTTACTTGCTTTAAGCCTATCACTAAAGACACTGATTTATACTACAGCAGATTTGCACAAAAGTTGACAGCTTCACTTCTGACTTTTACTTTTTCTTCTTTTGCTGCTTTTTCCGTAGCACCTACAGAACAATCAAAGCGATATCCATTAGTGGCTTGCTGTCTGCAGACAGATTGCCTAATGTGGTTCAAGACATCTTACCTCAGGGGTTCTACTCCTGGTGTGTGTTTTCAAGAACTCCTCCATAGCTGATCCCTTGGTCCTATGCAGTAATGAGTTAAAGACCGGTCGCTTGGACTTTTTCACCTTTTTACAGATCTGCATATGCTTCTCTAGTCTATCTTGCATGAAATTTCGTTTACAGATACTGCATGGAAAAAGTTGGATGTTTATATCTGTGTTCTCAAGTTCAAGCTTCTGGGGTGGAGTAGAAGAATCATGTGGCAGAACATTTTCCTCATGCAGTGTTTTTTCTGCCATATCTCTGTCTCCTATAACCAACCTATGGCTAGATTTCTGTTGATTATGTGTCTGTTCACTCTTGACAGACTTTGCACTGCTTTCTTCCTTCTTTATTGTCAATGTTTCCCCTGCAGGCATCTTGTCCCACCGTTCAGTTTTCTTTGTTATTGTGTCTTGCCTGAGCTTGTATTGTTTGGGATTGTGTCTTTCAGTCAGCATTTCACTACTTCTCACTTCTGTCCTCTGCTTGGTTTTAGTATCAGTGTTTACATTTTCTTGTCGTCTCCCGTAATGTTTCTTCTCCACAGTCTGGTTGCCTCTATAAACATTAACACCAACATGATCAAGGTGAATCTTCTCCCGGAATGCATCTTCAAGTTTCAACAATTTCTTTTGTACCATCAGCTGTTTTTCTTGAATTTCTTTGGACATCTGTAGTTCTCCAGCAAGTAGCCTGGATGTGTCTTTGCCCAGTGATATGCGGTTGGGAGCATCTTCAGATTTCTTTTCTAAATGAAGGCCATGTGGGGTAGACTTTTTTTTGGGACAGACAGGCTTGGTTGGAAATGGTTTCTCTTCCATATCCCTTCTTTTGCCACTCAATTCGCTGTGTTTGGGTGTAAAATGGCTTTTGATTGTACCACTGCTTTCTTGAGGAAATTTGGCTGGCGAGTTCATGGTGCCAGGTTTGTCTTCCTTTAAAGTTAAACAATCCCCTATAACATGGAACACAACAAATTATTCATATTAACTTTGACATTTTACTTCATACCTAGAGGATAAATTGCAAACTAACTAACCTTCAATCCTTATAAATACACAGAATAACACCCGATGTTCAATGGCCTATATGGCTGGGTAACTAACTTTTTTATTTTAGCGTGGTAAACGTGGCCTGACTGCTAGTGTATATAATAATAAACTTTAAAATCTACGCTCAAACAACAAACACAAAAGCATTTGTTACTCACCGGTGTTAAAGGCTGAATATATGGGTGAAAAAACATAATTTTTAAGAGATAAACATCAAAGCCTCTATGTTTCGTGTCGTTGCTTAGAAACCGGCATCTCTCGTCTCTGATTGGTCCACAAAAAATAACTTCCGGTCTGTGCCAGAGGTCCCGTATGTTTCAAAAACGCAGCGATCGTCTGTTTATATTGCTGTTATTATACATCTTTGCAACTTTATCCAGGTAAACCATTCCACGTATTTAGATGTGATATCTAACAAAGTGTAAAGAACTTAGCTGGATGTTCTTAAGGGCTAGCGTTTGATCTCTTGCATAGACAGACTGTCCTGTAGCTAGCCAGGGTCGGTTTTCTAATGTTATTGTTCTTTTTTTTTTTTTTTTTTTTTTTTTTTTTTTTTTTTAGATCTACTATGTCAGATGAAGAACTTATTTCAGTGGACTATGAAATATTTGGCAAGGTGCAAGGTGTATTTTTTCGGAAATACACACAAGTGAGTTTCATGATAACAGATCAGGAGCAGTTCATTTAGTTTGAAGTTGAAATGCTAGCTAAATTATAAATAGGAGCGACCTGTTTTAGAGATGGAGAGTGATGTGTACAGTTTTGTTGTAGTATTGTGAAATCAGAGCATTTAAAGGTCCCATATTACGCAAAATTGACGCTTGTGAGCTTTGAGCCATGTTACAATGTTAACTCATCAAAAACATATCTGGAGTTGTGTTTTGTTTCATCCACACATGTTTGAGTAATCCTGCATTATTAGATAACCTCAAGTGAACTGCTTTGCTCTACAATACACTACAATAACCTTAGGTTTTGCCTTTTAAAATGTGTTTTGACTTTTGTTCATTTGCCACAGAAAGTCTCCGGTATTTTCTGGTGCACCAAGAAGCACAGAACACAAATGATTCTAGTGAAGGTGTATAGAGTTTAAAAATACAGCTGAGCGCTTCCCGCATTACTACTGAATGACATCACAAAGTGGAACTGAGGGTTTTCAGTTTGAGAGAAGAACACAGCATAAATATGCAGGATTTGTGTGTTAAACATGTGTGAATGAAACAAAACACAACTCCAGGTATGTTTTTGATGGGGATACAACATTATAACAGAGATTTTAAAAAAATGTATGCAATATAAGGTCTTTAAATTAATTACCACACCATAAAACTTGCATTATAACTAAAATCAGCATTTTAACAATATTCATTGTAGCTGTCTCCCATTGTTATTAAATATTTTTGCCATATAGAATGTTTCAATCACATTTGAAACTTGACCATAGAAAATAATGATCAATCCTCCTGGCCCTGTTCCTCTGCGTCTGTGACATCAACATATTCTAAAATCTGAACCACTAATATATTTTAGCATGAGAACATACTTACTTACAATTGTATTCCTTTGCATTATAAATATGGTTTCTACAGTTATCCTTTTATATTATGTCCTTAATTGAACCTAATACATCTGTCTTATTTTTCAGGCAGAGGGACGAAAGCTTGGTCTTGTAGGCTGGGTTCAAAATACAAGTGCCGGAACGGTTAAAGGACAGCTGCAAGGCCCAAAAAGCAAAGTGAAAGAAATGCAAGAATGGCTCAGATCTACTGGGAGCCCCAAGTCACACATAACAAAGGCAGAATTCAAGAATGAAAAAACTATTGAATGCTTGACTCACTCCTCATTTAACATTACTAAGTAACAAGCTACATCAAATATGTATTTCGACTACTTTGACCTTAAGCAGTTTTATTTATTAACTTATGAATTTTAATTACTCATTAGTACTCTAGGAATTAACAGGAAAAATAATTCCAGTATGAACTGATTTGGTTTCAAGTGTATGTTTTCTGGGAGATAGTGGAAATAAATCTGTGTGGTAGAAAAATTATTTTGTGTGCACTTTTACTGGCTAACTTATGACATTAATGATAACAAAAATCTACCTCAAACATATCTTAAAGGCCATTTTATAGATTGAATAAATTTAATCGCATTTCTCACTTATTCTTATCTGGACAATCTATTTCATAAATGTATTGTTTTTATGTTTATTTAAATTTTACATATAGATAAAGGTGAGCTTTATGTTGAAATGCTTGATTCAGAATAATTAAATGTCTTAATCTTATTAATTTATAAATCAATATATCTATTTTTTTTTTTTTAATTTATGAGAAAAAAGCAATACAGTACAAAACATAACAGGACTTGACAAGAGATAGAAACATGCAAAGGAGACAAAGAAACAGACAAGAAAATGATAAACAAACATGGTTCAAAGCATAGGGCAAGAAACAGGAATAAAACAATGATCAGAGCTTGGGGTGGGTTGAGAGGATGGGCTGCGGGCTTACAATGAGCTAATGTTTTATTATTGAGCAATTAAAATGAGTGAATATAGTTATTAGCTCTGAAGTTAAAACTAGTTTTTACATTCAGTTTCAAGGTTGAGTCTCCATTCTCTTTTATTTATTTTATTTCTTCTTTCCTCCCTTTGTTTTCTTTCCTTTCTTTTCTTTTTTTCCCCATCTTCCTTTTTGCTCTCATTTTTCTTTTTTCCCTTCTTCATTTTTCCCTTTTTCTCTGAATGAATAATTGGATAACCTTCCCCACCTCATTTCTGCCCTATACTCAAGCTAATTTGTGTGCGTGTGTGTGGGGCAGGTGATGGCCAAAGTGCATTAAAAGAAGGGCCTTTTACAAGTATAAAATATCTTTATCAAATTCAACGACACCTCTTCTTTTGTCCAGTAGGTTGCGCTGTTGCGGCTTCTCGTACAAAAACGTGCTGCGTCTCATTGGTCCTTCGCAACGGCACCACACGGCGGCAGCACTGTGTGATTTTGGCTAGCACGAACTTCCTGACCATCATTACGCGCTTTGTTGACTGTAAACAAATGGACCAGCTAAGTTGATGTCGTTTTTCTGTATATTTTACATTTCTTTTGTTATAAAATGCTCGACGACTTTGTGGACCCAGCTGCTCGACGTTGCGACTGACCGAGCTGGATTAATCAACTGTCACACGTCTGACGGTTTGCTAACTTGGTGAGAGTTTAGTGTGAGTAATGCATTAAAGATAAACCAAGAAAACTATGATCAAATGCTTACCCAAAGAGGTACAAGGGAAACTTCGCTCTGGTGTCGCCCTTCCCTCATTACAGCAATGTGTCGAGGAGCTTGTAGTAAACAGCATAGACGCAGGAGCTGTTTGTGTGGGCGTGAGAGTGGACATGGACGCCTTTAAAATCCAAGTTATCGACAATGGAAGAGGAATGAGCGCTGAAGATATTGGCTGCGTTGGAAACAGGTACTACACAAGCAAATGCAACTCCCTGGAGGACCTGGAGGATCTCAGGTTTTATGGCTTCAGGGGTGAGGCTCTTGCAAGCATCATCTCGTTCGCCACACTTGTTGAAATTTCATCCAGGACTAATGAATCTACGAAAACGCACGTTAAGATCTTCAGAGAAGGCACGGGCTTGGATGTGTTTGAAGCAGAGACGAACAGGCCTTCAGCAGGGACTACTGTCACAGTTTGTAACTATTTCCACAACATGCCAGTGCGCAGGAAGAGGATGGATGCTGTGCTCGAAAATGAGAGGATCAGGCAAAGAGTTGAAGCTATCTCTCTTATGCACCCATCTGTTTCTTTCACTCTAAAGAATGACTGCACAGGAGCCATGATAGTGCAGCTTCCCAAAGCCAGAAACACTTATTACAGGTTTGTGCAGATCCACAGTCTTGCTCGTGCGCAGAAACTGGGAGAATTAAACTACACCAGCGGGCAGTTTGAAGTCACAGGGTACATCGGCAAAGAAGGGCATTATAATAACAGCTTACAGTTTCTTTATGTCAATGAGAGACTACTGCTGAGGACACGGATACACAAGCTTCTCAATGGTCTCTTACGTAGACTGAGCTGCTTGAGTCAGAAAACTGACAGCCCAGAAAGCCACATTATGACCCGGAGTCCAAAGCTCAAACGTAGCCAAGACCTTTATGGAGTATTTATTGTTAATATTAAATGCCCTTACTCTGAATATGACATCTGTTTAGAGCCTGCCAAAACTCTAATTGAATTCAAAGACTGGGATGGAATTTTGCACTGCATTGAAGAGAGTGTAAAAGATTTCTTTAGGAGGGAGGATCTGGAAGCTGTGCTCTCCCAAGATGACCTGGAAAGTGAGTCTCCAAAAACAGACATTAATGGTACAAACCAAACCAATACAAACCCCGACGCAGATGTCTCTAGTAATTTTTCTAAAATGGATACTGGTATTGAAACAGTACTGTCATCTGAATGTGTTTATCGAAGCTACACTAACAAAGACGGTAATGAGATGGACTGCAAAGATGATGACAAGAATTTATCTACAAACAAGGAAGATTCAAAACAAAATTCAGAGCCATTTGGGGAGAGAAATTCAAGTGTACAGTCAATTAGTGGAAAAGAACAGAGCACATCTGATGAGAGATGCAGAACTGCAACTGAACAGCTTCCAAAAGAAACTATGAGTTCTGCATTACAGACTTCTAAACATGTACTAACAAATAATGCTGTGTCTACGGCATCTGAAGACAGTTTCATAAATACAAGGAAAGTCACTTTATCAGATCCCTTTGTTCATGAAAGCCTTCGAATTGAAAAACATTGTACAAATAGTGGATTTCAACAGGTAGAAACATCATTTGGAACTAAATGCAAAATATCACTAGGAACTAGCCAGAAAAGATCTTGGGAAGCAGTTTTTCAGAGACCTGCCCCCGTTAAAATTAGGAAAATAGTTTCTTCATCAAATATCTCTCAGTCTCTTGACCAATTTCGAAGAATTTATGATAAAACTTCTGAAAATCCTGAAGGCTCTAAATGTGAAAGTTTTATTAACAATAATCCAAACTGTGAAAAACATCAGCAAAATTTTGATTTTATAAATACTAAAGAGCCTGGGCACACCATCCACAGTCCACCAACTCTCACAGCTTTTACTAAATTAAAATCTGCTACTTGTTTGATCAAAGAGAAGATTTCCATAGCATCCAAGCTGTGCCAGTTAAGACAAAACAAAGAAGATCCTTGTATCACACAGTTTCCAACCACTGAGACCATTTCACTAGTCAATAATAGCATTTCTGGTGATTGTACTCAGAATAAAGACAATTCTTGCAACACCAAGGTCACGACTGAACCAGAGCCACCTCACATAGTCAGACCAGATCAGACCGAAGAGATACAGAAGACCACATCGGATGACTGGGTACCTCACTACGATTCATCTGTGGGAAAGACTGTGTATGTGAACAAAGTCACCGGGCTCAGCAGATGTGAAGAACCCTCAACAGAACAAGCAGAAATGCGTTGTACCTCAGATGTAACCAATATGGCCGTCAGTGTCTTGTCTGAAGCAGGTGAGTGAAACCCATTGCAAGAGACAGAGTAAACCGAGGCTAGTATTTCACAGTCTAACTTTTGAATGTAGGGATGGAATACATATGCTATCCCTTTCAAATGGATCTAGTGCTACCGTTTTTGCCCAAGTCCAGTTCAGAAAGAGTTTGTTGGTCAGGGCTTGATGAGCGAGGTATCTCAGTGACAGGTAGACACATATCCAAGAAAGGACAGTATGTACAGATTCAAATAATAATCACTTTATTTATTCTTATTTTCTAAAGGTGATGATGAGAACAGCAATTCTCTTTATTCAATGTACTCAAAATGGAATAATCCAGTGTTTGTCAGACCACCAAAGGTAAGCTGAATATGAAAGAGTACGTAACTTTTTAGTACTTAGAAGAACATAACATGGTTTATTGAGTACTTATTAACTACTGTATAATATAGTTAATAAATACTATAAAATATTGACTGTGAGCTGTGTTTGTACTAATAGGTCGGTGTAGACATTTCGTGTGGCCATGCAGATGGACTGACTGTAAAAGTCCACAACATTTTATTTCCATATCGATTCTCAAAAGCTATGATCCCCACAATGAAGGTCAGATGCAATATTTTTGAACATTATTTGCTATAAATTCATTCATTACTATACTGGTATGTTTTAGGTAATTAATCAAGTGGATAAGAAGTTTCTTGCATGTCTAATTAATACTACAGAAGACCTGGCTGATAGTACAAGTGAATCAGAGGGTGAGATTATTGCCTTGCATTACCTAACCAACTGGTATTTATACCAATCTATATATTTACTTTTTACAGAAGATCTATTTTGCTTTTCTTTGGGTATTTAGTACAAACATAGATTATTATTATATTATTATTTTAAACTGCAATATTCATCGAACACGAATTATTAACAGAAATAGGTCCAATGACTTCTGTTAAAAACTGAAAGGCTCCTTCAAGGTGGCATGGCACCGTAACATTTTATTTTACCTGTTTTTATTGTTAAAAACATTGCTTGATGATGTTTTTGAACCCAACATGTATAACCTGGTATCGTGTTTGAATAATTGAAAGTACAGAGAAGTGGGCAGGGATAGGAGGTAGATAAAAAATAAATAGTATGAATACTCAAGCCTCAAATGCAGGATAATGCAGGATTACCCAAACATACAGGAAGCAACGAACTAACTGAGTAAGCTAATGATGAGGCAACACCATTATAACATACTTAGAATCTCATAAATATCCCTTTTAAAAGCAGCAAACCTTTTGGTGCTCATGGATCAACATGCTGCACATGAACGTGTCCGACTTGAAAATCTCATAGCTGGTAAGAAATTAATACAGTTATTATATCTTCATTAAAAATATAAATAGCTGTAAACTGAATTGACAAATTTACTTAAAACCATAGATGCTTATGAAGATGGCTCAGATAGTCCAGGGGAAAAAAGGTTGTCCTCATCCATTATTTCACCTCCACTGGAAGTCAGCTTAGCCTTAGAAGAGCAAAGGATTCTTAGGTGAGACACAAAACAGCAAAACATCATTTACACAACCTAAAGATAGTGCTACCATTCTTATGACCCATCTTTCCCCAGGTCTTGTCAAGCACATTTACAGAATTTGGGACTGGAAATAACATTCTCACAGACAGAAGATTCCAGGATTTTCATAGGAAAGGTGCCACTGTGCTTTACAGAAAAGGATATGAATGAACGAAGACGGGGCAGACCTTCTGTAATCAAACTTTTAATAGAGGTACAGTTGGGGACAGTTTTGATTTTTCTGAATTGCATAACTGCATAACTCACTTGCTTTTGTATTTGCCAGGAGTATCTTCGAGAGCAAATTGAGGTAATCATAAAGTGCATGTAGTTGCATTATGTTGCTTTACCTGTGATTTACCATTATTTTTTTTTCCAGCTGCTCCGTTCAGCAGGTAGACTGAGAGCAACTTTGCCCCTCACTGTGCAGAAAGTGCTGGCATCTTTTGCGTGCCATGGTATGCTACTCCTTAGCTCCTTCTGAATATTTCTATTTAGTACATTCTTTACATGCATCATTTTATTATTTATCAGGTGCAATTAAATTTAATGACATCTTGAATAAAGATGAGTGCTTCAGCCTGGTAGCCTCTTTGTCAGCTTGCCAGCTGCCTTTCCAATGTGCTCACGGACGTCCGTCTATTGCACCGCTGGTGGACCTCCGTCACATAGACAAAGAGGAAAATGTATACAATATCATATTGCAAAATGTTGACAGACAGAAATGTTTGCAAATAACATAATTAATAACTTTTTTTCCTGCAGGGGTTACCAAGACCCAACCTACCAAAGCTCAGACGGATGTACAAAGCTTGGCAACTATGGAAATAGATAAGTTGATGTAATTTGTTGTTGTTGTTTTTTTTCAATTCAATGAAAGCGAAAAAGAGCAAATAATGGGTTCCAAGATTTACTTTGGATCCAGGCCATAAGCTCTAGTTATGCTTGACATTTTACTAGCCTATAGACATAATAACTCATGGAAATATCTAGAGTCGTGTCTTATGGTATGGACGTGTGGCCAAGAACCAAGGATGTTTTCCTGGTACTTCCACGTGACGTGTCGGCTCCCACACGTTCAGCATCTTCACATCACTGTCCAAGTTAATGCAGCATGTTTTACTTTTGTCCTGGTACTGGACAGGTCTTACGCTGTCCATATTGCGAAGTAAAATTACAGTACGTTTTGTATTCATCGAGACGTAGCTGAAGACTGAAGACGAGAACTCGCAAAGTTCCTTGACCTTGCAAGAAAATATTCATTTTTTGTAATGACCCGGGGACTTTGTCGTCGACCGATTTATGTTACAGATAAAAATGCACGCATACAGTATTGTCTAGTTGCCACTGAGAAGGATAAAAATAGATTCACGTTTCTCACATCATATTTTGTGAGCACGATATTTTTGTGAATGAAAAGTAAGGTGCCATTTTATGCTGTGAATCATTAAAATTTGATGAAATAAATATTATTTATTGACCAATCGTCTTGATGTAGCCTATATTTTAACATGTCGAGGATAAAAACATCTCTGTTCATCTGGAGCTGTAGGCCTATTGTTGACTGTGTACACCCCTCCCTCACTGGATGGTACAGTCTTGGTTCATTCATAAAATTCTAGCAGAGCATAAAAGGAGGGGCTTGCATTCTAGTCGTCCAGTTACCAGGTATATACCTGGAGGAGAACCCGTGCCGTTCTGCCACAGCATCATTGGATACTGATTAGGATTACATCTCTTCCGTTGTGTTCTATGAAGCCTCCGTCTGACATGGATGCTATGTCTCCCACCTGCCGACCAGACTCTCCTACCGGGACACTGGGCCAGAAGACGTTGGCGGATGCGGGCTCTCCATCCTCCTCATCTGAAAGCAACGCAAAGGTATTGTCTTCACGCACATGTTGGCCTGTACAGCGGTTTCTTACATGTACCCTTATAACCACTGGGGCACGCTTATGCTTTGTGTGGGGGATGGTTGCAGGATTGAAAAGGATTTCATATAGACAACTGCTTTCGTTTAATTTATTTTATAAATTGATTTGCACTATTTACGCACTTTCTCAAGCAAATATTTCGCTTACGAGTAATAATGGTCGATAACATCAGTGCGTGTGGTTTTGTTATGACTCCGACGTCCTGGGACCGAATGTGAGCGTGTCGATGCAGCGGTTCATTGAGAAAAATAAATCCATTCAGGAGACTCCACAGCAGCTCTGCGTCAGTGTTGACGTCAGAGACAATGATAAAGTCAAATATTGATCTGGAGAGGGCTATTTCTGGTTGGATATATTTCAAGAAAATGTAATTGGTTACATAGGAAATCCTCTGTCACACTACCTTATTGTTTAAAATAATGTGTTTAGACATAGCCTATGTAATAAATAGTTTACAGTGCTTCTGATTTTTTTTTTTCCCCTTTTGTCATTGTGGATGTTATATCATTTCTTTCAGGAGGTGGTTCAAGATGCTCCATTTGTTCCTACAGTCACTGCAATTTCCTCTACCCCAGACTTTCAGTGGATGGTGCAGCCTACCATTATTGCATCTGCCTCTCCATCTCTGGGAAACAAACAAGCCAATGAACCGCAAAGCTTCAACAAGGCAACACCCAAAACGGGCGGGAATAAAGGAAAGACTGCTGTCAGAAAGGGAAAAGGAGAGCAGGTAGGGTAGCTGAGCTGAGTCCTGCTTCTATTGGCCAAAGCAGTCAATATTGTAAATCTACATATGTCAGTCTGAATTTCGTGTGTGCAACAGTGCCATTGTGCATGCTTCTTTTGTGCTGTGTGCTGGCTGTATGCCTTTCTTAGGCAGGCAATTTGTATTCAGGTCACAGCAAGTCTGCAACAATGGTCTATTTTTAGACGCATTGCAGCAAAACATGTCTTTGCCATTCTTTAAATTGTGGATTGATAGAGTATGAAGCATATAATTGAAATTAAAGTAAACAAATTGATTCTTTTACATGGTAGCTGTCTCCAGAGGAGGAAGAGAAAAAGAGGATACGGAGGGAGAGGAATAAAATGGCTGCAGCAAAGTGTCGCAACAGACGGCGGGAATTGACAGACACACTGCAAGCTGTAAGTAAACAGTGATGCATTTAGTCAGTTGTCGTTTGCACCTACTGTGTGTTTCCCATATGGATGATTCTGGATGTTGTTTATATAAAGGAGACCGACAAGCTGGAGGAGGAAAAAGCAGCGCTGGAGACAGAAATAGCCATCCTCCTCAAAGAAAAAGAACGCCTTGAGTTTATCCTCGCCACACACAAACCAGTGTGCCAAATGTCAGAGGAAATGGAATCTATTTTCCAGGAGTCGACAGAATCTCCAGAGCTTCTGTCCAGCGCAGGCGAGGACAGACTTCCAGAGGATAGCGTCCAAGAGGCTCCTTCACTACAGGACATGGACATACCCAGTGATCCGTCTACAGCCATCTCTGGGAACTCAAATATTTTACTGTGCTCCAGTGCAGAAATCAACATATGCGATCTAGAACCATCTTTGGACCTTAAGGAGGGGCTCCTGGACAATATGCTGCCCAGTCTTGAGGAGAAAACTCCAATGGAGACAGCTCGGTCGGTGCCAGACATAGATCTGAGCAGCTCTCTTGGGGTGTCGGACTGGGAAACCCTGTATAAATCTGTTTCCAATGATTTGGAGCCTCTGAGTACCCCTGTGGTGACCTCCACTCCCACCTGTAGCAGCTACCTGTCTGTCTTCACGTTTGCTTGTCCTGAGCTGGACTCACTCACAGATGAACTAGACAACCATAAAGCTGGCACCGGCAAAACCGAGTCTGTAGATATCCTCAACTCTCCAACTCTTCTAGCCTTATAATTGACAAAGGAAAATGACCTTTCTCAGCTCTCTGATTCTTGAATTGGAAATAGTATTTACTACAATATGCTGTATTACACTCATGAAATGTCTTGTGTGTGACAAACATATGATGTTTTTCCAAATACACAGCAAAAAGAGTGATGTAGCTCAAAGCATGGCATTCACTGAACAGGACTGAAAGAACATGTATTTTTAAAACGCATGCTGAGAATATCAAATAATTCTGAGGCTCATATATATATTTGATCTTTTACTAGATCTAGGATATAATGTGGACATTAATGTTACAGTATTTGTGTTTATAGTGTCTACAGTGTACAGATTGCTGTAAATGTTCTATTACACCCATCATAAATACCTGCATACCTCAATGTCATTGATTGTGGTTTGACCTCATTGTTAAAATGTTAAAAGTTTTCCATGAAAACATCCAGTGCTATTTACAGTACTATATATCTATCAAGATGTAACTTATTATTTATTTTTTTACCCTTGGATTTAACTTATTTGTTAATTTTTAAATCAGCACTGATTGCTAATCGATGCTGCTGAATATATAATAAATGTACGGTGACAATGGTGTTTGGTTCTTTTTATTTGACTATTCCTTCCTCGCTTCACGGTCGCTGGCTCGTAGAGGTCGTTAGCTGCAGCCACATGAGCCGTAGAGTGTCGTAGCAGTATGCAGCATCAGTGTTTCTTTATGGGAGGAGCGGTGCAACTTCCCCACTTCTGCCCCCACTATGCACTTTTTACATCCCTGCTTACGTTTGGCTGGCATAGCCTAATTTCCGCATTCCCAAATCCTCCCAGATTTGGAGCACATTTAAAAATCGAGCTGATGCAACGATTTCCACTTTTTAAAATCTACTCTCGACCCTCAGCTGACCAGAAGAAAGGACATTTGTTGCACCTGGGATCAAAGTCAGGTTTGTAAAACTTAAGTGTTCAGGGACGAGCGCTGGATTTTTGCAGTGAACAGTTTATTGTCACGCCACGCATTGGTCTGAACGAGCAGAGTCTGTGCAAAGGCAAGACAGGAGAGATCACTCGGATTTTTGTTTGAGACGTTTTGTCCCCAACACTTTGGCATTCTTAGTTTGTCTTTTGTGTAAGCCCACTTTAGCCATAAGAGCGTTTCTTTTGTGTAAATGCTCGTGTGGATGCACGGTGTGCAATCTGAGGACACAGCGTTCTTAGTGTCGCGTTCTAGCCAGTGATTTTTGTGTTTCATTATTATGATAACATGGTTATAACTTGCAAAGCAAAGGCCCCAGCAATGAAAAGCTGCAACACTATCACTGCAGTTGTCTTCCAAAATGACAAAGTTACGTAAGGTGAATGCCGCACTGAAGAGAAACTTCCGCTTTGTCGTTGACCAATGGCCTTTGCGCGTGGCTGCCATTAAACTGAGCCACAAATGTTTGGTTTGATAATGTAGCCTATAGTAGGCTTCTCTGCTCATGATATTTTTGTAAATTCAAACCTCTTAAAGCATTTACGAAGCCATTTTCAATGAATGTGACAGATTTGTTTGTTTAATTTGCTAAATGTATTTCCAGAACACAAACTGAACTATTTTATTTTGATGCTTTACTTTACTGATAGGCCTACTAACTACAGGTAGTCGTTCAGTGAGGGTAGGTAATGCCCAAACATTTCTTTCCACATTTTGTAAACAGTGTATGTGATTTAGTGCTGCTGTATTAATGTGTTTCCCATTGCTTTCTTTACCCTAGCTGTGGTCACACCTCAGTCTGACACAATGCCAGGACAAATCCCAGATCCTTCTGTGACAGCAGGCTCTCTGCCCAGCCTCGGCCCACTGGCTGGGATCTCAGCCACCACACTGACAGACAAGCTCAAGTATGGTGACCTCCAGGAGTTTGGGACTTTTTTTTCTCCTATGCACATCTTGGGCAGCCTTGGAAAGAGACCTATTGTCATCAAATCAGAAGTAAGGAGGAAACAAAAAGCATATCTATAGAACATTATTTATTGACCTGTTTAAATCTGTCAGTGCCATGATTACAAAATTGATTGATATATATTGACAGACAAAAATATTGTCCCATCTTTCATTATTTATCTTTCTTATTGTGGAAAATATAGACTTGTATTCAATAAGTGCAAATGGTAAAAATGCAAAAACAAACAAAAAAAGCTACAGCAGCTGTCTAAGTTGTAGTTTACGCTTACATTTGATCATATTTATCTCTGCATTTTAGAAGCGTTTATGAAATGTGAGTTCATGTAGTCTTGCATGTATAGCCTATGGCTAGACTATTGTTACTGCTGCTTTTCAGATTGCAGCTACGTTACTATTTTTTTATACCAAAAAATAATGATTTCTTTTCAGAGAGATGAGGAAGAAGAACGAAGAAAAAGGCGGCGAGAAAAAAACAAAGTAGCAGCCGCTCGATGTCGAAACAAAAAGAAGGAAAGAACAGATTATCTACAAAAAGTATGAAATACACTATATATTCTCTCTTTAGAATCAGGTCACTTATTATTGATCTGCATTATCTTCTCACAGGAATCCGAGAGACTAGAGATGCTAAACTCTGAATTGAAAGCCCAGATTGAGGAGCTGAAACTGGAACGACAGCAGCTGATTCTAATGTTGAACCGCCACCGCCCAACATGTATAGTGAGGACAGACAGTGTGAAAACTCCAGAGAGTGAGGTGAATCCTATACTGCAGCAGCTGGAGGCCAAGTGAACATTTACCGAGGGAAGGAAGAGCCAACCACCAGCACTTAGCTTCGGGCCATATAAGAACTACACAAGCACTTATACATGGATCCAAAGAGTTTATACTGACTGACTGGACAAGTTTAAGCTTTCTGTAATCTGCCTTGATACTGAATGGGTGAGCCGTATAAAGACAAAACAAATTGGGCTGTACTTTTTTAAAATACATTAATTAATTTGACAACTAATTGATGCAGAAATACCATACAAAGAAACTTTGGCTTCTTTTGAACCTTGCACATGAGAGTATTAACCTTACAGCTTGTTTGTTTTAAAAAATAATAATTAAGGAAGAAATGTTATTACATTTGTAAAAGCACACTTACTCATGTAGTCAGAAAGATCTGAATATTTAGTGACTACACTCATACCGTTTCTGTTGTTTGGCGCAGGCGTCATATATGCACATATCTATATAAATATATGTAAATGTTTACAAATATACTGTTTGTTTTTGTTATACAATTTATATTGTTATGTTTTTTATACTTTTGTATATTCCCTCACCAGCAGGAAGTCGTCAAATAAATATTTTGTATCTCTCTCTCTCTCTTTTAAAGAAATACGTGTTTTTTGTTTTTGATTTATTTTTATTTTGTATGTTACTTTTCCTTAGCTCTAGCTCTGCCTTGAAACAACACTTCCATCTAGTGGGCGACGATACAACATGGTCTACGTTGCAGGATTTCAGTACAGGTTTCTTAAATTCTACAAGAATTGCTCTTAGATCCCTCCTCCTCATGCTCATTCAGTTTTACATTTACATTTCTAGTTTACATTCATGTCTTCTACTTCCATGTGTCTTTAGGTTGGCAGATACAGTCAAAAATGTAGGCCTATAGTAAGATGGAGAGGGGCTCAGCAGACACACAGGGCCTGAGCGTGAGTGCAAAGAGAATTTTCCAAAATCACAAAGACCGCAGGAAGTTTCAAAATTGACTAAAGTGGACCAGGGCATGGTGTCCATTGCGTGCATGTCCCCAAAGCGCTAGATCAGTGGTTCTTAACCTGGGTTTGATCGAACTCTCGGGGTTCGGTGAGTCAGTCTCGGGCTCGGCGGAGGTCAAGACACGCACCCGACTCATATGATTCATGATGAGACGCTTGTCCATCACTGGCTTTAAACTCATAATTAGGACTTTAAAACTCATAATTATGTTTAGTTTTTTAAAACTAATTATGAGTTTTAAACTCTAATTATGATGAGTTTAAAACTCATAATTAAGACTCGTAATTATGAGTTTTAAACTATGAGTTTTAAACTCGTAATTATGAGTTTTAAACTCGTAATTAGGACTTTAAAACTCATAGTTATGAGTTTTAAACTCATAATTAAGACTTTAAAACTCATAATTGCGAGTTTTAAAACTCATAATTATGAGTTTAAAACTCGTATTGACGAGTTTTAAACTCATAATTACCTCTAGACCCAACCTATTCTGGGTCACCAATAAGCTGCAGCTCAGTATCTCAGGTGATTATTTTAGGATTGCCCTTTAAATAAACCTCTGTGTGGTTTGTCCTTCGCTTACTCTATTGGTGTCTCAGACAGGTAATAATATAGGTAACTTTTGCGATTGTTGCAGTCCTGGTATGTGATTCACTGTTTACAGGCTACCTTTTACAGGTGACTGGATAAACCCATTACAAACCATTTTAAATACTTAATTTTACTAGCACGAAAAACTAAACTGGAGCCTTTTATTTAATGCCTTTTACCCCTGAGACATCTGACTGAATGAGCCCCAATTCAAACAATCTGTGTGAACCCTCTGGAGTACAGACAAATGTGTTTGTGGAGCTGACCCGCTGTAGTTTTGGTCTCTGCTGTGTGATCTACTTCCATCAGAACAAGCACAGCTGCTGAAGGGGTCGTCCAGTAGACAGTAGATTGAACATTTGTTGGGTCCTAACAGTTCCCATGTCAAAGCTAAATCATATATTATTAACATGATTGTGGGGACTTGTAAATAAGTATAAAGGTCCAAGCGGAATTTCTATAGAGCCCTATTATTTTTTTGTGAATTTTATTTTTGGTTATGGATTTTGCTTTTTTCACTTGCTAAAACATCTTCAAAAGTTTGTTTTATTTTCACGGGATGAGACCTATTCTGCCTAAACTAAATCCTAATGCACCCGCTTCATTTTTATTTGAAAATGCAAATCTTATTTTCATTCAGAAGCAAAAAACTAATCACATTTTCCTCGGACAGGAGACGCGCGCGCTCGTGTTTGCGTCTCCGCGGCGGAAGTGACGTATGTCGTGTGCGCGTGTGTGTTGTGTGTAACTTTGTGTGTGGAGAAAACTCACGGACAGTGGCTTTTACGCTCATAAACTGTATACACTTTGGTTTGGTGCTGCCTTGCATAAGGTATGTTACTTTTTAAGAGTTTAAACTTTTTAATCTCAGTGAATGTGCTCGTATGTAGTGGAGAGAAGGTTTGACACACTGGCTGTAAGTTGGTTGACCACACATTAAATCTGTTTACATGCTTGTGGACATTAGTTACACATAGCTGATTAGCCCTGAGCAGGATTTCAAACTTTTAATTTCTTTTTCTTTTGGAAAAATGTATGAAAACTTTATCGAGGGGGTGAACGGTCACTGTTGAGCTCCATGGTCCATTAAAATCATTCATCCTTCAGTTTTATCCTTCAGTTTTGATATCTGTAGCGGCAGTTAGCGCATTCTATTAGGGAAAAGTAACGTTTTTCTACGACTCAGAAGTAAACTTGGTAAAAGTTTCCTATTTAATGGTAAAAGCCAAAGTTAAATCAGTGAAGTGTTTAGTTTGGATCAGACCTGGGCGACTGAGGGATTACACAGAATTCCCTGTTCAATGTGTGGACTCATGGTCTGTGCAATACAGACATAAACATTGCTTTTTCATTTTTTTTTTATTTTTTTTTTTTTTTTTTAAACTTTGGTTGGTCATTTGGCAAGATATATGATCAGCATCAAAATAAACAAAAAATCTAAGATAATACATCTGTATTTACTACTATTACTGACTCTACAAGCCACAATAAAACAATATATGTAATAATATTTAGTCAGATATTACATTTTAATGCTTTAGTAAAATAGTACATTATAAAATTGTAGAAGGGGAGAATTTTGATTGAGTTTATGCAATCTATAGATCTATACATTACATATATTCTCAGTTTTGTTCAACAACAACAAGCATGTGGCAAACTGTTGCAGTAAGCTACTTTTTTGATGACTTTTCAGTGTCTTTGTGGACTTTGTGATTTCTTATAAAATGCAAACTTCTTCTTTCTCATAAATAGCTTTCTGCCATCTGGCCAAGATTACACCTCCATATTAGCAATGAGTTGTTCAAAAAGAAAGAAATATGACAAAGCATTCAGACTCTTCAGTGATTACAGTGTTTCCCATAGATTTCATTAAGATTATGGAGGCACACATTATTTTTATTTGAATTATTTAATTTCATTCAATTTGTGGAGTATAACTGTCACTTACTGTCTATATTTAATCTTTAACCAGACATTTTGACCAGTGTAGTCTCTTTTATAACTTTAAGACAAAACAATGAGGAACAAAGTCTAATTTTGTTATACCAATATTGGCTCGGTTATTTATGGGGGGGGGGGGGGGGGGGATTTAAATTGGACAGGGAAGAGTGGTTTAGAATTGACAATGTCAAGTCCCGTGACGTTAAGAAGCATACAAGCTATTGCTTTTCTCTTTCTCTCCAGCTCCTGTTTTCCACAGACAGACTCAAAACGGAAGTGGCTGCGCTTGGAGGAGATGAGCGATCAGGATGACCCGGTCACATCTTGGATCCAAAGTCACGGAAAGATCATGGTCAATGACTGCTACCTGGACAATGAAAGCAATGCCATTTTGGGAGAACACAACCATCAACTGCCCTCGAGACAGGACAGTCCCAGCCTGGAGTCTGAGGATCACTTCTTCCCACTCTTGGAGACTAAGTTGTACAAGCAGCGCTGGCTCATGCTCCTGATCTTCTCTTTGTACTCCATGTGTAACGCCTTTATGTGGCTGCAGTACAGCATTATCAGTAATATCTTCATGCACTTCTATAGCATCGACTCTCTGGCCATAGACTGGCTGTCTATGATCTACTTCCTCACATACATTCCCTTAATTCTGCCTGTGACATGGATGCTGGACAAGCGTGGCCTGAGGGACATTGTGTTAGTGGGCTCAGCCTTCAACTGCATTGGAGCTTGGATCAAAACCGGTACAGCTGACCCGCACATGTTTCCCATGGCTGTCTTTGGTCAGTTTGTGTGTTCAGTGGCCACAGTTTACCTCCTTGGCATACCGTCCAGGCTGGCATCTTTGTGGTTCGGGCAACAGGAGGTATCTACTGCCTGTGCCATTGGGGTTCTGGGAAACCAGGTTTGTGCTTCAGCCCTATCAGTAATGTATTGTTATAATTTAAATTCACCAACCAGTAAATGTCACAAAGTATGCACTTTATGCAAGAACTATGAACCTCGTGAACATGTAAAACATTAATGGAAAGCTTTAACCCACTTTTTTAGTACTTTTTTTTTTTTTCAGTCAAATCTGCCATTCTGGAAAGAATATGGACCACTTTGTACTCCAAATCCACAAATAAAAAAACAAAACATAAAATTCACAAAAATGTTACATTAAATCTGCCTAGACTGGTGTTTTGGAGGGAGACGCACTTAGATTAAAAGATTTTTTAAGGAGACTCCCACACACTGCAGGTAAAAACCTTTTCAGCTAATTGTCAAGACCCTACAAATGTTCGAGCTACTTTTTATCAAACATTCCCTGCAGACAACATCTATACCAGTCTTTATATTTGTCCAGCCGGATTTGAAATCTGGTTTTCCTTTGGGCATAGTTTGTTCGCACTTATATGGCTAGAGGGCAAAACTACAGAGCCTCAGCTTCACAAAAGCCTCGTTTCCATAAGGCGACAGGGTGGCACGTGCAGACCCTGTACGCACCATGCTGTGTTAGAACCCAGTCTGTATTCCAAAGGGCTCAGACACAAATTCAGTTTGAATTGGGCCTTATTTTAGTCTGTTTTTTTAGGGAAAATAGGCCAGAACTGTAAGCAGTTAAGGGTTAATTTACTTCTCTCCAGAGATAAGGACCTCAGTTGGAGACTTTGTGAAGAAAGGGGTCACACTATAAAGCAAAGCAACTGAACTTGTCTGTGAATGTATCACTGTTATTTTGTGTGTTTTATGTATTATTTAGTGTGTCTTTTTACCTGTACTTTACTTTTTGTAGTCCATCTTTACATGACTTATTACTGTATATTTTTTATCGCTATGCATGTATTCATGGCTCTATATTTTATTGTTACTGTGATTTTTGCCCACAGTTGGGCGTTGCCATCGGCTTCTTGGTCCCTCCAATACTTGTCCCCAATGTGGAGGACAAAGACGAGCTGGCACATCACATCCGAGGCATGTTCTACATCACTGCAGGAATAGCCACCTTCCTCTTTGTCATTGTTGCCCTTGGTGAGTTTTGTAGACACAAGATGTGATGACTTACAGATAAACTCATGTATCACTCACCAGTGTAAAACTCTTGGGATAAAGCTACTTCTTCATAAAATCATGCTATAATACTTGACCTGGCAAATTTGAAAACTAGTTTGAAAAAAAAAAAAAAAAAATAGCACCACTTTAAGATTTTACTATTCATACTATTCATACCCCAGATTATCCTTTTTGTTAATATACAAAACATGTACTTAGTGGATTAGTATCTTTTCAATGCTTTTAACAATCCTAATAGCACTAATTATTAACTGAAACTAGATACTCATTTGAGGAAGTATCGAAACTGAAAGAAGTCACATTCATAGGATAGAAATGAACCTTTTCCTGAATAGCTTAAGAATGATCTTGAGTTAAGTAGTACACATAGTACACATAAACTAGTATACACCCATGGACCACTGTGGAACCTACTTGGATGAGGGATTACACAGATATAAGGCCACATGGAAATATAAAAAAAAGTACTATGATTTAATATTGAAAATTACACTCTGTTTTCTAAATAAAGAGGGTTTTAAAAAAAATATTATCGTGGTATCGCAGTCACTATTGAGTATCAAGTCTATTCCTTATCTATCAAAATCAAGTTTGAAATGTTAGTTTTTGCATCTGATTTGCTCGGAAACAACACAAGCGGCATTGGGGTATCATGCACAAATTAAACATTTAACTTACTACATTGTATACATGACCAGTTATTATGCATCAACTTTTGTAAATATTTCATTTTCATCATTAAACAAATTGGATGCAAAATGGAAAATTAATATAAACTACATCTTATCAGTATGTGGCAAATATGTCTTTATAATATATTTATCTGCTTAATTTCTCTGTATTTCTAGTCTTCCAGGACAAACCTGAGCTACCACCAAGCCAGGCACAAGCCCAGGCCAGAAGGATCCATCCTGATGAATATTCTTACACTGCTTCAATCTTAAGACTGCTGAAAAACAAAGCTTTCATGCTTCTGATGGTCAGCTATGGTGAGTTTACTGAATATATTCTGCTCACAACTCAAAACTATTCTTCTATATACCAGAACTCCCTTTTTAAGATTAAAAAAAAAAAAAAAAAGTTTTGCCTTACAGATGTATGTAGTGCAATCTTTCTTTTTCAACCTTTGCAGGGCTCAATGTTGGCTGTTATTACTCTGTGTCGACACTGCTGAACCGGATAATTGTTGAACACTATCCTGTAAGTCACAGTGCAACAATAGCCCCATTTGAATTTTGTGTATTATGTTTGAAAATAGGCTAGAAAAGTACTACATTTTAAACATTTGTTTATATTGAACTTAAAGTGTAAGTAATTAGTGGGACAAAGAGTTTGACATGTTGGTATACAACAAATCATGAAAGAAGACACTGTTCAATAGAACATTTTAGAGTATTTGTTTTTTCACATGGATTCCATTCATGGTCTTGGGTTATTTTAGGAAAAATAACCTAATGTGATAATGTGAGTCAGTTTCTAAACAAGCGTAGGGTAAAATGCTTGGTAAAGAAAGAGAAATATTAGTAATATTTTTGATCATAGGGGTTTAAAAATTGCATACGAGTGTGTGGAAGAAGGTTTCAAGTCTAAATATTTAGCTAAAGTTTACTATGCAGCTCCACTTTTTTGTTCCTCATCCTTTGATTGTGACAACTGTTTTGTTGTGTATCTCTATTATCTTTTTTTAATAGGGTGAAGAGGTGAATGCTGGGAGAATTGGTTTGACTATTGTCATTGCTGGTATGGTTGGGTCCCTTATATGTGGCATCTGGCTTGATAAGACCAAGACTTACAAGTAAGGCTTTTTTAAGTTCAGGGTAGGAACATGGCTACACTTTAAGTGTTTTCTTATTTCAGGTTTGTGTCTTATGTCCATGGGCCTAGGTGCAGTGTATGAATGAGTATGTTTGCAAGTGTTAAAAGATCAATGGAAATTCTCCCATGGCTACAGTTTGGAGTGCAAAAATGTACTCATCAACATGCACTGTCCCAACTTAGTCAAACAAGCAATAATAACATTATGTATTGGTAAAAGTGTGGAAGAAAGACAAATTCCCATTGCAGTGTCTTAACCATAACACCTGTGATAGGAGAAAATGCTTTAAGAACACAGTTTAAACTCTCACACTGCAAACTACTAACAATGTCTGTCTTTACATTATTGTGTCTACTTGTACTTTACCACCAACTTTAGTAGCTTGTAGCTTTAGGCACAAGTCTGCTTTGAGGTTAGTGTATTTTAAGAGTGCCAGAGCCACACACAACGAGATGTCTAAGGGAATGCGTCTGAGATTGTAGTAGAAGTGATTCACTACCAGAAGTGATTCACTACCAGTTCTACTTTGGGCTTTTGCTACTTCATTCCACAAGTCTAGTAACAAAGTTTAGGAAGTGTACTATTGCTATTGCAGCCCAGATGTTTTGATCCTGACTGTAAGGTACTGTGTGCGTCTGGCATGCACTGATTTCTGATTTGTCTTCAACTGAGTTGTCCTTGGTTAGAAGGAACAGGCAAACTCCAAATGTATGGTTCAGGGAGGTTTAATCAGGAAAAGGGAGCAGGTGACATCAAGGGACTAACAGGTAGTTTGTGGCGGTGTGTAGGTGGGTGTGTGTGAGTGGGTATGTGGGTGTGTGTGGTTATCTGAAAGGAAAACAAAGTATATATGCATTAGCAACACCAATAAAGTATACATTGTAAAGAACAGAGAAAAAAAATGTTATGGAACCACAGGGGGGCGCTCTAACACACTAAATACACTTCTACATAAACTTTAAGTGTAAAATATAAATGCAACAATGGAAAAAATGGTCAAAACTGTACAAAATGGGTAAATAAACAATTTCAAACAATACTCACATCGTAAGAACGCACACAGTACTCATACACACGAAACTGGCAGGATGACCTGAGAAAACAACACGAGGCTCTGCTCCAAACACCACAATGACTCTGTACCTTCCGGCACTACCATAACGACAGGTGCACCATGGGTAATGAAGTCCAGTGGACTTTTAACACTGGCCCTCCTTTTGTATCAGTGTTTTCTTAACAAAATGTATGGGAACAATTACAATATCTTATGCATGGTTTCAACAGAATTTGGTCCATTTATCACTTAGTGTAGGGCACAGTAATAAAATGTTTCTGTTAGATTAGTATGGTAAAATACTCTAGGCCAGGGGTTCTTAAGCTTTTCAATCTCAGTGCCCGACTTTTCCTGTACAAAGTAACCCGGGGTCCAGACTCATTAAATGCATTGTATTCTACTGATTGTGAGGCCCTTGAGGAGGTGGTTGTAGTTATGGTTAAGAATCACTGCTTTAGGCCTCATTCATAGCATGCAAATTACTAAGATTTTTGGTTTGTTTGGTCATGAGGACTCAAACAATTCTTTTACAATATCCACAATGCAAGAAAACTTCAAATTTCTATGACTGTATATTCATTATCAAATGATGTCCTGTAAAGATAATATTTAATACATGTTGTCACAGGAAGTCGGCAGTGGTCATCAGTGGTGTTACAGTGGTATCACAATGGTGT
This sequence comes from Periophthalmus modestus, assembly GCA_019594935.1. Taxonomy (NCBI): domain Eukaryota; kingdom Metazoa; phylum Chordata; class Actinopteri; order Gobiiformes; family Gobiidae; genus Periophthalmus; species Periophthalmus modestus. Next base: position 16,219,253 of record JAIEZT010000068.1, on the reverse strand, counting down.
CACAATGGGTCATCAGTGGTGCCATAATGAGTCAGCTCTGGTGTCTCAGTGGGGCAGTGGTGGTGTTACAGTGAGTCAGCAGTGGTGTCACAGTGGTGTCACAGAGGTGTCACAGTGGGTTGGAGGTGGTGTCACAGTGGCGTTACAGTGGGTCAGCTCCGATGTCTCAGTGGGTCAGTGGTGGTGTTCCAGTGGTGTCACAGTGGTGTCACAGTGGTGTCATAGTGGTGTCATAGTGGTGTCAGTGGTGGTGTTACAGTGGTGTTACAGTGGTGTTACGGTGGTGTTACGGTGATGTTAAAGTGGGTCAGCTGTGGCGTCACACGGTGGTGTCATAGTGACGTCAGCTGTGGTGTCACATTCATGTGACAGAGGTGTCACAGCGGTGTCACCGTGGGTCAGCTCTGGTATCTCAGGTCAGCGGTGGTGTCGTAGTGTCATTAGGCAAGGCACTTCAAGTGTCATGTATGTGGAGGGACTGAGTGATTGGTGGGTGTTTGCTATCAAGTCATTTTCATTTCTGAAAGTTCTGATCTGAGGATGTAGATTTGTATTGCCCTAAGGGAAGGAGAGCTAGATTAGTAGTGTACCCTGAAATTGCTTACTAGTCTAGTTTAGGGGCTGTATTGTTCTCTTCCAGTTTCACGCTCACAGTTGTGAAATACTTGACTAGCATTTTGTTAACAGTGATCTTTTGACCAAGGTTTAAGAAGTTTATTGTAAACAGAAAACATGTTAATTCACCATTTTAGTTTAAACATTTTTTTAAGTATTTCAGACACATATGGGATCAATACACCATTCCTCTTTCTGTTCCACTTCTGTTTTGCTTAGGCTTTTTTGCTGAAAACATTCATGATTGAGTGATGAGTGAGTCTCATTGTATTTTAATGACTTTTATGTTTGTGTGTTTGTCATTTGCAGACAGACCACTTTGGCTGTGTACATCCTCTCGCTCTCCGGGATTCTGGTGTTTGCCTTCACTTTACCTTTAGGTCATCTTTGGTTGGTGTTTGTGACGGCTGGTTTTTTAGGGTGGGTCACCTTTACAAACTGATACTGTTTTCAAATACAGCACTCGGTCATTGTTCACTACTACTACTAAAAAGCTGATCACAGGCTAAACACAATCTCAGTAGTGCCTCCAAAAAGTAACATTTTCTTAGTATGATTTATTTTATTAGTGAGACAAAACACATTACTGTTTATTGGAGATGTATATTTTATCATATTCATTTTATTAAATAATCATAGATTAGCATTTACATTTTCTTTCTGTGTACAGATTTTTTATGACTGGCTACTTACCTCTGGGGTTTGAGTTTGCTGTGGAGCTAACATTTCCAGAGTCAGAGGGAACTTCTTCTGGTCTGCTCAACTGTTCTGCTCAGGTGTGTAAAAATAACATGCTGAAAATTTGCTTTTGTTTATAGTTTTGTTATATGTTTTCTTTTTATTTCAGATCTTTGGTATTATTTTCACCATATTACAAGGAAAGATTATTGATAAATGGGGCACTTTTACTGGTAACATATTCTTGGCTGTCTTCTTACTCACTGGAACAGCAATAACAGGTAGATGTTATAATTTTATAAACTATTGCAGCACTGCCCTCTAGTGACTGTTTATAAAGCCACTACTACTTGTCTTGATCTAGTCTCAAACATGATACCAGTGTTATGTGACAAAAGTTTACCCATTTTAAGTACATACATATTCAACTAATGACGTTTTTTATTATTACTATCGCAGCACTTATCAAAGAAGATCTTCGAAGACTAAAAGCCAATACTCAGAATTGCGTGCAAACTGTGAGCGTGAGTATGTACCTTCTCTTGCACTCTCTCTATACAAGTTGGCAGTTGGTAGTGTAAGTTACTATATAAGTGTAAGTTGGCAGGGGCCCTGTTCTTTTTGCTTACTACTTTCTTAATGTGTCTAAGGTTTGTTCTGCTAATCTCTGGATTGTATGGTTTTAGACAGATGCATGCATGATTTTGGGCCTATGCGATGGGACTTCTCTGACTCAAAACACTTTCATTGTTTTATGGAAGTTCAAATGGTTTTGTCTGACAGCACGCAATACCTTACTTTCATGTATATATTTGAAATGAAGGTGATGAAATATCTTTATTAACAACTGATACCTGTGGTGGTCATGAGCAGTGATGAGAAGAATACTTTGAAAATGTTTTTAGTTACACAATACTGAATAGCTGCATTCAAATTTATTTTGTAATGCATTCTGATACATGGTTCAATCAGATTATTGTATTCTGAATACTTTAAATACTCATGCAGCGTTGCACATAAATTATATTGTAAAGACGCAACATTGGATTGAAAACAACTGTACGTTTGCTTCATTGTTTGCTATGTATTTCCTATCATTATTAAGAGAAAGAAAAAGTACCCATGCAAATGCTACAAGAGTGATGTATTTGCAATTTTAAGCCTAAATTGTGTGATCAAGTCAAATTTTTAAAAAGTAACTGTATTCTGAATACTACCAAATGGAAAAAGTAACTGTACCACAATACAGGTACTCAAAATTAGTATTCTGAATATGTATTGTCGGTACATGTATACTGAATACATACTTCCTAACACTGGGACATTCTGGCTTGCCATGTATTTACCAATAATAGTTTTGTTTTGGTTTCTAATGGAGAAAATAATACCTACTAAAGTTTGCAAGCGTGAAATTAGCTGCTATGGATTAACTGGCTGTTTTCTAACTGGGCAGAAAAACCCTTGGCTTGCTTAAGGGCTGTTGAATAGCTTGTGGCATAGGTCTGGTGTGGGATGAAGTGGTTCATTGAGATTCCTCAAATGTGAGATTTGAAAGCTGTTGCTGCAGCCTGCAGGCCCTGTCTTCTTCATTACAGGATTATGGTGGCACTTCCTGCAGCGCCTCCTGGCGGTCTTAAAGAGGTGATGTGTCTAGTATACATACACAAGGTAATTTGTGTATTATTTAGCATTTAGACTGATCTGATTATTTTGCAGAGGAACAGATTGTTGAGGTCAATTGCATTAAGCATTGAGGTGTTACATACTTGGTTATTGGTAACACAAAGTTTGTTTTTGTAATTTATACTTGCCTTGTGCCTACTGTGCTAGGGTCCAGTCACATGTAACCTTGTGTAGGATGAACTGGAAGAAGATGAATGAGTCTTTATTGAAATGCTTCAAAAACTGATTGAAACATTTTTCTTGCCCCTGACTAGGCACTGAAGACTGAAGGATCTGCGGTTGAAGAGCACAAATGACATTTATATAAGTGAATGTAACAGCAGAAAGAGCAGCACAACTCTAGACTAATCTCATACATGGTGGCACACTGTAGCACACTGGAGTTCAACCTGCAAACTGCTTTTTGACCTCAACATTGCCTACTCTCTGAGCCAGAATACAACTTTGCCTGTGTTCTTCGGACTCCATGTCTGTGCAATATAGTATCATTGACTGTGAACCTTTATTGTGTGGGTATAGAGGATATACTTTTATTTACATAGTTTACTGACAGAACAGTGTTCTGACAGTTGAATCCACTCAGGATTATTATACACTATTAGTGGCAATGCTACACATCAACTTAAACATTTGATGTCATAATATTCTTTTAAGTGACTTGCTTTTATCTGTTTGTAAGATTGGGTTATAAATGTATTGCCCACCAACTCCTAAAATAGCACAACTGAATGCACTTATATTACTCTTCTATGAAGTCTGTTGTGTGTTGACAAATGACAAATGTATGGCTTTTTGTTATCAGTGGATGTGTGTCTATCCATGTACTGTGTTTTGCAGTGAATTTAAAGTTTTGCAAAATCATATGGTATTTGTCACGTTTTGAACAAATTTGCAACAATATGGACTGTGCTATGGAAATGAGGACTGTCTAGTCATTTATGTGATTTGCCAACAATGACTCTTTAAATATATTTTTTCTTTGTCTTTTTTGTCATTTGTCAATTGTCTTTGTCTATTCTACAGAATGTGATTATCCAGGAAAGCCAATATTGTTGTGTTACTACCACTACAAATGCATTGATTGTGTTGGGCTGGTAGGAACAGCACTTGGTGTTGGCTATTTTTATAATATGTAATGATTAAGGAAAATAAATAAATAAAACATGTTAAAATACAATGATTACCCACTGCCCAGTGAATTACCAAAAATAAATGTCAAATAATGAGTCTTATTGAACCATACACTTGCCACATACAGATTTAATAAAAACTGACTTTAATTAAGACTCATAAAACATATTACAATTATTTTGAGGTTTGAGACCAGTTTGTTTACATGCCTGACAGTTTGAGTATGAAAATGAACAAACTCTTCATTAAAAAATCTCATATAAACAAATTAATCTTGATGAACTACAGTAGGAAAGGAGTTCATATCTGTCTTTGTTCTTCAAGGTGAGTGGCAGCAAGACCCATCCATGGTGCAATATTGGGGGGCTCCAAAAAAGTAAAATGCTTTTGTAGGATTCAGTTCCTTTTTTTCTGTCGTGCTCCAATGTCCTCCTGTGTCTCTGGGAAACACTGGAAACCTATGAGCATTCCAATAATAGAAAAACCTACAACCCACATAAATGAAAACAACATTTAAGAATTATTCCCTATTAAACATGCTGACGTACAAAAATATATGTACTTACTTGCTACAATCAGAGGAGCCATGACACCAATTGTCAAGGGTGCAGTTTTATAGATGAAGGCCTCAGATAAAAAATGTCCCAATGCCAAAACAAATGTCCATAATGTGATGTGGTAAAGCCTGTACAAAAACCAAGGTCAATGGGATAAAACAAATACATCCCTATACTGGAAATATAAGTAGAAGGCTTACATTCTATTCTGGATATCAATGGCACAAGCACATCGTATGATAGATGACAATAATGTCCAGATTCCAAATGTCCGAGCCTGAAGCCCATTTACTGTGAGAAAATATACACATGCAATAGCATAATAAAGAACAAGAGCTCATTAAAATACATTTGTTTTAATGTCACTCATTTATTTCATGATAATGGTTTAAAATCATAAAGTATAACTATTGTATTTGTACATCAGAATCAGAATCAGAATCAGAAGAAGTTTTATTGCCATTGTCCGTAAGCAGAGCTCACAGACTAGGAACTTACTTCGGTGATAAAGTGCGACATACAACAACACACACGCAAAAAAACACACTAAATAAATACAAATAAGGGCATGCAGGAGGTAGAAATATATACAATAGTAGAAATATATACAATAGTGGCATCAAAAACATCAAAAACAACAACAACAGTGCAACATGGGTTATTAAAGTGACCAGTGTTACATAAGTCAATGGGAATTCTATTTACCATACTCTGGGGTGCCAGTGTACAGCTTCTCTGACAGAAAGCTATGGTCTCTAAAACTCTGCACTGTGTTTCCCATGGCAATGACAGACACCATCACCAACCAGCTCCTCAGCACATTCAGAAAGCGACTCATGTTTGCCTGTGGGTGAAAGAGACACACCTGTCAAAAAAAGGGGGCATTATTTACTAAACTGGGCTAGAAACCAGGTCCCAATCTACACAATGTCCCAAATCTGGTGAGGCAGACTAGTTGCCTCCTCACTAACACATTACAAACAGGTGACTGATCATATAACAAGGCAGGGAAACGTGCACGTTATTCATATTCACCTGTCGTTTGTACAATACCTCATGTTACATTGTTTGTACTTACCGGTGGGCGCCTCGTAAATTAGCTGTTACACATGTATAAACGCAAACTGGACAGGTAAATATCACCCTTAAGTGTTTTTTCTTCTTCGGAAAACAGCTGTGTTTATGCCTGTTCTGTTGGGCTGTTTTTCTCCAATAAGAAAGCTCCAAAGTGGTTCCATCCAATCACACCACTCTGGCCATTTGACATTCGCGCGCACGAGCCCGCCTCATTCTACCGTCAGCCAATCAGCTGCGGTTTGGCCCGTTCAAAGAGTGTAAGCGAATCAAAATATAGATGTGCTCTTCCTTACTCTTTGATGCTTAATCTTACAAATTGTCAGGATTTGTGAATACTAAATTAATATACGCTATGTTTTATGCAGTCAAAAACCTAATATGTAGAGACAGATATCAATGTTAACTCTGTACTTAAATCGTATTTACAGTCATGGCAAATGGCCTGTTACCGTTTGTTTGCAGGAAGCAGGAGGATTAGCCGTGATAATTACTTGCCAAACCCCTGCTAGCAAGTAGCAAGCGCTAAAAATAAGGAAACTACTGCTTGCTTTTAGATGTTTGCTCATAGAAAAATGCTGTTTACGTTGATCGAAAGAAGGTCTCATCATTAGATGTCCAATTTCCAAGGTAAATAAGCAGTCGCTGCCATCTCAAAAATGTTGTATGTTTCATTTTTAATTTAGCTGATTATGTTTCTAATCGCTTAGCTGCCTGTAACGACTAATCGCTGCTGGCTGCTTAGTAACTTGGTAAATAATGTGTAACAAATATCATAGTAAATGCAAGTACTAGTCCAAATAAGATGAGAAAGGAAATATTTAGCTTAATTAAAAATGTCTAATTATTTGAATAAGGTGTTTATCATGCGATTCTTAATAGTAAAGGATGTAACAGGAGATTTGCTGTATGACTCATGTCTGTATTCTGTGTAGATGCCGAGGTAAAGCAAGACACTCTATTCCTTCAGCATTTCACCTTTTCTCCCGTCTCCTTTTCGTTGCGAAATGCCAGCTGTCACCCGGGATCAAGAGGACTCTGAATCGTCCTCAGAAGATGAGCACAAGTAAGTCCATATTCAACACATTTGGACAGACATGAGTGTTTTTACCTGAATGTACTTTATCAGAAATAACAGTCAATATTAAGTTGTTGATTATTCACTGACAGCTATGTCTTGTAAAGTCAAGCCATATCTAGTGACTGTATATTCCTTTCCACATAAGCTCACAGTTCTGCTCTGTAAATCGGGACATTACAAATCAAATTTTCAAATTTCTTAAGAAGTCTTAAAAATATCATTTGATGGCTTTGATATTGTTTGTCACGATGATTCAATACGACATATTAAAATGAAAGAAGTGTGCACAAGCGCACACATTCTCTTTAACATAACGTGAGTGTAACTTCCCACTCCACCTGTATGAACTCATACAGTTGTTTTACCCTTGTGTAACTTAATCAACTTGCAGCGTGTTAAATAATGTATCTGTACTTCTATTTTGTGCTCACCCTTAGTACTTCATCACAAATTCAGACCACTAAATAATGCAAAGGTCAAATTACTTTTTGTGGTGCTGTGAGAAACAGTAGGCTAGATGTATAGACGATGAAGATGCTCTATGCAATAACATTTCATGAAACACAGACCATATTCTATTCAAACATAAAGGTGTTGGAAATGGTTTAACAACTTCAGACCTATTTATTATCTATTTTTGCGCTACAATGACTCCTAATTTCTACAGTATTTAGACAATAGATAAGACAATTAAATTAATAAAAAGGTAAAGTTTATTAGCAGCTTTTGCTTTTCTTTACCAGTAAATTGCACTATGGTTCTACTACAGTGCAGATTGAAAGTGTATATCAAGATATTTCTGAGTAGTATCTAGATCATGGACACGGAAGTGAAGTTCTGCTCCATCAACATATCAATTTCTTATTCTTATTCTAATTCTAATTTCTTATTCTCTATAAGCTGACAGTATTCAATTCAGAAGATACTGTGCGTTTTAACAGCATTGCTTGTACATGGGGTCTCACCTGTTTAAACAATATGTGTCTGACTATCTGCATAATTAAAATAAATACATTCCTACAGCAATACACAGGAAAGTCATGTATTGCAAAACAAAACAAAAATAAATTAATTGCCTCTTTGTGACAGATTGTCGTATATAAAATATTAACTACATTTTGGGTCATCTGTGTCTATCTACAAGTGATCTTCCCTGCATTGCCTGGAGCGGTGCCAGCAAGACAATTCCCATTCTCCTGTTTATCCCTGAAGCCATTGTTTCAAAAGATGACAGAATTTGCTCAATTGGAGGTATTGTGGAATTGAAATGGAAATTAATTATATAATAAACAAATGAACATTAGATAAACAAATAAAAAGATAAACAATTATGCCAGAATTTATAATGTTAAAATGTACAGTAAAAAAAACTTGTGCATTGGTCTTTTTCCCAAGATCGCTACAAGATGGCCTTTAAGATAGTGCGTACCGAGAGCCGCCTGGTTCGAGGATTACTCACCAATCATGGATTCCATGAGGTAATGTCATTTAAATCATATAAATCTTACAAACTGGCTTAAATCAGGCCAACATTGTTTTTCCAAGTTGCTGCTATTTATGTGCCTCTTTCCTTTGTGAGATCGGACATTTTTCCTCTCACTGATAATGTCAAAGCCTGAGAATGCTCTGAGGAATAAAAATAAAATGACCTCAATAACAATAATTCCACTGCACGACAGCAGACAATCCCCGCTATTTGTCTTCTTAAGCAGTTACAATTAAACCTCTTTGTTTTATTTGAGTGCTTCTTGACTCCTGGTAACCTTCAAAAGCAGATGAGCGTGTACCACTGCTTTTATTGCAAACATCTGGCTTTTCTCTCAACATCAAGTGGTCATGCAAAATTTCAACTACAAATAAAACAATAAGATGATGTCATATAAGTTGTCCTGAGTTTTAAGATGGTTTAAAGAGTAGAAACTAGGCAGGGACTTTATATATAGCATTCTTAGTAAATCCATCTCTGTGTCTGCATAAAGGTACACCCAAATAGTAATGACTTCAACCTCATGTGGACTGGATCTCACCTAAAGCCTTACATCCTCCGCGGCCTCCAAGACTTCCAGAAGGTCAACCACTTTCCAAGGTAACTTTAAAAAGAAAGCCCATTGCGGCTCTTGTCAGTGTTATAAATATTGCCGCTGAGAGGTTTCAAATCCTTTAGTACAGGCAGTGTGTTTGTTGGCTACCCCAAAGCAAAGCACATTTAGGTTGGAAAGGTGCCTTGTTGAAACATGAATGAATCATATTGACGGGCAGAGGGCGACCTATTGTTTTTGTGTATATTTTTGTTCTGTCAGTGTCAAAGAGTTGTGAAGTGTTATATATCTGCTCCCCTGCTCTTTTTTCAGATCTTACGAATTGACACGCAAAGATCGGCTTTATAAAAATATCCAACGGATGCAGCAGTCCCACGGCTTCAAAAACTTCCATATCGTTCCTCAAACGTTTGTGCTTCCATCCGAGTATCAAGATTTCTGTAGTAAGACTTTCTGTTCCAAAATTATGTTTATTCTAATACATGAAGAATTAACATTTTTTAACATTAACATTTTTTTTAAACATTTTTTTTTAATCTTAGGCTATTTTGCAAAAGACAAGGGACCATGGATCATCAAGCCCGTAGCATCTTCAAGAGGACGAGGCATTTATTTAGTTAGCAATGTGAGTCTAGACAACAATGAGTTTATTAGATGTTTAGTCTAATTCACATAAAAGAGAATCGTGTAGAGTCTGTGTGGAAGGATGGAGTCTCTCATGGCTTTTGTGTGGGGAGTTGCACTTAAACAGCTGTCTTCACAGAGAGAATTAGACATTAATAGACTTTGCAGAGTAAATCACAAACGTTCAAAGCGCAGGCCGTTCTGAAGAAACTACTCTCGGAAAACATATGCTTTTCTTCTAAGATTTTTTCTTCTGAGGCATTTTTATGAAACAGTGGAAAGAATGTCAGAGAGATATTTGTAGGGAAGAATGAAATACGGTCATTTTTTTAAAGTTTGGCTTTTCTCTGAACTGCAGCCAGCGGTGACGTTGTGCTGCCCCCCTGTTCTTGCCCCCTTCTTTACTTCACCACCTGCAACACATTTCAGCCTCATAAATGACCCATCTCCCACACCCGATTGTGTTTTATGAGCCTATAGAGAAAACGGACCACATCTAGACAATTGTCAATCACTTTTTTAATGAACAATAATACAGTTATGATTTCAAAATAGCTTCATTATATTTAACCACTGCTGACATTTTGAATTCTTCATTTTCATAGCCAAACCAAATTTCAATGGATGAAAACATCTTGGTCTCCCGTTATATACACAACCCTTTGCTTATAGATGGTGAGATGGTTTCTTATACTCATCCATTTAGAGAAGTTTCAAAATATTTAAAAACATAATTCTTTTCTTTCACTTTGTTTTCGCAGATTTTAAGTTTGATATGCGCTTATATGTACTCGTGACTTCATATGATCCACTACTGATATATGTTTACGAGGAAGGTTTGGCAAGGTGAATATTTATGCTTTCATGCTTTTATGATGGTGAAACTTTTCTTTTTCCAAAATGTAACTTATACATGCAAACAATTTAACCACAGTACTTCTTAGTCACTGGTCTGGCACTGAATATGTGGTCACTGGAAAAGCGATCAGTGAACAGAAGATGACCACCACAAGATGGCAGTAAAATCTCTCCCAAAAAGTCCTTCATAGAGATGGTAGAACAAAGCTATCTATTGTCTCATTTGGGAGATATGTTTCCTGATTATATGATTATTAACAGATGATATCTCATTGGGACTCTGTGGCCACAATTCTTTTGTAACAATGGCATGAATGAATTATTTATGAATTGTATAATATGTTTTCACACACAAATAGTTGATTTAATTAATTGGCTTCCCAGATTACTGACAGATACAGTAAGAGAACACTGCCCTCTTGTCTGTCTTTTTGTCAACCATAACAATAAATCACAAATCCTCCATCTGCTTTTATCTCCTAACATTCCATTGGTTTTTGCTGGTATTCAGGTATAATACCACACACAATAAAGAATTGTCCATTATGTGAATGGTATTTTTAAAAGTCAAATTACAGTTTTTACCAGACAATGAATTATATCATGATTTTCTTTTTCCTGTTTTCAGATTTGCCACTGTAAAATATGACCGCACATCCAAAAACATCAAAAACAACTTTATGCATCTTACAAACTACAGTGTAAACAAAAAGAGCAGCGATTATGTCAGGTAATCACCATATACATTTTTGTACTAATTACAATCAGTTACCGTGGTTGATCCTCCTCTTTAGTTGTGATGACCCTGAAGTAGAGGATTATGGGAACAAGTGGAGTATGAGTGCTGTGTTACGCTATTTGAAGCAGGAAGGGAAGGACACAACGTGTAGGTTTTAATGGTATTGTTCTAATCAGAAATATGCCTTAAATGTTATGGTATTAACTGGTCTTCTTGACTGTGTTCCAGTGCTGATGCGACAGGTGGAAGACCTCATTATCAAGGCATTGTTGAGTGCAGAGCCACAGATTTCTGCTGCCTGCAAGATGTTTGTGCCCCATAAGACAAACTGCTTTGGTACATTTTTTATTTTTTTTTTTCTTGATTCAAAATAAGATGAAAGTTAAATACTTTATACATTTATTTAAAGGTGAACTGTCTAACTTTTCTGTCAGCTGCTTCTCTCCATAGACATGTTATTTCTATGGCGATAATGTTCACAGTATGAGATTAAACTACCTACATCATCAGACAAGCAGATGATGCCAAGTTACAGGTCATATCTGTGGAGAGGTGTCCCTGCTCACAAATATTTTTTCAAGTGTCTGTGGAACATTTCAGGCTAAGCAATAAAATTGATGGAGAAAAGCAGGTGGTGGAAAAGTTACATTGTGCACCTTTAATTTAGTTCATGTTTAGCTAAAATTACTAACTGTAGTTCATCATTAATCATTTCTCTACTCATACAGTGAGGTATTTCTCAAACATTTAGGAATACACCCATAGTCTAGACTGCCCCTATTTTGATCCCTAAAACACTTGTTCTTTGTTTTGGGTTTGACACATGGACAGTTAGTGTGGTCTTGTCTCTAACATACATTTGTGTGGCTTGTTTCTGTGGACATGTGAAGTGGTGGACAGCTTAACTTCCTTCCCTTGTTCCTGATTTAGTCTCACTATGTTCTTGGCTGTGTGTGCCTCTCAGCTCTTTTCTGCTGCCATTACCCATGTTAATGTTGGCACTAATTGTCTGCGCCCTTTCTTTCTGTCTGGCAGTCTCGGTGAGTGTGGATTTGGAAGTGCACTAGCACTCCAAAGACTTTTTTCGGAGTGTCCTTTAGCCTTTATCTTGTGTTTGACATTCTCCCTTACTTAGTCTCCTTTTCTTTTGCTGCTCAGATGTGCCAACAAAAGAGCGCACCTCTACAGTTGTGAGAAGCTTGTGGTAGACATAATAGCCATCTGATTGCTGATGTTTGGGTTGTTTTGGACATGGCACAGCATCATCTCACACCATCTGACAGTTGCCTGCATAGAGATGCTATCTGGGCCTTGAACATCACTGCTGGCTGAAAGACACCTCAACCAAGGGTGTAATTGTAGCAGGTATGCAGGTATTGTGAGGGTAACTCCAATGAGGTATAATACAACTAGAGAGCATGGATTCTGTTGCCGTGGCGTTTGCAGCCAACATCTTGTGATTATAGCGGCAGCAAAATTCTGATTGGAAATAGTGTAATGAAAATGGCTGCACTTCAGTCCTGATGTTCCTTTATTTGGTGTTTGTTTAAGCATCATATTACATGGTAAAAAAAATATATTTTTATTATGTTATGTAAATTAGTTCACCAATTCATAACTATTTATGTTGTTTTGCTAACTACTTAAATTCATTGACTGTGCATGTCATTGTTGGTGTTGCTTATAATCTGTAGACATTGTTTAGCACAAATATTTATACACATTTCTGTATGTGTTTCACATAATTGGAACTGGTAAATTTCGTCTGCTGTCACCCTTGTTAAATACGTGCAATGGATGCACAGGAGTATCAGGAAGAAGAGCTTATGGCTTCATAGAGGAGTGAGTGAATGAAAAGTTAGGTCTTCCTCTGCAAAATCTCCTCGAATGTAATGACATTCCCAACAACCACTCTGTCTGTGATGGATCGCTTGCATGATCCCACCATTGGACACTAACATCAACATACTTCTTCTGCTAGGCAGTGATATACTGAGGGTTCATAAAGTCAGAGAGCAGATAAAGGGCCCAGGCGACACCCCATTCGCTCAGGAATTTGACTTGGGATGGCTGGTCGTTGGTGATGTCTGTCTTGATGAAGTACACAGACCCCTACAAGTGAGCAGCTACAAGACTTTCATTCTAGAGACGGTCGTGCAAGCCATCTTCAGTCATGTAGCTGTCAGGTTACTGTTACTCATAAAGACTCCTTAGTACTGTCACGGCCTCACAAGCCCTCATGTGTCAGAAAGCAACATGGACAGCATTGGTCAGCAAGTTTTTGCACGCACAGCAGACAACCAAAAACTTTACCCATCACTCGAGGAGAGATGCATTTTCTTCAAATAATGGATTCTGAGTTCTATCAGGGCAGCGACAATACCTGGGTGTGTCCTCTGCCTTTCCGGTGGCCCTGGCAACGGCTGCCCAACAACAGACAGGTGGCTTATTTCTCATGTCACTCAAATGTACTTTGAAAAAAGGGCTTGAAATAAAAGCACACTTTCTGGAGTTTATAAAGGACATGCTGAAGTTGTGCCATCTCTTGGTCAGAATCAGAAATGTGGGTACCTTCCTCTGTTTCTCGTTTATCATCTGTGGAAACTTAACAAAATGAGGATTGTGTTCGACTCAAGTGCTCCATATGAAGGAGTGTCTCTCAACGACATACTACTCACAGGCCCCGACTTCAACAACAGCCTCTTAGCGTTGCTCATGAGGTTCAGAAAAGAGCAAGTTACTGTAACAGCTAACACTGAACACGCTCCACAGTTTTATCATCAAGGAGAGCCATAAAGACTTTCTCTGCTTCTTATGGTACAAAGATGATGGCATCCTCTCCAAAGTCATTGAATATTGCATTCATATGCCCATCTTTGGGAACAGTCCCTCCTCTGCTGTTACCGTGTACAGCCTCAAAAAGGAGCAGCTATTGGTGAAGCAGCTACTGGCGAAGCAGACTTTGGAAGCGATGTGTGCACATTCATTGAGCCAGATTTCCATGTTGATGATGCACTCAAGTCATTTGTCACTGAACAAGAAGCTGTTCATGTTCTGAAGCAAGCACAGCAGACTACACAACGTCACCTCCAATCAACCTGCAGTTCTAGAGGCCTTTTCCCCATAGGAAAGTGCTAAAGACATTGAAAACTTGAGACTTGTGTGCTCAAGACCTCACAATTCCAAGACAAGAGTTGTGTGCTGCATTGCTCGCAGTTGAAATTGCAGAGTTCGTAGTAGCAGAAATGGACAACATTGAGTATTACACGGGCAGCAAAGTTGTGCTGGGGTACATATACAACACTGACAACTAGTCATGAAGATTCTTTGTGTATGTCCATAACAGAGTCCAGCTTATCCTCCAGCCAACACGCTCCAATCTATGGAAGTACTTTCCATCTGAAGTCAACCCAGCTGACTATGGGTCCCGTTCTCTGACAGCAGCACAACGTGGTTAGAAGGACAAGCCTTTCTCTGTGAACCCTCTGCACACATGCCTCCTCCAGACAACTCCAACTTTTTGACCCTGCTGCCAACACAGAAATCAGTCTACTTGACAATAAGTCCGGCACGCTTAGAAAAGTTCCCCAAATACAGTACGCTCATCAGAGCTTGCTTGATATAAATTGCCCACTCTTTCAGCTCCAACCAAGCATCCAGCTGTCATGGTTGGCACCTTTGTTGGCCAACAGAAGAACAGATGGCAAAGGCAAAGGCTTGCATTATAAAAATAGTGTTCAGAGTGAGTAGAACGAAAAAGAACTGAACAACCTGAACTGGGCACTAGGGATGGGACAATATATGATAATATCGTTAATCGCGATTAACCGCGATTAATCATTCGTGGTATTTTTAAATAATCGTGATCATCGCGCACGAAAGGCACCAGACTGCCTCATGTTTCTGGTTTCTATACAACGTTTAGATGCTAGTTTTGGTGTTCGCTCATAAGGGGGGCGCTCTGCCACAGCAATGACACATGTCTGTGCCTGTTCTGGTGGCAGAGTCTGCCGAAAAAAAGTTGCGGGTCCAAGGGCAAAACACGAGCAACTTGTACGCGCATTTATGAGACAACCATCCTGCATTGTTTGACAAACTTGAGCTGAAAATATTCATCGTAAGTGACATAAACTATGTAGATTGTGTTGTGTGTAGTTAGCTAAACACACATGATATATATTTACATACAATCATGTCAATAGCGGAATAAACCACACTCACCGATCGAGAACAGCATCCAATCCATCCAAAAATAAGGTCCTCTCCTCCTGAGTCCACAGTCATCTTCACTCTGACACAAACCGCTCCGGGTCAGAGATGCCTCTAGTTTAACTTGTACAAACATCCACAGTGTCCTCGTACTTCCTTTATTTTGTCCGTTTCATCATGTTTAGAAGCAAAACAACAGCGCCTAGAATACGCCGCATTAACGCGCTTCGTTTACTCGGTAAAGTCCGTCTGTTTACGGAAAATCTTCGCATGTCACACACGTGCTCACTGCTCATTGGCTGTAAGGAGAAAACATCACTAAACGTGTGTGATGTGATTGGTTGATTCTACATGGGGGAGAGTGGGGCGTAAACTTTCAGTCACTGATTCGCTGTTTGCGGCTCCAGTAACACACAACCTCCACCTTATTGGACCAACACTGGTGTCAATCAGAAGATAACACGTGTGTTTATCTCTGAGAAACAAAGGCTGTACTGTACTTTGGTGAATTTTTGGTGAATTGAGACACGGCCAAAGTCGGCGCTGTCTTAAGTTTATTATGCCTGAATTCGACCAAAGAAATGCAAAAAAAGTTACGGAGCAGATTTCATGTGTGGAATACTTTCCTGCAGCAGATTGGACATGGAGGATCTAACTTATTTTGTGGACTTGATTTCTTCAGTGGATTATATTCTCTGGACCTGTAGGAACGAATAAGACCAACTTTGTGGAATATGTTGATATTTGACAGAACCAGAGCCTCAAAGGTGAGTGAAGTCCAAATCCACATTTTTGGCTTTTCTGTAAAAACGTCTTTCCTGTCAGCAGTGTGGTTATTCCAGGTGAAAATTGTTTGCATATACGAAAAGACGAGCGCTGTAGCTTTCATTTGATGTGTAGATTGTTTGCGTGGGTGATGCAGAAGTACATGTACATTTCTGTAGAGTTGTAAAGTAGGCTCGGGCCGTCGGAACGTTTACAAATTAATAATCATGGCGATAATATCATTAATCGCGATTATTTTCGTCACGATAATCGTGAGTCTAAAAATTAATATCGTCCCATCCCTACTGGGCACTGACATCACTCAGCCCTTCGTCATCACTGTCCGACCCCACTTGGGGACGCTTCCAATATGCTACTTCCAAGAGACTGAAATATCAGGCAAGACTTTTCAAGAAGGTGCGATAAGTGCAGCTGATGCTTTGTTTGGTAGGAGCCAAACAAAGGATCAGCACAATGCTTTTTTAAATGTGTCACCTTCAGGAAATTAGGAGGAATGGCTTAATGTCAACTAATCCAAATCCAAAATTTACCATATGAATGAATGTAAATTGCACCCCCCTTCACTTATGTGGGTGTAGATGCTCTCAGTCCATGGGACCATTTACAATATATGTTCTTGAGTAGAACTTTATAGTCAGATTATAGCTGCTGGAACAGGATGTTGGTTACTACTACAGGCTACCATGGCGATGATTTCTCTAGTTTTATTGTACTTCATTTAGGGCTATACACCTTTAGTCGTTTAGTTCATTGGTCAGTTGTGTCTTAGAAGACCAAATTTTGTATGAGTAAATTATTATTAAAAATATTGAGCTTGAAAACAGAAGTCTGAGTAAGGAAAAGACAAAGTTTAAATCTGTCAACTGGACAAATTGTTGTAAGAGTGAAGATGTTTCGCTGCTCATCCAAGCTGCTTCTTCAGTTCTGGTCAGCGGCTTAGATGAGCAGCGAAACGTCTTCACTTACAACGATTTCTCCAGTTGACAGATTTAAACTTCGTCTTTTGCTAAGGATCAGACCTGGATGACTGAAAGATTACACAGACAAGTTTGAGTTAGCTGAAGTTAGCTGATTCACAAATTTCATCTGTCTTTATATAAATACATTGGCCTTAACATTGCAGTGAAAAGAATGCATATTTGTGTGTGTATCTGTACATACTGCAGAGTGCATGGTAGTTATGAACCTGTGCGCAGAGCTCCGACCTTGCCATACACACAAGCAGCTGGTGTTAAATGTGGTGGCAGAAACCAGTGTCATCCGGGCTGCTGTGCAGCGAGTGGTGTCCAAAGTTATACATGCGGCAGTTTTATGCTTAAATACATAGCTCATGGTGATAACTTGGGGTGTGTGGTAAAGTTTAAAAAGCATAGCATCAACAATACTTAACTAGTGCACATGGTTATGATTGCCAAACTTCAATCATTACACTTTTTTGGCTCAACTGATCCTAAAAAAACAGCATATTAAGGGGCAGTACGTGTCATGTGCTTAAAAGTACATACTTGTTTTCGTGTGCAGTTTGCTGTTAATTTGAAATGTTGTATGCCACCTCAGACCTGCCGTATGATTTGTGTGCACCATGAGCTCCCGCCAGTTTTGATAAATCCCGATAGTGCACCGATTTTGACATATGAAAGTTTCATAAATAAGGGCCATAGTCTCCTTGTATTTTTTTGTTTAAATAGTTGCTTTTGCATGAACTTCTGTGCAGGTGTAGTGTTCTAAGTACAGTTTGTGTCAAATACGGAGCTTTTGCCATGTCCCCTTTTTAGTCAACTACTCAATCGGCAGGCCATGTCTTTAGATTAGAGCCCTTACTTTATTGGGTAAGTCCATATTGTAGTTTTCATCCACAAGCCAGTCTCCACTTAGATGTTCTTTGTAAAATACCTTTGGGACTATTCTGTGGTATATAATGAACATAAGTATTGTGGCGTGTGCAGCAAATTTATTCTACCACCTATATTGAATTGCACAAAGCCAATTAGGTTCTATGGCTTTTAGTGAGACACATGATACACTGCAGTTGTAGCTGGATCTGCTTACTGTAGAACCCATAGAGTCTTTTTGTTGTCTTTACATCGCCCCAAGCTAGTTAATTACACAGAGATTCTACCAGATTAGGTTTCAGAAGACAGACAGTGACGGTTGCAGTGGACCACCCTCATCCACTGCTTGTGCATTTGAACAAGTTCCCAGCATGTGAGACATGTAGGGACCAGTGTCTGACACAAGTGTCGGGCTCCAATCTCGCATCTCAGTGGGCTTTCTCTTACATAAACCCCGCTCAAACCACCAAGGACTCATGTTCGCTAAGCTCCTGTCAGCTCCTCTCCCTCCTCCTCTTGAACTTTCTCTCACTTTGCCACTGAGTAGACATGTAGAGTTGCTCTCTCTTCATTTGAGGTTTCACATGATGTATTGCAGCTTTTAACAGGTACATAATTTACTTGTACAGATGTGATAAAACATGGACCCAGATCAAAGCACACACTGGATTTGCTTGACTTTAGGAAGACCAATAACGGTTTTCAAAGTATTTCATCATTTAATTTGCAAATTGCTATTGTACACCTTTAATAATAGTACCATTTTCAAACAAGGGTTCATATAAATGGTCATGTTGCAAGCCAAGGAAGTCTTTTTATAGAGCTGTAATGTCTCATGTGGTAAGAAATAAAAATAAATGATTTTTTGTTGAACATCAGAACATGAAGTGTGCGCACATGTGAGGGGAGAAAATGCCACCCATACAGCTCCTCACCGCTGCCGTGTGATTAATGGACAGGCTTTTTGCTGAGGGATGCTGATTACGAGATGTTTTGACTAAGATCTGATTAGCCAAGCCAAAGGCCTATTTTATTACACACAAAACATTCCACTTATTGGTCCTGTGTTCCACTCCACGGGCCTCATTAAGTGCTGAGTGTGGTTGGATCTCCTGTCTGTGAATTGCTCTCCCACTCTCCCTCCTCTGCAGTGTGATGTACGTATCCCTATGATGACAGTAACTCTGCCTGTTTAACAATGATTAATGTCCTGCAGCCCCGCTATGATAATACCGCGTTAGGCAGTGATTTTAATTTGTTGTGCTCTGTGTTTTCATGACTGTGGCTCTGGGCTGCCTTCCTTTGCTCCTTGTAACAGCACTCCAGAGTTTAAGAGCAATAAGTTATTCACGAATGATGCAAGACTAATTCAATTGTCTAATTCAACGTTGCTATTATTTGCTGCATGTGACGGGTGGGAGAGAGAGAGGGGATTATTGTCTTTTGGGCGTTTGTCTCTTGTGGTAATGTTTCCAGCAGCGCCCATCCAATAACACCAAAAATGCTCTTCATCATGTCACATTTTTCTCCTCCTCTTCCTCCTCCTCCCTCCTGTCTCGAGGGTGTGATCCTCTCCTCTGTCTGCCATGCCTGTTGTGGCCTCACCGCGAGTACGTTTAACAGCAGCCCCCCGCTCCCCCTCCAGCAGCGGTCCAGCCACAGAACAAACGTTTGTAGTGACGCGCAGCCCGACGCTCTGCTCCTAATTGGGGGAAAATGCACAGCACACATGGAGTCGCTTTGTCGGGGTCTGCCGTGCTGCTGGCTGGGGCGTACACCTCCCCATTTTCCCCTGTTGTTGTGGTGCCACTCCAAACCCTAACACATTTACTCCAGGCCTCTTTCTATACGTCACCCAAATTGTCGTGACACTCTCTTTAGCTCTCAATTAGTCTCTGTCTGTCTCAATGTGGCTCTGTCCAATAATAGAACGGGAAAGGGACTGTTTAAAATTATCACTGGTTCTGAGTGTCTGGAAGCTAATGTAGTTATGGGGATACATGATGCTGTTCTTTTGCTTTACCATGTCCATATTACAATATTATAGTGTCTTTAAAGGTGCACTATATGTAACTTTTCTGGTGAGGGATCCTAACTTTTCTGTTCCTGTGGAGATGTGATTGTTGTGCCTAGAATCTTCCACAGTAATGCAGAAAATTTTCCTATTTTGCATTTATTCAGTAACAGGTGTTTTTTACTCAAAAATACCTTGAAAAAGATGCTTTCTGTGAGAAGGGTTGCTTCTCCACAGATCCAACCTGTAACTTGGCCTGGTGGTGTCTCCTTTTCGTCACTGTGGAGATAGACTTAACATTCTGTGGAACATATTGGACAAAGCAATAACTTCTGCAAGGAGACAAGCAATTGGTGAACCCGCCCCCCAAAAAGTTACATAGTGCAGCTTTAATTCCATGATCATTAATAAAATCTTTATGTGCTAAAATCAACATATGATTTCAATGCCAGTTTTGGAACGATTAAAATTTTGGCATTGCATTTTTGAGAACTGAAAGTTGTAACAGATGGTCTTAGTTTAATAAAATAAGTAAAGCTGATACTAATACAAGAACTTGAAAGAGGCTGTGCTAACTTTTATCCATGTTGCTTCCAATTTTCTCAACACAATTTAAACAAGTGCAGCATCAGGGCATTGCTTGAAGTCACAGCGGCTTTTGTGTACTTAACTCTGGCATTGACCTGCGACGCTTGAACAAACAACTCTGGTTATGGCGGCTTTGGAAGTTCCCACCCCCTGCCTATTCTCAACATAGTCTGTCCTTTTGAAGTGTCTTTAGTAGCATTTTCCCTCCGCCTCTGTAGCTGGGTTTGCCCCATCCCAGTAAAAAGTTGTGGACTGTCGCCTTTGGGTGTCACTCCCCAGAGATCTGCTGTCTTTATTAAGCATAAGACTAACTAGGAGCCATTTCTCATTTACGCATTCATGTTTTGTTATTTGGTCTCAAACCTCTTTTCCATCAATTTTCTGAGTTATAGCCAAATTTTCAACATTTCTTATGATGTTAATTTCTTTTGGTTAAACTATTTGTACTGGTTGCCATTATTTCACTACATTTATGCTAATATGAAGTGACAACCTGCAGAATGCCTAACTTCAGAGTCATGACAACATTACAAACTGGGTGTCTGAATGATTCAGCGACAGAGTGGGTTTTTGATCTCCAGTGTTACACAAGCAGCTCCATGACAGATGAAATGTGTGTGTAGTTAGCTGATGTAAGGGGACCAATCTCTTGAGTGAATACTTCTTTGTGAGCAAATGATTCCAAAACATGCATGTAATCAAGAGTCGGAAGGTCCTGCTCTGCTATTAAGTTCCATGTATTGAGCTGTAGGGTTGTCAAAAGTATCGAAAATCAGATACTAATCATCAACTGAAACTAGTATTGAAATTAATTTGAGCAAGTATTGATCCAATAATAATAAGAAGAAGAAGAATAAGAATAAGAATAATGATAAAAAGAATGTAACTTTTCTAAATAGTTTTAGAATAGTCTTGAGTTTATCAGAACTAGAATAACATCAAAAGAAATTTTAAAAGTACCATTATTTAGTGCTGAAAATTACATTTTATTGTATAAAAAGTAATTTTATTATCATTGTGGTATCGGAATTGAGACTATTGAAAATCAATCAATGGAAATCAACTTTGAATTTTACCACTGTGACAACACTATTGGGCCTGCATACCTTAATACATGCTTGTTTTTTTTTTCATGTTTTTTGCAGAACTTTATGGCTTTGACGTCCTCATCGATGCTAAACTCAAACCTTGGTTATTAGAAGTCAATCTTTCCCCCTCACTGGCATGGTAGGTCCTGTTATTAGTTTTCTGTATTTAAATTATCAATTTTACTGCTGTTACTTTTATATGAACTATAGGGTTCGCCAGTATGGCAAAAAAAATAATATTTTTTTTCCTGATTTTAAATGTTAATCATTGCCATTTAACATAATAGTCCAATCTTCCACTAAAAATTGAACTCTGCTCCAAACCACATGCTGTTATGGACAGAGGATTGACTGTAGACCCTTCCATTAAAAACAAAATCTTAAACTGATCTCTACCTCTATTAACTTTCAATCAATTGCACAGGTCGAATAAGAACTGTGTTTCTGTACATGATCAAATTGTGTCCACTGAAAATGTGCTTACTTTGTACTGAGATGCTTGTACTGCTTGTTTGCAGTGATGCGCCTCTGGATCTGAAGATAAAGGCCAGCATGATTGCAGACATGTTTTCACTTGTGGGTGAGTGTAAGCTGATACCTGTTTGTATGCATAAACCTGAAGGAAACAATCACTTCATGCAGTACTGTTACTCTTTACCATAACATTTTGGTTTTATGCAAGGTATTATCTATAGTATAGGTATTCTCTTTCTTTCAGAGGTCCCCAAATTTTGAATATTTCATCTTGGCTTGATTGAAAAATAAAATTGTGAAGCTTTAAGCAGGATGAGCACTGACTGTTTACATAACAGTGTTTGTGGGAGGGAGTGACAGGTCTGTGCTATGGTCTCTCATTAATTGTTCAGCACTCAAATTAAACAAAACAACTTTACCACAGACTTCGGCTATATGCTGCCAGGACTTATTGTTAGAGTAATTCATTATAAACACATGTCATTCACTCATTCCACACTTTGGGGCTTGCAGGATATGAATCACATCAAACAAAACCAAATAAAAATAATACAATACACACTTTTAATAATTGCTATTCAACACAAAAACTTTCTCCAAAATCTGAAATCAGCTCCAAGCCACATGCTTTTACTGACAGAGGATTGGCTCTAGACCTCTCGGTTAAAAAGGCCTAAGCTGATCAGTGACTATTAGAAATGACTGAATCTCTATATCTATTAAAGTTTGATTACTTGCACAGCCCTAATAATTGACTTTACAATTTACGAATAACTACTACATGTCCCCTGGATGACTGCCATGGCCGCCTCACCCTGTAACTCACCCATCTCCTGGCTTCATAGTGCATCCCCTTCTACACCTAAAACTGTAGTGACATTTTAATTTTTTTTTTGGCCAAGTGAATTTAAGTGAATATGTACGCCGTGTGCCTGCATAAGTACATAATGTCCACACTCACCAGGTTTAAACTGTTCTTGGCTCATCAATCTGTCATTAAAGAAATGCAAGTTATCTTTGGACTGAGACGTTACAGCAGGTCTCACAGAAAATGAGCAGTGGCATGTAAAACATTGCACATCTGTTATGTAGCAAACAAACAAAGTGGTTGTTGGCTGATAACACTTGGGTCCCATCCCAGACCTGCAACTAATGACAGCATTCCATTAGCATTCACTTTCCGCCCGTGCGTAGCTGCCGGGTCTGTGTCACCCATGTTTCTCATAATTGCTGTGTTTAGGCAAGGCATGGCAGCAGACTGATTCTTACCTGACGGCTTAGATGAGGCAGTATAAATAGCCTGGAGCTCCAAGCTGTCAATAGGTGTAATTCAGCCAGAGAGGGGATGCAGGTTGTACCGTAAACATTCAAATGACATTAACTTTCAGCACGAGTTCAATGAGATGGGAAATGCTATTGGAATGACAAGCATTTACCTTTGTGTGTTGAGAATCATCACAGGTGTTCACACTTTACATTCCTCTAAGTGGTTATACAATAAAAAGCATTTGTTAAAAGTAGTATTTTCAATGCAGGTGATTGTAGCTTTATTCTGGCCTCTTACACACAATTTCCCTTTCATTCAGTACTTGAAAGAATGTGAATGACTATCATATTTTAATTCTGTTGTCACTACAATAACCCTCTGCATGGCTGTGGTTCTGTGTAGGCTTGGTGTGCCAGGACCCTCTTTCCAGACAGCCCCGCACTGAACGGGCCGCACTGGACCCCAGCCTGAAGCATCTGGCTTCACGAGCACAGGTACTCGACATGCACAGCCAAGAACCATGAGCTGCACTCGTTTACCCTGTGAACCAGTGCTGTCTCTGCCCTGGACCTGGGCTCTGCTGCATACTCTTAGAGAACCACACTCAGTGACTTCTCTGGAAAAATCATGCTTAACAACAGCTAATTTAATTACACTGTCTGAATGAAGCAGTTTGAACAGTTTTACAATGTGTGACGTTTTATATATCGTATGTAAAAATACCATAATGTTCCAATATTATGCCTTGGATAATGCGTTTGGTTGGTTCCATCTGTGAGATCAAGAGTACAGTTATTTTATGAAAATAGACACAATGTTATAATATATTTGTCTGTAGTGTGTGTTTTAATATGATTTAGCTGTATTTGATTATAGTTTGACTAGCCTTCACAAGCTCACTATATCACTACACTGCTGACCCCTACTCACTGTGTTCACTGCTTCTTAGAGACCACAGAAAACTACTGCACACTCTATAGTGGTAAGTTCCTCTGAGTCATTCATATTAATTATTTTCTGTCTGTCTCTTTGCAAACCACCTGACGTCTGCTGGTAAGAAATTGCCTCTTTGCTCATTTCATTATGTGACTTTGCTATTTTTCAAAATGACAGCCCCTGATATCGATCCCTAATGGTATGTTTAATTGGCACTTCATTACATTAGCAAAGTGACTTTTGGAAGCAAGTACTACTGCAATGCACCACTTCTTAAGAACCATAAAGTCTCCGAAAGTCAATGGCATAAAGCAGGGCTGATAATACAGTCAATAGGCTGAGCAGGGCGAAGAGGAGACCTGGGCTTTCTCTTCACTGTGATTAAACCAAACAGATGAGGTCTTTTTTAGCCGGATTAGGCCATGTCACTTTTTGGCTCTGGTTGCCCCCCCTGGCTGTGTGAGACAAATTAAATGTAATCCCCCTGCTATTTTTATGACAAATTCTGTATGTGATCCTGTGGGATTGTGCCCTGCCGTCTGGTCTCAGTTCCAACCTGCATGCCAGAGCTGTCAATCATGGGCTGGTCGTGTATAAGCTAAGGATAGAGCCAGAAAAGCTACACAGAACAAAAGTATGCAATTTATGTGACAGTGAAAGGGGTTCAATGGCTACTTCTCACAGGCTATTCTGAAATGTATGATATTGGCTGTTAAAGATAACTTCTAATTCAAAAAATGCAATTATATAAATGATTATGCTAAAAATGTTGCATCATTTAGTTTGGCAAATGATTTGTTAAGTTTATGTAATGTTACTTCCCGGTTGGACATGGGAATCAGACATAAATAGCAGTAATAAAGGTCAAAGCTTGACTAATTTACACAAGTTATTATTTGACAAATAAAAAAACATGACACCATATTTTCTTAACTGAATGTTCAAACTGTCATAAAAATGTGTTCCTTGCACAGAAATTGCCCTTGCACTTTGGATGGCATTTTGTGTATTGATTGCATAGATATAGGGAATTCTCAGCTCTACCTGTATTTTTTAAATCTTTTTTTGTCTTTTTTACTTTTCTTCACAAAATGCCACTTGACTAATAACACTATGATAAATATTTACCACATGTGCTATCCCACCAAACAAGTCAAATCTGTCATAAGCTTAAGTATATCCAAGTTAAACTCTGGTATGCAAATGTGTTGGAAATTGATACTTAGTTTTCGCAATAGCCTGTAGTCATGAATAACATTGGATCCCTTCTGACCTCATGCAGCAACGCCGACAGTTATTGTCCAGTAACTCTGAAACTGACGGGCTAAAAGGCCAAGGTGACAGCACTTTGAATCTTACAGCTGAAGAGGTGAGGTCCCGTTCATAAAATATGCAACTCCAACACACTTTGTATAGACATATCACTTTCTAAATGTGTCAACTACAGGTCAAAGTGCTGAGGAGAATAAAGGAGGAATATGAGAGACGTGGAGGCTTCATAAGAATTTTCCCCACTGCTGAAACATGGGAGCTCTACAGGTATGTTAAGCATGTACTAGCTGGGGGGGTTTAAAAAATAAAAACACAAAATCATGAGATAAAATTATGATATGTTTGATAAACCAGGTTACTGTTTTAAATATGTACAGGCTTACATTGACAGACCAAGGATACTAAATTGAATCACAGAAATGTAAAGCCAATAAACTAAACAAAACACATATAATTATATAGTCAAACTTTGAATTGATACTTTGCAGCTGATGTCATCATCATTCCTCGGGGATGCGATGCTAACTGAAGGCTTTGCTCTGTCTGAAGCTCTGTTACTTAAATTAGACTTTAATCTGAGCTTAAATACACAATCTGACCATAAATATCTGGCTTGAACTGAACTACAACTAGTGAGCTGATTTTTAGTGTTAAACCAGTCCATCTTAAACTGCATTACAGTCACAAGCAGGCTAGCATGATGTCACTGAAAAGTATCAATATATGGTCCATTTAGACAGTTACTTTACAATAATATTACTAAAACAATTTTATTCAAGCTCATTTTAAACAATTATGTGTTTTACCATTTGATGTAATAATATTGCTATGCTTGATTGAATCCATGTTTGAGACTAGTGCAGCGTTCTACTACAGAATGGTACAGGGAATTATAGGCACATTTACAAGTGGCTGCTTCCCAAGTAGCAAAATCTCCAACAGCTCATTTTAACACATTTGCAGTAAAATAAGGAGGTGGGGACATTTTGGGGCCCATGACTTTATAGCCATTGTAATTTTCGTATTATCTGCTCTTTTCAGTGGATATCTGGAGTCCAAGACATCATTGAACTCCATGTTGGCGCACAGACTTTTCCATGGAAGGTAAGCATTTCCAGTGTGGTCAGGATTGGGAAATAAATCTCGACATCAGTTTGTGGAAAAGGTTGGATTCTGATGTGGCGTTTGTCTGGTTCTTGACTGGATAGGTAAGAGGAACAGCTGAGAAGATGTTGTACTGTCAGCTTTTCCAGCTTGCACCCAATGTCTGTGTGGCTTTGTGGCATTAAACTTGTTGATTGAAGGGAAAAACGTCTTTAGATTTGCCTTTTTACCCAAGCACTGTTTTACAATTTTATTTATATAATTTTAGTACTTATTAAAAAGTGACAGGAAACTGGGGTCCATTTCTCCTCAGTCTCTTTATAATTTTAACTTTCCATATCCATCGTAGTTTATGGCACTATTTATACTTGAGTGAAGTATTCAATGTTTATACATTTTTTTGTTAAAGTTACAGTAAAAAAATCCATGCTCTGCTCAATGTTCTGTAATAGCTTATGATAAAGTGATAAATCATTGTAGCTAGTTTTATGAGTGTTGTGTTGACATTGATGTTGTGTCTCTCAGGACTATGCAGCTGCAGGTGGATGTGCTGCGCAGCTCTCATGTGGTGCAGTACGAGAGGAAGCTGCAGTCTCTAGAGGCTCGTAAGAGACACCTGCACCACCGCTCTCACTGCTCGTCCAACAGGAAATCTGGTAGGAAACCACTCCACTTTTTTATCACGGTTTGAAAAGGCTCTAACTTAGAGGAATAACCTTTTTGCTAATGTGCTGTTGGTTGCAATAAATAGCTCTCCCATGTCATGTTGAGGTTAGCCAGTTATGACTCTGAGTGACTTCATTTTACTCTATCAACAGTAAATGCCTCAGTTTTTGACTCATGTGCTCAAAATGTAAGTGAGTCAACAGACATTTACCTTTTATTGCAATGCTGCGTACCTCAGGGAAGGAATCCAAGGGCTTTCCAACAGAAAGCAGCAGTCAAGAGGGAGGTGAGGTGAATGGGCCGTGTGAGCCAAGCGCACACATGGTGGGAGAGTACACAGGTCAGGTGGTCACTACGCTGCCGTTGGATGCTCTCCACAGTAAAGCTATGTCCAGCTCAGAGGCAGCGACGTGGGACGGCAGACCCAGAGTCAATCTGCTTCACATCCTTCAGCAGGGCTGGGACCTGAGGTCAGTGAGCACTCTGGGCGGGCCCACATACTGGCAGCTCTTTATTCTCCTTATACTTTACTTTGGACGTGTTGTGTATTTTAACCACCATAATACATAGAGCTAAAGAAAAACTGGGTTTGTACAGAATTCCGTAACATAAAACAGGCTTCTGCCATATTTAACACATATTATTGATTGTATTTGACATGCTCTTCCAGAGTATAAATCCAATAGCAAGATTATTGTAGCATGCCCTACCAAAATACCACAATGACACTTCATCTTTTTAAGACATGTGGAGGACAAGATACACTGTTTTGTTAAGCTGCTGTCTTTATTACCAGTTCTCTGCAGTGTGTGTGTGTGTGTGTGTCTGCGTGTCTGCGTGTGTGTGTCTGTGTGTGTGTGTGTGTGTGCGCGTGTGCGTGTGTGTATAATGTTTATTCTCTGTTTGCTTTTGCTATACCATTATTTTAAGTTGCACATTTATGTTGTAATCATATTCTCTTTCTTATGCTTCATTTTACAAGTAAAGTACAGGCCCGACTGGCTTTTTCTTCGTACCTTCATCGAGTCCAGCAAAGACTTTTGGCTGAGAGCAGAGCCAACACCATTCCAGCTTGGCCAGACAAGGACAATGACCAAATGGTACCATATTACTGTAACCATTTTTAAAATCTGCTTTTTTGTTGTATAATGGACATGAGGTAGAATGTGCTGGAAAAATGATGTCCTTTTCATGTACTGATGCCAGTTTTTCCCTTCTGATTTTGTTACTCATCTGTACCTTGGCTATGGTTGAAATGTGCACAAACCACACTAAAAAAATGTGGTTGGAGTGTGTGTAAAATACTCATTGGTGAATTGGAATACATTGGTACATATTTTATTACTTAAGAAAAAGCATTTGTGAAAGAATCTTGGTTCGGTTACAGTTAGGGTTACATTGAAACACACAGTAGACTTGTGTTCAATGATAACTCAGAGAAAAAAAGGATTTATCAGCAAATCAGGTAGACGATAACCAAACATTCGACTTGTGTGTTGATGTCTACACAGGAATTGGTGATACGATTCCTAAAGAAAGCTGCCAGTAACCTTCAGCAGGACATAAAGGTGGGTCTGCCCAGTCGCCAGCTCCCACTTCAAGACCGCAGACGCATCCTGTCCCAGCAGCTTGGGGAGTTCATTCACCATTACAACAAGGTGCCCATTCTCAGACCTGCTTTAGCACCAGCCTACTGTTGCAGACTATAATGCAAACACTGTGGTTGTTCTGACATGCTTTATCTTGGCAGGAAACAGATCATATGGTGAAAAAACAAGAAAGTAGTAAAGAGGAGCGCTGCGTTAATGACATTGTATTTCAAGAGTACATCAGTGCAGCGAGGTTGGCAAACACAGTAGTTTTACTACTACTGCTATTCTTTGCTATAAAAGTGTATGCTTCTGACAATCTGCTGAGTAGATTTAATATATCCCTTATTGTGTTTTTTGTTGTTTTTGAATAGTGAAAATGATCTGGAAGAAGTATTGACATACTACACACAAAAGAATAAATCGCCAATCGTCTTCCTTGGATCCAAAGATTGCAAGCTAAACAAAGACATGTCTACAGAAATGTTTCAGAATGTTTCGGGGGAGCCAGGCAACTGTGGAGATTCAAGAAGTAAGTCTTGTCAGTATTTTTTTTCTTTTAGACGTGTGTTAGTATTTTTTTGATAGTGAGATTTAGAAGTGTAAATGGAAACCCCTCAGTCTCATAGGGTGAAGCAGAGGTCAAACTACAAAACAATTAGCTCTCTCTTGGGGAAAACAAGAGTGTGTCAGAGCTGGAGAATGGCAAACTGATGATAAAGAACTTCTGGTTTTATTTTCCCTCTTTGAATAGCTCAGCCTTTGGCCAAAGACGATTCCAGCACCTCTGAGTCCTCGCTCTCCGCAGGAAAAGTCAGCAGTGACCCAGACACCAAGGTTTCTGTAAATCAGCTTTCAGATCAATGTGCGGCAGCCAACTGTGGGAGTAACACCCAGCCAGACATCCAGGCCTTGCAGCACCGCTCCAACTTCCCTCCAACTTTAGACTGCACCTTTTCCATCCACCCATCATCCACCCTGCCCCACCACTGTCCTCCTCCCCCTCCGCCCCAGCAGCCCCCCTCCTACACCCAGTCTCTGGCCAAGTCACAGTTCTGTCAGGCTGACACTGACCCTCCGGAATACAGCTTCTCACCTGTGATCACACAACCAAGAGTCTGGACAGCTACTCCCAACAAAGCTGCAAGTGGAACGTCAACCCAAGGCCTAAGGAGGGTAACCTCATTCACCTCGCCTATGTCCACCTCCACCATCCCCAGTGCCACTCACATCTACAGCCAGAAGCTCTCCAGGCCCACCTCTGCAGGCCAAGGTATAATATCCAGTCCTGACATAGCAACATGGTTGTGTGAGTATCAGGTTAGGATCAACAACACAAAGCAGACTCTAAGTAATGTATGAACACCATTTACCTATAAAGTATATTGTATAATAGTTAACTCACATTCTTCACTAATAATCACAGACATTGTTTAGAGACTGACCCACTCTAATATATAAATTGTTGAGTTGTTAAGTTGATTAAGGGCTTAGATACAACTGCGACTGTTAAACTAATGCATCACAGCTATAATTCTGTTTTTTAGAATTAAGCCATATAATATATAATAGATATAAAATATCGGAGTTGAACCACCAGAAACATTTAGGACACATTCAGGACGAAACTATTCACAGTGTCATTAACCTGGGTCACGTTATTGGCAGGTCTCGAGGAGGCCACAGACAGGCAACATCTAGGTTTATTAGAATACAGTCTGAGTAAGCCAGGGAGAAAGAAACCTGAAGGTGTCAGAGGAGGTGATGTTGACCAAAGGCAGGAACCATTTTCACAGCACTTTGTAAAGTTTCCTGAAAGAGGAAAGCAACTACTTAAAGTTGCACTATGTAACTTTTCCGGTGGATGATCTGCTTCCTGCTTGTCTCCGTGGAGATGTTGTGGGATTTCCTGGAATGTACCACAGTATGGCATTAAACTTCTAAATCTCCCTGGAAATGAGTGTCAACCATGCTCACAGTAAGAATGCATGCTTTTCAATGCATTTTTGAGCAATATAAACCCCTGTAACTGAATATCTGCAAGATGGATAAGCTCAATGCCATACTGTGGAACCTTCTAGGCATAGCAATAACATATTCATGGTGACAAGCATGTGGTGGAATCTCCATCATAAAAGCTACATACATCTATAAGCATTACACTTTTACTTCCAAATATTCATAACTACTAGTATATAGAAATGTACAAAATACACAATTGTAAGCAACAAAGTGATACATTTGTTTCATTTGTGACAAAAGCTCTAATGCTCTGCTCTTTTCATCAGGGGTATGGAGGAGCAGCTCCAGTAAGCTCAAGTCTAACTCAGTGGGCACCTTTAAGGACTTGAACGCGCTGTCAGCCCAGGCCCAGTCCAACCAGCAGGCCTTCATCAGTGCACTGCAGAGACTGGCTGATAAGCAGGTGGTACGCCAGTATGCCAGCACCAACCACATTAACCTGCTGACACAACACGTAAGTCCAGACTGCAGAGAAGGCTCCCCTCTAGCCAACTGCTACTCCCACCCGGGGCAGGAAGTTGTGCTCATGAGTAATGGCTTATTAAGCAACTGTAAAGTGATCTGTGTAATGCTCTGTTAGGAACGTGGATCTGGCCCCTGTGCAGTAGGCTCTCACTGTGAGGTCTGATACTTGCCTTAGTCTTTGTCGATGCACAAACCTGGCTCTGACCCCGTGCTGATTGGCGGCATTTAGCTGTGCATTCATTCAGCAGATATGTTGGAGCCACAGGGTCTGCTCCCTCATGCTACGTGTTCTTTCTTCTGCTAGGAGCAC
Source organism: Periophthalmus modestus (assembly GCA_019594935.1). NCBI lineage: Eukaryota > Metazoa > Chordata > Actinopteri > Gobiiformes > Gobiidae > Periophthalmus > Periophthalmus modestus. Next base: position 16,187,552 of record JAIEZT010000068.1, on the reverse strand, counting down.
AGCAGCAGATTAGGGCAGGTACTTGGGAAAATGGAGGAGGTGTAATACATTTTTGGGATTTGAAGGTCAATGTAAAAGGATAAACCCACTATTCAAATGCATTTAATAACAGTAAAGTTGGGAAAACCTATTTTGTTATACTACATAAATTTACTTTTTTTGGATTATCTTGAACTACTGCAATTCAAGTAATTGTTTTCCTCAAGTAAACATGTACATGGATATTATTTTTTTTTTAAAGTATACCCAGATATTAATCAAAACTAAAATTTGTATAAAAACTAGATACTCATTTGAAGTTCTGAAAAAATACATAAATAGGACACATCCATTTTTAATTTCTAATCATGTTAATTAGAACCAACATATTTCAGTTGATTACGCAACTGTTGGTATTCTAGGATATGGTAGTCTACTAAGTGGTAGTTCGAAGCTCTGACAAACTGAGAGGCTTATGTGAGGAAGGGCATCTGAATCGTTGAACAAGAGGTAAGAGATATTTGGTTAATAATTAACCTTAACTGTACTTGTGCAGCCAATGGGAGAGGCCTGTGTTTTGAACCTGGCTGGGTGAGTTGTGTTTGAGCCAGTACTTCACTCCTTGTGCGGTCTCATCAGGGGATGCTTCATGGGGGGGTGATTTTGGTTGATACTTTACAAGCACCTTCTTTTTTAGTGGTAATTGATGCTTATAAATAGTGGAATGTGGCAAATGATTACACTGTGCCTGGGAGTGGCAGTGCACGGGCTGCGTTACTACCTTTTCCTCTAAAGCCCAAGGGTGTATTGCACACAGCAGGGAGCCCTCTGTAACCTCTCCTCTTGTCTTGATCTGGAGTGTTGTTTTGTGTGATGGCACAGGACCACACAGAATTTTATAGCTTCCCCTTTGCCTGTACATTATCCTGTCTATCTTGCACTCCGAAGTGTATTTCTAATGGCACCAGAATGAAATGCTTCAGTGTTTGCTCTCAAAGGCCTCGAAGTACATTTTGGGTTTTTTTCCAAGGCGCGGATTAGCAGTCATTAAATCACTTTGTGGACTAAACGGAGAGCACTGTAAACATACACAGCACCCTGATTCACTGGATGACCTCTACGGTTTGGGTAATTACTCACTCTCATGCTAGCTAATATATACACAAACAGAAAGTGCTCTTGAATAATGTCTGACAGTACCACCTACGCTGCAATAAATAAAATACCTTAAGTCGTAACATTTGATTTCAGTGGACAGGAAAGTTCTCGTAGCTTCCATTAATCATTAAACATGCATTAGTGCTTTAGCACCCTGATTGTCATGTTCAGAACACTTCCTGCCGATGGAGGTTGTAAACAGGGAACGATCCTGTTAGTGATACAGGCTGAAAGGGGGTCCCTGGATTTAGTGCTGAATAAGCGGAGGCTAGCTGTGCCATGTTCTTTGTGTACATTCCACAACATTGTCAAATACAGGAAGAGATTAATGGTTCGTGTAGGGATAGACTTTACTACTCTTTGTGGCATATGAGTAAAATAGCACTTACTTTAAGTTGCACAACTTCACATTTTCTATATACATTCCTCTCAACATTCCTTCTCTGAATATTTCAGTTTTAAACCCCAATTGATTTGATGTTTACTATCCTTGACTTGCATTAAGATGCAAAGTTGATCTGTGTATTTTTTGTATAAATGTAAATATAGCTGTGTAACTTTTCTCGAGGAAGGTCTGTTGTCTGCTCGTTTCCATGGCAATATTATTGCTTGGCTTCGAATGTTCCACAGTATGATGGTAAACTTATCTATTTTCAAGTTACAGGTCAAATTTGTGGAGAGGTGACCCTGTTAACAATACAGGTATTCAAGGTAATTTTGAGTAATAATAACACACGTAATTGAAAATAGAGAATCTAATGCCATATTGTTGAGCATTCCACACAAAGAATAACATCTCCATGGAGACAACCAGAAAAGTCACAAAGTACAACATTTCTGCATGTTCCCTTTTTGGTCCCAGCTTAAATGTGTAGTTGAATTAAAGGATTTGGCAAAGATGGCAGTTCGAGGTTTGTTTTGCATTTTATAAAGTAGTAGATTTTAATTCAAATATTTCTTTTCCCAGCTGAGTAATCTCAACCTGGCCAACAACATGCTGAGGAAAGGCAGCCTGACGCTCACTCCAAAAGCCTGGCACACCACAGCTCTAACCCCAGCACCAGTGAGGGCCCTCCACTCTGGACCAGATCTGTGCTCCAATAAGAGGTATTCATTATTGGTAATATACTTGATATTCAATTTTTTTAGAAGCTGATCTATTTGTGGAGAAACAGAATGGCACTATTTATTTGCCCTTGTTTGAGACAGCGAGGGGGAAAAGTGTGTAACCGTTTCAATAGAAGGAAAAGAAAAACAACATGCACACAATGGGAAATGCTTTTATGATAAATGAGCCCACATAAATATGAGATGATTGTTTTTCAAGATGTAATTTAAAGATAATGTAATGTAAATTTTTGGGAGATGACTTTGAATTCCCCCTAGTAAATCACAGTGGTCACAGTGTTATTAAGTTAAGTTTAGCATCTTTCTCACCACCACTCATTTGGTATTTGAGTTTTGATGTGGATGGGACAGTGACGCTGCAGACCGCCGGCCCCTGATCTCACACTTTGTTTTTCCAGTCCGTCCGTTTCTTGTGTGTTAAGCTGTCAGGGAATTCCAGGAATGTCTGGCTTTTTGTTTTTAAACTGTTTTTATTTCCACCCTCCAAGAAACACTTATTTAATAGAGCCCATAATTTTTCTAATATTTTTACTTCCTCTTAAATTTGACAGTAGATAAATACACAAGGTATCCATTCTCAAGTACTTTGATAGACATTTCATTGCTGTAAATTGTGTGATTTCCTCTGCATTACTTAATCATCTGCAAACATCTGTACAGTATTTATTTCTTCACCTTTTCTTTTTTTAATACCTGGAATACATTTCTATTACATATTCACATGCCATTGTTCATGGGAGTGAATTTAGGGAGGGAAGCAGATCAGTAACTTTAGCTGGAGAAGATCTTAAAACCCTAAAAAACTCCCTAAAAACACACTGCACCATTATCAGCCTGTTATCTGTTGTGTTACACTACATAAATATGTCTTGGTGTAATGAGATGTCCTTATACAATATAGTGATAAATGACTTTCATTTAGCCTTTACACTATTATTTCTAAGCATACCTCCTGAGTCTCCCATTTTACACTGGGGATGGTGCGCAGTGCCAAACATGCTGAAACTGTTAAGCTCCCTGGCTCTTTAGCGACCACAGGGGTGAAGTGTGATGGGTTTGAAAGAGGAGCACGGCTCTTTGAAGTGCTGCTGCCCACATTGAGCAGGTATGCTGCATCAGCACAGGGGCCGCTGCTTCTTTAGCCCAGTGTGCTGATAGTCATACAGCTAGAGCCATGCTGCACTGCTCACACTGCTACTACTTCCACTGTGACCTTCGATGCCTCTGTTTTCCTTGGTTACCCCTGACTCCCATAAAAGTTAATGGTCTGTAATGTTAATATGTGCAATAGTTTCATCTTAATGTCAATTTTTAGCAACTGTTCAAACAACTGTATCTTCTGAGTGGCCACACCACAGCCCTGCACATAAAAGGTATTTTTATCCTGATTTGATGATTTACAGTGTTGTTTTACTTGGTTGCATTTTGCAAAGACTTTCAGTCTCTAAGGGTTTTTTGACAGTCATTTGATTCACTGACAGTGTTACAAAATACCATAGTGAAAATGTCTTTGATGAGGCACAAAGTCATGTAAATTTGCTTTGACGTGTCTCTTTCTTTATATTTCTGATTCTTGTTGATTGGAGACAGATGTGGAAATGGGAAGGAGTTTAAAAAAGATTCTTGAGAATTCTTGATTTTGGGCAGAGTCCGTTCACCTATTGTGTTTCTCTTTTGTACAATTACAGGATATTTCTAAACTTAGAACGGGAATGTGATTATTGTGGGAAAGTTGTTTGCACTTAAATGCCTATTTTGTTTGGTGTTGTTAGTAAATGTATAACTCGTGATGACAGCTTGGAACAAAAGTCTGCCTTGGGGCAGACTGATTAAGATGTGGCGGGCATGCCATGTCAACAGCCGTTTTTAGCATCACACATTTAGACATGTACCTTTTACACTGGAACTAAGGTATATGAAGTTTATCATTTATCGCAAGGACCAAACCTCTAGTGTTTTTATAAACAACCTCCTATACTGGCCTGACGATATTAACGCAGGCATTCTTTTAACTTTTTGTAGTTCCAGGATGGCCCTAATTAGTATCCCGTATTATGCAGCTACTCTATGCATTTTGGTGAGTTTTCTGTTTCACAAAAACACATTTACTAACTACTGTTCTACTGCTATTTAGGATTGGATTTCCCTCATTTAAACATCATCCTTACTGCTGCAATCCAACAACGCCTGTAATATTTCTTGTATGGGTGTTAAAGGGCATTTATGCTAGTGTCATGTTAGTGTCATCTCAATGTAAACAAACAGTGACTAATGACTGGAAATACCCTGACACCCTTGTTTACACTGACGAGATACTCTGGCATGATGTCATTCTTCACCATCCATTTTCCCACATTCAACTTGAGCTAGATTGATGTTGCACATGTGCTGGCCTCACGCTGCCATAGCACAATATTGTAAGTTATATCAGCCATTTTCAGCTCAGCAGGGGTTTGCGCTGGCCCCTATAAAGTCCATGAAAGTCCAGTATCTATCACACAACCGTAATGAGAAAATCAGATGTAAAACGCTTGACTGTGCCTTCTGTTTTACTGTGCTGGAATCCATCCTAGAACTTGACTCATGGTTATCAATAATGTTATTTGTGTTCTGAGTTGCCTCCCTACAGAGTCATTGTTGCTGCTGACCTGAGATTTGGTCCACTTTCCAACAAACGCTAATAAAATAGTAGCAGTGATGGTCCCCGCGGTGTGAAGACCGCGGCCAAGTTCAAGGAAATGAGTGCAGAAAACAGACCCCGTGCTTGTTTTGTCTCTTAGTGTCGCACAATGGTAGAACTTTCACAGAGCAGCTTTTGTTTTCAAACTGAGGAAAATGCTCCCTATCCTTTATATGTGCCATTATGGGCTCTGAGTAAATGAATGGACTATAGGGATTATAGCCTCCCTGTCTTTGTCTAGCTGTGGTGGCTGGTGTAATTCTCTCACAGTATCTTACACTGTCCATTGTTTCTCAAGATTAATTGATTGCTAATTTTAGACCTTATCGCATTTGCGTCTAAAAATACTGTATTCATTGCAAAGGCTGGTGTGTTTTCGTTTCCTGCAGACCAATAGGCAAATGTTATGAAAAGAATTTCTAAGAACACTCAATGTCATATGAGTCCCTGAAGAATTTTATCTGTACTAGCATCTTTTGCTGTTTTATATTCCTCAGTGTAGTGGCCTTTATAGAATTATCTTAGGCTACAGTGGTTGATATACTTTAGTCTGTACAGACAGAATACTTGGGTTGTTCTTGTAATTCCCCACTGGAAAAAAAATCTTAGAGGTCAGCACTTGGCTTATTTCTAATGATAATCCTATTACTGACTTGTGCTACTTGTCAAAAGGTAGTGATCTGGGTTGAGGCATTGAAGTGGGATGCATTATATTGCCTACATTTGCCATAGGCCTGTCCTCTGCAATAACATTGATCCGTGCTCTTTCACTTGAGGCTTTTGTGGGCCAACAGTTACCCACTGAGACACTGAGAGCAGTCTATTCTTTTTATAGTCACAGCAGTGCTAGTACTCAAGAAAAAGCTGTACAGACAAAACATGTATTTTCAGTGGTATATTCCAGTGTTCCATACAAAATCATGCTTTGAGCCTGAGCACAAGAACAGCGCTTATAGTATTTTGCACCAGTCCCACTACAAAGTCATGAACCCTGCATACATTTGCATATTATTTAAATGTATTATTTTGTAGCATGGTATTTTCAAACATATTTAGGTGAGATATTGTTTCAGTGGCAGTTCAGTTTTTTGTGTTTATGTGTTTTATTTGGTTATTCTCTCTCAAATTAAATCATATTTTACTAAACACGATGAATGTTTAAAGGCTTTGTCCCATGTACATGGATATGCTAACATAATGTCTGTCTTTTTTGCCCTCCCTCAGGCCCCTGAAGGATGAGGAGGATGCCTGGAGCTCTCCATTTCAGAGGGCCTACAGTGTGGTGACAGGAGTGAGCCCGCATCACAACTACCAGCCCACACAGGGAAGCTACCAGCTCCAGTACGCCATTCAGCAACTGCAACATCAGAGACTCAAGTCACAGCAGCTGCTGGAGCAAAGCCAGAGTAGACAGCAGGTAAACAGGAATACCAGGAGTTTCTTCGCTCTTTAGTCTTTACACTGAATCTGATACTAAAAAGTCTTATATTTATCATTGGTGAAGGGGAATTTCCCCACAAGCTCCCGTCTACTGCACTGTAGGAGCTGCTAAAGGTCAGTTTTCATGCGTACGCTCACCACAGCTGGGTAGTTCATTTCTGACACGTGAGCTTCATCTTGAATTGTTGGGTGGAAAAATGGTCCACATCACTACTCTGGGATTTTGGAAGCTGTGCGTGGCAATGCTATGTAACTGGAATCCTTTTAAGAGTGTTTCAAAGCTTTATTATTTGTTTTAATATACTTCTTTGTTTGATGTTGTCTTTGGGACACTTCACTGATGTAAATTTACATCCGTGGTAAAATGATTTAATCACATAGAGGCTCTGATATTTGATCTAAATTTCCTACAGCAAAATGAGGCCACATAAAAAGGAATGCTTTCAAGTCAGCATTTACAAAAACTACTCTGAGAGTCTCCATCCAAGCCACTTAACAGAATGGTGCTTACTGAGAGCATCTCTCTAAACAGAAGCTCATTCCTCGAAGGCTAAACATGACTCCTCACCCCTGGTCCACATGGTTTGGCCTCTGGTCTCCGAGAGGCTCATTTGGAAAGTGAGTAATCAAGGAATGCTGCCTCTGAGTGGCCCTAGTGCACATTTCCCATATCTGATTTGAGCTCTATTGGGCTCCCTCATTACAACGCCAATGCACTTTTGTATCTGAATTTAGCGGTAGTTGTTACAGGGCGACTAAGAATCTTTTAGTCACGCCTGACAAGCCATGACAGATGGGATTCGTTTTCTGATCTAGATAAGAAATACACAAAGGACTCTTAGAGGATTTTAGAAAAAAAAAGTTCATTGAATTTGTCTTTGAAAGATGATCTTTTACGGGAAGAGAGTTTTTCTATATTTTTCCACTGAATGTAAGAGGAATGAAAACGGATGCTGTCAGATAATAGATCGCACTGAATGACACCCTTCCAACTACATTAACTTGTCAGTGTTACTGGATCAAATGAATGTGATATGTAATGTATCCTTGCTTTACCCCTTTTTGCACCTTTTGTTATTACTTAGTAAAAGCTGTAATATTCTTCCCTCAGTTGCCAAAATGTGTACTTACTCTCCCTTGCTGACTCAGAATAAAGCTGACTTGCCCATCAATTCTGAGACGCCTCCCTAAAACCCTTCCCAGTTTTCCAGCCCCGTGCTTCTGCTCTGGCAGTGTGTCCTCTTCAGCCATTCCCACAACATACTAAGTCTGTAGGTACTGTATTCCTATCTCCAACTTTATGCCAACCTCAGAACTGTGCAACAACTACTATTGTGTAATCAAATAATCAAGCAGCGGTAATGCATCTCTTCATCTGACACTTGTTTGTAACCCATTGTAGTTCACCTCAGTTGAGGACTAGGTGGACATCTTTGCACAACGCTTAGCTCTAGGTTTAGAGCTGGGTTTGCATTGGGGAATTGTACGGTTTCCACAATAAATTTTACACGAATACTTGCTGTATAGATTTAAATTACTGCAATATAATTCCACTTTGTGCCAGTTTAATGTGAAATATAAAATGTAATCGATACATGTATATATCAAAGGGTGCAGGCCCAGAGGAAGTGTCACCCTGAGTGTGATGTGAGTGGATGTATTGTGTGTGTACTGATGTAGTGAGGGGGGGGCTCCAGTGCTCGTTCCTGTTACTGGCTGCAGACTGTGCGGCTCCTCCACAGGCTTGGACCCTGGCCACCTGGCAGCCAAAGAAAGGTGCCCTTCCCGGCCCCGCTAAATCTGAATTGTGGCCATAGGCTTTGCAACCTGGAAACTCAGCTTCTCATTTATCAACACAGAAATTACATCAGATATTCCCTGTCACTGTGCCGGCCTTTTGACGGGCTGACAGTGTGGCTGAAAAACCATTAGCTTGTTAGATAGCCGTATAAAGCTGCAGAGAAAATAGCATAGACATGACATGTGGAAGGAATGTATGCATAGCATTCCCTAGGCTAAGAAGAGTGATATGTGGCCCAAAAATATTATGTCAGAAAGAAAATGGCATTTTACCCCTGCCCAGCTCTCCCTGGAGATCTTATATGAACAAACAAACATCTGAAGAATTTCCTTTTTTAGTGCAGCCAGTTGCAAAAAATGTTAAGCTTGTTTTGATACCAGATGGCATTTCATTAATATCTACTCTAATGCATTCTTGTGCTCCTTTGACCAAACCATTCCAAAAGCACTTCCTTGCTCCTTTTTTGGAATTGTACTTAATTTTATCTTGCCAAATGGGGGGCATTAGATGTTTCATAAAATAAAAAGTCTAATTATAACCAGCCATATTTGCAATCTCATTCATGGTAGAACATCTCTTTCCTTTTGGTTTTGTAGGATCAGTCTTCAAACCAATCAGGTGTCCAGACTTCTACCAAATCCTCCAGCTGTCGTCCTGCCAGTCTGCATCCCCGCTCCCACCCCAGTGCTGTCACCCTCATCCAGGCCAATTCAAGTCCCGTCCACCTCCCTAAGCCTCCTAAGAGCAGCAGATCTGAAGCCCAGGGCAGGAAAACCACAGTGAAGCGTCTCATTAAGTAAGCATATTTCTAATATGACAGTAAGTATGATTAATATGTAGGAATTTCTAATTTAAATGCTATTGTTAAACTGTAGTAGCTCAACCTGGCATGACTGAATAATTAATTAATTATGATCAATACTGAAGTGATGTTGTTGAATTGCAGGTGTAAGTCTATATATTAATAGGAAGGACATCCGGTGTAACCCTAAAAGAATCCAAAAGCAATCCTAAAAGAAGGGGTAGACAAAAGATAAAGGAATAAGATAAAATAGTTTGCTTGCTGACCCCTTTTGGTTAGAGTTGATATCTTCATCCCAGTGACGCACTGACACAGTCTATTGACTGAATCCATCCCACGAGTGAAGAGAGTGCTCTGTGCATCCACATTAGGTGACTTCATCCTCACAGATAGCAGTAATTGCCTTGTTTTCTAATGGGAGCTGAGGTCGTGCTAATGAGCGTCAGAATACTGTGCGTGTCTAGTGGAGCTCTGGCAGCTTCGATCTGTCTGCGCCGTAAACAGCCCCATCACAGGCCTGATTTCTGCCTGAACCGTAAACACAGCGCGGTTCAGTGCAAGGACCCGGCCTTCCAGCTCCATTTCAATCCTGTTTGGTTTGGAGATAAGCTGGGGAGAGGGAGAAATGCAGCCTTTTTCCCCTCACTTACTTTATGACTTTATTACTGCCACATCTGGCCAAATTACACAACAAGAGCTTTGTGATCAGGGCTGATTGTTTGTTTAAAACTGTGTTGCAATCGTGATGGGCTCTTCACACTTACTGGGAAGTAGGGCTGCATGATATTGGAGAATACTGCGATACTACTGCAATATAATGCAATGTACAATGTACTGCAATATCAACATCATTGTGATATTTTAATGCACTTTTGGATACAATAATTTCAGTTATAAAAACACAAATGTGCATGTGTTAATTTACAAGTCATTTTTTGAGCTTTCTATCATGTTATAATGTTCCTTCATCAAAAAAGGCTGAAGTGGTTTTAGATGTCTTCCATGCATATTTTAGTAATTTAGCGTTCTCTCCCTAACCTTGCACAGCAAGATGGATTCTCGTGATGTTTGTGAGAACACAGATATCACGAGAATCCATCTCGGCATGCACCCGCTGTAAGGTTAATTGGGTGGGCAGACTAATCACAGAGCAGCATTGAGGTTTATGTGGAAGACAAAGGCCAAGTGCCCAAGCGAACCAAAACAAACATGGCAACACCATCAGATGTACTTAAGCCTTTTTTCGTCAATTCAAACTATTTTGTTTGTGAAAAATGTGCAGAAGGTAAGCGCCTGGTGCATTTGTGGACAGTGAAGATGTGAAACTTTTTTCACTTATTCCACTGTTGTCACGCTTCGACCAATCAAGTTCAAATAATCATCTTGGCTTTCCGCATTTAAGTAATATACTGTATATTGCGGCAAGCTTGGATTTATTAGACTTGGCAATTTTACTTTCTTTCATTCATTCCTGTCCTTCTGATAATAAGCTGACCTGTTACCTGGACTGCCTGCTCTCTTTTGTGTGTGGTTGCAGAGGAGGGTAGGGCTCCCGTGTAGGTGCCCTATTTACTCCGCTTGTGTGTGTGTCTTCCTGGCAGCCCGACTGTTTACCTTCTGCATGTGGAATTCCAGAGCCCCCTCACACTCTCCTCTGTCCTGCATTTTTGCGGTCCACCAGTGTGACAGGGGAGAGTGTGGGAAAAACGGAAGCTCCTCCACTAGAAATGCACTGATGGAAACAATGAAAAGAAAGAAGAAAGGGAATGGGAAGAACAAATGACAGAGAAATATAAACGGAATCCAGAGGGAGAGCAGATGATTGTTCGCAGAGAATGGTGGGATAATACACTTCTTCCTTTCCATTTCCAGTTCTCATTTTGGGAGTAACTCAATACTTGTGTTATTGAAGCATAGCTAAAATACATCAGGTTTAGACCAACTTTTCACCTTCTCCAGAGGTGCTGAAACATATGTTTTAAACTACATCCAATACAGAAAACCAATGGCCCGCTGTCTAGTGATATGAAGTTATATGTACACTTCTAACTGAACTTGAAATGGGCATAATTTTAGGTCTGGGCTCTGGGGTATGCTATATAATTAATGTTATTTTAATGTCATGCTTACTATCACTACTATCATACTGCTTTGCCCCCTTTGCTATCTAGTTTAAAATAGTTCTTGTCTAGTAGGTTACAGTACATTCATAATATTTTAGATTCACATTCAGTCAGGTGAAGGGCCAATAGAACTCTTTGACCAGTTCATTATTTTTGAAAAAAAAATCTCCAAACTGAAAATTCACATATTATGAATCTTGTTATTTTTTATTAGGAATTGGGTTAACTGATTTACTATATTAATCATTTGTCTTAAAATAGTTAATTTGTTTTATGTGGACAGTAATTGCAGAGACATTAGCCATAAACCAGGATTAAACTTATGCATTATGATATGTAAACAGCAATTTCTACCATAGAATTTATATCTGCCCTCCACCTCAGTTTTAATTCATGGGTAGTTTAGGACTTTGTGATGTCACGTGAACCCAACCTGTTCAGTATAATATAACATATAATGAAAGCTTGACTATCAGCTCAATGTTTATATCTCATGCCAGGGCAGGGCTCTCAGTGTATCAGCATACCATAACTGCCAACATGTGGGCTTCAGGCTTTCAGAGTGGTATAACTTCAGTGAAAGCTTTGAAAGGAGTAATTTGTAACACAAATAAATGAGCCTGTTTGGTATTTTGTTTGCGAGGTTTGGCTAGTGGCAGCTGTAACTACGGAAACGCGGGCTGTCGTGTGGCATTACTAATAGGGTGACAATTACAGCAGTGCCGTTAATGTCAGCCGCACTGCAGCTTTCACTCTCTATTAATCAGCCACAACAGTAGTTATTTTCACAGGACACTGTATACACACTGGACCTGCCAAATGTGTGTTTATAGTTAAACTTTATACCCTTTGGTCAGTAGCACTTAGGCACGCTGGGCTACCTGCAGTGCACAGAGACGGCACATCCGCGACGCTTGCCTAAGATTTCTGCAAGCTGTGTGAAATTTTCAGTTTGGGGCTAGCATACTATCTATGCACACTGCAAGTTGAGATCCAGTGGCCCTGACCGAAGTGCTGCCTTCAGCTGACAGAGTGAAAGAGCTTTGTCAAAGAAAGTGATGTGAGGAACTCGGAGGGGTCAAATTTTTTTCACTCCCTCAATGTGAAAAGAGTTGCTTCCTGTCAAGGTATGCCACGCTAGAAGTGGGCCAGCTCTATTTGTGCTTGTGTAATGGTATGAAAGAACAACTGTGCAGCCCCTTACAAGGAGGCAGTGTGTACCCTCATTACCTTGTTAATGCTCCTCTGGCAAGCTGCTGTTACGGGGCGAGAGGTTAATGCCAGCTAAGCTTTATTTATTGTTCCCCCTAAAAATGCTTAACAGATTTAATGTATAAGGTTACAGACACGTCTGCTCCTGCTCTATGCTCCAGTGGTGCCTTTAATGGTTTATTCTGTGAAAACAGTGTATTTGCTGTTTGATAATGTGGAAAGGTGGAGCAATCCATGCCCTGTAATCTCCATAAGTACTGTACTCCGCAGTATATGGACACTGGCGACGTCTGTATTCGCCGTGCAATCAAAAAGCTCTTGGCACTCACCTTTTTATTTTGCAACCTACATCATAATTATCTGGCAAACATGAAAATTGCATCACCCGTGACAAGGAGTAGGAATTTGTCCCCTACTTGCCACAGTAACTCAAGAGAGACAGTGGGTAAACAGACCACAAGCCTGACTGTCTGGCCTTATGCTGAGAACTCCTAACCTCTAGTGGGAATGGATGGTTTTAAATCTATAAGAAAGATAGGTATAAAACTACCAGAAATGTAGTTGTTGATGTAGTTTTTAAAATATTGCTCTTGTTTGTTGTCCCCAGGCAATCCTCTTCAGCAGAGACTTCAGCCGCTAGTCCCATATCCAACAGCCAGAGAATAGTCTATGAAGCAATATGTGGTAAATCAGGTGAGTTATATTAAAAAAAAAAACTGAAATATAATGGGTAATGCCATTTGTGTGCAAGTCTCACAATCCCTGCTTGCTACACTATCCCAATTATTTATTTATTTTATTTTATTTTAATTTTTATTTTTTTGTGTAATGGCGTAATTGTGTAATTTTTACATGATAATAATGATCATAGTATTACATTTCCTCTTAACTGGTTATTCACTGCGACCAAGCAAGACATTTCCACCTTGATCCAGACAGTGATCTGAATCGATTGAAGCTAGCAACTAATCATTCGTTCTTTTCCATATTTGTGGCCTTTCTTCAAAGTTTCATAAAAATCCACCTGCAACTGAAAATGATTTTGCAGATAAAATTAATCAAGCCTTGGAATAGAAAATCTTTTAAAATCCTATTTCCAGGCATTGATGTCTAGCCGCTCTAAAGGCTAATCAACTTTCTTGGCCCATTACTGATACTCATGTGATTATGTGCTACGTGGAGACAGCCCACTTGGCTCAGTTTACCACCTGTTGATCTTTTAATTAAAAACAAGGAACATAAAGAAACCAATTGAAGTTCACTCAACTTGCAAGACTTGAACTGATGGGGCTATAAACAGTCTTTTTAGTGCTGTTTGCTGTGTGACCAATGGGCTGGCGTGTGTCCATGGCCGCAGATTACTGAAGAAGTATAAAGAGGCTTACGGGCGATGACATCTTTTTTGTAATGAGATCCAGTGATGGGAACATTTCAGGCATTCCCATCTGTTGGCCATTTCTTTATTCATAGTGTTTCCATCTGCCAAGCGCACTGTCCGGTCAAACTTCCACCACGCCACAGTCAATATGACACTATAATGTGGTCGCTAGTGGCACTCGTGTGTGTCTTCATCCCGTGGCGTTTACACAGCTTTTTCCATCCGGAGCCGCGTGCTAAATGAAGTGTTGAGCTTTAAGGCAGTAACAGTGATATTAAAGCGTGGCTGATGCTCACATCTGTTTGCCTGATCAAGGACTTTTTTCCATACTATCCCTTAGCATTAGCAAATCATACTATTCATCACATCAGGGCAGTGTGTGCGACTCACCCCAGCAATCAGACTACATATGTCCCTGGGCTGGAAAATTTCGGTAGCAGCGGTGCACCGCCCAGTCCCCTCAGAACAGTGTGCGTGTGTCTGTGACCATAGCATTTACTTTTCACTCTCCCCGCACAATGGGGTCTGGCTTTAGTTAACAAACATCTTACAAACTCATCAATTACTGTAACTAGATCCGTTGGGAGCTGCTTCTGAATTTCACGAATGCGTTTTTCTCTCGTTTTTGCGCTCAAAGGGTGTGGGAGATGTCTCGGTATAGAGAGAAGAACTTCACAACTTGTAGCTGGAGCCAGTTGATCCGCGCAGTTAACAGGAGTATGTGTGTGCTCTATGGAGGGGGTGGTGTTATTGGAGCGGACATTGTGGGGCTTTGGAGTGAGTCAGGGCCTTTTTGTGCCTGTCCAGTTTACCTTTGTGGTGAGATGACTGGACCGCTTGATCACTTCTGACAGGGAGAGCATTCTCTATGATCAGCTGTCAACCATCATTAATCACAGAAGTCCTTTATCTCTCTCTTGTGTCTTTCTGCTCATATAACTCCTAAACCCCCTCCTGCCCCTCGACCATTCCCCCTGATTTTCACTGTGCGTCACCCCGCTTCAGTGTTGACATGCGATGAGGGGGAGATTGTGACGAAGACCTATCAAAGCGAGCACACAGATCCAGATTATGTTGGCCACATGTGTTTTACAAGCCTTCCTCTTGAAGTTTTCCTAAAATTCTCAGGGCTCCATAGATGTCGACTGATGAGAGATTTATTACTTGGAGTTGAAGAAAGGAAATGAATGCAGCACTTGTGCCTGTTTTAATGGGATCTTTGCGAGGCTCCATTATCAAACTGGGCTCGGAAGTTTGGTACTGGTCCTGCACCGATGCAATCAGATTGGGCTTTTGGACATTAATTGAAGCATATTTTACTTACTTGGGGTGACATGTGGTTAGTTAGTTCTAGGGTTGTGAAAAGTATCAAAAATCAGATGCTAATCAATACTTAAATTATTATCAAAACTAGATTTGAACAGGTATCGATACTAAAAAAGTGGCCTTCACAGGAGAGAAATAAACCTGAATAGCATGATCTTAAGCAGTATCAGAACAAGTATAAGACCACATAGACTAGTGTACCACATGGAACATACATGGACAATTGAGGGAATATGCTGATATAAGACCACATGGTAATATAAAAAAGTATTATTACGTAATTTGGAATAATGTCATTCTATAGCCTAAATAAAGAGTGTTTTTATTATCATCGTGGAATCGGTATTGAGTATCAGCATGGTCAGTTCACTCGTTACCTGAATTTATATTGGTGTGTTGTGTCTTTAAACACAATTACAATATTGCCCACTTTTCTGAAATTATATTAAGTCAAGATTCAGTTCAACTCAGTATTTTTGTATTAAAGTAATCTTTGAGCTCTGGCTAGTTGTGACTACAGTTACATCTGGCTAGAAAACTTCACATCAAACCAAATTGTGCAACTGGTTTGCTGTGGCAAGCCTAAATGAAAGGGGTTAAACCAAAAGATATTTTTAAAAATCTTAATTTCAACTTGGACTTATGCCAGCTGTATTTAACCAGTTTAGACATTGACTCTTATCTCTTTCTTCCCCATATCACTGGAGCCGATATTTTTCACTTTCTAGCTCAGTCAACCTTCAACAGTGTAAAAGAGCACCAAAATAAATAGTCTACAGAAGGGGAATGAAAAGGGATACTGTTGGGAAGCACAAACTTGGTAGCACAACCTGTGTTGGGAATGCCTTTTCCTACTGGCTCTAAGCCAGGAGATAGGACAGCAGCCTGAGTCACTCCATACACAGGATTAACACCCAACTGCTTTGCCTATTATTAACTCTTGGATCCAAAGGTAGGACAGGGAAAACCATTGTATTGCCCCTTTGCCTTTTTAAATAACTGGCCTTTTATATCTTGCAGGTCTCTCCATGTACCGCAAAGTGTTTCCAGGCCAGGAGCCGAGCCACAGATGACACGAAGACTGTGACTTGAGACCCGGTCCACCATTGTGCCGCCGTGACAGGTGTTTCTGTATGTAACAACAGACTAGCCAACAACAAGCAACATCCACCAACATTCTATTTATTCATTTTACTATATGGCAACAGACATGCGAGAGGATGGTGCAAGTAGCCAGCTTTGACGCAGGTTGGGATTTTGTAGCGTGTCTTATGAGATGGCCTTTTCAGTACATTTCACACTCCCCCCTCTGCCCCCAGCTACATTTAAGAGCGGCTGCCTGCTTTCATTCTCTCCATACTAGCAGTGCCATAGAAAGATTGCACTGATAGATAGCCTTCAGCAGATGCTTCTTCATGTCTCTGTCGGCATTTTAACGGCAGGATGCAGAGTTCTGTACTGTACTCAAAGCAGTGGCATTATAAGCTAGACATATTTAGTGGTCAGAATGTCCCTTCACTAGTTACACAGGTGTACTCTGAAAGCAATTTTTGAAGCAGTCCATAGGTTGCCTGGTCAATTTCACATCTATACCCCAAACCATGAGAATGCAGGGAGGACTATCCTGTCATATGTGGCTAAGGGCACTAGGCTGTCCATGTTGCAACCAGAAAGAGCGGCCTCATTGGAGTGCATATTTATTGCTAGAGAATGTGTGAAAGGCACATCACGACCATGTTTGTTAGCTTTAGGAAAACTTCAATAAAGTCAGAATTGCCTTTTTGCTCTACACAGTTATTAATATGTAACACACACTTAAGGTCCAGGGCAGTATCATAGTTTCAAAGTTTACAGTTTTATATGAAGAAAGCATTATATTCTTGTGAAATGTGTTCATAGTCGGGACCAAACTGCTGTAAATTTATTTTTGTTTTTGTGCTGTTGCAAGTATTTATTGACCATGTACTTTTGGTGACATCATCGGCTCCAAGCTAAAGCATAGTGCACTGATTCTGCACAACCAGGAGAGTACTGCTTGGGACCATAAAAATAGCTGACTCAGGGCCTTTTAATGGAAAAATGTGTCTATGTTACTTATTGGTGGCATATGTTACTTTAATATTACTTGAACTTTAAGCATGAATTCCACTTATGAAATATCTGGTGTAATCTGTGCTGTTTAATGCTTTTTAAGTGCTACTGTACTTAATATGTGACATAAATATTACCGCAAAATCGTCTGAATCAAGTAGCAGTAGTTCTACTCAATAATACTAAGTACGAGTAAACAGTATTGAATGTTGGGTTTACTTAAGTAAACTGTACTTTTGAAAGTAGCAATAGTGACTGCAACCAGCCAACTTATTCACCAAGGTGTATTTTTACTCATTGAGAGAATTACTTCAGTAACAGAAATCCCACAAACATCAACCTCTGCATATATTGAGTAAAAGTATTTTGTTGTGTCCCACTGTGTTTTTGTAACATTTGTAGTAGCTAGGCAGTATTTTAGTTCAGTTTCAGCCATACTGTGTTTTTGCAGATGCATGCAGTGATATTGATGTGCATCTTGCATGAACAAGGACTGTTTTCTGCAGCATGCACAATTTTTACAGCCATTCTGAAAATTGTAGCAACAACATGAACGTAACAGTAGAGTCGAGGTGACCATCCATCTCTGCTGAATATGAAGTCACATTTAGGATTTTGAAATATCAACATAAAAACTTAATACTATCCAACAGTCCATTTAATTAAAAAAAGTGTTTTCAAGGGTAATAATAAAACATTTACACTTTGTGTTCTAGTTAAGTGTTCACTTAGTGACATACAATGTTGATAAAACAGAAGGCTTCACTTGCTAAAGAACATCCCTGGGTCCTGTTGTATTCAAGAGGTAAACATAACCATGGAAATACTACTTTGAATAAAGGCTTGTTTTTTCCAGCATGTCTTATTTTGTCTCTCTAACACCTTACTTCTATCTGACAGCATTTCAATGAACAGTGTGAAAGTACAGCGTTCATTTCCAGCAAGGACATACAGTTGTCTCTTAATAGTTTTGATTGTACCTTCTTTTCATGCGTGTTCAGTTTCTTTTTACAATGACACCATCATATTATAATAACACTAATGTTAAAAGTCTCAAGTTCAAGAGGTCTACGTTTCAGTGAAGTGGTAATTGTCTTCATTGGGTGAATGCCTCATTTTCAGTCTGCTTCTTGTCGATGGATTAAAGAGTCCTTGTACGTTTTGTAGAAGCAGCGGTGAGTATTCAAACCCATGCTGCCAGCTCCTGAGTAGTGCCAGTCTGTGTCTCTCTCACTGTCTCTAGCTGCACTTGCAGGACTTGACCACCATGTTGGACAGCTGCTCTACTTTGGGCGAACGACCCACATAGTAGAGGATGGTAAGGGGCTCCAGGTCCTGAGGGACACAGCAGGGAGATGCTGATGCCTCTGGGTTCAGAGTGTTGTACAGGCTCAGCAGCTGTGAGAAGGATACAAGAGTGGTGAGTCAAGAGCTTACTGAGAGTATTTCAAACAGTGCAAATAGTATGTTGTGGGTTACAAGTAAAGTAACCCTGCAATTTCTAAAATCATTTGCATTATGCTGAGCCATCTATACAAAGAGTAGTATTTTTTCCCAAATGATAACAATTAAAAACAAGATTAATTAAATAAGAGAACTGCATGAAATTGGCTTCTTGTCCAAGCAGATCATTAGATTTGTTAATTTAACCCCACCAGAAATTGACTAAAATGTGTCTAAAATGGTCAGAGTTTCAATATAGTTGCTCTTTGACTTACTGTGCTGTGGGTTGTGTCAGAGCTGCGTAGGTAGGGACAGGGCCCCGAGCAGAAGTTGGCATAATACCCTTCAGGCTGATGAATCCACCTCCAGCCCAAGTCTTGGCGGAAATTAATATATAGTGGTCGCACACAGCAGTTCTCCTCATAATTACTGCAAAGGAGAGAAGACAGGATTACACTCAGAAGTCAGACCTGTGTACATTTGCTCCCTGTGGCCTCAGATCCGCAGATGAGAGAGAATTCCACTCTTAGGTGTGCCCTTATTTTCCCTCCTGGAGTCAGCCCAGGTTTCTGACTGTCAGGCTGACAGAGGATCCCCAGAGCCAAGCAGACAGCGTGGAGGACCAGGTACTGCTGGCAAGTGCTGGGACAGATCCCAACTTGTATCTCTAATACCTCTGTCATGCTCTTTGACATGATTAACAAGCATATTCTATGGCTTGGTACCCCCTTGGCATCTCAAATAAGTTTCCGTGTCATGTTACAGTTCAGTTGGAAAGATGATTCCACTGTTTTTCCAAGCAAATAACTCAACATTTTCTTACATGACTGACATACATGATTGTCACACAGATTCCATTCCTTAGTAAAAAGGCTGAGATTAGAGCCAGTATAATTATATAGAAGAATTATTGCCTGACTGGATTATACATAAGATATTAACCCCATTTACACGCAAGAGCAATTTCTGTGCTTGTCCCAAGCAGAAATATAGTGGAAAATATGAAAAAAGGAATGTGTAATTAAACCTCAATCAAAATATCTGGCACACTGAGGGCAAAGAGCAGTTTGATAAAAGTTTTCTTCCAGAAAACTGGCTCACTTGAAGCAGTAATTGGTGTCCAGTGCCCTCTTGCGTCTTCGCGATGAGGACTGAGTGTCCAGTCGATGTGGTGGCAGCATCATGAGGATGAGGTGGGGGTAGAGCTGCTCCTTCTGCTCCTTGTGATGGCTCAGATCTTCATCCATACCTGCCAGAAACAGGTTAAGTCAATACAGTGTAGACTATAAATGGCTCTTTCTCCTCCTCTCTTATGGTCCCTCCCAGTGCTTCTCACCTCCTTCCTCAGCACCAGGGTCTGCTCATCCACTCTGGCCCTGATAGCTAAAGCAGTGGATATCTCCGGAGAGATGCTGCTTCTGGATTTGTCCAGCCCTCTTTAATTCGGGGCCAAGCGTCTGAGCGCCGTTGCGGCACATTCCTTGTGGCTGGTCTATTCTACAGTGTTCCCAGGCCCCGGGGCCTCAGCACTAAGTGAGATACCAGAGCAATTGTATTCCCATGCTCAGTGTCTTTTCTTCTTCATAAAAAAGGAAATCCATTATCTTACCATAAAGAAAGTCTGTGGATCACAGCATGAAACACACTCTGATGACAGGCCTAAGGACTTTTCCGACTGAGCTTATAAAAAGTACTACTATAATACGATTAATACAGTATAAGCAGTTATACTAGGAGAATGGTACTTCTAAGTCTCCTGCATTTGAATATGACATTATGAAAGGTTCACATTACTCACATTTAATATTGGTTCTTTAACTTGAATATGTAAAATATGGTACTCATCAAACAAAGTTAAAGATGCTCAAACAATCCTCTGTCACTCTTGAGAAGAAATTAAAAAATGTTAAAACAACATTATGCCCATTTGATCCAATCAGGTGACACAAAAGTAAATCCATTGTTCCTTAATCCAGAGATTTCACACAAACCCACTGCTCTTAAACACAACTCAGAACAGTATGGAACAGAACAGTATGAGTGTATGGAGGCTATCCAGGAACAATAGTCACTGCACATTTATACTGCTCTTTAAATTTTACCATTGTCTGATTTGCGTTATATTTGCCTTATAATCAGTATACCACTGATTTCCTTGGGTCTATGTCTATGTCTGCATAGGGACAGAACAAGTAATCCGTTCAACTCAAAGAAACACTGATTGTGTTATTTTGCCATTTGAACAGACATCGATGGATTCTCACCTTTGAACTTGACCTCTAGTACCTCGTTGGCGTTCTCAATGATGTCCCCGTTGGGTCTGAAAGTGTGGCAGGGACAGTGGACGCTGATCTCCAGGCCCAGGTTAGTCTCTGCACAGACACAAACAGAGGGTCTTTAGATTCTCCTTATCTCCTTGAGGTTACTGTCAGTTGTAAATGAAGCGTGGATTAATGTAATAACATATGAACACACTCACGTCTGTACATGAGCCACTCCCTCACTGTGTCAGTCACGTCGAAGGAGACCCACTCGGGTGTCCCCTTGGTCAGGACGTTCTTGCCCCCAATGTAGCGCTGCTTGGCTTTGGGGTCGTCTTTCTGAAGGATCTGTGAGAAAGAATGGTTGAAAATGTGAGCCAGCTGCATAAACTTTGTGTTCCACAGTGAACCAGAGCTGTCTGTCTAGAGCCAGAGTCTCCGGGACGCCCTGGGCCAAACGTCTCCTCATCATGGAAAAAGTGACTCCCTGTGTTGATATCCCCTTTTTGTGAGTTAATGCCTGCGTGTTACCCTCCTGCCAATGACAACCTGATTGTCCTTCACACCAGCGGGTTCCACAGTGGCTTCAAATGTAGGGTCACAGAGTTCAGAAAGCAGATATCTCTGCTGTTAATGTGCTGAGACCACAGCTTTCCACAAAGACAAAAATGCAAGTGACCAGACTAGCATTTCCCTGAATAAAGCTGTTTATCGTATGGAGGTGCCCCACTGCTCTGCTAGGATAACCAGGATCCTGAACAATGTCAGCATCTAATCTGTCTTCCTGTGGGACTGAGGGGCCAGAGCACTGCCAGTGTCAGCCCTTTGCCAATCAGCTCTAGTCTGCAGAGTGCAGACTGAGGGGGTGAGTGCAGCTCTGTTTACTGCCTGGGCCATTGGGCGACCCTGCCCTATCTTCTCCTGGCCCCTGGAAACAATCTGAGGCTCTGACAGGCTGCATTCAGCCTCAGAGGCGGTATGCGGCCCCAAGATGCTTGTCTCCCTGGCAGGAAATGTTGGAACCTGATCATTACTCCTAGTCTCTCACAGGAGATTAATGAGGAAACTTGAAAAAATATATCCATCTTTGATATGCCAAGCACTGACATCTGGCATACTTTTATTAGTTAAAGAATGAGTTAAAGAATAAACAAATGAAGTCAGGGGTCCCGGTGTAGACCAATGATGACCTCAAATAGATAGGCTCTAAGATTGACAACTCAGAGAGAAGAAACTGACGAATGGTGAGCTCAAGTTTCTTTAAAACGGCTGTTCAAGCTCTTAGATCCATGCTAATGTGGAATCCATTCGACTGTACACACATGGAATAATGATCAAGAGGAGTGAACTGCTTGGACACCCAAATATAAATGTTTTCACCCTCCTCCCTGACCTGCACAGCCCATACTGTGAGAGTAACTGAGCAATTGGCCCCCCACTGTGGAGCACTAATAGTAGAAATGAGTGGGCTCACACACCTGGTACAGCTCGATCCTCTGCTCGTTCCTCTTAGCGGCAGGATTGGGGACCCTCAGAGCGCGGAACTCCGCCCGGAACAGGTTGGTGGAGTTCTTCTCCATGATGGACACATTGAAGCGGAAAACCCTGGAGGTGATTCCTTTAGGGCAGTAGGTGAGGTCATCTGTGAAAACAGTAACTCAAATTAATGCAGGCCATTTCACATGCTATCCCACTGGTTTTCTGTTGCAAATCAATTTCATGGCTTAATAGTAAAATTTTAAAATATGAAGCCAAACACAAAGCATCTGCTTATGCTTTAGCTTGCCTGTTTGCAACAAGTTAAAGTGATGAAATGAAAACCAAATGTCGCATGTGGTGGACAGTGGAACACAGACTGCTCCCTCTAGCCCCACAGCCGACAGGTGTTCTGAGAAATCAGACCAAATCACTGTGCTTCCGGGGACCAAGTGTTGTAGCTGGAAACACATGGCATCACTTACTCAGTCCAGCAGGATGTCTGAGCAACCAGCTCCACACTATTGTGACAGGCGGTCCACTGAGCTCATGGACAATAAAATCAGGGAGCATACAGTATCTTTTAACATATTGTGTGGGAGCAGTGACCTTTACCCTAATCAACTTAGCAGATAGCCACATTGTGATTCTTTCAGTAAAACTTCCTGGCAGCTTTCTCATACAGTAGTGTTGAATAGTGTGTTTATTAACTGGCCTAGCACATGCAGTGAAGTGGAAAACAAGCGGATTTTTATGAGCGCAGTGGAAACCATTATTTACAGCCAAGATATACCTAATTTATTGGTGTGACTTTCAGGTTTATTATGGGGCCTCGCGGTTCCCAGCGGTAAACAGGGGCACTGCAGTTTGGGCTGAGCTGTTCCTGTGTCTTGCAAGAACCTCTCAAAGTATCTGTACTTAGTTTGACCCATAATTTCAATTTTCTCCCAGCCATTATGTTAGATTTCCATGATTATATCCAGGTTTCCCTATTTATAGCTGACCTTCAGCATTTGCAGACAGTCTGATATCTGTCCAGTGTTTCCACATAATCTATAAGGAGTAGTAGCCTTGTCCTCCCTTGGTATGCCCTTGCTCACACCCACCCTCTCCAAATGAACAGTAGGTGGAAAGCCCCCCACTTCAAGAGGAGATTTGAAATTCTAATCTGGTCTTTGGTTTCATTTTGGATGACCTCATTTATTCCCCATTGCAATGGTTTAGGTGGATTTTGCATTATGGTTTGTTTTTGCCAAGTCTAATATTGTAGGCAATTTGTTCCACGCTGATGATTGGATAGCAAATTTTGTGACTGAAATGCCTGAACAGATTGCTTGACCCCTGCTATTTTGGCTGACCACAATGTTAAATTGTTGAGATAGTTTAATGTATGTCAATACTGCATGAGTCATCTTTGCTAAATATGACATCTAGTTACAAGATTATACAAGTAAATAAATGAAAATGGTTGTAATTACTACTGACTTGGCTCAATTAAACTGTTTTATTTTGAGGCGTTTACTTTTACATGCTTGCAAAAGTGTATTTATAGACACTGTTAAAAGCCAAAGCAAGAAAAACGATGCCCAGTTGATCCCATTTTCATATTATCACTCAATTAATTACAACATAGATAGTCTATAAAGAGGAGATTAAGAACCAGTGCAATGAGGTTGGAAGACAGACTGAGGTTATTGTGGCTCGCCCTGATGTTGTAGACCACAGTCCCACCCTGACACGCGCCCGGCCTGCTGCCTTCTCCACCACTGCTCCCCGAGAATCACCTCTGCTTCACCCTCTGCTTCACTCTCTGCTCTAAAGGCTATTTGTGATGTCATCTTTGGTGGAAGCAAATAAACAAAGTAAGCAAGAAGAGTCTGACAGACTGGAGGAGCCACTTTGGGGGTTTCAGTCACAAACCTCCTGTTTTCAAGGACTTTTGGGCTATTCATAAGATCTATTTTTATTTGGAAAAGTCTTAGTTGAATGACCCATAAAATGTCATTTTATTATGGAGCTTGGCTTTTTATGCTTTATTATTCAGTGCAACCTGCATGTATTTTACCTCTTAACATGTCTGGTCAGACAACCGCGTTCATAGTTAAGTGAAGTAGGTCTAGAAGTGTTTCTTTTGTCTTTATTGTTGTGTATTTTTAAAAATTCTACAAGCTAGAAACTCCTTTTCCCAGAAGTCCTGCTATACCTGACATGAGATCCAAAGCTGTGGTCACCACAAATACAATAAGTGATAAAATCCTACCAAGCATTTGTTTCAGATTAACAGCAATTGAAGTGTTCTATCCCCTTTCCAATACTTTGTGTTGGATTTTTTTGTGTGGAATTGTTCAAATCATATTTTTAATGACCTATGATCAAGCTTTGAGGACCACAGAATGTTGTTAGTTACTACACCTTGCATCCAGTTGTAGCCTGGTTTTTGTCCGGATTAACTAACTAACTTTTAAAATCTTGGTAATGGTAAAGAAATGGACTATTATAGTTCAAAGGTTTGGTAATGAGGGTGTTTCACAGGCCAAAAAGCTGTGTCTTGTTATCCTGATGACATCAGCCCGCTTTTCTCCCATAGATCACAGTCTGTCTTCATCAAATGACCCCACGTTTTACTGACCCAAGTTTAAGTCCAAGGTTTTGCTAAAGCCCAAAACTTTTTACAAGCAGTGCTCCAAAAGTGGGGATACAAATGACTTAACCTTTGGGTTCACCTCCAGATCATTGTGCTGTCTGAGATATTGCTCATTTAATTGCACTTTGAATTGCATCTGTAATATTTCAGGGATGAAGACCTTCTGTTTAACTTTTTAACTGGGGTAAAAAAAAAAAAAAAAGCTAAACTTGACTGGATTCCCGAACACTCCCACCTTCCAAAAACAGTGCATGTAAAAGTCATTATATCCAGCAGGAATGAAAATGAAGCGAACTGCAAAATTATCAAGGTGACAGACATTATGTTGCTGCACACTAAAATCACTCATAGAAAATTACATAACGGAAAAAAGAAGTGTTAATTTTTGGTTCTGGCAGTGACCGGTGTCAGTAGTAAGCAAAGTGAATGTCCTGTAAAGGCCTACAGTACGACCTACTGTATGTGATGTCCTGGGCACGTGGCCATCAGTGATCCCACTCCTTAGGCCTGTGTTTGTTTTGGGCGCTCTGGCTACCTCTGACCAGGGGATCAACCCGAGCTGTGTATTTTGAATGTCAGAAGCACTTTGTGGGAGCTGTGAAACACATTTGATTCAGGGCTTAGGCTGGAGACTCTGTTTAGTGTCAGGGCACAGCATAAACACCTGTTGATTTCAAATGCCATGAGCTAATCAGCCACTGACCGTGAATAGGCACCAGTCCAACTCCTCCACTCCACTTTCTCTGGAGATTCAGTCAGTCAGCTACTGTTTCTCTTTTTTGGAACAATCAGTGGAGCATATTTTATACAGGAAATACCAATATTACTGGACAAGAGAATTAGATCAAAATACAGTCTCAGATTTTTGCTATTAGAGAGTAATTGTGAGGGATATAATTTTATAACAGTGGAAAAATATTGGGAAACTCACAGTCAGAAAATGGAAATGAGGTATTGGATTTGGCAACATAGTAGACTTAACTGCCTGAGAATTTTCCTTTCAGAGGAATGTGTCAGACTTTAGGCTGGAGTTCCCATGGCTTTGGTGTGAGGTATGTATTAAGGAATACAAGGAATAGCGCTCATTCCAATTTGTTATTTTACTTTCTCCTTTGCATGGCGCGCCACGAATGCACGTTTGCGTAAAAGTTGCCCAACTGAGGAGGAGGCTGTACAGTGGAAAACACATAGCCTACCTTTTATTTTCCAGATGGATAACTTAACTCCTTGTTATATTGTATCAAAGACAGGTTAAATTGGGCTATGTGGTCAGTTATGTCCAAATGTTTACCCCATTACGCATAGGGCAAAGAAGAGGGTGTACTTACTGTGCTCAGGACCATTGATCATGTTGAACTTGTAAATCTCTTTTGCATAGTACTCAGTCTCCGTGTTATCCTGGCCACAACTCTGCTGCTTGTCCCGTCCCAGCTCCTCAATAAGCTCCTTGGTGCTGTTATAGAGGGCGAGAACCTGGTAGGGTACCTGACTTGGACCAGTGGTCTGAGGCGGACTCGTCAGCCGCAGTTTACTGAGAATCTGTCCCCGCACTGCTTCCACTCTCTTTTTTTTGATGTGGTCAATGTCCACAGTGGTGCAGGTAGAAAGGGTTAGAGTCATTGTCACACTATTTAGGAAGAGGAAAAGGAGAAGTGCTTTACGCAGATTCATATTTAGGCAACTGCTGTTCACTCACAACCGTGGATTGTCAAGGCAGAGACTCCCAAACTGAGCCACAATCTGAATCCAGTCTCTGTTTACTCATTCAGGTCGTTAGTGAGTTCGGCTCTCGGAGGAATCCCATTTTTGTCAAGTGCTATGTCATCTTCGCAAAATGTGCATTTGTACGAGCGCAAATCCGTGCCATAGTGAGAAATATGTTCAGCTCGTTATTAGACCTCGCGATGCTTCTCTTCATTCCCTTTGGTACAGCGTCACTTTAGTCCCCTTTAGTATATTGCTCCTTTAAGCGCACTTGCAAAGGCTCATCCACTTGTGCGCATGGAGTCAGTGCGCCTCTTTCCTGGGCTCCTCCACATCAGCCTCACGCGCTCGGGCACTGTGCGCTTTCACTCACTCTTTTTATCCACACGATGTGACGTTTTGGTGGGAGTGGCTATGGCACGGCAATTACATCCACAGCGTAATGCAGTTTATTCATGCTATAAAATAAGTTTAAATGACATCTTTTTTTTTTATCATGAAATCTTCCTCTACATTACACCATGTGCAGCAGTAGGCATTGGGTCACAAAATTACTAAATACAAGAGATGAATTGAAAAATGACATGAAAGTCTAATTCCTTTGGTCAATAACCGCTGCTATAGTCTATATTTTTGAAAGTTATTTAATCAAGAGAACCTACACTCAAAAAATAATAGTTTCTAAGTTTAGCGGCTGTAGAAATACAATGCTTGGACGGTACCCCACTGTGTAAAACGGGTATACAGTGACATCTAGTGGATAAACATAAAAGGTTCAAGGACCAGATGACTACCGCTACAGAAAAAAACAAAAAGAAAACAAAAAAATATGAGATGTTATTTGTCTGAGTATGTTTTATTAAAGAATATTTACTTATTTTATTTATTCACTTTACATTTTAATGAAACTGATATAAGAAAACTCCATCATTTGACGTGTCTAAAGAGTTTGGCGTTGCCATAGAGAACGTTGCTATGTGACGCGTGAGTGAAGCCAAGAAGCTGCTGTGCTAATCTAGCCTAGCCTACCACACACATTGACAAGAAATGGAAGACACGCTTCAATTGTCAGACTCTGTCGCTGTGAAGAATGTAAGTGCGTTTTGTGAATTGCAAAGGTTAGAGAAGAAGAAAGAACTCACTATTAGGATGTTTCTGTGGTGAGAGCGAGTCGCTGCTAACGCGTCCCTAAATGCAGCTAAAGTTGCTAAAAGCGCTAGCTCCAGCGTTAGTGCGTCAAAGAGTTAGTTTGACCATTAGCTTTTTATCTAACATACATTTCAATTAAACGTTTTATCACAAAATGTATTAATATGTAATTTACATATGATATGCAGCAGAGAAAGGTAAAGTCATTATGCCAAATGTGCTAATTATTCAGATGTTTCTGCACTGATGAGCTGCTGTGAAATTTGGCTAAGTTGTTTGCATCCATACGTGAACAAATGTTGTGTGCGGCATGCTTGATGGACATTTGCTTTCCATGCAAGCATACAATACATTCAGTTTGACTTTCTGTCACTTAAACATGGACATTTTTTTATACATATTTTGCTAGGTTCCAAAATTAGGGCGAAGGGCTCGCCTTGGAGATGAGTCTTCATTCGAGGAGCATCGCCATGGAAGAAAGTTATCAGGCTCTGCATCAGGAGAGGTATTCAGTGATTATTAAAATACTGACATGCACCCCTTTCCTTAAAAAAACAAAACAAAACTTATCTGTCTATTTGTTGACCCCGTTCATGATGTAAACTCAAGGATGAAGAAGAGGTAGGAACTGTGAGTGGTGACTGCTGCCTGGCTTTGCTGAAACTCCAGAATTTTATTCATACTTTGCAGTGACATTAGACTTGTGGTGTTCTACATGTATCACTATGGTGGGATGTTCCGCAGTTACCATGGAGACATAATGCACACATTAATGAACACTGTCAAAAAAGTTTTAAGAAAAGTGCGGGTGGAGAGCTGTTGACCTTAAGAAAAACTCAAGAATTTAAATACATTTTTAGGAGCCTGTGATCAATGCAAGTGTTCATGGTTCAGTTTAGTAGTTTGATTTTCATCAAAAAAGGGTGAGAAGGAGTAACTAAATTCTTACTAGTTGTGCTAATTGTCTTACTAGATTGTGACTGTAATTTGTCTGTGCAAGAGACTTGTTTAATACAGCACAAATAACAAAGTCACTTGTTGTAGGGAATGTTCATGTAACTAATATTTGCTCTTGCTGTTATGTATGTATGTGTGTTAAAATAATAGATATATATATAATAGATCTATATGTATATATATGTAGCCTACAGTATATATTATATATATAGCATCACATGTATCCTAGGGTATATGTATATATTCTATGTATATGTATATGTATATATATATGTATGTGTATATGTGTGTATATGTATATGTATATATATGTATGTATTATGTATGTATATATATATGTATATATATATATATATATGTATAATATATATATATATATATATATATCTATATATATATGTATATATATAATATATATATGTATATATATATATATAGTATATATATATATATATATATGTATATGTATATATATATATATATATATATATATATATATATATATATATATATATATGTATATATATATATGTATATATATATATATATATATATATGTATATGTATATATAGTATATATATATATGTATATGTGTGCGTGTGTATTTCTGTTTCGTTTGTTTGTTTGTTGTTCATTCACTTTAGTTGATTGCACACTATAAGGCATTTATTTAGTTTTTAATACTGACCCATTCCAAATGTTCATTTTTAAAATGAAGAATATGGTGGAAAAGACAAAGACAATATAACAGGAAAATGTATTATATATTATATAATATATTATAAATATATATATATTTTTGGATTGAATATTCAACAGTCTCAAAAGCTTGTTGTTCATACCATTGAATTCTTAAATTCAATTCACCTTTATTTCGGACTCATGGTCCATTTTAAAAAACAGACAAGAACAGTAACAATACAAAGTATTTGATTATAGTCATCACAGTGTCAAAATAGAACTTAATTCTCATTGTTCATGTTCTGAGCAAAATTGAAATAGTTTCATTCACTTTCAACTTTTGAGAGGAACTGTATTTACATTGCTGTCAATAAGCAACAATAATTTTATAAATATAAGCAATTTTTCACAATTCAAGCTATAAACTTATTTTCATTTGATACATTTTGAAGCTTCCCAAACTTAAAGGCTTAAGCATTCTGAAGTGAAACACATTTTTAATAAACAGCCACTAAACAATTCCACAGTAATGTTTGTATTCATGACATCAACCATTCCGACTAAATTGGCGGAACTGTAAAAAGGACATAATTCCCAAAGCAACAATCCTTGCTATGCTTTTACTTTAGGCCAATCTTTCCAAATTAGGCCAACTTCCCTAATGTATGATGCATTATTCTCGCGCCCTCTGTGACCTGCTGTGCACATGCAATACATTTTTCCATCATGTCCTGTGACTGCAGGGTTTATTTACAGTCTTCGTTTATCAAGCCTGGCCTCATCTTCCTAAAATACCCAACTGATTTGTCGCATTCCTGACGTCCTTTTAAACAAAGAGTCACTCGCTTTTATGGGCTGCTAGGGTTTGTCCACCATAAGTTCTTTGCCCCAGAGACTGTCACAGAATCCCAAATTAGAAAACTACATGGGCTGAGCTAATTGCTTTAACAGCCATTAGCTTTTTACTACAACTGTGAAGTTCATATTTGGTCACTAAGGACTGCTGGGCGAGATGTGTTTTGTTTCTCAGGGCACTTTGGGGTTTCTCTATATTTGCACTTTATTATTAGACAATTATTTAATCCTTTTTTGTCCTTGTATATTGTCCAAAATCTTTAGTGAGCTCTCTCTCTGTACATTGGGATGTGCCTTTTAGTGTGCAGTTATTCATATACTCTATCTAACAATTTGGCCTTTGTTTTGGTGCACTATGCAGCCTTTTGGATGGAGGACCTGCTATCTGCTTGTCTCTATGGAAATGCTATTCATAGGTTTCAGGTGATATTCTGAATACTTTTGCACATCCAAAAGATGTTATACTTGGTCTTTGCTGTGGCAATGGAGCTAGATTTTCATTACTTTGAAACCTATGGATTGCTTTGCCTAGAATGTTATCCCGTACAGCATTAAATATATATCTTGTGTTCATTCACTTACAGTTTAATTGCTCAAAAATGCCTCAGAACATGCTTTCTTACTGAGTGGGGTCACCTCTCCACAGATCTGACCTGTTAACTGTCACCTTCTTGTTTCTAGGGAGGTAGGTAAGTTTATTGCTATAGTGTGGGTAGTTTGGGACATTCAAGGCAAAGCAGTGTGTGTGTGTGTGTAGCAGTTATAGTTTGGTTAAAATTATATTTTTGAAAGAGGACAAAATTCAGTGTCAGGGAAGCCAGGTCTAGGACAGAGAAGCAACTAAAAATATCAAAAGTATTAGAAAAGATTACGTCAACTGCAGGACTGTGTGTGTGTATATATATATATATATAATAATATATATATAATATATATATATATATATATATATATATATATATATATATATATATATATATATATATATATATATATAATGTATGTATGTACATACATATGTATGTATGTACCCGAATGATCCTAGGAACTATGTTGCCAGGGCCCTCCTGTGGGCTCACCACCCGCAGAGGGTCTCATAGGGGTCGGGTGCATAGAGGACTGGGCAGCAGTCGAGGAGGGGTGCTCGACGACCCAGTCCACGGACACAGCATCTGGCTGTAGTGATGTGGAATGTCACCCTCGCTGGGGGGGAAGGAGCCTGAGCTTGTCCAGGAGGTTGAGAGGTACCGGCTAGATATAGTCGGGCTCACGTCCACTCACAGCTTGGGCTCTGGTATCCAACTCCTTGAGAGGGGTTGGACCCTCCACTTCATTGCTCCCGTTGCCCATGGGGAGAGACGGCGAGCTGTTTGTGGGATTGCTCACAGTGAACCTACTGGGGACTCCATTGTTCTACTGGGGGACTTCAACGCCCACGTGGGTAATGCCAGTGACACCTGGAGGGGCGTGATCGGGAAAATGCCTGCCTGATCTGAACGCGAGTGGTGTTTTGTGAATGGACTTCTGTGCTAGTCACAGTTTGTCCATAACGAACACCATCTTCGAAAACAAGGGTGTCCATGAGTGCACATAGTACCAGGACACCCTAGGTCAGAGGTCGATGATCGACTTTGTCGTTGTGTCATCTGACCTACGACCGCGTGTTTTGGACACTCAGGTGAAGAGAGGGGCACAGCTGTCAACCGATCACCACCTGGTTGTGGGTTGGATCCGCTGAAGGAGGAGGAAGCCAGACCGACCTGGCAGACCCAAGTGTATTGTGAGGGTCTGTTGGGAACGTCTGGTCAGCAGGGTCTTCAACTCACGCCTCCGGAAGAGCTTCTCCTATATCCCGGGGGAGGTTGGAGACATGGAGTCCGAGTGGGCCATTTTCTCCACCTCTATTGTCGATGTGGCTGCACCTAGCTGTGGTCGCAAGGTGTCTGGTGCCTGTCGTGGTGGCAATCCTCGAACCTGGTGGTGGACGCCGAAAGTAAGGGATACCGTCAGGCTGAAGGAGTCCTATTAGGCCCTGCTAGCTTGTGAGACTCCTGAAGCAGCTGACAGGTACTGTCAGGACAAGCGTGCCGCAGCCCGTGCAGTTGCAGAGGCAAAAACTCAGGGCTGGGAGGAGTTCGGGGAGGCCATGGAGGAGGACTATTGGTCGGCCTCGAAAAAATTCTGGCAAACTGTCCGACACCTCAAGAGGGGGAAGCAGTGCTTCACCAACACTGTTTACAGTGCGGGTGGAGAGCTGTTGACCTCGACTGGGGATGTTGTCCGGCAGTGGGAAGAACACTTTGGGATCTCCTCAATCCCACTGTCATGTCTTCGGAGGAGGAAGCAGAGTTTGAGTACTCAGAGGTGGATTCATCTATTACCCTAGCTGAAGTCACTGAGGTGGTTTGCAAGCTCCTCAGTGGCAAGGCTCCGGGGGTACTCAGCCTTCCCAGTAAGGTCCAGGGTACTGGAGAGGAGAATCCGACCGATAGTCGAACCTTGGATCCAGGAGGAGCAATGTGGTTTTCTTCTCAGTCTCACACTGGACCAGCTGTATACTCTCCATCGGGTGCTCGAGGGTTAATGGGAGTTTGTCCAACCCGTCCACATGTTTTTTTTTTGTTTGTTTTTTTTGTTTGTTTATTTAATGAAGGGACAGTGCATATTAAGAACAGAGGCCTGAGGAACAAATCCCACATCTGTAAATATGCAGGATTATAGCCAGTGCTAATTTTCATCCTTAGTCCCTTGCTGGTAAAGAAAAAAACAGCCACACCACATGTGTTTTGTGGACGTGGAAAAGGCATTCGACCGTGTCCCTCGTGGTGTCCTTTGGGGGGTGCTCTGGGAGTTTGGGTCTGGGGCCCTTTGCTAAGGGCTGTCCGGTCCCTGTATGGCAGGAGCTGTGTTCCCAATGCTGGCAGAAAGTCAGGCCTGTTCCCGGTGCATGTTGGACTCCACTCGGGCTGCCCTTTGTCACCGGTTCTGTTCATTATATTTATGGACAGAATTTCTTGGAGCAGTCAGGGGTCGGAGGGGGTCTGGTTCGGGCACCACAGGATCTCATCTCTGCTGTTTGCAGATGATGTTGTCCTGATGGCTTCATCGAGCCAGGACCTGCAACAGGCACTGGGGCGGTTTGCAGCCGAGTGTGAAGCGGCTGGGATAAAAATCAGCGCTTCCAAATCCGAGGCCATGGTTCTCAACCAGAAAAAGGTGGCTTGCCCTTTTCGGGGTGGTGGAGAGTCCTTGCCTCAAGTGGAGGTATTCAAGTATCTCGGGGTCTTGTTCATGAGTGACGGAATGATAGAGCGAGAGATTGACAGGCAGATCGGTGCAGTGTCTGCAGTGATGCGGTCGCTGTATCGGACCATTGTGGTAAAGAAGGAGCTGAGTCGAAAGGCAAAGCTCTCGATTTGCCGGTCAGTCTATGTTCCTACCCTCACCTATGGTCATGAGCTTTGGGTCATGACAGAAAGGACAAGATTGCGGATACAAGTGGTCAAAATGAGTTTCCTCCGCAGAGTGGCTGGGTGCTCCCTTAGAGATAAGGTGAGGAGATCAGTTACACGGGAGGAGCTCGGAGTAGAGCCGCTGCTCCTCCACATCGAGAGGAGTCAGTTGAGGTGGCTCGGGCATCTACTTCAGATGCCCCCTGGACGCCTCCCTAGGGAGCTGTTCCGGGCACGTCTTACCGGGAGGAGGCCCCGGGGAAGACCCAGGACACACTGGAGGGACTATGTCTCTGATCTCAGACCTGGCTTCCCTGAAATTTTCCTCTTTCAAAACCATCCTTTTTGACCAAACTATAAGTGCTACTGTGACTTGTAGATGAAGTTAAAAGTGCACTAGGTTATCTTATGGAAATGCTATTTACTTGCACTGTTCCACAGTATGGTGGAAACATCTATCTTTCATTCATTCAATTACAGACATTTTATTGCCAAAAATTACCTACTTGGTTTGGTGGAGTCACCTGCTTGTCTTCATTGAGATTGATACATTTTTGGCCATTTTGTGGAACATTTCAGGAAAAACATCTCCATGGAGAATAGAAGGTTTTGGACCCTATACCTAAAAACGTACATAGTGGGGGTTGCACAAGGAAGGCCATCTGAAAAAAAAAAAAAAAAAAAGTAAAAATCAATGACAAATCAGTAATAAAAATCACTTTTTGCTAAAAAAAAAAAAATAAATAAATAAAGTCTATGACAACCAAAAAAGGAGAAGTGGAAAGGATCTACTCTGGCCAGTGTGGTGTAGGTCAAATAACAAAAGCAGGGATGTAATTATTGCTTAAAATACCTTAATAGTGGAAATTGTTCATAATGAGACAATCACTAATTGCTCAAAGTTGAAGGAGCTTTTTCAGCCAGTCTGTCTGGATTAATGGTAAAATAAAAAGTGGACTAGAGTCCCACCCCCCCTCTCCCTCTCCCTCCGTCCCCCCCACCCGCCACCCCTTAATCGTGACATTCAAATTTATAAATGGCTTTGGTGAAGGAGTGAGCCTTGAGCAATTATTTCATCATAAATGGACGAGATTTTTCACAAGTCCTTTGTCCTTCTACAGACACAATTTAGTAATGAGAAATGGTGGTCCTTTTTTTTTTTTCTTTTTTTTTAATCAATTTGTCTGGTGCCCACCCGCACTCGCTCTGAGGAATTCATTCATTCAAGTACGAGTGGTCACTGGATCAGAATGCATTTGGAGTTTACTATTTTCAGAATGAAGGAATGAGAAGGTCGTTTTTTTCCCCTTGTGGATCTATTTTTGGTGAAAGATGTATGCACTTTAGTCGTTCCCACGCTCGGCTCCATAGGTCCTGTTCCTAGAAATGGGCAAACCGAAAACTTAAATAAACATGACCTTGAGTAGCTTTGTGTGATATCTCTTCAAAAAAATATGCAATATACTTTAAACTTTACTTTGAAGTGTCCTTTTGCCAGATGGACTCATAATTTGTGTTATCCTAGACAAGAGGGCCCCCTTCTGGCGCCACATAAAAATAACTGTGATGGCAGCTTTTCACAATCCTCTTTGATAAAGCATATTTATTTTTGTTAGGATTAATGCAGCGTGCAAAGCCATTCATTTAATAGAAAGTAGAGCTATTGTTTTGTGTGTTGTGTATGTTACATTAAATACAAAATGGAAGAAAATCTTTTCTGATGGGGGTCAGCCAACATGTAGATGCTGTAGCCTGGAGTGTATTTTCAAATACATGTGTTTTTTATGGAATTCAATAGAGCTTTACATTGTATTATTCTTTCACTCCACACTCGATTGTGGTAAGCTATTACTGTAGCCACTGCTGCCCTACTTGTCACAGTGAGTGGGCTTACCACACATATGACCTGTAAATTGGCCTGGTGACATCTCCTGCTTGTCTCTATGGAGATAGATCATTTTAATGCCATACTGTGGAACAATCCATGAAAAACCATAAAATCCCTGTGTAGAAATGTAAACAAGTTACATTCTATTTATGTTTTGTATTTTCAGGGTCCTCCAGTGAAGCCTACGCGCAGACTGGGAGGCTGGGCTGAGGAAAGCTCTGGTTCAGGATCTGCCAAGTACAAGTCTTTGTCTTTTTCTCCCATCTACACAAAAAGCACTTCTACTGTTATTAATGAACCCTCATGCTGTTGAATGAGCTTATTTATCAGCGCATATTTGGCACTCGGGCTGTGAATCAACAAGGTTAGAGGGAGTCTGTCTGAGCGGGCAACTCTCCATTCGTCTTCATCTGCGAGCAAGGCAGTAATTGACATGGTTAATGCATCAGCCACAGGAGGGCACTGTTAGTCAGCTAGCCACTTCATCACGCCGGTTCAAGCCACTTAATCACCCCCATACCACTGCGGGCTGGTCTTTACACAGGGAGCGTAACATGACAACTCCCCGAATATTTGGAACAGATGGAATGTGTTGGTCATAACCAGCCAACCCTATCTTGCATCAAACCAGCTAGTTGTGCTATAGTCTAACAAGTATTGGAAATGCACTAGACTGATGCATTAGATCAACTGAACTTGTTTATAGTGTAAGCGGCTAGAAAAGCAGACTCTATAGATCTTCCCTTTCACAAAGACTGGCAGCGCAGGGCTTGCATGCTCTGGTGTAACCCATCTTAACTTGTAGTCCCAACGCTATTGTAATACAGGTGGTGTTAGAAAAATCGGCGCACGTGCATTGATCCTCTCTGAAACAAAGTAAGTAATGGCCCCCCTCGGAACGGACAAGGACTTGCACGTTCAATGTCACCCCTTCTGCTCAATCACCGCCGCCCGCCCTCCTCCCACTAATCCCAGCACAGATATCCCAGGATTTGTCGATCTATCACTTCTAATTGACACTAAATGATCTGTCAGTGTATTGATGAACCTTTGAAGCCAGTTTGTCACAATATATTTTATCCCTAACAACTTTTTCGAGACAGTTTTACCATGTCTATCACTTTGCCTTACATGAGTCTTAATCAAGAAGCCAGTAATGTCTCGCCCCCCACAGTCCCCTCACCCAGACAGGACATTGGTCAAGGGCAGCCAGGTAGCTCTGCTCTGTTCTGCCTCTACTAGGCTAAAAGGCCTGACACATATGCTTTTCTGTTTAATTAATCTGTTTTAAAGAATAGAATAGAATATGAAGACAACAGAAATATAAATATTGAAATTCACAAAAAATGATTCATAGTGAACTCTGTGCATAAAGGAGACAAATTACAGGAACATTATCTAAAAAGTAGAAATATATTTTCAGCGAAAATGAACATTTTCCTCAACATAATTGTTGTTCATCATTTGTACTGCTATGTATGGCGAGTTCATGAAGAAAGTTTGTAAACTGGAGTTTCTTCTAACTCCACCAGGGGGCACTACTCCACCAGAATTCTGTGCAATCCTGCTTTGGAAATAGTTTTAATCTGTTTCAAAAACTATTACAACTAATGTGTTTTGGGTATGATTTAAATTGTGCATATTTGGATAGTGTTGATGATTGCATATTACTAAGCATATCACTTTCTGAATGCCTATCCAAGAGATGTTATTCCTAATGCCTCTTCATATTTATACAGATCCTCAAGGAGACCTGCAGCTGAGGACATGGAGGAGTAAGTCCCCACATACTTCACATTACAGTTTTAATCTAGGCTTAAAGTTGAAGCTTTAAACTTAAACAGCTAATCAGATATTTTTGTTTGAAAAGTATAATTAGCTTTCAGATTGTCCTCTCATCCCCTCTGTCATCACTTGATTAAAAATGCAGTAACTGATTTCTCATTGCAGTTATTCTGGTAAAACTAAATTAGCCAATGTAAAAAAATAAGAAAAAAAAAAAGTAACATTGTGTAAAGCTCCAAGTTTAAGTTCCCTCTAATTTGGACAAACACAAAAGAACTGTTGCATTTTTCACATCTTCGCATATTTTTTCTATAATCTTTAGGGTTGTCAAAAGTATCAAAAATAAGATACTAATCAAATCTAGATCCTCATTTGAGCAGGCATCGATACTAAAAAGATCACATTCACAGGATGGAAATGAACCTTTCCTGAACAGCTTTAGTATGATTTTGAGCACATCAGACCTATAAGACCACATGGACTAGTATGCACCTATAAGGCCGTGTGGTGATATAAAAGAAAGTACTATTTAATGTTTAAACATTTTATTGCCCTACAGTTTGTTGTTTTTTATTCTCATCATGGTATTGAGTATTCCTTAGTACCAAACTCAAGTTTGAAATTTTAATAGTGTGACATTACTAATGTTCTTCCAAAATATTTCTCACTAGAGTGTCTGTACACCATTTTAGCTGCTCTCACAGAAATAAATGACAGAAGGCCAATCATCAAAAGAAACAGAGATGACCTCACCATTAAAAGCATTAAATAATTCATCTGTTCTTCTTTTAACAGCCGCCGATTACGACCACAGACTCCTGAGGGATCTGATGATGAAGGAGGTGAGAGCACTCTTGCAGTGTGGCGCTTTGTCTTTCCTCACAAGCTAAAAGAGTCCCCCAGTGGCTCCCAGCGCATCCATCCTGTGGAAGTGGAGCAGATAAACAGGCTCAACATGGCTTTGCACGGCTCTCACCACAGTCAGGAAATTAGGAAAGCCACCACACTGTCACCACTGCAAACAGAGTCACTTTATGTTGTTCAGTTTATCTAGTTAGAATGTAATTATAAGGTGGAAGATGGGATAGTAACTGGAAAAACATGACAATGCTGCTTTAACACTGTAGTGGCGATGTAGCAGAAATAGCACAGCAAAGTCCTATAGAAGGCTCATAACAAGTGAGGAATTAAAGGAAAGGTATGGTTTACATTGATATTGATTTATTCTTAATTACAACAACATTGGACATGTTGACCAAGTTGTTATAATTTGGTGTTTTGCATGTCAAGATGATAATCCAATCACGCAGAATGAGCCTCACATGAATCTATCATTTGGGTTGCCAGTTTCCAGTTTTAAGTTTAAACCTAAAAGGAATCTCTGATCTGAGTGCTTACTTCTGAAACCACAGCATGTGTAGCCAATCATTAATCAATACCTACGCTGCTGCAGTATATGCTGTCCATACTGAGAATGAGGAATTCTGTGAAGTCTGGTAATGATGTGTTTATTACCTAGAGTGGTCAGGCTGTTGGTTATTTTGCACTTAATACTCTAGGAAATATCATTACTCGATGGAGGGAGAGCTCTTAATGCAGAGCCTTAGGCAGGGGCATCAGAAATTACAGTGCTGAGGGTTAGCGAGATAGGCCTGCCATCTTGATTGTGTCCCCTACCCTTATCCCTTATGTCCACTGGCAACAAGAAGAGAGGAGAGAGAAGGCATGCCCAGTCTCCAGCTCCAATCTCCTCATCTGTGGCCCCGAAGCGCCCCGCTGGTCACTTCTAATAGCACCAGTATCACAAACACAGCTAGCGTCAGTCACACTTTGAGCCAGTTAGTCCAGTGGTGAGTTCTGTAGTGTAAACTGTGTAATGATTGGAAAAGGGCCAGTGTCTTTCTCTACATTCACAGTATATGATTCCCTTTTTGCTATCCCCTGAATCTGACTATGTAATAAAAATACACACGGGCTCTTTCTGCCAGACAAAAGCCACCTTGATCCACGTCAAGCTGGGAGAAGGGAGTCTGTGTTGGTAATACGCAGAGCACTGACAGCTGATAGCCCTGGCCTTTGCATCAAAAGAAAACATAGCTTGTTTGCATTTGCCCCTTTTGACATGCTGTAATAGGGTGAATTTGAAGCTCATTTAAAACGTTGTTGCACCTAATAATACACTTTGCATATAGACAGCCTATGCCTGCTAGCTTTAAATTTAACTCGTGCTAATCGTACATTACTGGGAGGTGTGGGCTCTGCGCGTGTGGATGGATAGACAACCCGGTTAGCTGTTTGCAAAGAGCTGGATGGCAAGGCTTTTTGATGTCATTGCACTAAGACCATTAAATTTGATTGGGGGTCCAGAGGGGACAGATTCTGCTGAACACCGTGCTTTGTAAATGAGAGGACAAAGTGTCACCCCGGCCTCATGCATATGAAATACCCGCGCCTGCATTTATTTGGATATCAGAAACACAGATGAGTCTTGTCAGTGGCTAAACGAGAAGAGCATTTTGAATTTGGGTTGATTAAAACAGAAGAAATCAACAGGGTAAGAGGTTTGTTTATCTAAAAGGTCAGAGGTCATATTTTGGTGTTACTTAAAACTAGCTACGGAAATGTAAAGATGCTGATGGTGTCCAGAGTTATTTTGATGAAAATGATGGTCAGATATGTCCTCACATCAGATGTTCACTTCCACCTCCTCACCTCTATTTACCTGTAGTATTGACTTTTCCCTGGGGCTACAGTACTGTGGTCAGAGATTACTGACAAGCCTCTTCATGCAGCTCCTTTTCTGCTACAATCCTTTTCTGATCCCACTATGACACTCTGCTTCATGTGGAGAGCTCTGCAGCAAAGTCTGCAAATACAATGCAAATGGTTCAGGGATTTGTTAATGGCATGTTATCTATGTCTAGAAATATTTTGTTCCCAACACTTATAAAAGTTATTTAATTTCATCTTGTGACAGTCATCTTGTTTTTCTTCATTATTATAATCCTATTAATTCAAATGATCCCCAATACCTCTCTGATTTTCCCTCTCTAGCAATTGTCCATCTGAAAATGCTGTGAAAGTTTGTCTTGTCCTTCTTGGGAGTGGAAACCTCCTCTGTCCTGTTGCGTTTTGCCAATTAAAGTGGATTCCCACTGTTTGAGCAGTGGTTGGCAGCTCCTGGCACCGGAGCCCCTGCCAGGCCACACCGTGACTTCCGACCCCACACAGATGGGCCCGTAAGCAAATACTCTTGCACATGGCTGGACACAGCCCCATTCGGAGTGGCAGAGTGGACACGGAGGTCGGCCCGGCGGCCAGATCAGGTCCTGGGGGTGGGCCGCTCTGACAAGGCCCAAATGCTTAGGTAGCAGGGGGTGCTTTCTGGGGAGCCCCTGGCTCGCGCCCCTCTCACAGCGGGGAAGGCTGACGTGTGGCCTCCTGAATATTCATGGCAGCATGGCTATTGTGACAGGGCAGCTCTTATGAGGCTGTAGCTGTAGTTAGAGGAAGAGGGAACACATGGCTACACAAACAGACTCCTCCTGCCATACACCTGGGACTTACTGTAATTTAGAAATGAGTAAATAAATATATCCATATTTCTATAGCCTTTAATTTGAAGAATCTTATGTCTTTTAGATATTCCAGTCATTCCCGACCTTGATGAGGTGCAGGAGGAAGATCTCACCATGCAAATTGCCGCCCCACCAAGGTAGTGAACCCACTTCTCCTCCTCCATGAGCAGTCGAGGTACTTGTGCCGCGGGTACCTTCAGCATAATGCAGAGGATCTAGAGGAGTGCAGTGGCCTGCTCTGTGACTTTGATGGCTGCCTGTCCTCCACTGTGCCATCACAGGGTCTTGCTTTATGGGGCTAAAATACAGAAATAACAGTTGGTGTGATTTATGCAACTCTGTTACCAGGGTCCTCACTAACCGGGCCTTTGATTTACAGGGCAGCCAGAGACACGCCGACATGTGTCGAATATGTAGCACGGCTATGACAGCGGTGGAGGTTATTAGGCTCGGGCTTGCTCTCTGTGCCAGATAATATCCACATTGAACTCATTGTGAGGGCAATGTAGCGTGTAATGTGCAGTAAGTAGGACTGGCATGCACTGCTAGGCCCCAGCCACTTTGAGAGCCCCCCCACTTAATTCCAACCCACAGATAAGCAGCTGGGTTTCAATTTAAGGCATTTACCACTTGGCAACAATCTCCCTTTTCTCTCAGTGTGAGATCTTAGAATCTTGTTTGACACAAACTCTACAGTTTGAGCAGTTGTAGTTGTCGTTCATACTTTATTTACATGTGCCCAGATTGCTGTATTAGTATCGCATGGTCAGTCTCTGTAATCTTCACAACATTTTGTGTCCTGTTAGCATTCAGGTGAACCGGGTAATGACCTATCGAGACCTGGACAACGACCTGAAGTACTACTCTGCCTTTCAGACTGTAGTAAGTCAAGGAAATGTATTTTTGAATGTTTGACATTCACTTCTCCTTTTGTCCTCAAGGTTGTCCATTTAAACACATCTCCACCTTTATCACTATTGTGCAAGCAAAGTGAATTTCTTCTCTCTCTCCCTTCAGGATGGAGAGATTGACTTGAGGCTTCTCACCAAGGTTTTAGCACCGGAGCAGGAGGTGAAAGAGGTGAGTGAGTTTTTTGGTAAATATAGCTTCTGAGCTCCCACTGAGGCTCTGTCCAGCTGTTTCTGGGGCATAGGGGAGCATGCCACTTGTCTCTCAGGTAATCAAGATTTATGATGTGTACATTAACACTTCCCCCATCTCTTCTTGGGCTGTAGTGCTACCTCTAATCCCTCTTCCCCCTCTGCAGGACGATGTGAGCTGGGACTGGGATCATCTGTTTACAGAGGTGTCCTCAGAGCTGTTGATGGAATGGGATCAAGGAGAGAGTGAGGAACTGTCCGTAACATGAGGACAAAACTCCTCATTTCCAAACTTCAGACTAAACTGGGAACAACCAACAGCAGATTTCAGGACTTTGTGATTCACAGTGTTATTGTAATTACATATTTTGTAAAAAGATATATTTATATAAAATATATAATGATGCAGTTTGTCTTTAAGATGGTTTGTATCTACCCAGTAGAACGTGTCTTCTTCCAAAACTCACTGATAAAAATGTACAACAGCATTATCGCCAGACCTACAAGTCCAAGGTTGATAATGAGCTAAGCTGAAATCCACTTGATTGTGTTCAAATTAACATTCTTCATTAAAGCCCACAACCTTATTGTTATTGACAGTGGCATTGACTTTATCTTCCAGCTCTTCGATAGGAGCAACCCTGTCTTCACTATTATCTCAAAAGCATTGAGCACAGTTCTCATTGACACTTGGAGGATTACCATACATTAAAGTTTCACTGGATAAAAGAGGTGTATGTCAACATCAAAACTGGTGTTTTCATTCTAGTAAACCAACAGTTTCACTTTAGGGTCTTGCAGTGAAGAACATGAGAAGCCACACTCTGGACAGATGTTCCCAGGATTTGAAGTGAGAATGTAATATAGTTAATGAAATGCTTTGTGTACTGTGCTGCTCTGTTTGTCTTTGGTTCATGTGTGGGAATATTGATGCATTCCTCAAAGTCATTGCAGCTCTATTAGTGAAACAGTTGTAATATTTACAGAAAGTGATTAGGTTGATGTCTTAGGCACCGGCTGTCTCATGACAGTTGGTGTGATGCACAGCAAAGTCTTCAAGGACACACAATCTATGCATCGAACAATTAATCACCACCTTTAACAAATAATCCAGGTTTTTCATCTGTAAGGCACTGAATAAACTTCATCAGGCCTACTATCCTGGGACATGCTGATAGAAAACAGGACAGTCCAGCTCACATGTGTGCACTGTCCAGGCTTCTGTCCAGAAAGTCATCTCTGTTGTTTGTCTGTCAGACCTGCAAACACACATTTTTAACCGCCTCCACAATTGGCGTATTTAGCCAGACTTAATGAATTCTGCCCATATGCCCTGAGCAGCTGCTATTTTGCCCCTTCCTCCCGCCCCTGCCGAGCTGCGAAGTGCCCATCCATGTAGAGACAACCTCTAGCTGTCTCTGCAGAGAAGTGTGCGCCTGCCACTTCTCGACTGGCAGCTGGCCCGGGCCGTCTGAGGTGCACTGTGGCTGGGCAGAGGACTCAGATTAGGGCCCACTGATCACAGGTTGAGGAAGGCCCCAATGATTGGCCCAAATATCTATGGATCAGAGAAGGGATTAGAGTGTGCGAGTGCGGTCCAGAGACGCTGTTTGGCATGTGTTTGCATCCAGTTTTTCAAAGTGACCTTTCTCCACTCCCTCATCTCTTTGCTCTTGCTTTATTCTCAACACAGAGGAGTTTACTTCAATGCTGCAGTGACCTCTTGTGTGTGAGGTGTGTCTGCTGTGAATGTAATTACATGGAATTAACTGTTAAGTGTGTGTAGTAGAGAAAGGAAGAGAGCGTAGTCTGACAGTAGTGGTTATCATGGAACACTAACATGGTGTCACTGAGAGGCGAGCAGTCTGAGGCCATAGTGATGTTGTGGATATCTGATCCAAATACAGGCCATACAAGGTTTTAAGAGCCTCTATATTCTCCCTTGACATTTTCTATTAAAATAATAGACCCATTGCTTCAGTGGAAAAAGAGGTCCAGTTTCAATGTAGGCATCTGTTTTCCAATATTTCATTGATAATGTGCAGATGATGGCACTATGTTTAAAATCCACTGAAATTGATAGCATTCTCAGTGTAGCAAAGGTTTCCAAACTTGAAATGAGTGTGAAATGAGCCCTATGTGAAGGAGTGTTGTTTTGTCCTTAAAAGTAATAAGTTTGACCTTTTTAATGTTCACCCATTTTGTTTTAAAAATGTTTTTTTGGTTACATTTTACTTTACTTTGATGTAGTAGAAGTAAAAGAAGTAAAAGTCATAGATGTGCTAACTTAGATTTACAAATAATTAATAAAAGTAAACACAAAAACATGACCTAATACTAGTGAGGATAACCCCCCCATTAGTCTGAAAGCACACAGAAACTTATTCAAGTATTATTGAATCTTCTGGAAATGACTTTTCATCTAGTGGCATAAAAACAAATGGAGATTTGTAATACAATTTTAATAAAAATCAGATAAAGGGACCATTACTGTAATGTTCTTCCTTCTCCTCATCGACAGGCTTGTCTTAATGTATTCTGATATCGGACACTAATTGGAAGGATACAGGAGAGATAATATGGTTCCAGCTCTAGTTAATATGCTGTAGTGTTGACAGAAGTTTATACATCTTATCTGGTCTCAATATCTGGCTTCCATATGGCCCAAAAGCAATATGCCAAAGTGTAATTAAAGAAAATGGGAGATGTGGAGATAGCTGGGGCAGGAGCCGGGC
Source organism: Periophthalmus modestus (assembly GCA_019594935.1). Classification (NCBI taxonomy): domain Eukaryota; kingdom Metazoa; phylum Chordata; class Actinopteri; order Gobiiformes; family Gobiidae; genus Periophthalmus; species Periophthalmus modestus. The sequence goes on along the minus strand of JAIEZT010000068.1, from coordinate 16,142,725 downwards.
CACTGAGTGAGGAGTGAGGACAGATACGCTAAACCTTATGGAGTATTAAGACTAGTTCATTCCACTACAGGCCAGGCTCATCAATCATGTGCCATAAAGCAGCCAAACACTAATTAACAGTCCCAAAAGGCATGACCATAAAGGCATCTTCAGAATCCTTAGAGAAGAGAATGTAATGTTTTACTCCTAAGCTGAACTGATGCAAGCTCCATTTGAATTCTGATACATGCAAATAGAGACGTATTCAAATGGGGCACTTTGAAAAGACCCTCAAAAGCAGTATTGATTTGCCACAAAGACGCCATGAGATTTCAAGTTTAAAGGAGAAATCCTTGCCACAAACCGAAGGCAGTCAGATCAATATCATTTTTGATCAAAAGGGGATTTTGCTTTGAAAACAATAGATTAAACAGCTGTTTTATTTTTCATTAGATATAGTCCACCTCTGAAACCCTGCGGGGGATCAGAGTGTGCAATGTTGGAGGGAGGATTACTCCAGTAAAGAGCCAATGAAAGTGCTGTTTTTAAGACTGAAAGTTTGACGGCTCCAAAGTGTTTGTCACTGCTCTCCTTTTGAGTTAATATTCCACTGCTCTTAGTCCTCTTTTGTTTACCCCAGGTGGGCCCTGACATGAAATGGCGGCGCTGGCAGCAGCTTGGAATGCCCCTGGGCGTCTAAAGGCCGTCATGTTGTCAAAGGCCCTAGGAGGGAGTGAGAGGACCGGGTGGCACTCGTGGCAGCTTTTTAAAAGTATAAACCATCAGACAGAAAAAGCTCATGCTCTTTTTTTGAAATGGTGAAATTGACTGAATTCATTATACTCATATGTTCTTATAGTGCAGGCTGCTTTTGAAGGCGAGACCAGGGTTTGAACATGAAATACAGCCCTGCTTCACATTTGTCATGTATTTTATTATTTCCTTCCTCACCTCCGTCCGGCTGGCGAGGTCCTTCATTTTTCACTTGACTGCTTTTCTTATCATTGCGGGGCCGATCAGCTGGCCTATGAGTGACTTAAAGGCAATAAAACACAAAACATTCTGTAAAACACGGATGCTCCCTGTGTTGGAGAGGCCCCTGTGAGAAATTATGATAATAACTCAGAGGCGGTTAGAGTGGCCAGGGCATGCTGGGGGCTGGGAGCAATGGGACAAGGTTCAGGAAGGTCCTCTGAGCAGGGACAGGTCAAGGTGGCCTATTGGGCTCCAGCGTGCACCCCCCTGTCATAAACTCCATCAAGAGAGGCGCAGGCTGTGGCCAGGTACACAGCTAAGCTCTTTGTCTTGTGGCTGTTGGTGATAAAGTAGGGGATGATGGGAAAGTGGTAGTGCTGGCCCGATGGCAGAGGCCAGGTCAGCTGAGAAGTTTATCGTAAAACAACTGAGTCAACATCACACCACTGTGTGCCCTCCTGGGTCACAAATATACCACTTTGAACTGAGTTTTCTGAGGTGGACAAGACACAAGTGTATTTGTGCTGCCCTCTGTTTGGATGGTGCAGTCTGGAAATGTAGTTATGTCTGAGATTCAAAGGTACAAGAAGTACGCTGGTCTTCAGTGTTTTAAAGTGACATTATTGTAACATATTTCTCAAGTAGTTACACCACTATTCTTGGTAATACAAATACTAATCCACTATTCAACCGCCTTCAACTATGGTCAAATGAACTATTCAACCTGCTCCAATTTCTGGGGGAAGCAACATATAGGCTAGAGCTGTGATATTCACATCTACAATGGATGACAGTCCATTAGAGCACCCATTCTGTTTTGCGTGTACTGCTTTAGCTGTCAATCATTTTGCATATTTCTTTCTTACAACTTTCCTGAAGTAGATATTTGTAAAGTTTTTAGTTACCTACTAAACACATAATCCCCTAATGTGCCATAAAGTTTGCCTCTCTAAACAAGCTTGCTGACTTCAGCCCTTCAAAGTCTTCATCTGGACAACAAACCAAGACACCGGGCCTAATGGAAGCAGTGCCCCAACACCTCTTGACTGTGTGAATGAGAAGGAGAGAGGACAGGAAGAGCTGAGGAGGCTGCGATCACACCTGTTCTGCTCTGATGCCCTCCCAGCGTGCCTCCACCCCACTCCTGGGCTTCTGCTGGCATCTGCGCCGTGGGCCGGGCCAATCCCACCTCCCCTCCACTCGTGGAGGCACTGGAGGCTCCATCTGCCAAGGGGTTCATCGCGGCCCCGACAGCCCGCCCAGGGAAGGGGGCTCCGCGCCTTCAAGGAGCAGGCGTTGGGGGGTCTCGCAGTGGTAAGCCGCGGTGCACCACATCACATGTCACGTGCCAGCTGGCCGGGCTCGCTCACCGTAAACAGAGACTAATGACCACTCACCAACACAGCAGTAACAAGGCCCCTAGAGTGGAGGAAGGGAGAGAGAGCAGTCTTGAGGTCACACTTCTAATTAAATACATATACTTATAAGACATCACATCACAGAAGTACTAGTGCTGATTCTAAACTGAAAGTGTAGCATGTGTAAAATTGGGCGTTAATGGTTTGTTAAGGCTAACTACGCCTGCTACTGCACACTATCACTGCTGTAATGGACCAGGAACTGCTATTTGAGATATTAACTGTACGCCTTATTCTTAAAGGGCACATATTACCCTATTTTCTTATGTTTTAATGTCGTTTCCTCATCAAAAACATACCTGGTGTTGTGTTTTGTTTCATTCACTTAAGTTTAACACACAAACTCTGCATATTTAGGCTGGCTTTTGAGTTCTGTTGCAGAGATGTCGACATACTATTAATAGAGGATTACTCAAACATATGTGAATGAAACAAAACACGACTCCAGATATGTTTTTGATGAGGTACCAACATTCTAACATGGCTTAAAGCTCACAAGAGATAGTCAATTTTGCATAACATAGGACCTTTAAAATGTTGAAATAGTTGCGAATAGTAAGCTTTGATTTAAATGTACCTGGAATGCATGGGTTACCAAATGAGAAAACGGTACATTTGTGTGCAGCTGATCTCAATTAATCCAAAGTTCTGACTGCAATTCACCTCCTTTCAATCAAATAGGAACTAACTTTTAAAAATCCTTCCTTACTAGGCTACATGGGCCTGCTGGAGTTGCTTAAATGTTCCACCATCTCATTTGCCCTGGTGCCCTGGCTTGCTTTATAGATATAAGCATATAGGGCAATATAAATAAATATATCAGATGTGTTACAGAATGACATTGAGAGTTATTCCCCAGTTTGGTACAAAGGGGCAGGGGGGTCACTCGGCTGCTCTCCGCCACTGGCAGCCCCGGCCCAGGCTCCAGTAGACTATAGGCTTCATCTACAAAGTTGCAATAAATATCTGGCCATCATTTATTTTAATTCACTCCTTTCCTGCTCCGATGGAATGGATTCTTAACCTTGCAGGACAAGGACACCCGGATGCTGCCTGCCGTCCCTTTAGCTGCTAAATTATTCTTCATTCTTCAGGGGAAATAAAAAAGGAGTCCGGCGTTGCTCAAACTGTCAACTCCAATGAAAAGCGCGGCTGAAAACGTTGTCACTGAACCCCTGGACAAGGAAAAGAAGGAGTGGGCAGTGCAGACGCAAAGGCATGAAGTGGGGGTGAGAGGGAGTGGGACGGGCGAGCAGCAGCCTCCAGAGTGATTTATTTGCCAAATCAGGACACAATGAGTCGATTATGAGTCCTCTAATAAGAGAGAGTGTTTGGGGACCCGCTAATTGGGCATGATTGAGTTGCAGTCTGGGAGCCAGGCGAAAAGGGAACCTGGTCGGCGGCTGTCATGCAATCATCAGCTAATCAGAGCTTTGAAATTAAAACTGCGTGTTTGGGCTAGAGGACGGGTAATGGCAGGGACCGGGCAGGGACCGGGCAGGGACCGGGCAGGGACTAGGCAGGGACTAGGCCGGGCACAGGAGCTGCACAGGAGCACTGTGGATGCTTGGTGCACTACATGTTTGTATGTAAGGCGTGCGTGTGTATGTACGTGTGCGCATGTGCGCGTGTATGTGTGCGTGTGTCTGTGTGTGTATGCGTGTGTGTGTGTGTGTGTGTGTGTACAGTATGTGTGCGCGTGTATGTATGTGTGCGCGTGTGCGCGCGCGTATATATGTGTGTGTGTGTGTGTGTGTGTGTGTGTGTGTGTGTGTGTGTGTGCGTGCGTGCGCGCGCGCGTGCGTGTGTGGGGAGTGTGCATGTGAGGCTCTGGGCTGCTCTTGATTAGGACAGTGGAGGAGCTGTAATCAGACTTTGCACTTCATGTGGGTTTGTGTGGCTCTGGCACAAGCTGATTCATGACAACTATTAAGACCCTCCCAAACTGTTGTTCTGATCGACAAGTAAAATAAATATTTGTTTAGGTTATTTTTTTGGCATTATACTTATTTATATATTCAAATTACTTAGGCCAGTTGCTTGACTTAACACAGTTTAAAACAGGAAAAACTATACCGTGCCATTTTAATGTATTTTTGTTATAGTCACGTGTTTTTGAAACTGTTAACAAAAATGCCTTATGGCGTTGGATTCTAATAATTGCCTTAATTTATAATTATAATGAATTACTGTATGGGGCGAGACAGGTCTACATCTCCCCCAGTGTATAGTATGAGCTTGTTTGTTTAACAACATAATAATAACAATAATAAGAATAATAATAATAATAATAATAATAATAAATTTTTACCGTTGCATTTGTACTTTTAATTTTTCCTTCTCGGTACCCAGCTCTCTTGGTACATACCTGCAGTTGTGTATTTTTACTGGTTGTGCCTCGTGCCTCAGTTTGCCTTCATATGTGATCACTGACAGAGACTAATCCTAAAGCTGTGACAGGAGATCATTATCGACCAGTATCTACTTAACATTACATATCCAGTTCAAACATTCACAGATTAAATAAAATATCAACTTTTTCTCAAAATGGAGCGCGTGTCTATGTCTATGTTTCAGGAGTTGTGGTGTGAGTTGTCACTAGGGGGCAGTATTTATCTTCATAGGGCCTGATGGATGTGACGTTGAGCGCTCCACACGCACAGCCAAATATTTACCAAAGACCAAATACACACAAATCTACACCAAGTGGTAAGTTGCCTGTTATAAGCCTGTTAAAAGGCGACACTTGTTGTTGTATAGTGCAGTAGGAGTGTAGAGTCACATGCGCACACTGCGCGCGTGTGTTTTCTGTGGACTCAGGAGTGAGGCTGACCCTCAAGTGCGCGCAAAAATCTGTGATTTGTTTATATTTCTCAATCAGGAACAAAAAAGTTCAAATTATTCCTAGCTAACCTCAACTCAGTCTCCGAAGCTGAAATGGATTAATAATTGTTCTTCCATCAAACCTACATCGATATTCTCATTTCACCAGGAAAGAGACAAAATGCTTAAAACGCGGGAAAGAATGACATTTTATTATATACTGTAGCTTATATCTACATTATAATTACTGCTTATACATACATCATCTTTTGATGTAAAGATTACTTTTATAAAAATCTCAATTTAATATTTTTAACTTGAATTTTTCACTGTTGCATTATTCATTGTGCTGGCTCATTCTTTCATATTTGTCTTTAACACACTTATTGCTATAAGTAACACAATAATAAACTATACTATATATATATATACACACATATACACATATATATATATATGTGTGTATATATATATATATATATATATATATATATATATATATATATATACACATATATATATATATATATATATATATATATATATATATATATATATATATTATATATATATATATATATATATATACACACACACACACACACACACACACACTTGTTTTTTTTTCCTCCAAAAGTTATATATTTTGCATTTTTATTTTTAACATTTAGATAAAACTGGAAAACAATGACAGTTTTTCTTTCATTCTCTGTGTAAACCCAGACAGTTTAGTTTCTCTCTCTCAGTCCTCCTAGGCCCTGTCTAATTGTAAATGCACCTTACATCTAAAGAGGGGCTCACTATAAAAATCTGAAGTGGGTTTAAGGCATAAATGGGATTAATTCCCAAAGAATGTCCTTTGCTCTTCCTCCCGTAATTTCATTTGCAGGGTCCACAGGATGAATAGCCAAGCAGGCAGCCGTGTGGAACTGGAGGACAGGCCTAGCGGGGCCCGAACACAGCGCAGCCTTCAGGTTATGTTACCTTGATAATGTCACAGCAGCTGGATCCCCCCGCCCACCGCCCAGGACACGGGAAATCCAATTATCCTCCTCTTAATGTGTGGGAATTTTACGCTCCCATTTCTTAGACCTGGAGTCCAGCTCTGCCCCAGGCACATCTTAGACAAATTCTGGGAGATGTTATTTATTTATTTACCTAGAAAACTGTCTGACTTTTTAACAAGAATCAATATTAGCAGAAAGTTTCTCCCAGTCCACAAATAGAGTAGTAACACTTGATTCTTGTTGCAGCCGTTTGTGAGTTGAGTTGCCAGTACAGGGTAGAGGGGCAGGTAGATCTTCCACCTGCTTGGACCCCTGACTGTTTTGTGATTTAATTAAACGGAAGAATGTGCATCAATGTGGTCCACGTGCCAGAGATGACGGTACACAAATTGAAAGTAAGCATGTCAGGGGAGCTCGGGGTGGGTGCAGCCTCGTCATTAACATGGAGGACAATTCTGTGCAATGTAACAAGATTAGAGGCTTTATTATCTTTCTGCTTCTTGCCAGACACATGGGGGTCTTTACTCACCACTTGACAATTGTGTGGATGCACCGATATTAAACACTTGCACATTTAGCAGTGGCTTAGAAAAAACACATAGTAAGCGATGGTTTTAATGCTCTGTATGTACAATTTTATGACAGATTTTATAACACAGAGGTTTATGATTATACCAGAGTTCTTTTTCATACACAAGGAATTGCTCAGCTCACTGGACAATCCAAAGGAATGTGAATGGAATGGAGCTGCAGCATGTGCCCTGTTAATGAGCAGTAAAGACAGACAAGCCTCCCCCATGCCAAGCAGGTTGCCTCAAATGGATTAGCCAAGCCAGGACTGGGATTGATAGCTGTCTATGTGCCAAGTAACTATTAGCACTTGCCAATACACCGATATTACAGTGAACAAAACAAGAACAGAATACCCTTCTGAGAACTTCACACTTAACCTGTAGTGAGCCACTAATGATTTAAGAAGCTGTCCTCACAAGATAATAGGCTATTAACACATATATAACTATATGTATAACTACATATTTTTGTAGTAATATTATGAATTAAAAGTTGGTTCAGGTAGTGCCGTATTACATATCAAATGATACGTGACTATAGCCTCTGACAGTGAGGAAATCCCAGTATTAGTTATTGTTGACTGTAGTCTGCCAGTAGCTGTCACAGTGCATTTTATGAATGGAAGCTGCACTTCCTGCATGTGTCAATGCTCCTCGGGCTCCTGTCCTGTGTTCCAGAGGCGATGGACGGCTCGGTGGATGTCTCTGAGTGCCAGGGGCCCTTTGCCAGCCCACTATACAAATAGGCACGAGTGTGAAGAGCCGGGAAGTGTTATCAATCACTGTATTCCAGTGGAGGGGCCTCTGGCGCAGCTGGGCAGAGTCCAGTCGCACCCATATAAAAGGTCCTGTGATGTATTAGAGCAGATGAGCAAGGCCGCCCCTGACACATGACTGACAGCTCATTTGACAGCCTCAGGAAAGTGTGCCGCCAAGTTTCAATCTAATCTAATGCTGTTGAAGGAATGGAGCCGTGCTGTGAAGTGATGTGTTCATGTTCTCCCTTTAGGACAACACGCCTGAGCAGAAGGGATATGATGTAGATGACCCTGGTCCAGGCCACACCAGACCTGCCCCAGTCTACATCCAGGTTTGAACAAGACACAATGAGCTCAGCACATCTCTGGGTAAACAGAAACATTTGTGTGTCATGCATTAGCAATGCTTTGTCTGTGGACTCTCCAAACAGGTAATCTGTGTCATTCAATCTGTCCACCGCAGAAGTGTACCTCTGGAAACAGGAGAGGCACAAAAACACACATTAATATTAAGAGCTAGGTAGCTTCGTTTCTGCTCACAAGTCCTTCCTTTGTCTCTCATAAGAGCTGCTTATATGGAAACCCCCCTGGTTATTTTAATTTACTAGGGTATAATATAATACATATATACTTCTAATCCCTGTGTCCATAAACAATCATAGGGCTAATGAGGCGATTTCTGGTGAGAGACAGCCTCTTACTAGATTTACAGTCAATATCAGTTGGATCCAGAATCATTTTTGTTTTTGTTTTTTTGTTTTATTTTAATTTGAAAATATACAAGATACTTTACTTTATTTCTTACTGACCTATATGCACTTTCTTGCTCTTGTTATTGTCAGATGAGGTCAGTAGTTGGTCTGCAAGCATTAAGTGACAGCAGCTGTTTTTCCATTGAGACTAGGCCCCAGTATGAGGCGTGTGACGTGCCTGATGTGGCCTCCCGGCCCAGTGACCACAGAATCTGATCCAACAACACACAGTCCAGAGTCGCCAGATCAGTGCGAAACTCCCTTTTTCAAAACCTCCAAACATCTGCCTTACATTTATTGAACTTACAGTCTTGTATTGTTGTAAGTCATCTTTCTTCTTTTCTTATCTACTGACTTCATCCTGATAGTAAAAGCGGATTGGCATAAGTCATGATTATGTGATGAGACTATAAGACTGAGTGTCCATAATGACCAATTGGACGGAGCTGTTAAATGGTATAATTAGCCCTGTAAAAGGTGAATGCTTTTAGATGGAATAAGTTATTAAATGTTTGGATGAACCTGATCTCCATTTGCCTAACTACCGCTGTCTTCTTTTCACTCGTGCTCTCCCCTCCTCCATGAACCCATTAGCAGTTATGTGATACTATATGCTGATGGGGCAGTGGACAGAGAAAGTGGGTAAATTAAGCCTGACCACTGCTTGTGTTATGGACTGCTCTTATAAGGGGCTACTGAAGGACACAAGCCCAGTCAAGAGAAGAACTACCGCACAACCCCACTGACCCTCAGTAGGCCCGAAATGTGAGCTGATCTGGCTCTGACAACAGTACAACTGTTCCTCTGACCTCTGTCATCGTGGCACACTGTAGGGGAGGACCTTCACTGTGAGGATATGCTATAAGAAGTATATGTTTGTTCCTAATGCACTGCTTATGCTGTCACATACTAATTGACACTGTACCTTCTCCTAGTCCATAGTAGAGTCCCTCCTCCTGGTGTAAATTTGGCTAAATGTAATTGTCACTTCACAGTGTCAAGTGACAATGTCACAGAGTCACTGCAAACTCATTGCACTTAGATGTGGAAATTGGCATTAGAACAATTTTTCACATCTAAACACAATTAATTTGCAGTATTCTGACAAGGTTGACAAGGTTCAAGGCATAACGAATGCGATCAATTCCACAATGCAAATAACAACCCTGCAGCCACCTAGATACTTAGAATGGAGACACTTTGCACCTATAACTGACAAAACTGTCCCAAGAGATCGCCACCAGTCTGAGTATCTACATGCTGTCTCCAAGTGTTACCCACTAGATTTCTAAATTCTGTGCTCAACAGTTTGCTATCACCACTTGCTTGCATAGTTAACATGTCACTATTTACAACAGCTTACTACCTTTCTACAAATGCACCACTTCCAAGATGTTTTCCAGTCCGGTTTTAGACTGCTCTTATCAAGGTGACAAATGACATCCGCCTGAACACTGATGCAGGCAAAGTCTCAGTCTTGATCCTGTTAGATCTGAGTGCTGCTTTTGACACTGTCGATTGACACTAGCGATCATGGGATCCTCTTACAGAGACTAGAGGACAGGGTGGGCATCTCTGGTACTACACTAAACTGGTTCATCTAGAAGACCGGGAGCACTTTGTTGAAATTGGAAACTGTTTCTCAGATCACATGGCCCTGACCTGTGAGGTACCCCAGGGGTCAATCCTGGGACCCTTTTTTCTGTTGCTGCATGCTGCCAGCAATAATATCATACACTTGACTCTGATACAATATCCTAACCCAACTATGCAGGTGACACTCAGATCTATGTCTTATTGGCAACAAGTGATTGTGTGGATGCAAAACAATTGTCTACAGCTAAACTCAGACAAGACTGAAGTCATAGTCTTGTTCCACAGAAATAAAGAGAAAGTGTCAGCAGTCACCTCCAGTCTCTCTCTCTCTAAAACCTTCAGGCTACAGATCTAGGGGTAATAATGGACTCAGGCTTGAACTTTAACAGCCACATCAAATAACATATATACATATATGCATCAATAATATCTGCAGCTTATTACCATCTAAACATATTGCAAAAATCAAATGTATATTGTCTAAACCAGACTTGGAGAGACTTATCCATGTGTTTGTCTCGAATAGCTTAGACTACTGTAACGGCCTGCTCACTAGCCTCTCCAAACAAGCGTTAAGACAATTGCAATACATCCAGAACGCTGCTGCTTGGGTCCTGACTAGAACCAGGAAGTACGAGCACATAATTACTGAGCTCAGGTCTCTGTACTGGCTCCTGTGGCTCAGAGAATAGACTTTAATGCTGTTCTGGTTGTGAACAAGTCTCTCAGTGGCCTAGCACTAAAGTACATCTCCGAGATATTAGTGCCATATGAAACATCTCACACTCTTAGGACTTCAGGGACCGGCTTCCTGCTGGTGCCCAGGGTCAGGATCAGCGTTTCAGTTTTATGTAGCTAAAACCTGGAACAGTCTTCCTGAAGATGTGAGACAGGACTCTACTTTGACAATGTTTAAATCCAGGCTCAAAATGGTTCTGTTTAGCTGTGCACATGACTGAAAGATTTTTATTCTGAGTTCTTTTCTTTAATGACAATTATTCATGTTTTGATTTGTTTTTAAAGTGATTTTAATGTCTTTTTAATGCTGTAAAGCACTTTGAATTACTTTGTACACAAATTGTACTATAAAAATAAACTTGACTTGCCTTACCACAGGGACATTTTGCATCGTGGACAGTAGGGTCCAAAAAAGGTACCCATGAGGTTCATTAACAACATGGTTTAAAGTTAAGATATGCATTAATTTAGGTGACATTTGGGGCTTACATTAAGGTTAGGATTGACTTAGGTAAGATTTAGTAAATTTAGGATCAGTCTCAGAGTGTAAGATCAGAGTGTAAGCCAGTGTAATGTCCCCTCAGAGTAAGGAAACCTAACACATGCTCATGTGTCTGTGTGAGGTAGTTGAGCAGAGCAGCAGGACTGCGCAGGGGCCAGGTTGGCTCAGCAGGCCCACAGAGAGTGACACTTCCTCTGTCCTCCTCCTGCACACAGCCCTGACAGAACGTCCCCTCATCAGCAGCACTCGCTCAGCACCACAGCAGGTTTCCCATCACCTCCTGTGTGTGCTAAGGCTGGCCCCTCTCCAGAGAGACTGCACACCACACATACACTCGACTCTGATTGTTTTTGTTCCAAGTGAGCAGACAAATAGAGTTTGGCCTCCACAAAAGAACATGGTGCAGCTCACCTGATCTTACTGCCCTGAGGAGTGGCCTGGCCTGAAGGGCCAGTGATTGGAAAATTACAGTGGTGCTCCGGAGATATCATCAGGGAGACTTGGACTGGGGCTGTGTGAACTGCCATTGGGTAAATGGTCAACTTGACTCATGATTGGCTGTTGACCACAGAATTTCAGAAGAAGATAGTTCAATTTATTGAATTTGGAGCTGTCAGTTAAACATTTATTTCAGATATGAACAATTGTATATAGTCTTGTACAGTGTTTTTTGGATATGACAAAAGAGATTCGAGACAGCCTTTAGAAAGCTGTGCTTTTGGGGAAAATACCTGTTGTGCTACAAAGTGGCACTGAACACAGCTGTCCCTGGCTCACAAGTGGCCCTCTCATAAGTGATTACAATTGGGTTTAAAGGAGAAGTAAAATGAGGCCTTGTCAGTACAGAGCCTGGAGATTTGAGGTCCATTTCTGTCTGATTGCATGTGTCGTTGTGTGTCTGGGAGCACAGTCCTCATCACTGCTGAGTTGTGTCTGCTTGTATGCTCTTTGAGTTGAGTTTTATTGTTTTGGCCCATGTCCTCTTCCTTTGTTCTTCCCTGTCTGCTCTCAGTCGGCCCCTCTGTTCTTTCGCTCACCCTGTGTTCGCAAATCACTTCTTCCTGTGTCAGCAGGTAAATTGTTTTGTCCTCCCATTCCCTGCTTTCATTACCTTGTGTAAATTAAGCGATATGTCGTCCACCGGTGCGCGCCAGAGCACTCCCCGCACCAACGCCAAAATCATGAGATTTGGCATAATAAATGAAGACAAACTGGCAGTAGCAGTGCTCCTCTCCGCGCAGGCTTGCCTTCATTATTCGCTTAACTTGCCGGAGAAAATGACTTAACCCTGACCTGTGTATTACGTCCCATATTCACTCCAGATAAAAGCCTTTTTACAGCGCACAACAATTTATATTCCAGCAAAGAGGCTGCTTTTCTCTGTCAGTTTTCCAATCTCAGCTCCTGAACACACATCATTAAACTTGTCTTGCCTTCCTGTATTTGTCCATCATTTCTTCTTTTTACATAAAATCTGGCAGCATTATTCTGGGATTTGATGGCACCCACTCATTTTTTCCCCTTGGAATGTTTGATTGGAAGAAATATAACCGGGTAGGGGCTATCTCCTCTCTTGTGAGGAATCATGCACTTGATGAAATAGTGTTCCCCCACCAAGAATAATAAAAACAGACCTGTGCATTACAGGAGGCTCTCAATCTGCCATGGGCTGAGCCAAGCAAAAAAAAAAAAAAAAGTCCCCTGTCTCCTGAGAGATTTTTATAGTTCTCCTGCAGATAGATAGAAAAGCCGGCCAGACTGTGGGGAACCCAGCTGCAGCACCTGTGCTGAACCTATAGGTTTTAGTACTGGTTGTCTGGAGGTGTTTTAAGCATGCCATTTTAAACTGTACAAAGGTCCAAAACACCCAAATAATGCTTGGTGTAGGACATTGATAAGTAAATGCTGTGTGTTTGCATGGGCATTATGTGTTCCCTGTGCTGTAACCTGCTTTATTTCCCCTGGCTGCTGTAGTGAGAGAGACCCTAATTAAAGCCCAGCGATCTGGTCCAGTGAGAATTGTTGATAAACATGGGATTGTGTCTTTAGAGTGTTACATTCAGTTTGTCAAGTTATTGTAACTAGAATATTCAGTGAATGAACTAAAAGTCATTTTGCCCCCAAATGGATTTTTTAGCTTTTAAAGATGTGTAGGGCATTTTTAGTGGGTCTGGATTCAATAAATGTATAAGCAATAGGGGTCCCCTGCCCCTACCCGGGTTGAAGGAGGCTAAAAGAAACACCATTATTGCCTAATTAGTAGGAGTCTGGAGTTCAAATGAAGATTGGAAAGTTCCTCTGTGAATTGTAGCTTCACATTTTTCTGTCTGGGAGGATAATCAGCTATAAATGATGCTTGTTTCCAGCTAACAGGCTCTGATTAAGCAGCCAAACTGTGCAGACCAATCAATCTAGTTGTAGTGCTTTCTGCAGAGAGAGTGCAGCGAGCAGTCCACGTGGTTCTTTAAGTGTTTTCATTGTAGAGAGCAGTCCATTATAAGGGCTAAATGTGTCTGCTGTTGATTTCTCCACACTTTACACACCCACATAATCAGTGTTTGATTTTTATATTTCTGCTTTATGGCATATTCTTTTCCATAACTCAATAATTGTACTTTTTGTTTAAAACTGACGTAGTTGTTTAAACTTATGAATTGTCTATTTTGATTTTCTCTATGACTCAGTAACTAAACAAAACCACCTGACATTTGTATTTTGTCAAAATAAATAATGAAGATAAACATTTGCAAACAGTACAGCTGTAACATTAACCACATCAGCTGGTGAAATGCCACCCTCAAAAGGACAAACATGAGTTATGTGTTAAATTGACTTTACATGGGACAGTTGCCATATGTGTGTGTGCGTGTGTATAATATATGTGTGTGTGTGTGTGTGTGTGTGTGTGTGTGTGTGTGTGTGTGTGTGTGTGTGTGTGTGTGTGTGTGTGTGTGTGTGTGTGTGTGTGTGTGTGTGTGTGTGTGTGTGTGCATATGTATACATACACACACACATAAAATGGTGACAATCCTCAAAGTATCCCCTATCCATAGGTTTCAGAATGATGAAACATTTGAACTGTTACCATAGCGATGAACATGAATGGCAAAAAGTCTTCAAAATGTTACATATACCAGAAAACCCAACCATATGAGCAGTAGGTTGCTTTATCTGGGTTAATAGGGATAAATCTTGTGATACACATCCTACTTGAAGTGGACAGGGTTTTTCAATAGAGGGATTTCTCAATGAGGCAGAGACTTGGATGTTTAGACAGGAGTGGGAAAAATCCCTCAGAATCCAACTAATTTTTTACTGTATGAAAGTTTCACAAGGTCGTCGGGAGAGCACTGCTAACATAACACTTGAATACAGAATTGTTTCCTTGTTCTACAAGTCACGGAGCCCTGGGTCTTTAAGCGATCATTATTACCATACAAATAGACAGATCTATTTAACAAGCCCCTTTTTATCACATAACACTTATTCTTTAGTGTTGCTCTCTGAAAGGCACTCCAATGTGTCTCTCTCTCTTACTTTTTTGCAGGGAAATCGTCTACGGTTGATAAAAGCTCAGAGCAATAGAAGAAGCAAGGCTGACATCTTCTTAAGAGATGATAGTGGAGCCAAATCAAATAGGATGGAGCAGTCACTCTTTCACAGATAGGTAGCTCATTTCTGGTGGCGGAGAGTTTGCATCCCTAGTGGCGCTCTGCCTGGGAAAGATAGCTCACTCGGACTCCATTCATTATTCCATTCCCAGCCACTTTCCCATCATAGCCTTTTCTTTTTCACTTTAATGAGTTGCTTTTTTTCTCAAGTGTTGATGGGATCTTAGAATTCAGATTTTCTGACAAAATGTTTAATCACACTTTTTCCATTGGTGTGGGAGGAAGCGAAAATCAATTATTTCTATTACACAATGCTGATTGGAAATGAATAGGAGTGGATTCATTTAGAAACAATGGCTCCACAGTTGCAGAGATAAGTCTCACTCTTGGCCCCTTGAGGTATATGTGCCTGAGCTTATAAAGTAGTTTGGAAAACACTTTACATCAATCCAAAACTAAAAGTAACTAAAACGTTTTATTCACTGCTTTTATTTGATATTATCTTAACTTATTTCTAATTATCCATACCATATCATAATTACACCCCATACTGTTCTTTTTAGACTATTTACAGACAGGCTTTATCAACCGGGCTAAGGCTCAATATGTTATGCAGCTTAGCACTTCCTGAAAAGCCTTTGCTATCATATTAATTTCACTCTTTCCAAATCCCATAGAAAATTATTTATAAAAAATTGACTTCTCTTGCTAGGGGTTTCTTTGAAAAGAAGAATTACAGGAAAAGATAAAACACTTTTATCGCCAGTGAAAGACCAGACAATGTACGTTGAGAAATTGGGAAGAAGGAAGAAACAATGAATATTAAGTGCCTCAGAAACTAAAGCTGCTGACTAAATTGAAAGTATATATCCTGAGGGGCCAAGGCTTCTAAATTGCTAATTACTGTCGCTGAAAGGGGGCCATTTTTGATATGTTTGCTTGTGAAAGGCAGGCTCTTAATGAAGCAGTGGCTAAAGTTTTTCTGCTCTCAAGCTTGTGGGGCTCTCTCTGGACAGCCTCCCAGGCCAGAACAATAGTAAGCCCAGGAGCGCTGCGTCCCCACAGGCCGCAGTGAGAGCAGGCTGGGGGCTGCGCTGGGAGCCGCTCGTGTGCACACTCACATGTGGACTCCTCAGATAAGGTGGCAGCGGCACAGAGAGGCCTTCTCCCCTGGGCCCAGGGGGAAACTTGCAGTTATTAAGAGAAAGATGAATGATTATATGGCTTTTATACTCGCTTTCACAGACTTTTCTATTTATTATTTGAACTGACTTCTTTAGGCACATGAAAGAATCAGTAAATGAGTTTAAATTGCCTCAACAACACTTAAGCAACAGCTAAATGACATTAAACAGATGTAGGAAAAGATACAAGTCAAGCACAGGTTGTGTTCTGAGAATAGGCCTACACAATGAAATTTAAAATTTAAAGTAAGCACTGATTGTAACCCATTTTTAAAAATATATTTCTATCAAGCCTTTATACGTTAGCCAAGGCATATTTATTTCCATTATGGATGTTTTTTATTGCACTGCAAAATATAGAAAAACATGTGTTCTTACTCTTAGCAAGCTTGCATCTTCACACACCTCACACATACTTGACCTGGAGGAGGCCCCCATCCTGGTTGTTTCCATGGAAATGTGTTTCTTTTTGCTATAATCTTCGACAGTAACTTATCCAAAGAGAATGTTCCCAAGTATGGTTTTAACTTCGTATTTGCAAGGAATCATGCAGATGACTCTCAACCTCCAGAAAGTTACATACTATAACTTATGAGAGCCTATAGAAATAATTATAAGACAGAGGGGAGGTCAGTGATTCAAACCAGCTCTTTGTTTTTTATTGCTTTGTATTTATATTGTTGTAGCAAATGGAAAATAGAAATAGGAATTTAGATTTTTGAATATTAAATTTGGTTAGGATTATAAGGAGATGAATAATGTAATATTTCTTTTAAACCTTTATTGCTTATCAGCGGCGCGCACTTTTTGACAAATGCGTCATCGAGAAAGGGAGTCACGTGATTGGCTGGAACAAGGCGGAAGTGCGTGCCCTGTTTCAGCTTTGGTGAAAACAAAACAAGACAGAACGGAGGGTGAGTGTTTGCTTAACACTGTGATCGGAGTGTCGTTTTGCCAGTATTTAATAAAGCAAATAGAAGAATATAGGTGTTAAGTGTATTCAGAATTCTGTCGATCCGCCCTTGTTACGCTCTCACGTGTATGATGTTATGTAACAGAATGCACAGAGCATGCAGCTCATTTTCACCGCTGTGATCGAGCGCTTGCAGCAGTGCCTTGAATATAGACCATGCAAGCATTTCTAGCTCTAGTCTCTTTTGTCTCAAATAAAGACTGTTTAATACAGCTTCTTATGGTAGGTGCTGTATGCTCCTAGATAAAAATGACATTAAATACTACGTTATAGCCTATAGTAGCTAATTCATAACTGTTGGCTTTTTGTACTATTTAGACCCCTGTAATCCGTTGTTGATTAGAGATGAAATGTCTGCATATGAAGTATATCTTACATTTGTCTATGTAAACACAACGTTATATGCTGAAATACTTCTTAATGCAGACATTGACAGTAGTGTTGTTTTGTGTAGCACCATGATGGATGAGCTGGTGCAGGACCTGGTTTTGGCTCTGGAGCAGTCCTCGGAGCAGAGTAAACTGGGCGAGCTATGGGAGGAGATGGTGCTCAATCCCCTGCAGCAGCAGCGCAGGCAGGTGCGGCGGCGCAGAGCACAGCGCAGACACCGGGACTCCTCTCTCTACCACTACTGGCTCGAGGCCTCTGAGTCCAGTATGGACGAAGCCTCCAGAGGATACAGAAGGAGCCTAGCCACAGCCTCTGTGGCCAACTGCAGTGACTCGGATGAACGGAACACAAGCAGCCGATGGCAGCGGATGAGGAGACGGCCCCTTAGAAGTAGACCGTCCTCATGGCCACACTATGATTCTTACACTGAGAATTCACCGGGAAGACCACTCAGGAGGAAGAGGAAGGTCAAACGCATGACCTCTGATGTCATCCCCCGAACACAGCCCAAGCTGAGGGGTCCTACTGTGGACCAAAGACCAGCACCCAGGATGCAGCATTTGTCACGATCTAAAAACAGGTCTGGTGGCTGGGTGAGGGCAGAGCAACCAACCGAAGGAGCCCGGCTCATGGGACAGGAGCACTGGAAGAGGAAACTCTCACGGGCCAGTGAGCACCAGGATGGAGCCGAGGAGAAGATGTCAGATGGGTATGTTTAGTATGTGCACAAAATAGGTCAGGTCCTGGAGTTTGGGAATATAGAGTCACTTTCATTTCTTTTTGCCTAGTAAAGTCGCATATTTTAGAAACTCACATTTAATTTAGTTTGCCACAAGCCAAATGTTAACTATGCCATTGTTTTAAAAAGTCAGGATTAAATCTATTGTGAAAGATGTGCTCAAAATTCTGACAACCCTTTTTACCCTTTAAATGGATGGACAAAAGCAGTTAAACCCGTAACATAAAAGTCATGGGCCTAACTACTTTCAGACAGAAGCAATTAAACAGCACGACATTTAAGATGATCTATATGCCTGTCTTCATCTCTCCAGTTGTCAATATTCAACGTGTCCTCAACTAAACTGAAAAAGGATCACAATCATGGCGCTCCACTTTAACATACTGAGTTGACATTAAAAATGAATGATAGACTCTCCTCAGCCTCGTCTCCTGTAGCAGCAATAATCACTGGGGAGGGATCTTTGATAGTTATGCCTGCAGGCACGTGCCAGCTCATTATGGCGTTTCAAGAAATAGTGTCACAAGTAAATAAGTGACCTGGTGCTGTATTGATTTGTTTTGAAATAAAGTCCAGTCTTGGGCCAGTAATTAAAGTTGAGAATGTCCCAGTGTCCCTATGCACACTGTCTCATGTGCATTTTATTTGGCCTAAATAAATGGATTTGCAACCGGCAACGGAGAGGGACATTATGGAGTGGATATTCAATTATAGTGAGAATGCCCAGTCGTGAAATGGAGAGAGGCAAAAGTCAAGTACCTTTAAGAAATTCTATTGATACTTTGCAGTGACGCTGAGGATGTTCTCCAGGTATGTGTGTGGTGTAATGTTGAGAGCTAACATGGTGACACAATGCACACATTAGTAAACACAGCCAAAAAAGGTTTAAGATCTTGTCTGAAAACTCAAAAAATACAAAATGGATTTAAACAACACATTTTAACAAGCCTGTGATCAATATGAGCATTCATGGTTCTGTTGAGGTGTTTTATTTTCAACAAAAAGGTGAGCGTGACTACCGGTAACCGAAAAACGTTTGACTAATGTTAGCTAACTTGTGACTTGTTAACAGGAAAAATCATCTCATCTGTTGTAGTTCCAACTAAATCAGTTCTTTCGCCTCCGATTGTGTTAAAGGAAAGCTCAGGTCAAAGTCTAACAAAGCCTCAGACAGTGCAGAGCCTACTGTTAGCATCACACCCCCACAGGATGTTGATGACATCAGCTGCAAAGTATCCATAGGCATGCAGTAACAACACATTTACTTTCATATTTTTGATTTATTTGATTTATCATGAATTATTGTAAGAGGGCACAATGAACCTCAAACTTTTTGCTCTGTCTGTAGTCAGCCATTATGTGTCAAGTGTAACAAATGTAAGTAGATTATTTTTGATGGCTAGAAATGGCTTGGACTGAAAGCTTTACATCTTGACGTTTAATTTGTGCTGACCTCCCTAGCCCCTTAACGGCACTTGTTTTCTTACTTTATGGAAAAATCAATAGCCGTTGTGACAGAAAACAGCTCCAGAGCAGAAATAAATGGGAACACCATGGCACACTGTCAATCATATCTCACTTACACAACGCCAACACTCTTGATTGCTGCTCAGTATACTGCCACACTGTACTGAGGGCCCAACAATCTAATGGTTAAGTCCAGGCCCCGGTGTGCAATATGACAAAATGGCAGCGTCGATGAGGGGTTGACAGTGGTACAACAGCAATATTTATACCCTGAGTGTGCACGGGCCATTTACTGTCAGACACAGATGCCTTTGCTGAAATGTCTTTTAAACAGAGTGGATTTGTTTGGTTGCCATCCATTCTATTAACCTTTTTCCTACGGAGTGTCTGGTCTTTCCTCAAGGTCACTTGTCGTCTGCACAAACTGGCCCAGGCTTGCCTTCAGCTGCCTCATTGTGGAGGAGCAGATGTTGGCGTCTCCAGTTGGGGTCCACATCCTTCATTAGACTGGGTTGAGCCTGCTGGCAGTGGGGCCACCTGGCTCTCAGGCTGGCCCTGCATCAGCCCTCACCTGTGGGTACAACTGTCCCCGGCTCTACCTACACTCCTGCTGTGGACCCCTGCTGCTCACGGACTTCTTAGCATGCAAAGACATTGTCACAGTCTTTCACTGCTGCATCTTGTTGTGGTTTACAACATGAGAACTCTATTAGGAGTTTTTAAGAAACCGATGCTCTATTTGCCAAAGTTAATTTTCATAAATCTCTGAGACTAATCCAATTACAGCAGCTCAGGGAGGGAGGGATAACCTTATAATCAGACACCATGGAAAAGGGCATGGGTTTGGGCTGAGACGCCTTGTTTGAAGAAGCTGCAGAAGCCATTGTTATCAGCACTTTGCCCCCCTCTGTCACAGCTTCAGCTTTTTTCTCTGCAGAATGAGCTTGAGCTCAATAAATGATGGCGAGCCTGTAATCTCTGAGCAAACTGCCTGTGCCTCTCCCAGGAGTCCAGGATTATATCCTAATGATTACTTGCTCATCTGGATACTGTGTTTTGCTTCACCTCTTTGGCATGTATTGAAGCACTAGGGCCACATGGGGAGCCGGGTTCAGCCCCAAAACACAGCAATGCACTTTTCATTTTGCCCTTGGCTTTGTTTTATCACGGACACATTGTATGTTGTCTAATTAGGATGTGTTTAGAGTTCATCAGCTGAGGATGTGTGTTAAGTGTGGTCCCTTATATCTCTTGCACTTAGTTACACTTTGGACTTGAACCAAGTGCTCATGGCATTGGTTTGTATATTATGTTTGTCGACTTCTTTTTCTTCAAAGGTCACTGGTGAAAAAGAAACGTTGTTTTTGAATGAAAGAAAAATGTGTTACTTAATTATTCATGCTATTAATTAGGCAGTACTTAATGGAAGCAGTCTCACATCAGCCCAATGCTGCTTCCAGCGACATCACATTACACCTTTTTAAAACAAATAAATACTTAATGGGAGGCTCAAATTAATTAATTGTTTATACTTCTTCTATTACTTTGTAGTTGTATTTTCAAATATTGTATTTATATTAGTGCATATTTAATTCAAGGAATGTTGGAGTGTCCAGGAGGCTGGCACAGCCCTGAGGAACAAGCCTAAGGAGGGGGCTGTGAAGGCATGGAGGAGCTGCCATACTCAGACAGAACTGTTCCCTATTCCCCAGAGATTCCACACTCACTCACATCTGCTTCTGTGGATGTGAGGACCGATGTTGCCAAACCATATGTCCCGGCAATGTTGTAGGCAGGACGGACATTTTTCTGATGTTGCTGTCACTGACATTCCTCTGCAATATGGCAAAACATGGTATCAGCGCATAGCTGACCCTGGAGCCTGCCCCATTAGCAAGGTCAGTGATGACGAACCAAGCACAAAATGCAAGGCAATCAAAAGCCACCCTCCCTACAGGATGAAGGAATGGATTTAGAGACTGCTTTGTAAAGCATGTAAAGTGACGTTGTTTATATTAATGACATGATATGAAAAATATGCCTGTGACAAAACTGGACATTTCATCTCAGCTTCCCTCCTCCTTCCAGTGACCTTGAAGTGTGCAGAGGTTACAGCGCCTGATAGCTGAGGTGTGAGAAAGACAGAGACCCGGCAGCGTAGCAGGGTTTGCCCCAGGGTGAAGAGTGCAGCAGAGGGACCGGCCAGGCCGTCGCAGCCACAGCAGATGTTAGCCAGCTGTAGTGTAGCAGCGGCCCCCCAGAATGGAGCTCACCCAGAGGGCGGGGGGCCTGGGGAATGCACTTGGCTCTTCTGTCATCCTCCACAACACAGGCCCGATTAGATTGGAGCTGACAGCGGAGGATATTCAATTAGATTGTGCATGTCACTCAGACCTGCTCCTCATGCCTTTGTGTTTGGTAGTGCAACAAGGGAGCACACCGCACGCTCTTGTCTTTTGAGTTATTTTCATTTATAGTGACCTCCAGCTCCAGACGACTTCATTGTATCTATCATTGAATATGTTAAGTTTGGCATTACGTATGTTACATTTTCTGACCTAGGCTGTCTTAAGAGTATTACGTCTCCAAAATTACAAATCTAAGAAGAAGCCATGGATGTGTCTTATGCTGTCCCTGGCAACAGTTCACATTATATTTTTCTCCTTTTTTCAGAGAGACCAGCAGTACCTGCAGCAGTGATCCTGGGCTTTTCACTAATGATGAAGGGAGGCAAGGTAAACTTTCAGTTCCTTCACTTGCACATGACTAAACATGCACACAACTAAATTAAATTGACACACACACACACACACACACACACACACACTTGATAGTAATGTCTGGTTATAAAATGGTGAAACCTAAGTATTACCACAATAACTCCACTCCTGGGAGAATGCAAGGGTATGGTTGAAGTTTGGATACAGTGGCTGCAAGCTGGGCACCTAAGCGGCTCTAATAAGATGTTGTCATGTCATGTTAATGAGCGCTGAAGCCTTTGCCATCCTCATTAGCCGTGGGGAGGCAAGGCCCACTCTGATTTAACAGTTGTCACTACACCTTGAATCTGAGAGCTATGGTTCCTGTGGATGTCTACTTACAGTACTATGGCCAGTCAGCTGGTATATTTATGGGATCTTTGACCAGGGCGTGTTTTGTTTAGGTGATGATGAACAAAGTGACTGGTTTGTTGAGGGGGACTGTGGAGTCAGGACAAGTGTAACCAGTCTTCGATCCAACTGGGACTCAGACAGCCAGCAGTCCCTGAAGGATACCTGCTCCTCAGCCACTTTCCTGCACCCAGTACGGCCCTCTCGAGGTAGAAGAACTATACTTGCACTATGATAAGAGCTTGCTGGGTTTTTTTTTCTAAAAGTGTTATTGGAGTTTAGGCTAGAATTTTCTGACTTGTACATTTTAACAATATGAAGAATTACTGTTTGTTGAATAGAACTATGTGTTATGTAAAGCACCATGTAAACACTGCATTGATGACATATAACGGCTAATGAATGTAAATATTGACTTGCAGGGTATTGTTCCCGTCTGGCTGGCACTGCTGCCTGTTCCATCCGAAAGGAAAGAAGACGGATTCCAACCAAGGTTATGGTCACCATCTGCCTCTTCAAACACACAACTGCAGGAATTATAATGTGTTTAATTTTTAATATATGTATTTTAGGCAGGGCGAATACCCGTGTTTGTGAGGAGACTGAGACACTTACCTGAAGACCGCTATCAGAGAAGGTAAGTTACAATAAAAAGGTTACAGTGAAATAAACTTTGGTTCAATAATAATTTTTTATTTCAGTTTTTGGTTGTCCTCATTTGGAAGTCAAGAACAAAGCCAGGTGTGGTACAGCACTTCTTTACAATTTGTTCATATAATTGTCTTGACAATTCTGAAAATGTGAATGTTATTGATTTCAGTTGAACACATTGTGCCCATCACCTGTGCGTCCTATTGATATGGTGTCAGAGAGCCCCCATCTCAGATGTTCCTCCTCCATTCGCTCCAACAGGTAGTTCATGCTATGGTCAATCTAATTAGGGCCTATTAAAAAACCCATTCAGTCTTCAGAAGGTTGATGTATTGATGGACAAATCTATGGAGGAAAAGATAATCTACAGTACTTTTAGTACTGTAGGACTGAGTTCGAAATAGATGGTGGGTTTATAAAAACAGCCATAAAACTTATCTGTTGAGTTTTCAAGGTCACTATTGTGATACAGGGAGAGAGTATATGTTTACATAGTTGTAATGCAGATTTCCATTCCCCCATGTTTGGGACTACACAAAGGTTTATTCAGAAGACGTTTGTCAAAGTGTTGCATTGCTGGCAGTCATCGCTGGAAGTGTTGGATCTGCATGGGGAACTGCTGAGAAGCCAAACAGCCCTTTTGCCCCAAGACAGTGGGACTCCACATTTTATTGTTTCCTTTTTACAGTATTTATTGCATGCTTAATTTAGTTTCACACTCTCTTTCTCTATCGTCTCCCTCCATCATGTCTCTTGGGTTATTCCACAAAGTGCTCCCGTGCTCTTGATGAGGGGCAAATACACGACTGTTATGAAAAGCCCCTGACTTCTTAGGGCTTTCTTTTCTAAACTGGGCCTTTTTTCTCCACCTGAAAGGTTCCTTCAGATTCCAGTTTGAGGCATTGTGAATACTAATTTCTCTCTATTAAAAAGCCCTCATATCCCTGCCATGCTCTCATTTGAATGCTGGACTCAGGGGAGACCTCTTAATTCCTTTATAGTGGGATTCAAGACCCTTCACTTCAAAAAGTATAAATCATACTCCCAAATGATTGAGGGAGAGGCGGGGGCTGACGAGAGGGGCTTCTGATGTCTCCCGTCGGACGGCACAAGCTAGTTCTTTCCCCCTGAGCTGCTTAAATCCAGTCTCCGGTGAGATGGCTACTCAGTCCTCATCCTCCACTCAAGCTAAAGTTGACTTATTTACCGAGTGTTTGGGGCAGAAAGCAGTCAAAAGCCACCACTCAAATCCATTTTATTTCTTAGCTTGCTGGATAAATCTTTGCCCAAGTGCATCTGACTTCTCCTGTGTGTTCCTACACCCTTGAGAGAAAAGTGTTTTCTCGCTGGAGCACTTGTAAGCATTAATCTTGTAGGGCAGCCCGCCTGAAATGATACTGTATTTATAAAAGCTGTCATCTCCTGTTTAGCAGCAGTTGACGGCCGCGATCAGAGATGTGAAAGTAAGTGATAAAGGCTGCGTGCTGTTTATCCTTGTATCTGCGCGTGAGTAGGGACTTTGCTTTGCCAGATTTGAGGGTAATGCTCGGAGCCAGCGACTATGTTAAAATGCATAACTGCCTCCCACCTGAGCCGACCGGCGGCAGCAGCTTTTATCTATTGACTTATTTATTTCTAAATGACACTTGCGCTGAGAGATAAATCACACTCTGAGGCCACTCCCTTTGCAGTTTTCATTTTAATTGTGAGATCTTAGAGTCAGCAGTTAGTATATTGGTGTGAGTGGCCTATTGATTATTGATTTGGATTCATTGATTGTGTTCCCTGGAGGGCCTAATCCTTTCTGATTCATTTGAATACCTCTATTAATCTTGAGATCCTCCTCACACCTGCAGTACCATGTACCCTAATGAAAATAGATGGCTATTTTGTAACAGTGCCTCCCAACTCCTCTTTTGATTCATTATTTTTCATTGATATATTTGCTTTTGGATGTGGCAGCCAAAATTACAATTGACCCTGTGTCAGTGTTTTTTACCCCGCCATATAGTCCCCGAGGGACTATATGGCGTTTAGAAGCCTCACCATCTATGCTGGAGAAAAGACTACTTTCTTTACTTTTTACTTTCAGTTTTACAAATTGCATGTCTCACTGCTTATTTTATACCAACATAACCAGCATTCCTTTTGTACTGGTTTGAAGAAATAACAGCTATTAAAAATAAAAGTGCACCCTGCAAGATCTACTCCAATCCAGATAAAATGTATTACCGGTAGTTGAATATAATGAGTCTATAGTTATGTTTAGTAAGCTAGTTGATTTATTTTATTTATTTTCATTTTTGATTAGCCTTATGCTAAGTGTGTTCCCTGTGACTCCCTGATGGTCACACTTCCTGCTGGTTTCTCCTTGCTCCCTAGGGAAGAGCTGAAGGGATGATTGGTCACACATTAAGACTAAATACATCAGAGAATTACTTTTAATACCGCAGGTGTGCCTTGTGAAATAATGCCACATTTAAACAGGCATTGATTTTAGAATTAAAAAGTTAGTTTGCAAAGATTTACTGTGGGGAGTTGAATGCTTGAGCTCTTTATCAGGGGCGCAAATGGCTGGTTATGTGCTGTCCGACAGAGGTACGATTGAGGGATCGATAGGCGCGTGATTTACTAACTGGACTACAGCTAATCAATAAGTATAAAAGTAAATGAAATATGCATTACTAGGATTTTATTAGAGTCGGGTAGCATGGGGAGAATAACGCACAGGCAGTTTAGTTTTATATCTATTGATTATACAGCATAGCGACTTGGCTCAAAGCGCAGACTGCCCTCATCTTGACACCCTACACTGCCATACGCCCGTCAGGTGATTTATGAGTCCTGAGGTCACAGAACATGCTGCAGTAAAAGCCAGTTCAGACAGACCTGGCTGTAGTGTGGGGCTGGTTGTAGCATGGGGCTGTTAGGGCAAAGGGCTTTGTAATGCTGCAGCTCCTCCATGAGCTGTCGGGTTTATGACAAACACTCCTCGTCTCAATTTTACCCCTTGCATTCACGTTCGAGAATTTGTTGATGTCATGATTTCAGATGAAGGGCAGGGGCATATATAACGCTATGGAGATTTACTGTTTCTGAGAGAAGTGTCCAAACTTATGATCCACGAGTGTTGAGCTTCATCATTATTAGGTAGGATTTGGTTCTACAAACTTGCCATATTTCTCTTAAAGCTTGCTCTTAAAGCTCAGCTGCCAACAATCATGTCTCTGGGATTGAAAGAAGTGGCACTACTTGCTGACGTTGCTTTTATTTAGGTGTTGTACTTTGTGCTAGTTTTTGTACCATGTGGCATGGCCTAGCAATTAACCATATACCAGGTCAACAAATCTACAATTTGACAATGAAGCAGAATTCTGACCTGTCCTCCAGCTCGGGGCATATCTTTTATCTCACATCACTTTATTTTTGGCCACAGTTCAGCAGACTGAATTATTAATAATATAGATTTAAAGTTTCAATAGTTGTATAGGGTTTACTGGAGAGACTGATTATAAACCCACATGTTGTGCATTTTGCTTTTAGAACACAGTCGCGTTTAGTTATGTGTGTAGATATGTTGTATTGTATTTGTTGATTTGTTTGTTGGCCTGTCTTTTGAAATAATCTTACTGAGAGGCTGGTTCTGGCCCACAGTTTACTTTTAATTCACATAAATTTAAAATAAATCCTGACATACAACTCACCATAATTTTCTTTCCCAGGCAGATTAACATCCACCCAAGAATAGTTTGTACAGAAGACATGAGAAGGAGGAGGACCAAATCATCGTCCGTCATGTCAGGTTATTATATTTTATTTGTATATAGTGTTAACGATTCTTATTGGTATTTTTTATGATAAGCACTGTAATCAGATTCACAGTTTATGTTTTAATAAAAAAAACGCTGTTCAAAGTTCACATTTTAAACACATCCGAAAAAAATTACAAAAAGACTGAAATATGAACTAAGTATTATAAGAATCACATTTCAGCACATGTTAGTACATATCTAAATTACTAAGATTATCAGTTTTATACAAAATAAGACTGAATATTTTGTTGTTTGTGGAGGAAATTATGGTACTTGAAACATTCTAAAGTTAAAAAAAAGTAAAAATTTAAAATTTACTTACTAAACATCTCAAGTATCCAAATCTTTCATTGTAGTTTCCAGAGTGTAGAAGTTGCACGTGCTTAAATGTGACATGGGATCGGATCGATTGAAAGTGGCAGAAGGCAACAGTTGGTGTGGATGTTCAGAGCAGTGCAAGTGTCTTTTTTCATTAGACTTTAGGTGCAGTGTTTTGTGTCTTTGCCGGATTGAAATTTGAATTGGTTTGTCCACCTCCACTGCTCTGTCCCCTTGTGCTATTTGTCATTTAAATAACAAAAGCTGGTGGTTCTCTGATTTAGGGAGGGTTATGTGTCTTAGATGTATATTAATATTGTTGCATGGCAGACTGTACCAAGGCCCATAATTCATTTAAATAAAAGAGGTGGAATTCAAAATGGCCAAAGCTTTACTTGTAAACAGATTGCATGCGTTTATTGCACTGAGTGATGGAATGGCCAGTAGCTCTGTCCTTCACCTCATATGTGCTAAACCATGTCCCATAAAAGTAAAAAAGGATGCACTCCTCAGGACCCTCATATTTACACATGAGACATCCCTCATCTACTAAACAGCCATCTCCCATGCATTGCCATTGCTTCTCTATACACCTATTTGCAGGAAATATGTTTTATATTTTAATTGTTATATTCTGCATGTCTTTTTTGTCAGAGCCTTGGATTTACACCAAAAAACTCATCACCAGCTCAGAGACAGATGTGTATCTGTAGCACCCATTCAACAAATTAAATCAAAATTTTACTATATATTGGTGGGTTTCAGATTCCCAGATGGGGGGCAAGGACCATTTTTTTGTATCAACACAGTATTTGCCATTAAATATTCTGATCATTTCTGTTATATACTAGACCAATAAACTCACTGTAATACAAAAAAAAATCTGCATTTTAACAATATTCATTATTCCCGTCTCCACCATCTATATTAAATATTACTGAAATGTGATGATGTCATCTGAAACCCACCAGTAGTATAGTGTATAAACTTATAGCATGGCTACAAAGACATTGGCCACAAGGGGTCAAAGAAAGAACAAATACTCCCCAAAAAAATATAATAATAATAATAAAAATACATACCTATTAAAGGACCCATATTACAGGATTTTCTGATCTGTGTTATAATGTTTGAAAAATATACCTCGAGTAGTGTTTTGTTTCGCTCACACATGTTTAACACACAAACCCTGCATATCTAGGCTGAGTTCTTCTCTCAAAAAAACCCCCAAAACACTCTGTTCCACCTTGTGATGTCATGTCATAATATAGGAAGTGCTCCATTATGTTTTTAAATTCCAGAAACCTTCACTAGAATCATTTGGATGATGTAAAAAGTAGCTGTTAACTTTTAAACTACCACTATATGACATCATAAGGTGGAACAGAGCATTTTGAGCTTTGGAGATTAATCATAGAGAATTACTTAAACATGCATGATTGAAACAAAACACAACACCAGGTATGTTTTTGATGACATAACAACATTTTAACATTGCTTAAAACTCACAATAATCATTTTCGTGTAATATAGTACTTTTAAGTCTCATCGCAAATCAGCCTAGATAATTTTTTTTAACTTGAGCATTTGTTGGTTCTAGGGTCTGCCGCCTTCTACTATGGTATACTTCACTATGGTTTACCATTGACATCCAATGGTAACCAATACAGCATCTGTTACTGCTCTGTATAAATGTTACCATGTCGGTCTACTGCTGGTTGTACAATTATCTTCCCCATAACCACAGAGATGTTCATTCCCCCACATTTCACCCTCACAAAAGTTTGTCAGTCCTCAAATATTTACAGTCTAAATCAAACTTTGTCATGAGCATTTTAAGCGAAGTGCATTTAGCGCCTTGTTGTTATTTTGTTTTGCTCTTTTAACATGAAGGCTGCATCTTGTGTGAGTTGACCAAAAGAAGTAGATTGTTCTATCTGTTAGTAGTTGATTTGAAACTTTGTAATCAGGAGTGAAAATGGTGTGCGGCTGGAGGTGTCTTCCTGGGCTCCGTGGGGAATTACTGAGGCGGTACCCAGCTGTTGCATTGTCTTCTTCCCTTACCCTTTTAGCACTTCCTCAGCAGTGTGGAAGGTACAACACACAACTTATCAAGCGAGGGATCTGTTTGGATTAGTTGACCACTCCATTTCTCAGCCTTAAATTGGCCATTTTCTTCTTTTCTCACCAACATCAGCCTGACAGTACAGCTCTAAGCACCAGCTCTCTTTGTTACTAGCTGTTTCTTATAGCAATAACTTGTGTTAGATTATGGAGGGGACTCTTGAAATATTCCCATAGGGTGGTAAATCATTATCAATAGAATCCATTCTCCCCAGTGTGAATTATTTGTTATATACATCCGTAGGTTTAAATATCCTGATGGATTTTAATAATTTTGCCTGGTCTCATGCACAGGCTAATTAATTATTGTCATTTCCCTCCTCCCCTGCTGTCTTCTGTAATGTCCTTCATCTTTATCTCTTACTGGAAACAGTGCCAGTAAAGACATATCTCTTCTATACTTAAAGTCACATTTTGGCCAAATAGAGCCCTGTGCATTACTTATGCTTCCTTATGGGACAAGTGTTTTTGGAGTGTCCATGTGTGCCCGATGTGTGCCCCTACACAGCGGCTGCAGACGCCTCTGTGACAGATCACCTGCGGCTGGGCCCTCCATGTTCCTGCCCGGCGGTCCGACCCCCTCTCATTAATGCCCAGGCTGGTGCGAGGGCCGCGTGGCAGCACAAGACAAATAACGCCAGCACTCAGCCATCACTTCTGCTGACAGAAATGCAGCCCACCGCACTATTTCGCCCTCTCTAGCTCCACTTTGCACCCTGCCCGTGTCCTTCAAAAAGCCCACAAAACTGCACCTGCCTGCCGCTCAGCTCAACTTTGACGACGGCCGTGGCTACTACTAAAGGCTGGCCTTAACATTGAGGCTTTACTAAAATGTTTCCTTGTTTTTTTTCCCCTCTCATTATTTTAAGTCTATTGGTTGCTTTTATAACCTGCTTGTCTGCAAACCATCTTGATGGAAGGTTTGTTTTAAATGTCCATGGTGTGTGTGTGTCTGTATGTGTGTGCGTGTGAGAGAAAGAGAGAGAGAGAGAGAAAGAAAGAGAGAAAGAGAGAGAAAGGCTAATCATTAAAGAGCTATTCAGCCCTGTTCATTTAAGTGCGGGAATCAGCAGGCCCATTACTGTCAATGTGTAATTAGCTGATTAATAAACAGGGGAAAGGGAGTGCTCAGAAAGGCCTGTAATGATTGTTTATAGAGAGCATCACGAGAGCTTATTAAGATGGTTCCATTCAGTCTCCCATTATCACCCACAGTAAACGCTTGTACTGTAATTCTCCTATTGAAAGAAAATCGTTTGAATTTTTTCATTGACCTTGATGTAAAATAACTTCGTCATAGATGTATCTGTTAAGGTTACATTTAAAGCTTTTAATGCATGCAATGTTTGAACAAATTTTTATTTAGCAGTAAAGATGTCTAAAAACTCTGAGCTAGTGTACCAGAAGTCAGACTTATGCATGCCAGGTAGGAATAGGCCTGATTCAAAGTTTTAACTATGTTTAACCAAAGTGTTTGGTTTGAACCTCAGCAACAGTTAGCCATCATTCCCTCAAGAAATATTAATCAATTATCTTAGCCGCCGGATCAGTTTGAAGAAGAAGTCATCTGGAAAGAGGCACAGCAGATATAATGGGAGCGAGCAAAAGCACATGCCAATGAACGCTGTAATGCCTAATCCTCTGAGACAGCCCAGAGCCACAATGTCACTTCTGGTTTCCTCGTTTCTTCCCCCAGACGGCCTCAAAATTATCTTGTGTGGCCGATGTAAACTTTTTCTGAGAGATCAGATCAGATTAGTTTGAAGCAGGTAAGTTAGAGGCTACAGTTGTTCCTCTGTTTGTAATGAAGATTGGTTATTGTTTTCTTTCTGATATTTAAGTTTATTGTAAGAGGAAAAAGGTGAAATTTAGTGCACTTTTAACTACAAGAGGGGAGCATTTAATGAATTCAGTATAAAATGTTAGGGCTTCATAGCCAGAAGAGTGGAGTGATGCCACAGCAGCAGAGATGATTAGCCTTTTAATAACCATGTCCACCAGTCATATGGGGCCAAATTGGATTTGCCTGACTTGACCAAAACCTTTTTAATACTCAGCCTATTAGAGGAAGAGTTTTATTTCAATCTATGAAGCACAAAGCCATTCATTTGGATTTTGCCAAAATGTGTGCAATGCCTTGTCTGATACATTTTGAAAAATGTGTGTTTTGTTGCAGCATGCAGCCTATCCCATAAAGAGAAACCGTGAGGAAATGAAGATCAGAAGCCAGAGTTGTGGAGCATCAAAGCCTGTGCCAGAGAGTGGCTTACCCTACGCACAGAAGCAAAGATTCAACCTGGCCTGGCCTGACGTGTACACAGGCCTTAAGGAAAATGACTGTTATGAAAGACACACAAAACTCCTGCTTTCCAAAGTTGGAAAATACAAAGCACATCATTAATCTTCAAATCAGCATGTTACAGTGAAAGCCCATCTTTGCAGGTAGTATATTAAGCTTGACAAATGGTAATGCAATCAAGGCTTGTTAAGACTGCGCTATCTCCTGGAGGAAGAACACAGCTTCAAGAGGCCTCTTGTTTGACTCAAGACTCTGCAACTCCTCCTGTCTCTGCACAGTCTCCAGGCCACCTGCTACTACACAATCCAACAATTATGGCCACTTTTATAGAGCCGCGTTTGTCAGCAGGGACTCCAGAGGGAGGATGGTCAGGATGGTCTCTCATAATCGTTTTACACAGACCGAAGCCAGACACAGACCAGCATCAGAATTTGTAGCTGCTACACGCTGCTTTGGGTTCAGAGAGGCAACCACCAAGAGAGATCCACATAATGTACAGGCCTCCCATTAGCATGCATGAGAAATGCTACAACTGATACAAAGGTACTCATTAACACAACACAGACATGTGTAGTCTCTCTGTTCAGAGAGCTGCCTCTTACCTTCTTTATTCAAGAGAAATTTAAGTTCAAGGTCCTCAGCAGATCTGTTTGAATATGCTGCTTTTCACTGGGGTGTAGCATTAGCTGCTTGTGACTTCTCTCTGCTGGCTTGTCCACAAAGAAGCAGGGCAGGGCTCTATGGCAAAATGATTAACAACAATATTTTGCCCCATATTGATCAATCTCAATTTTGGATAAAATTTTATTTTTTATTATAAACAAAAATATCTTTTAATACTAACTTTCATGAATAGAGACAATACAGACAAGACTGAACCAGTATACATTTCCTGTATTCCAAAGGCTTTAGAAACAATAAAAGATCAATGACAGCTGCAGAGGGAATGCAAGCTTTACCTTAAAAAATATATGCATGTACATGAATGCAGTAGCTCATGTATACGAAAAACACAGTGCTTCATAGCAACAAGGGTCACTTGGTATGCACAAAGTATTCTGAGGAGATAACTTTTTAGTGTAATGAACTGCTGAATTACCAGCCACATATTGTATGTGGTTTTGGTCACATTTAAAGCTGCATTCAAGAGAAGAATCGCATTTAGTGGAATGAGATTTGCCAATTAATGTGAGTTATACGTGTGCAATAATCCGTCTGGGAAAGCTTTATGTGATCATGTTGGCCAGGGATGACATTTATAAATGCTGTGTGTGCACACTGCTCTAATGGATACCTCACAGAAGACAGACCTCCACACAGGGATCAGTCAAAGGGTTGAGGTTCTTTCTCTTACCCACCAATCTTTAGCACTAGTCCTCATCAAATCAAACGCACAATTCAACATCCGCACAGCTCTTAGATGCAGTGACTGACAGAAGAAGGTGGCCCATTACTCCACAGTCAGTCCGCTCTGTTAGTGGCGGTGGGTAAGACTTCACCTGCCTTCATACTAATTAACAGTTACTATAGAGTAATGATGTCCCAGCCAAAGTGCATGTCTCAAAATTAAATCCTACTAGCCAGGAAGCAGGCCATGTGGCTTCCTTGCACCTAGTCAATTGCCCTGTTACAGTTAAGGAATCCAGCTGGCTGATTCTCATATTTCATCCCAGGTAAAGATTACCTGTCAGTCCCATGGGAGATGTATTGATCTGTTTTCCTTTTTCCGCCAGCAATCACCTGACAAAGGCACCTAGGAGGCCAGTGAATGAGTGATGCCTGCTCTGTCTGTGGCTGAATGGGGGCTTCCATGCTGTTGGATGGGTGGAGTTGTGCTGAGTAACAACGCAGATAATGACATCATAAAGTGTGTTTGAACCTCCTCTATATGCACACAGGACAGCCCCTTTGTGCCAGAGGTCAGGGGTCAGCGTAGCTCCTGTCTTATCTGAGGGGTTTGTTTCTATGTGTAGCACACACTAAAGGAGCCCTCTGGTTCCTGCTGACAAACGCATGTTGACTGTCACTAATGTTCAGCTTGTTTTCTCACAAGTGTTGAGAACCAACTCATCTGGGTGGATGTACTTCCCCACAGTAAAACATTTAAATGTTGCATGTTTTTGGCAGCTATTTGCTTTTTACTTTGCCTTGTTCATTGGAGGTTTCTGTGATATACTGTACCAAAGGTACTGCTTTTATAGTATTTGCACTATAATTGTATATTATTTCAGATATGATGCCTAATTGCTTTCTACTATATGAAACATTTGAACAAATATATATTTAATGTAATTTATGAAGATGGTACTTGTACTTGTACTTGTGCACCACTGTGTCATTTTTTAAAACATCACAGATTGATATACGAGGATTTAGATACATGTCCCTGATCAGGGTTCTTAGGCAGCTATCCACATTCGATATGTATATGAATATA
The DNA here is from genome assembly GCA_019594935.1 of Periophthalmus modestus. Taxonomy (NCBI): domain Eukaryota; kingdom Metazoa; phylum Chordata; class Actinopteri; order Gobiiformes; family Gobiidae; genus Periophthalmus; species Periophthalmus modestus. Next base: position 16,108,490 of record JAIEZT010000068.1, on the reverse strand, counting down.
AACAGCATCTTATCTAATCGGCCGTTATCTTGTGTTTGGGGCATGGCTAATTACTTTCAAAATAATTTAAGAGGATAAGCCCATCTATATAAAGTGTGCGGTGTCATACTACATGTAGAAGAATTACAATTACAATTTAAACAGCAAGTTCAACATATTCAAGTGTATGCACTGCTTAGTCTAGTTTTCTATCATGTTCTCATTAGCCCATGTTGTTTGTGAAATGGCCATTAAGGCTTGTTTCAGTGTTTCCAATGTGATGTATTTCAAATGATGTTCAATAAATCAGTTATGGGTATTAATGATTGTTGACTTCTTGCATGAATTTGTACCAAATCTGAGCACATTAATATATTAGACTACCTTGTGATTTTCCTAAAGAGAAAGGCCAGTCTCGGTCTCCGTCAAAAATGTTCAACTGAATCTTGATTATATCGTTTACTGTATTTCATGTATTTTTCTGATGTGTAGTCTGTACACAAACTCCTCTGTAGGTGACCCCAGCTATGAGTTACAGCAGTCTGCTTCATAGTCCTCACCCTCCATCACCTTCTCCTTATCACTGCCATGACACGGTGCAACTGTGAAGCAAGTACTCTTTTGAATGCATTGTGTAAAATAAGCAAGTGCCCCAGAGCATTTCCTCATCCAGACACATGTTCCCTCTCTAATAGCAAATTCACATATCAGCACAGTGCAGCGTTCACTTAGCACCAGATAACGCTACTTGATATGTTTTATGTATGCGGTTAAGAACAGGCCTGGCTTGAGTGGTTCCTGTCATCACATTTTGCTATATAAATTCTCCATTGATATTATTGTGTGTCAGCAGTGTTGTGTATTGAATAGAACGCCGAGCCAGGGCATCTGTGCTTGTCGCGCTCCTCTCCTGTCCCCTCTCACCACCACTATCCCTTTTCATTTCTGCTGGCATTCTAATCAGAGTGTTACGAGCTTGAGTGGGTGAAGTACGCTGAAAGTTGTGTTTCCTGACAGCCAATAAAAACCTTATAATCTCCTTGATTCAAGTGGGCTGTTTAAAAAAAAAAATACTAACTAGTGCTATCACTCAGACCGCCCCCTTGCCTACTCTTTTTTTCTTTAATGCCTTTTTTTATTTAATATATTGGCCATGAAAAATGAGAGACTCCCGCTTGGCCGTGTAGATATTTTGTTGCTGATGATGCGAGACGAATTTCCATCACAGCTTTTTTTCCAGCGCATGAGCGGATAATCTTTTACAGTGCGAGAGGGAGGCCAGTGCTCCCATCAATCTCCAGGGCTTATAGCTGTTGTGCATTCCCCTACCTGACCAGCACGCCAGTCCAGGCCTCTTTGTCAGGTCAGGAGCGCCCACACCGGACATGTTCTTATGGACCTGGCCTAAACACAACCACCTCCTGCCCCTTGCTCACCCCTGAGCCCTTTCTTCCATTATTTCTGCCATTGTATTCTGTCATTTTTCTAACTGGGTGGTGACTTCTAAGAGGGCAGCATCACTTACCTGTTGACAGCCCAATGGAAGTGTTTGCCCCACAAAGTACCATATGTGCTCCGATGGATTCACCTTTCTTTGATTCTCCACTAAAGCGAAGAGGCTACAGTTTAAGGTTTTAGCTGTGGCATGTTGCCCAGACAGCCTCTTGAGGCGAGCCCCGTGTACAGGCTGCCAGGCACAGGGCAGGCCGCTCAATGCACCCCGCTGCCCTGGGCAATTGCCTGCCGCACCGCTCCACCCGCGGAGACAATGTGCCTCTGATTGACAATAATGGGAAGTGGCAGAATCGATTGGAGACAAGAGAGGGGTGTGTGCGTGTGAAATTCTCCCGGAGCTCCTAGTCACAGACCAGGGGCTCTGGCAGCACTCACCTGTCATCTCTGCAGCACCGGGATTAGGGCCGCTGACAGGAGCAGTGGGCTGGGGGAGGCACTGGTCGGCATAGACAGCCTGCAAATGCTGTGTCTCTTGAACACTTCTCCAAACATAATGTCTTATTACGTTCAGCAGAGTTTATATGAAGAACTGCTCCTCGATGAATGATGCACAAGTCCAAAGACTGACAGGAAAACAAACACAAAAACTGTATTACTTCAAAAAAAAAAAAACAGTGAGGCCAGCGGACATGAGCAGTGGATGGTAGAGCTTCTAATGAGCCATTTAAGTGAGCAGCTTCTCATTTGAAGTATCAAAATCCCATTCACCTTGTGCTGGACCACTGGACTGTGTGTCTGTGTGTGTGTGCGTGTGTGCATGTGTGCTTGTGTGCTGTTGCAGCGGATGGAGGGCAGGTGTCGTGACAGAAGGGGCACTCCATTCTCTAATTGATCGACAAAAGATGCACATGAAGAAGACGTTAAGGCAAAATGAAGTCATAACAGTGGATTGAGACATTTATTAAGTCAGACGAAAGGCCCTCAGAAACGTTGAGATTGTTTATTGATTTTTGTGTTTTGGCTGGCTGCACAGGAGTAATCGCTCGTGCGACTGCCACAGAGGCTATGAGTGCAGCCAAATGTTCAGGGGGAGGCACTGGCTTCCTCCTCCAGGAACAACTCAGAGCAATGGAACACTGTGTCTTCATTATAAGTGCACTTACTTCACATTTTTAAGAGCTCTGTCTCGATGCAATCTAAGTGCATTAGCAAGAAGCTCCACGCATGTCAAATCATTGGAACTGTTTCCTGTTGCTATGTAGGAAGTAAAGGTCCTTAGAAAACCTTATTGGCCCAGTGCCACACCAATACAAGGTTAGACTGTTGTTGTTTTTATTCTGCACACAAGAAATCTCCAGTTTGGTTTTGATTCCAGCTTTTCAAGTATTGCACTTAAATATATGGAGTTTTTAGTGTATGACTAACCCATCACCCTCTTTGACCAGTAGGAAATGAAATGCCCCACCATAACTGCGTGCATTGAAGTGTGTACAGGGAGCCATGCTGGTGAGTGTTAGGTAGAGTTCAACCGCACTGGTGACATCAATCTGCCTGTTCTTTATTAGACGGAGCAGTGAGGTGTAACTGACTGCATTGTCCACAGATGGACTGGAGCCCAGGCCTCTGGTCAGCCACCCTGACAATACAATCAATAATCACACTTTCATTACATGAGTTCTGCCTGTCTCGCCCTCCTGAGTTTCCTACTATATTCACATATTACTCATGTCTAGCTGATATCCTCTTTGATGGTTTAAATATGTTTTTTCTTTCCGTCACAACATAGAAACTGACGGAGGATCTCGAAGGACACCACCGTGCTCTGTTTTTGCACTTAAGCTGCTGTGGTAGTATTCTGGCTGGACAGCGGGATGACAGTGATCCAGTGTAGAGCCTGGGGCCTATAAATGGTAATGCCCTCCACTTGCCTTCCTCATAAAGCATAATAAAAGGAGGTTATAAATCCTACCAATTAGCTGCGTCCATCAGTTGCCTTAATTGGAGTGTCGTGACTGGCTATGAGATGACCTTGTGCGCGAGAGTGCCAAGACAGACGAGAGGCCGGCCGCAGCTCTGTGGAGGTGTTGAGCGCTCAGGCCTTCTTTAAATCAGCTGTATCCAGCAGGCCATAAGGGTCAGGCCATATTATAGTAAAACATTATACTGTGGACGACGGATGTGCTCGAAGGCCGGGGCTAATGCTAGTCATGCAAATGCACATGGGTTTTGAATAAATTTATGAGTTGTGTTCGAAATTAAAAACGTTTCAACCTGCTTCCTTCATTATAGTAAATGTGATAGATAATTTTGTATCTCATCTCTCAATGGAGAAGGAATCTGCAAGCTTTATCACCATCAACCAGTGTTTTTCATGCAGTAATAACTATAGTGACTTTACTGCATAAAATAAAGGAGAACTGTACAGTGTAAAGCTCCACTGAATACAGGCCTGTGTCCTCCTGCAGGTCTACACACCTTTTTTCTCAGCATGTCAGTCAAGAACGCTCTGCAGCCACTCAAACTTGAGAACTGCTTACTTCCATAGAGAGCTAGAACTAGAGTGTGGAGAGAATCTTTGGTGTAGCTCAGGCACACACAGGTACCAGCACCTGTCAGGGTGTTTGAGGCATGCCAACAGTTGTTTCCTCTCTCTGTTACTGCACACGGATAATTCAGTCAACAGCCTTTGAACTGCAGATAAGGGAGGAAGAGGATGCTCCTAGGATGGGTCAGAGGCATATGGGGGGGCAGTGAAAGAGCTGTACTGTCCATGCAAGGTGCATGGGAACTGCTGGGATCATAATAATACAGACATAATACCAATAATATTAGCAAATATTTCTTTGAGTAACTGAGTAACTTGCATGACAGTGTACTATAGCTATATGTAAAATGCCAAAAACGATAGCTGTGTGAATTCAGTAAATGCAATAAACAGTTAGGTTTAATTATTCTATCGCTGAAAGCAATGTACTTAGCTCAGTGATGACCCATGTTCCTTGCCCATATCATTTGTCTCCTTTCTTCCTGTTTTATAAATGCTAAGTGTTTTTGGAGAGGAAATTAATTTCCAATAAAGCTGGACAGAGTATCTTTTGTTTGCTCTGGCTCGTGGGTCTGTGTACCTGCCAGGTGTGGTTCTTGGCAGTGAGGTGCACGATGAAAGGCCTCATCAAAGAGCCCTTTGAGACCCAGCCACGAGTGGGACAGAAGGCCGCTGTGAGGAGCAAGGAAACAGGACACCTCTGCACAGACACACAGCCTGCTCACAGCCTCCTGAGGCTCAGCACTAGTGTACCCTGGAGACAGAGAGAAAGGAAATGTTACAAAGTTATCTACTATCTCAACTTCCTACTTCTTAAATGTTCTTTTGTTGTTTAGCAACATGATACCCGCATCTTTGGATGAGTACTGACTGTGACTTTTTCATAAAAGAGACAGCTTTGAGTTGCAGAACACAATTTCTTTATCAGTGCAATTGCGCCACAATTTTATAAGAAGTCTGACATGATGTGATCAAAGTGCGTCAGCGGGCAGCACCATGCATGTCAAACGGTGGCAGCCGTTCTTGTTGCTATGTGGGCTGGAAGTAAAAGTCCTTAGGAAACCTTCCTGGCAGAGCGCCACAGCATTACAAGGTTAGACTGTTGTTGTTTTCAATCTGCACTAAAGAGCAGTGTTTGTGCACCACTCAAAGACACCCCTGCCCTGATAAATGATGAATGATGTAAATGAAAAGTAAAATTTCTAGAAAATACAAACAAATGACTTTATTAAATGAATAAAATGAACAGCTGAAAAGTGTCAGGTAAAAGTATGTGCCAGACATCATTAATCACTTTGATGTTACCTCTATACACGCGTGAGTAAAACAAAGTGGTGGTGGTGTGGACTTCAAAAAGAAACAGTATGTAATTATGTTCACAATTACACACTAGGAGCAGTTAAGGGTGTTTTCATCTTGACAGAAGCATTCAGGCAATGTTCTATAAACCAATTTAAGAATGGCCAGCAGAATGAACTTATTAACTGCCGCCTCTTGAATGTCACTTCGCTCTGATCAAAGAGAGGTGTGCTTTAATGAAGTGTAATATAATTTTAACTGCGTGGCCCTTAAATTAGCAGCGGTCGGGTCACGGCAGGGCCTCACCTGTCGACCAGTAAACGCACACACAGGCTCTTCAATCAGCCCACAGACAGCTCTGTCCCTCACAGCAGCAGCGTTGGTATTAATAGAAATGGCTCTGCTCATAACAAACACAGCTTACTGCTGTTACACAGAATACAAGACATGTTAAAGAAAATGTGTACATATTTTACAAATTCCCTACTTTGTATCCACAATCTTGAGTCAAGGTAGTAACTTTCAAATATAAAATGTCTTTGTTTTGGGCGATATTGATAAAGTGTTTACATCTGGTTTGTTCTAATTGATAGGTTACTGCTATTACAGTTGCACATAAGACGTGATGGTGTTATAATTTGGTGTTTAGATTTTGAAGATGATAATCTAATGAGAACGCAGAATAAGCCTCACATGAGTCTCTCATTTGTGTTGCTAGTTACAATACTGAAATCCAGTTAGTTTAACCTAAAAGTACTTCCCCTGCTTTGAATCCTAACTACCTAAACCCCAGCACTTGCAGCTCAGCATTAATCAGTGCAAGTGCAGTCTCTGCTGCAACAGTACAGGCTGTCCATACACTGAGAATGAGAAAAGTTGTATGTGTCCTCTCTATATACAAGTTAAGGCATGGGCAACCCAGGTTCAGTTGTGATTGTAGGACCTTTAAAAAAAAAAAACAACTGTGTGAATGGAAGCTACATACAGTGCCTTTAATATCTAGAAACTTCTCATTTAGGGATGAATAAAAAAGTTAATTTTTGCAACATTTGGATCCATATTTTTTTTAGAAATTCCCAATCCCAATTGCTTTTTGTACTGCATAAACTATGATATGTTTTATTTTGTCTCATGTAATATGAGGAATATGAGGAATTATTCCCATTGACACAGGGAAGTTGTTTGTACCTCAGTAATATATTGCAAGTGAACTTGTCATGTTCTGCACCTGCACCAGCCATTCAGCCTGAAGTCTATAAATCGCACTGTTCTCCACTGTGGACCCACCACTGCTGTTACCTTACACCATGTGAACGCACACGCATGTATTTGTGTAACTCTCTATATGTTTGCTTGCCCCAACCTCCATGCGGCCCTTTGATCCCACTACCCACATGGGTGGATTCCCCTTGTGATCTCCCCACTAACCTGCCCCTTCCACCCCCAGGCCACCACTGCGCTGTGCATATACAAATCACTACGGCCTTGTTAGCATAGTTTAGTGAAGATGTCAGCTTTACGAGGACCGGGATGCTTGCTATGCCTGTCAGGGAAGGCGGAGGGAGGGGGGAGGAGGGGGCTGACCCACGGGGGGGAGTACAGCGGTCCCAAACAAGCCCTGCTCTATAAATTTAGGTGTGAGGAATGAGAGAGGCGAAATGACATGGCCTGGCCGCTCTGCTCCTCGAAAACCAGCGGTGCAGTGTGATTTAACAGGGCCGGCAAAGGGAGAATGGAAACAAGAAATGGGATCCACAAAGATGTCCTGTTTTGTGATATATTACAAATAATAATTAATCATAAATCACAGGACCGCTCTTGTCCGTGGTACGCAGAGTGTGTGTGTGAGGGGGAGTGTATTGTGGAGCATGCTGGCATCATTAGATTGTTAATCTCATTTCCTTTTTGATGATTGAAAATGGAGAGCAGCTCGAGTTTATCAGGCAGATAAATGGCGGGCCCATCCTGTGAGAGGGTCTAATCTGTCAGGCGTCAGCACTGGGTTCACCTGCAGGCTCCTCGTGAGAGCCATGTCTAAGGGCACTGCTGCTTTAGGGCTGCACTGTTTGTCTAGGAGTGTATCTGATGGTATCGCTCATTAAGGATTTACAATTAGCATGTCATGTGACACTGGGAGGCATCTACAAGAGAAATATGACGTATTCAAATGTAGGCTGACACTCCATTAGAGATGACCTTTTATGGAATTACTGATATTTGAGATTTAATTTGGAATTGAATGAAAACTTCATCTTTATTCTTGTAGCTGGGGCCCCTCCTGTCCTCCTTCTGAAATGGGGTCTCCCTGGCAGCCTGCAGGTTGTTAATTATGGTCTTTATAAATTAAATTAGGAGCATGTCACTGCTGGATTTTTTATCTTCCTGTCCTACAGGTTAAAGACTAGATAAGATATTTATCATGTCTTGGATGATATAAAAATACAGCCTCTTACATATTAATTATACACTGAGCCTGATTTCCATCTGACTTTTTCAGCAGCTTCAACCTTGAAGCAAAATAAATTCATGATTTTTTTATTTAAAAGGTTGATTATTATAGCTATATGCATTATAGGCAGATAATGTGTTTAAAGGCTTTTAGTTCATTTATAGTAACTTCAATAAAATCTTTTTTTTTGGTACTTTGTAATAAACTCATTATAACTGATCTAAAATGGCTTAGTAATAGCAATGGGACAATTGACTTCTTGTTAAAACATGTAGAATTGACTTTATAGTTGCATTTTATTGTAGCAAGCAGTGGCTTATTATATATGTGTGTGTGTGTGTGTGCGCGCGCGCGCGCGTGTGTGTGTGTGTGCGTACGCGTGCACGTGTGTCTGTGTGTGTATTTTTGAAACACACATTTTTTAAATCCTACATGTATGTAGGATTTAAACCAGAGTATGACCCAGAGTCCAGTCTTTTTTGATTAAATGCAAGTTAGTATAGGAATGTAGGTGGAGATAGGGGAAAGGTGAAAACTGAAATTTTCACAGCACTCAAGCCCCAGATGCAGAACACAGGAACACAGGATTATTCAAACAAGCATGAATCAAACAAAATACAACAACAGCCAAAGGAACACCATGACATAGATTAAAGTTCATAACAATTGATTTTGAATATATCTCCTTTAATGGTAAGCTTCAATCACACTGCAAAAGAAAAGACTGTAATGTAGAGGGTATTCTTTCTGTTTAAACTATTTTGTCAAGATGTATTTTGTTCCATGTATTCTCACAGTCCCAGGGTGTGATCTGGCTGCAGTCACTGCTGCCTCCCCTTGTCGTCCCATGATCCTCTGTGTTCCTCACGTCTACAGCGCCAAACCCAACCTTACAGCCGCACACAGCACACGTGCATTTATTTATCCCTTCTCTTTCTAATGCAGTTTGACGAATGAGTGACAGCTTGACACTTCATTCGGCAAGATTAATAGAACGACACAATATTTACGTGGCAGAGACAGCCAATTATCCCACCATCTATCATCCAGATTATCTTTCTGATTGAAAACTACTCGTCCATGTAATCGGAATTATTTGGAATTAGAAGGGAATTTATGGCTTCTTGTGTCACTTTTCCTGGACGGTGCTAAATTAGAAATATTAGCTACATAAAGACAATATAGGAAACGGCGGTAAAGGCTTAGACATTGCTGGGTTATGATTTCCTCAACTGAACTCCATAGTGCTTAGAGATGCTTATAAGTCAACAAAGATAATGCAAAATGACTATATATGTGTGAGTTGTTCCAATCAAAAGCAGAATTAGTGTTTACCTAGTGATGACAGTAAAAGATATTATCAGTGCAGATAGCCTTGCCCGTATTGATCTGGGCCTATGTTTTTAAATGCGCCACACACTCAAGCACCAATAGTTCATTCCTCCAGCCTATGTCCTTCAGAGCTCTGTTGAATCACTCACCTGTCTATTTGTAACACATTTCTATTCCATGCATCACCTTTTCCGCAAACTTTCATGGCTAATTTATTTGTCTAATCTCTCCGACGGCTTAATGTCTTGAGTATCTGTATCCTCCCGGAGTCTAATCGCGTTCGGCTTCTATTAAAATCAAAGAGGAGCAGAACAAATGAACACTTCTGCAGATGACAGTATATGATGTGTCTCGATGGATGGACATACGGTGAAGCTCCACTGCGCCAATCAATAAATGCACTTTTTAAACAGCTCTATAGTAAATTAAAATAGACCTCTGATGTAATCTGCGGCCATCACAGGGCCAGAAATAACTGTACTGGCCTATTATTTGTTATAGTGCATGAATTGACTGAGCACTTTTTTTCTGTAAGTCTTTGCTAATGAAATTTGTGCAGTGACGTTTCATCCGTTTAGGAAATCCTGCCAGTCTAAAAGCCATGAACTTGTCGTCCCTTGGTCTAGAAATAGTAAAAATGGCCACACATTGCACTCTGTAAATCTATTGCCAAAGTACATCTGAACTTGTAAATGGGATTATGTTCTCCCAATATAGAGCTTGTTTATTTTTACCCCCATATTAGGCCTAAGGGGTGCCAAAATTATCCTGCAGATTGCTGACAGGAAAAAATGAAAGGTCTCTAACAGTTATTATAAGCAATCTGTCTGCACTGAGGCCCAATGTGACTGCTGCGCTTGCGATACCAGAGGGGTGACCTCAGTCAGATGGGGAGGTGAGGCGCTCAAAGTCAGACACACCGTCTGGATGCAGGGACCACCAGGAATACACTCATCCACTGTACAATGTATGCAGCTCCTGTCCAGTGACTTTGTACATAATGCTTACCAACTTTTCACAGTGTAGAGAAAAGCCAAAGAGGTTACTCTGTTGATTGAGGGCAGCTGTAGAATGGATTACCCTGTGTTAGGCATAAGGCATATACATTGCAAAGAGGAAACTGTTACTATTTGTTGGTGTTGATTTGAGGGGTTTGGGGGGTAAGGATGAACATTATTACATGGAGGAATAGAACAGACACAGTGGCGCAGCAGTGGCTATAGTGCATACTGCTGTTGGATCCTTATACAAAGCACTTCACCCGCCTTGCCTAGTATGAATGTGGTCTGTGAGCGATTGGTGGTGGGGCTGATGGTGCAGATTGGCAGCGTCACTTCCATCCAACTACCTCTGGGCATCTGAAACTACAGTAGCTGCTTACCAACACCGAGTATGGAGTCAATGAATAATGCATGAAATTCTAAAGCAACTTTGAGCATAGGGAAAAGCTCTATATCTTCTATATCTAAAGTGCATGTAGGCCACACACCTAAAATCAATATTTAAGTTTAATTTCATTTTGAAGTACTCATTCCATTCTGCTAAGACTCTCACTGTGGATATGGGGTTTTGGGTGTAACAGCTGTCTGTGGAAGAATGTGGTATTTGGTTTTGTCTCAGGAGTTAGTGATCATTTGGTTGGGCCCAGGGGAGCAAATTAACAGTATGAAGCACTAAGTTTTGCAGTAACCTTTCTCCATCCGCAGTGACATTTGTAATCTTGCCATAGGCTTGGGCGTTCACAGTAATATGAGAAGATGCACAGGGACACTGCATATGCTGCTAGTGTTCGGCCCTGTCTGTCTGATGGGTGGTGTGTGGATGTGGACTGTGGTCCGGCTACCAGCGGGGGTCTCCAGACTCTCCAGCGTCAGGGTCAGGAGCTCACAACATGTCGTCTATACACTACTTACCCACATGCTGATCCATGAATACTAACTGCACTTAAGGACCTCCACTTCAGTTTTATAATGAGTAACTATTCAACATCTTCATACATTTAAAGGGCCCATATTGCGCTATTTTCTGATCTGTTATAATGTTGCACCTCATCAAAAACATATCTGGAGTGGTGTTTTGTTTCACTCATGATTAACACACAAACCCTGCATATTTAGGCTGTGTTCTTCTCTCAGAAGGAAAAAAAATACTCTGTCAAGTGATAATACAGGAAGAGCTCCACTGTGTTTTTAAACTCCATACACCTTCACTAGAATAATTTGGATATTTTCAGCCCTGGAATTGTCAGTCTATACTGAAAATGTAAAAGGTAGCTGTTAACTTGAAAAGTACCACTTCTTGACATCATAAGGTGGAACAAAGCATTTTGAGCTTTGGAGATGCAGGGTTACTCAAAAGTGTAAGGGAAACAAAACAATTATGCTTTTCATGAGGTAAAAGCTTACAACAATCGATTTTGTGTAATACAGGACCTTTAATTAACAGCCTCTGCTAATTATACAACTGTACTTATTTTCTTCTCACATTTCACAAAACATTTTTCAAGTTTTGGCGGTGGGTCTGAGTTTTCACACCAGTGTGGGATAAGAGGGCTGGAAATATGGCGATATATGAACCTTACTGTTGAGCTGTCATGGTGCTAATGGGGGAAGTGGAGCAGAAGGTCAGAAGTCCTCAGCACCTGTGTGGAAGATTAATGACCACAGAGTCTCTGGGAGGGAGAGACAGACAGAGAAAAGGTGAAACTCTGAAATGGGCCTGAGCCTGGAGCCCACCATACAAAACTCAGATTCCCTACAGCTATAGATTTGTCTGGAATACTGTAAAGTAACACTGTACATTAATTGTTAATTACATCACAAGCAGCAATTCTGAAGTTCCTGTTATGTCTCAGTGTCCAAAAGTGGTCTAGTAAAAGATATTCATATTCAGTGCGAATGGTTGTGCCTTCAGTTACAGATGCTCTCAGGCACTGATGACCGAGAAGGCCTTTCGGATTACCTCAGTAGCATGTACCACTACTACAGAGAAGAGATATCATCATTATCTTGACATAGAGGCGGCCTGCACATTGTTAAAACAATTTGGTGTGTGCTAATATAGGCTGTCAGTGTGGAGGGCTACTTCCAAGAATTAAGTTGTAGGGGGTGCCCTCCTCTTTGGAGCCTGGGGAATCATGCTGGATACGAAGCTCATTTCCTCATCAAACGATGAGGACGATGATGATAATGACTGATTTGGAATATTTATGAGTTTCCAAATTTAAGTTAGACATTTAACAAAAAAGCATTTGATTATAATGAGATGTAAAAAAAATAAAATAAAAAGGGTTCGCCCCCATGGACTACTGTTGCTTAAAATGAAACAAGAATCCTCCAGATGAATTACAGTCGCAGGTCTATGGCTGAGTGCAAGCCAGAGCTGTGATATGGTTTATGAAACAAGTTTGTCATTAACTGAAACCAAGAATGAGCAGAAACTCACTGGTCTACAACATAATATCGTTTGTACTGTATTATGGAAATTTGATTCTTTGTTGTACATACTTGTAAAATGCAAACTATCCATTATCATCATTGAAGAGAGTTTAAATCACCACAGAACCAATATGTAGCTTCAATATGGTTGTTACACTTGATGGCCGACATTATGTGCAGACAAAATAAAGATCTCAGGTCTCATAACCCTGTGTAGGTCAGAGGGCACATGTAACACAATGCCACATTGACTTTATTGATAATCTATGACTTTTTTCTAGTGTCCCCTCATGGTTTGATAGTGACCAGCTCTGACTTTGTCAAGTTGTTTTCTCTGTGCTTCCTGTTTAGTCACAGCTCCCACATGAGCATTCAGCTATCTGGATTTCCTCATTGTGAGACACATGAATTATTTCTCATTGCAGATATGATATCAGATGAGAGTCAAGTCTTTTGCAGATTGTACTGTCTATATGTGGGAACATTTTAAGAATGGCAGGAATTGTTAATATTTATAAAATTGAGGAAATGGCATTTTTGTATGTCATTAATATGTAAAAAATAACAAAAAGATAATCTAATCTAAAACTGTGAGGTTAGATTTGTAGTTTATTCCTGTAAGTATTTTTAGCTGACAGAAATATCAGTATAGTATCAGTAAATGGTCATAGTTGTAGATCTAATTCATAAATTTTTAGTTCAGTTTTGAAACATATAATCAACAGTATTAACAATGCTTTGCAGATTGTGTTTGTTTATTCCCCTGTCCCTGTCCATACCTCCAGAGCCATGATGCCTGAAGCAAGATGCCCCTGCCACAGTACATCATACTTCTCCACAGAGCAGTTTGTCCCTAAGCCTATCATTTACATGTATGTATGATACTGATTTAATGTTGTTATGTTTGTAAACAGTGCCGCTTTTAGGATTGTCTAGAAGTGGCACTGAGTAAAAGAGCTTTATCTGATTTGAGCAGATTGTCACTATTAGAGAGTATAGCCTATGCAGCAGGTCAGACTGAGTCAGCCTCCTGTTGTTTCAGTTTGATCTTATTCTCTGAGCAGGGAAAAGGACCACCAGCTTCCTGTGATCCACCTGGCAGGCGGGCCGTTTGGACCCAGATATGTGCACTGACCTCTGGGAAAGTGTCTAGCTGTGCTTGGCCAGCTGCTCGGGCATGGGCGTCTAATGCTAGAGATGTTATTAGCTGACACGGCGCCTTGGTTTTGCAAGCTGTCGTATTCAGGATGAGCAAAGAGTGGCTGGAATAGAAATAGATGTATTGACCTGTAATCAGAATGACAAACATGCTATTTTTTGCGAAGGGGGGACACGTAGCTGGCAAAGTGTGTGACGTAGATTCTAATAGCAAAGCATGCTGTTGCCAACTTTTTTGTGAGTTTCTTGGTCTGTGAATGAACATCTTACAATCTTGGATAAAGGTTATATGTCTGTAAAAACAATTTCACATTGAGTACATTTATTTTGTTCTATTAAGCTATTCTATTGCCACTTAGTTTAAAATGGTTTAAGTATGTCAAAATAACAGCTGCTGATCATACATTAAAATTATGTTTTGTGAAAACAGCCTTATGTAACAAAAACAACTGTTCAGTCTTTCTTAGACTCCAATATTCTCACTTCATTAAATCAAAACACTGGGTTGTTGCGAATGCCATTTCTCAAATCTTACAGCCTTTGTAGAAAGCTCTGATACACTTGGCTCTCTCTCTTCCCTGCCCATAGGTCCAGGCCGATTGTTGGAATGCCATAGCCAACCAGAAGAGTTCAGATGAGGCTTATTCTCACTCACGCCACTGACTGAACTCCTCCACTCTTTTTGCATAAAGTAATTGCTCTCAGGCTGTATGCACTGCAGAGAGTTGCTTTGGTGCTGTATGCACCAAGAGTGAGATTAGGGAATAAAAGAGCTAAGTCAGTGCTACTTAGGCACTCCTAGATCCTGCGTCTGTCATGGTGCTGCTGTGGATGAGGGCTGACAGTGATGAATATTGGCTAAAAGTTGGTATTCCACATGATGGTTTTCCCTAATGAGAATTGATGATTGTGGGAGGGAGGGACTCAGGATTGTGTGATGAGAGGGGGACCACTCATTAGAAGCCAGTCATGCTAAGTGGAGCAGCTTTAGGGTGGGCTGGACCGCTATGCTGAGCTGTGCCACACCAGCAGTTCTTCACAAAACATCAGCTGATATCACTGATCAATACTCCCTCACACACACACAAGTGTCAAATGAAATACATCCATATGAGAAGAAAATCAATAAGGAAACTCCTCCCAATGCACAAACAGCATTTAGCCATACTGTCCACATAGCAGTGCATTTATGAGATGACTGTCAGCTCCACATGTGCTATAGTAAGCTTCTATCCATATGCATGAAGCTGCGGTAAACACCTGGGTGTAGAAGGGCCAGTGCGGTCGGGCTGCGGCGTACGGTGCAGTGTGGGGCATACGACCATGGGTGGAGCAGATGGCGGAGTGCCATGGTGCTGAACGTGCCTCAGGCAGCCCCAGAGGCCAATGCATAGCCACAGCTCCACATGTGGCAGCCCAGGAAGGACATTAAGTGGGTAATAGTTAATAGTGAACCAGGTCATTTACTATCATGCGCGTACTTTATGGAGCACAACTGCCACTCCTGAGTGCAGAGGGCTCAGCGCCTAATGCGGCTTGAACTTTCAGTAGATGTAGATAAAAGTGCTAAATGAGTGCACGTGGCCATTTGAGGACTATCACCTTCTTAACTAAACATTGCACAATACATCAGGTGATTTAATAGCTTGTTGCTGGAATGATGAGAAAAGGCATTAGTGGAAATGCTGTTCCCTTTAGCCATAAGACTGGTTACAGAGTGTGTGCTAACAGTCCAGCTCCATTATCGGTTTCCTTTTAAAAGGCCTGCTCATGTGATGTGGCACACAACAAGAGGTGAGGGTAGATGAAGAGATAGCCTCTTGAAACAAATACATTTACAGTTGGTGAGAGCTTCGCCCAAAAACATATAAAATTATCAAGATTTCTGGCAGTGAAAAATATCTACGCCATAAATTAAAAATAAATAACCGCTAAGACACTAATAATTTCTTCTCATTAGGGTTTTTAGATACAATAACACAGTAAAATATGCTATTACAGGTAGTAGGCACTCCAACCTGTCTACATTGAAATCATTTGCCTACTTTGGTTAGCAGCTTGTTAGATAGATTTGGCTGTCACCAACTACAATATTGGATTTTTCAAATATTTCTATTCATGGAGCCGTTTTGATTTCCTTCCTGTTGAAAAGACATGCTTTTAATCATCCAAAGCACAAACTGTCTGAGCGTAGAGGAGTCATTAAACCACACACACACACACACACTTCCTACTGACTGCTGCCTATTACAGAGATGGAAGATTATGGCCTAAATGAAGTCATTAGTTACGCAAACCTAATGATCATCTTATTTGTATGTATAAATCCGATCCATTTGCATGGCTCAAGGCAAATCTTCCTTCCCTCAAATGATTTTAGAGAAATTGAGTAAAAACAACAGCCGCATCAAAAACCAAAACAACATCAGGGCCCATAATGAAAAGAGTGAAGGCAAAGGCACTGGGCGATTGCATCCATTACCCTCTTTACTACACAGACCCTTCATAGGGATTACCCCCAGTTTCAGAGAGGTTGATTATTAGACGCTCGCAAAGGTTTCGTTTGAATCGCCCCAGTTAAACGAGAAATTGCAGGCTGAGGAGAGAGGCTAATAACAGTTATTAACCCCGTGCGGGCGGCAGTGTAAAAGAGCGCCACAATAACGAGGTGCACCACCAAGGTTTGAGGCGCAGCGCAGCTAGCACACCCCCGAGGAGAAGCTAACTTATTAAAATAATGAATTAGCCGACCAGATTACTGCAGCCTGCGGCAAAGGCAATTATCCCCCTCCAAATCCCTGGACAGGACTCCCTAGCGCCACCATAAAACAAGTGCTCAGAAAGCAGGAGCCCCGTGCTCCACACAAATGAATAGGCTGTTAATTAGGATCTCTCCCGCTGCGGGTAGCCTTCCAACTGCCATAACAGAAAGCACTTCTGCCACAGCAGAGAAGAGGATGTAATGGGAGGTGAATGAGGGAGTGATTGCGAAGATAGTGAAACACATAAAAGTAAGTGAGTGAGAGTGGTTTAAAAACACAGTGACAAGGCAAGAGCAGTGCACCGATAAAAGGTTGAGGCAATCACTGGTGACCATAATTACAATTTACCCCTCATTCTTTTCAAATAAAACACAATTACTACAACTATTGTTATTCACATTCACAAAGCATTTGTTAAATCACTAACATACATATAATACGATTAGAATCCTACTTTAGAATTTGTTTCCACAGCTCTGATTGTATGTAATGTATGATCAATCTGCCTTCAGGAGACTACGAGTTACCTATCTGTGCTAAGGACAGAGATGGCTGTGAAATAGTCCGATGGCCAGCCCGAAAAAGAGGCTACTGCACCTTCTGACACGCATACCACCTTTAATGGTTATAAATAATCAAGTATCACACAGTGGACATCATGAACCAAAAATGGCCACCCCTTGCTCTCACCTTCCAACTCCGCATCAGTAAAAATCCCAGAGTTTGAAGGGCAAACTTGTCTTGTACTGTATAGCTACACTTAAACAGAACACAGACAATTGTCAAAGAGGAAAGTGTGGCACACATGTACAAACAGTATACTGTATAGTTAAGATTATGGTTCAAAGAACATAAAGGTTCATGGTAACAGGTCAGCCGTATAGCCGTTAAATACCAATATTTATAAAGTCCCTTAAAATGAAGCATACTGTATAATGGTTCCCTTCACCATCCTTTATATGGTGCTTTGCTCCCAAGAGAGTGATTTCATACAGATATGCAAGGCAAGAAACAAGACATTATGCCAGTGTATTGTACAAAAATGCCTGCAAGGCTTGACATGAATGCAATTTCATGTCATTTGAATGCCTTTCATGAGGCAAGGACTCTTTTGAAGTGCCTTAAAAAGCTCATCCACCATGGTATCTGCCACTGGCCCTGGGTACAGAGGAGTCATGTCGACAGGCCCAATTAATGATGTGGCGTCTGAGAGTGAATGAATGAGGAGCTTTGAGAGGATTCCTCCACCTTAAATCCCCCTGTGCTACTGCTCCCACTCTGCCTGTGAAGAACAATCAAACGGCAGCAACCCCCTCCTATTTATCACTTTAAGACATTAGCCAGACATGGGCCGGAATATTAACCAGCTCCTTTTCCAGAGAGTTCCACACCAAAGGCTGTGTGTGGCAACATACATTTTTAATCACAGGGGAAAATGAAGCACCTCAAACTCTCATCTAATACCTGCTTAACTCAACACTATTTCTCTCAAGAGCTCCCAATTTGTTTTTTCTTTTGTCTTTCTAAAGACAATCCATTTTTTTTCTCTATTTGCTCATATTCTTCCACTGTTTATTTTAGGGTATACTTCTGTACCTTCATTGTCCTAAGTGTGTGTCTTATACCACTGGGACAACTGCAGCTTTCATGGATTAATTGAAGTCATGTTCTCCAGAGCCTGGAGCTCTACCAGGCTCTCCATGGTGAGAGCAGAGGAGCCAGGGCATGGACATCATGTGGGCAGGGAGATGATCTATTCACCCCTTCCTCTCCCTGCAGGGCCCACCCACTGTGACACATGGCACCTGGTAACAAGGTCACTCTACTGTTGTGGCACCACAGGGGGAGCTGCTCTTATTATCAAGAGAGAAGTCATTCTTAAGAAGAATCTGATCTCAAATTACAAGACAAGGTTTTCTATATCCACCAGCCTTCCTTCAAAGTTTTCAAGGGTATAGTAATATCCACACAGTAGCCATTGTGAAGTTAGATAAAGCCAATGTTTCTTTTATTATCTATACCATGGAAATGTATTGAATTTTGACATTTTTGTAACACAGTTACAGGTGCATTTTGTGCTCATATCTAATCTCACAATAAGTGGTCTAGGGCAATTGGCCTGTTTGTAAGCGTGAGGTGTATTAACTGGTGCTGAGGTGTGTGAGCTGGACAGCCTTCAGTCACATGTGGCAGCGGGGAAGCAGTGTTACAGGTTAAAGGTCATGAGCTGGACACTACACTCCCGGACACTTTAAACAGCTTAAAGAGTCCTGCAGACAGCACACTCTAATGTGGCTGTAGGTGATGGATTATGTGCCACTCATGCCGTTGTGATACCACTACGAGCCTTGGGTTAGGATGAAACATTTGTGAGCCGCACAAGCTCAAAGCTTAATAAATGAGCTGCCTCTTGGCCTGATGTACCATGCTGCTCCTACACTCCCCTTCAATGGTCACATTTTACACTTGTTTTTACTTCTGAACGGCTTTTCTGTTTTTATTTGCATGAACCCAGGAGAGGGAGGTTTTTGAGTAATACTATTTTCGACTTTCATTGTGTGAACTCACTGTGGGAGCCACGTGACTTGAGGTTTCAGCATTATTTTGTTTCTTCAAATTCTCCTGAGTAGGAGAGTCCCCATGGCCATCAGTAAGACGAATTGATCTTAACACTTTGCTGTGTACTAAGGAATGTCTTTTATCTAATTTATTGAGACAAAGCATGTTGATCCCAGCATATTGCTTTCAAATTTACAGTTTTAATGACAATACATGCATACATTTTAGAATTTGTTGTTAAATTTGGCATCTGAAACCTCTGTACTAGCCTCTTCATTGTGGGGGGAAAAGGGCATTGATAGGAAGGCAGATAGAGCTGATCAATACCTAGTGCAGTTTTCTCCTCAGGCCTTCTTTCATATCTCTGTCTTGTTTGTGTTTTGAAGGGGTCGGGGTTGGCTCTGTTAAAGTGCTGGTGTGGGCGGGCTTTTGCCCCTTTATCAATTGGGATTTTAATTACACACGTCTAGGGCGACAGCTAGATTAGAAACCAATCGACGCTATCGGCCACAAAATCTAATTACTGTTTATTGACAGATAAGGGCAGGCCCCCTTCACTTTTCCAAATAAGATAAACCTCCCCCCGCGTACACAATGAGGTGCAGAGTGTACTGTCCATGAAAGACTATGATAAGTACCAGTGCGTTCCTCTGCTCTTACTTATGGGACCACCTCCTGACGTACTGTAAGGCCTCAAAAAGTACAAAATAATTAAAAGCCTTTATTACCACATGGCAGATAAAGTTAAAATCACACCAATGCGTTTCGGCCCTTCAGCCTTCATCACCTTGTTACAGAGCAGATTTAAAGTCATAGGTGTAGCTCACATGATCAAAGTGAGCTGGTAGACAGTCACCTGGTGCATGATGGAACATGTAGGCTGAGCAAAGTTTAAATTATACATACTTCATGTTCACATTAGTGTAAATAACAACTACATAATAGGAAAACTGCAAAAGTGCTAGAGATGTATAATTTTCTAGAGGACAAATTTTAAAAACATTTAAGAAAATATACTAAAAAATTATTGTAATTATTCACATAAGTTTAAAACATGTGGTTTTAAAGGAAGAGGCTGTAATCAAACTCTCCATTGAGGCCTCAAAAATATAGCCTTGAGAGTGTAGATCCAATAAGAAGTTTTTTTCAGTCTATCTCCTCCTCTTATTGTTTCAGAGCACCAAAAGGACAATTTTGCGCAATCTCTACACATCCAAGTAACACTCCTGTCCCTATTTTTTTCATACTGTAAGGCCTACTCAGTGCATGAATATGAGGCCCAAATACACAAAGTACCACTAAAACAAAGCAAAGTAACAACCACTCAGTCTGAATCCTATTTATGAATATAATTTGCTGTAAGAATCAAATATCACAATTTACCAGAAGTCAATGCATTTGGATGATGCATGACATTTTATATTTTTTTTAACAAACTTCTCCATAAATCTGTATTGTCTTAATGATGAGGAATGAATGACAGTTAGCCCAGTTTGTTTTGTGCACACAGGACTCCCTGGAGGCCAGTGCTGGTCACTCTCCTTTCTGTGTAAAAACACAGGCCTACCAGCTGTTCTACAGCCATCGTCACAGCACAATGCACTTTGATCTAAAAGCGAGACTCTGCCTCAGGTAAATGCGGAGTGAATGATTGGATTATTGTTCTTTCATTTGGCTGTGTAATAATGGCTGGATTATAAACATTGCACAGTATAGATTTCCTGTCAGATCCTATGAATCAGACATCCTTATCTCATTTCCAGACTGCCACTCCAGCCAGTGATGCCATCTCACTCCAAGGTAGCATGGGAGCGCAGAGAAGAACACATCTGAACATAAACTGTAGATGTAAACATAAGTAGACAGACAGACACCAGACTCTGCATGGCCACAAGCAGCACTAAAACCTGTCCATATAACTTAAGCCATGGAGTCTAGTGCACTGCTGTGCTGAATCCAAAAAGAGAGGAGACAGCAAACAACAGCAATGGGGAGAGGGGGACAGGGAGAAGAATTTTTCTAAATGAAATTTACTGAGTGTGGGGACGCAGTACAGCTGACAGCAGGTAGAACAAGAGAGGCTGCGTACCCTCTGATTTGGTTTAAATCTCTCAGAAAAATGTTTGAGGTTGAATTATGCAGTATTTTGGAGCAGAGTAGGAGATTGATGCTTGGTCCTTCTACGTCCAAGCATGCATTTTGCTTTCTGCCTCGGCCACTCTCTTCTCACTGATTTTTCTTTTCACTGGATTACCAACGCTGTAATTGGGTTAGGAAGCTGCTTGTACCAGCAGCGCAGCCCAAGCATGCTTTTGGTGGAATCAGTCTAAGCTCTCAAGTCAAATCCAGAAAGTCAACCAAACAAAACAACAGACTGTCCTATGAGGACAAATATGCTATGGGCCCTGAGTGAATGGGGACCGAAGAGATAATAACAACAACATCGTACTATGCAATATTACTTAGTATCACTTTAAATAACTTTTTTGAGTCATTTTTATTTCTACCAGTCATTCACTACAAGTTCATTGTACTAACTATATGAAATGACCAGCAAAACTGTTGTCAAGCACTGTGCCGTTATAGATTTTCTTTTTGATGGGTTAATTTGGTACGTATAGCTCTCACAAATGAAGTGATTCTTGTGCTCCTCACACAACTCTATTTTCAAATGGCCTACAGTTAATTGCATTGGAAAAGAATCAATAATACGTTGCAGTGTCATTCTTTTAATGACACTTTATTTTCCTCATGAAATTATTACACCAATAGAGTGGAACTCATTTCAGTCTTTGAGCCTAATTCATGTAACTGCACATTTGTAATGTTTATGGATGCACTTTCTGCGTTACAAGAGCCCCTGTTGTGTGCTGGCACGGTCCTATCTGTCATTTATTCATTTTATGAATTGCACTTGTACCCTGAGTAATAAATAAATAAAGTGTACCTGCGCTGCGGCAGCTTGTGTCTGTGTTGAGAGAGCCCTCCCTCTAGTGGAGATGCTGGAGTCGGCTGGCGCTGTCAGAGGGCTTGGTGCTCAAGGGCCCGGTGCAGTCTGGAACAACACTGACAATTAAGAAAAAATACAAATTATCTAATCATTGTTCATAAATATCCTACGTTTTGTTTCCTCCTTAAAGAAATTACATTTACCAATATTCAGACAGATTATAACTATAGGCTGCTAAAGCTGGAATAAAAATTTACTGATTTTTAATTGAGTGATATGACAACATAGAGTGTGAGTAAACTACACTTTGGGATGCTCACGCTTCAGTTTTCTGTCCTTTCCTGCATGTAGAGCCTGCTCTGGCTTTGAATGGGCCCTAAAAGTGGAGGAAAGTGCAGCTGTGGACGCAGGGTTATGTGATCTACCAGCGGAGATCTGTGCCACAGACGAGACGCTGCTATTGTGCTGTTATTTATTCATCAACAGTGGAAACCGCAGGAGCGGGCAGCCGTGGCCTTCAACTCTTTTCTTCTGTCACCTGATGTTTCCTCGGGTGAAATTGCCCACGATCACGTCATGGATGCAGGGTAAACTTGAAGAATTAGATTAACATTTGGCTGAACAGCAGCCGACCGTGCTGTTAAACTGTTAGCTAGCAATTACGCATAACTGTTAACGTGCGCTCATTAGCTAATAAACACGTAAAAGTTTAGTAAATGAAGAAAACTTTGTGTAGGTGAACATACTGGTTAATACACCTAAATACTAAATAAGTGAATGTAAAACAGTACCACAGTTTATAAAATCTAAATGTTATTTGCTGTTTATATTTGTTAACCACATTTCCAGTTGGTCGCAGGAGGTGTTGGGTTAGCCACAGAGCGCACACCGGAGGAGGGGTGGATGTGGTGGCTCCAGTATGTGACAGTAAAACGGTGCACGCAGAGACACAGCCACAGCACACCGCCTCCCCAGCCTGGAGCAGAGGACCAGAGAGCGCGCTCCTCCTGCTGCCCTGGTGTGCACCCTCTGCACCCTCACCCTCTCCAGTACACACCATGCTGAGGAGCCGGAGCAGTGACATGACCTGTCCCAGTAAGGCACTCTACTAAGTTACAGTATGAGTTTGTGCATGTTTTTAAGGATTTTGTGAAAAATGTATTCCACTTGTAACTATACAGTGGATTGATTTGTGCTGATAATTGAGATGTTTTGCTTGTTTTGTTTTGACAGACTCTAGACAAATGTGTTGTTGCCTGTGATATTTTCTGAAAAGTAAATTATATTTTCCATTGTGGTTTGGGGTTGGCTACATGTGTTGTGGCTCTTGTTTAAGTTGTAGAGTATATTCACTTGGCCTACTTAAATATTATTGTGATTAGCAATGTTAAATAAATTGAATAGGCAGAACACAGTCGTTTTTATTGTTACCCAGTGTGTGTAGTTTTCTTTGTGAATGATTGAATTCATAGTGCCTTTTCATCCTTTTCTGGCGTATCTTCTGTCAAACAGATTTCTTGTATCAGTTCAGATAGGAGCCTGAAGTTGCTCATACATGTCAGGTTGTGTGCTCTGCCAGTCACAATACTGGAAAGCACACATTCAAATATGGCCAAATATGATAATCAAACACAATAGGATGGATACAGGGCTGTCTCTCTTTCTGAGACGGCCTTTGTTTTCTATTTGTATTAGTCACGTTTTGCATTAGTCACGTTTGTGTTTTGTTTCGGTAAGGATTTTGCTCTCGCACTAGATAGATGCTGTGTGATGTGTGCATTGGAGACACTACTGCTGCTCATCGATAGGCCTGTGATGATCAATAGCCATTGCGTGATGTTTTTGCATTGATTACAGAAATGTGGGCTGATGAATGCAACTGGATTCCTCTGCAGGGCTTATGCAGTTCCTGTTCAGAGAGAAAGACAGGCATACAAGCCACCCGTTTTCCTTCGGGCACAGGCTGCAGGTTGAGCCCACAGGTGCTGCACCTCTGCATATCCAGACTTTAGCTGAACTTTATGTGGCTGGATTGAAGTTGACATAAAAGTGAATGTCTGGCTTGTCTTGTTAGCTTGAAGCAGTGTCACACTGGACTTACTAACTCACTGGCCCCCCTTGTTTCGTCAATAAGATCTCATGGTAAGCTCTGTTTTTATAATGTAGGGATACAGTAACATGCAGACCCTCACTGTCTGTGAAATGCTATCTGCATTCTCCACATTCTTACTGAGCTTCATCAATGCTGAAACACAGGCGCTTCTAAAGCAGGGGTTAGACAAAACAGAGATGGAGTTTCCAGCGCTGCAGAAGCCGAGGGGCTTCCAGAATATGAGTTATACTGAGATCATCTCTCACAGGTGGCGAAAGCTTTACAATGGTCCCCTCACACGTGCAGTCTCAAACAGTGCAAGCCACCAGCTCATTTACTGTTTGCAGTGGCCTAAAAGCTATTGCTTTAAGAAAGTGAAGGGCACCCTGTGGAGATGGAGACAGATTTGAAATGTGTTTTCTATGTTGTCACAGACAACTTTTCAAGTATAGTTTTTATATCCAATAGTTTGGATTCAACTCATATTGTTAAATTATACATATTTTTGATAAATTATAAAAAAAAAAAAAAAAAAAAAAAAATCTGAATTCACCACCACAGTCAAATATGTGCAATGATAAATGAAAGATTTGCACATTTACACTTTAACATGTGTCCCAAGGTTGAGTGCCGTGAACAAATCCTGCATGTTTCTTTGACTCTAGCTGCTGTAGGTGACTGGAGCTCTTGACTTGGGTTTGTCCTGTGGTTGTGTCTTATTGTTATCCCATGTTTGTGGTGCTATGGTGCTGCGTGTTGCGTGCCTACCGCTGTCTGCTTTCTCTGGGTGCACGTTGCGAGTGAGCGGAGGAGCCCTCCTCCCAGAGCTCCGCCGGCCCCTCTGTCGCTTTAAGTCCTGCCCCTCAGAGCCAGCCAACAGCAGCTGTTCCATATTCATCAAGCCCTGGAGTCTTAAAGAGCCCTATCCTGAGCATGGAAAGAGTCATTCCTCTCAGCTGCGCTCTCATGCTCGCTCCATCTTAGCGCTCATCCCAGTGCCTCCCGCGTGCTGCTCCTGGTCCCTCCCCTCTGCCTCTCTCACACTCTCCCCACTCTCTCCCCACACTGTCCTGTCTCAGAGCCACACATGCACGCTCTCAACCCGTCCCAGTGCCACATACCTGTGCAGGCCGGGGGGACTGCCGCTGGAGGGGCTGCTGCCAGCCGCCACTGTCTCTGAGCTGCTCTGCTGCGTCTCGAAGAAGCTCTCAACTGTTTTCTCTGTCCTCTGCTCTTATTCCTGGAATGCTAAAACTGGACTGATGGACATTTCAGAACTTTGTCTTCCAGACCCTCTCAGCTATCATAACCAGTAGGTGCACCTTTCTTCTCACACTAACCAAACCACTCTTTTCTTCAGTTCTGTCTGTGTGTGTGTCTGTTTTGTTCAGTCAAACTTTCTTTCTGTACAGTGTCACTTCTCAGTGTTAAGTACTTTAGCTTACTTGTTTCACTTTTCTCTTTCACGTTGAACACTATTCAGGCCAGTGTGTTGCATGGTCTGTTACTGGTGACATTTCCTCTATTCTAAATTTTATTCAGAGCATGGCCAATTGATTTTGCGTGCCCTGAAGCAGAGAGGAATATTTTCCAAAGAGGCTGAGGTACCTGTCTCGTTAGGATAACGGTGTGTGTTGATGACTTTGTTAGCGCTTTATTGTATTGAGTCAGAGTAAAATAATATTGATATTATATTTATTTATTTAAGTAAATGTATATCCAAAAACAGCGCTAAATGTCAATGTAAGTGCAGAGGGCAGGGAGTTAACACAGCGGCTGCAGCCTGGACTGTGCTCTTGAACTAAACTCATATTTATTTTATCAAAACAAAGCACTGTGTCACTGTTTCAACATGACAGCTTTCCACTGGAGTCTTAAATGAGGCGAGTGAAAATGTGATTAAACTTAATACAAATATAGCCATTTTATTACATAACAATTATTATTATGATTATAACAGTTAGTGTCATTATCTATATGTGATTGGTCTTAATGTAGGAGTTATATTTTCTTCAGAAATGTAGGTTCCTCTTGTGTTCTTTCTCTCAAAAATTATGATTTTTTGTTGTTGGAAATGTGTTACTGAAACGCGTATTTTAACCGTTCTCGACAAAAGGTCGTACTAAAACATGAAAATATTTTTAGATTTACAGTTATTTCTGATTTTTAATGTTTACAACTTAAACTACTGCATATTCTTAGCTTTGCATTTTTTGTAGTTTGTGATATTACTTGAATAGACTTACAGAAAGTTGCTGCTCAAGCCAAATGCACGTCATTTCAGAAATAGTTTTACTACACCGCTCCTTTGTTAAATGGTGTGTCCTTTTTGATCAGACCTTTTCTAGCTTGTCATATAAGTCATCTTGCATTAACAGTTTCTTATCTTTTATTATATTGAAATGTAGTAATTTTTCTAAATACATTCAAACTTAATTATAGTTAATTATGAAATAAAGTGATATTCTCAAAGATTTTTTTTTTAAAACATGCAATCCCTTGTCTTAATTGATTTACTTGGAATATAGCCTAAAATATTTCGCTAAAAATACAAACATGTACACAAATTATTAAAACTGTAGCTGTTATATTATACCAATATTTATATTATAAATGTTTTTAATTAAGTAATATTTTTTCAATTTTATGAACAAAAATCTTCTCAATATAGACCTTTTTAAGCAATTACAATCAATGAATTTGTCAACTCAGTGCAGTGTTTTTTCTGCTTTTCCAAATGTTTCATGAGCTCATTTTGAATCAGATTGGTGTCTTTATTTGTACATTTTTAAATGAAAATAACAGTTCCCCTAAACTCTCCAAACCAAATCCCTTTGAACTGAACTGATTATGCGCTCTGTGATGTGAATGGAGAGAGCTCTCTAGCATTGGCCTGAGAGTGGTGCTCTTTTTGCTGTCACCTGCCCTCTCTCCTCTCAACTCTGTTTGCCCCTCTGTCCTGCCCCTCCGTCCTACCCTTCCGTCCTGCCCCTCCGTTCTGCCCCTCTTGTCTGAGAGGATTAGTGGGACGAATGCGCTCCATGTAATTAGCACAGCACCGTTGTAGTGTGCACTCTATAGGCTGACCCCAGGGCTTCCCTAACGCCTGACAATCTTTGCTTTAGTTTGTAACCCTCATATTACAAACATAAATACAAGTTTTACACATTGTTCCTCTTTATTGTAACTTTGCATAAAGTCTCTTTATTGTTGTGTAAATTTTTTAGCTGTCATCTTGCTTTTGGTGTTGTCTGTTAAGCTTTGTCATTTAAAAAAAAACATTAGACATTCTCCTTAAACATGACTCTTTTCGCTCATCTATTTTATCATAACTTAAAAAGGACTACTGCTTTAAACTACAGGCTTTTCAATTTCCTTTCATCAAATAAAAGCGTTTTCATGTATTTGTTAGATCGGCAGAAAACAGTGAGCACACATTGATGAATTAGATTTCAATTTGTTTGACTTCATTCCCGGTCTGCTACTTTAGAGGCTGCAAACGCTTTACCCGTCTGATTCTTATTAGGTTTCAGAAAACAAGGCGCAGGAATTGCATTAGTGTATCTTAAGTTAAAAGCTCTTTGCTCTTTGACCAAGTGTTTCATTGTTATTGGGGTAATCAGATTTTTGCTGTCTTCATGGAGATGCTATCACGGGCTGGAGGCAGCAGTGGGTAACCAAAGCAGCCGTGCACAGACACTATCCAGATGGGATCAGCTTACGGTAATTTGGTTTCAGAATACATTACCAGAAGAGGCTCCTGGCCGAGCATGACCACGCCGCTTTGGGCCTGTGGTGGACTGTCCAGTCCTCCCACTCCCACATATTCTTTACTCTGACTTGGGATGGGACTATCATCACAAACATGTTTTACACTGAGTTTGACTCCATTCTGAAACCTTGTTCCTTGTACCAACAGGGCTTTGTCCAATTCATTAGAGAGATTCCTGCGTCCCCTGGCCACGCTGGAGCCCTCTCATTTCTGGTATCTAGTATCATTACTTTTCCTGTAAATATGTCACTCAGCCTTTGTGTGGGGGAGGGGAGCATGTTATCTCACTGCAGGCCAAAGGGATGCACAGACAGGATGTCCACATTTGTGATGTTCACTGTGTCTACGTCCATCTCAATGCATTATTCTCAATACATTCCAGCTTATTTTTTAGATGGCATTAAATAGGCATTAAATTTTACACACTATAACGGCACCCAACAAAACTAAGTGCAAGATACAAACACAACTCTAAAGGCAACGGCAGGCCGCAGCTTTGTCTAAAGAACCAAAAAACATTTATGAACCATCAAATCACAACCTTTGTATTATTATTACAACAAGAAAGCAAAGCACATCTAAAAAAGATACAAACTTAACTTTGTAAATCAGCTCCATTATTGTACAAGTCGTATATAAGGTCTCCTGCCCTTTAGGAGTTGCTATGATTGTCAGAACCAAACTGTAAAGTGTGTGTCACTCACCGCAACAGATTAGTATTATTATGTGTGTGTGTGTGTGTGTGTGTGTGTGTGTGTGTGTAAAACGGTATGTGGGCTTTCTCTGTTTGTTATGGTGCATTTGTACATTAATTTTACATTTACACTTTAGTTCTCACACTTGAAAATGGGAATTAGGCTGGATAGCTGCACGCGTGTTTATCAGAAAAGCTTATTGGTATCGAGCGGCGTGTTGTTAGAAAGCTATGTTTCAGAGCAGTAATTGAAATGCAAAATAACGTTAGGATCGATGGTTAGCTTTGTTTATTTATGAAATCAATATTGAAATGGTCCGTCACAGCAGCAGCTGTGATTCTCACTGACAGTTTCACCAAGTCTCCTCTCTAGGCCTGGCACAAGTGGCATCCACAGAGCACCACTCTCTGCTCCAACTGGTAGTTAGATAGTAGATAGTTATTCTTTTTGGTCTATGCTGACAGACTTACATCAACCCGTTTTATTATTTCAGAATAATGACAGTGTATGCGGGGGAAATTTAAATCAAAGTTAGCTCCTCCCTTTTATCAGCAGCACTATTTATGGGCAAAGCGTGGCAGCTGGTGCAGATGAGCCTGTATAAAGCTGGGGGCTAGTGCTATGTCTGCTCAGCCACATGCACTTGTAACAACAGTGCTAGTGGTGAACTGAACATCCCAGCATCCAAGTTTTGGGTGAATGATGGTAATCAAAACAAAGTGGAAATTTGTGCAATTATCAAATCACAGAAGCTGCAGTTATGAAATCTGCTGGGCTCTATGAACATTGTGAAAAGGTGGAATTCTTGTTTTAGTTCAGCTGGTAAGATCTGTGCTCTTAAATATTAATAATCCTAGACATGTATAAAATGTGTACAGTGGACTGAATCTTAAAACATCTTTCTGCAATTACAATGCATGTAAAAAAAAAAAAACAACAACACACTTAAATATTGTTCCAAACTCCTTGAGCTCTTCTTGAATGGTTTAAATCTCAGAGCTGAGCGGGTCTCGCACGCAGATTGAGAGACAGAGTAAACATTTGCACTGTGGATTGTGTTGAGATGCTCTAGTGTCCCTGATAAACCTGTGCTTTTCTGCCTCTTCATTCTCATTTTCATGTATGTCTGTGTTTGTTTGTATTGGGCTTTTTTAATGAACAGGATAATTTATGGCACAAATGGGACAGGCTCTTTGTCTTAAGCAGGTAGTGATTCCCCATAAGGAAAGATTAATGAAGTAATTTCATGCATGACTTTATGCCTCCATCCATTGTGTCCACACCTGCAATACGGACTACGCTACAGTATATATTCTATGGAGCGCTCATGTTTAGAAAAGAGACTGTCAGTGAGTGTGCAGGAGTGAGTTTCTTCGTATTGCTGCGACTGAGCTCTGATATCGGCGCCAGTGGATCAGTTACATATTACAGGACAACATTGTGTCAGATATCATTAGCTTTATGCCAGTGTTTATTCATATTGCCAAAAGTTTGCCAGAAAAATGTGATTTTAAGAAAACATTTTGCTGTGTGTAAAACGCACAATATGGAATATATATGTCCCATGAAGAAATGCTCTTTTTGACTGTAATAAAGCTGATATATTTTGGTGGCGGCTGTGCCTCTTGATAATGGGCACTTGCTCTTTACTTCCTGAAGTGAGCCCATTGTCAGAACCGGATCTGCCCCGAGCGGCCCAGACAGTTTACGTCAGGCCCACAGCCTCTGTGCTGCCAGAGGCTGCTGCCAGGGTCGCTCTCAACAGGAAGAGGAGCAGATCAATAGATGTGATCTGTTCTGGAGCTGCTGGAGCGCAGGCTCATGTTGTCGTAGTGGAGTGAGCTCATGGCTTTATAAAGACCACTGCGGCTCGTTGGGCTAAAGCTAAATATAATACTCTGCGGCAGACTGAAAAACTTAATTGCCCAAGCCACAGAGCAGGCCGGTCCCCCAGTGGTAACCCGGCACTAGCCCCGACCCTACGGGCTATTGATCCAGGCTCCGACCCTCCATTGGTAGGTACGCAGGACACTCGCTCTGTGTTTGTGGTCTAATGTATCATTTACCGGCTGCTTCCTTCTTTGCCTAGACTCTGTCTTCTGGACTGGTTTTTGTTTGCCTTCACATATCAGCACATCATACATCTCTGTCCACTTCTCTTCAGTGTCACGCATCTGTTAATAAAAGGCCCTCCCTCCCCCTAAGGTGGGCTCTCTTTGCCAGAACAGGACTAATGAATGGGAAACTCTTTAAAATTAGGGACCTCTCCCTCATAGATTAACATGGGACCCTGTGGACAGTGGGGATTGCCTCCAACCAAGCCACATCCACCACCCCCTTTCCCAGCAGACCTGTGTGTTTCTGTCTGTGGTTCCTAAATGCTCACGCCCATGTGCAGTGAGACAGTGCAGCGCAGGGACATGTGTGCCGTCTCCAGAGGCCAGAGCCTTTATTCCCTCGATAGTCATTAACCTGGTACCAGGCGTCCTCCATATTTCAACGGAGTGCCTGAACCTCAATTTCCCCATTTTCCCAGAGCATGCCGGACCCCACATCCATAGCATTTACATTTCCCCAGAGAGCTCTCTCTCCTCACGGCCTGGTGACACACCTCAGTCTGGAGGTATTACTTTGGTTAGAGTTGGTTTGCTGTGCTCTGTCCATCAGCGCAGTGTGACAGTGGCCCTTGTGGAAAGGGTCAGCATGGCAGCTAAATGCCGACCATACAGAGACTGTCTGCGCTGAGAGCACGTCTGTCAGGAGGTAATTGACTTGGTCCTAGCATCGCTGAATCTGGGACCATTGGTTTTACAGCGCTCACTGTCCTGGGCTCTCCACTCACATCTGAATCACCCTCACCTGTGCTGGTATACAGGAGACATGTGGAAGAGGCCTGTAGTTACCCAAAGAGCAGCAGTGGATATGCACGCCGCTCAGCAGGAATACCTACAAATTGAGTCAATTAGCCCCCGGATGTACTGTGTTCTCACGACACTGTGGTCTAGTGTTCATTGTGAGGAAGTGCTGAGACATGAGGGACAGGAGCTCTCAGTTCTGTTCAGGAAGTGAAGAGGAGTGTGAGATGAGCTGGTGGATCATTAGGCCGCCTAATCCTGGTCACAGCAGCACCACTGGAATGATATTAGGGATCTGAAATGCAGTTAGGAGGGCCAGGTGGAATCAAATTAAAACCAAACTGCACAGTGTGCGATTGCAGGCCCATAACCCACTACTCAGCATGAATTTTGATCGGTACAAAGGGAACAAAAGGAGGGAGAACAGAGGAGAAAAGAGAGAAAGGGAGATAGTGTATCTTAGACGAGCAGCGCTCCTTTGGGCAGCAGACAGCACAATTTGAAATGCTCTTGAGGAAGAAAGGAAGACGCAACTATAGATTTTAAAGTGTTAGGTCTCAGTTATTTCAGCACACCTTTTCCAGCATGCTCTCTGTAGCACACAAGCTAATTAGCATGTGGTCCACACATTGAATTATTTATTAGGACCATTGCTGCTGTCATACTATTTAATGTTCATGATTCATTTTCATATACAGTTGTAGTTATAGATTTAAATTAGACCTGGCCCATTAGAGATTACGAATATTTATAGAATTGTTGTAGTCTGTTTGATTAATAACTTTGCTTCAAGTGGTTAGTATTGCCCTCATATCATTAATCAATGCATGCAGCTTGTTAAAAACATAAGCATAGTCATAGTATAATGTGTCATAGCAGAATGAGTTAAGGGAGCCAGGCTCACACATTTATTATAAATGACCACATAGAGCCGGAGGGGAAACAGTTAAGACACTTAGCAATTATGCTAAGTGTCACCCTGAGGATGGCCTTTGAACCAGGGTTAAGCTTACTCTGAATTTGTGAAATAAAAGCTAAATGGAACCATCTTCTTCTGCTACGTTTTAAAATATGGCCTTTAATAAGCCAAGTGCAGGTGCCCTTTTGCATAGGTGCACATATTCATCTAAAATATAGAACAAAAAGCAGATGAACACGCATTCATTTACACACATGCATTTGTTGCATTTATTATCTACAAGCTTTTTTAAACAAGCATAAAATACACTTCCTTTTTCTTTTTTTTCTACAGGGATATAAGTGAGACAAGGCCGGGCTGCAAAGTTTTAGTCATTTAGTCCATTAATTGCTAATCGGTGTCTTAGTAGGCTAAAATTTTGATTTCCCAACTATTTATTTTATTGGGAGAGGATTGTTATGAACCACAGCAAAAATTGGTATTGAATTGTGATTTTAATCTCTTTTTAAACATGAAGACAGTTTGCTAATACTTCTCGGTATACATAGTTGTTATCTCGTTATGTAAATACATCAGTCAGATGCCACGCCCACTTTTAGTCGACTAATCAATCAGTAATCAGCAGAGTGTGTCTTGTCGAGCAAGAATTTCTTTAGTTGACGAATGCCCTAGAAGGTAGACTTTTCCTTGGTGCCACTGGAGGAATATGCATTGTACAGTTAAAAAATACAGTTTTAATATTATACTTGTACCTTGAAAGTAGATTTTGTAGATTGTTCAGACCAAAGACTGACTCCACAAGGTCAACAGTTTAACAGGGGCCATTTTATTATTTATTTTAGCTGTTAACCTTTTTCAGAATTTCCGGAAGTGGTGGCACCTGGAGCTCAGATGAATATACATGACAGCAGGGAGGGAAACCCGGGAATGAGATCTAATTTGACATGCTGACCCCTATCTCCACAGGCCCAGTGAGGCAGGGTGAGAAAATAAGGTTGACCCCATGACCCCTGGGCCTGAACCCCTCCGCCACACACCCTTACAATTAAATCAGCCTGGAGCAGGAGGTACTGCAATGAACCAATAGGGGACAGGCCAGAGGCTGCTCTCAGGTGCTCTGTGATGGACAGCTATCATCCAATCAGCCAGAAAGCGTGAAAATCCCTGTGCTGATGCTAAACTCACATGTCAAATGTGTAAACATTAGCATTAGCTGGCAATATGCTAATGGAGCTAATGTGGTAAGGCACAAGTTGGTCTGTCTAGCTGCCACTCACTAGGAGCTAGTGTGCCTGTATTTGCATAAGCCACACAAGGCTCAATTTTGTTAATGCAGGCAAGTGCAGGGGACCTTTGACCTCTGCTACGGTAACCAATGCAAAGAAGTGTGTCTATATGTTCATGTGTAACCTTGCCTTGACCGTAACAGGTCACTGTGTCTACACTACATCTCCAATACATTGAGTTATCCATCTCCTCTGCCCATCTACTGCTGAAAAATTAGACCTGGATAGGCTGCTAAGTTGTTCCCCCCAAATTTGAATTAAAGGTTATGGAGCAAGGCTTCAGTACATTCAAATGAGCAGAGGAGGCTTCAGAGGGCATTTTCAAGCTTACTGCAAGCATCATAGTCCAACATACAAAAAACATGACCTGATGTGATGTATTTCATTAGTTTCATCATCATAATAAATCTGATTATTACCGGTATGTAATATGCATGACACATTTTTAAAAAGTGCTTGTTTGATAACTATTAGTACATTCACACAGTACCGCTGCTGTGGTGAGTGGCTAATGAGATCATGTGAGAATGAATGCCTTAATGGAAATACAGGGGCAGAGTGATGTTCAATGAAAAAGAATATCTTACAGCTAGACAGACCAACAAACATCAATGAATGCATTTCAAATGCAAAATATATAGAAACTAAATATTTTCACCTAACTATTTTAAGTAGTAGAAGATGTGACCTTACAGTAGAGATTTAATAATTTTTTGTGTCTGTCCTCTCTTGCACCCCTTCCCCACAGGCTGTTGAATAGAATGGCTGCTGATGACCGGCACCTGCCTTCCAGTTGTGGGTCCTACATCAAGACAGAGCCATCCAGTCCCTCCTCAGTCATCGACACCGTCAGCCATCACAGCCCCAGTGGCAACTCGGACGCCAGCGGGGGCTATGTGAGCACCATGAACCACTCCAACGGCCTGGACTCTCCTCCCATGTTCACCCCCAGCGGCCTTGGCCCGGGATCCTGCCGCAAGCGCTACGATGACTGCTCCAGCACCATCATGGAGGACTCCTCTATTAAATGCGAATACATGTTGAACTCCCTTCCCAAGAGGCTGTGTTTGGTCTGTGGAGATATAGCCTCTGGGTATCACTATGGGGTTGCCTCATGTGAGGCCTGCAAAGCCTTTTTTAAAAGGACAATACAAGGTATACTTTATTATATGAGAACGCCAGTGCACATGCATACAAACATCCCACAGCAAAACAGTTGATTAATAGGACAAATAGTAGCAGTATGTAGAGTGTGGCTATCTCTTAGGTCAGGATAGCTGTAGCACTAGGAGAGCCTTTTATCCCTGTCTTGTTTTGTGTGTTTGGACAAGAGTGTGTGTCTGCCTATCTGTGATGCATGAGGCATGATGCATAACTGCTTCTATTAGAGAGGCCCCACTGAGTCATCTGGAAGATTGTTGAACTTGTAGAGTAAGCTCCATAGCAGCTGTTGGGACCTAACTACAAAACACAAAATATCTACATGGAACGAGAGTTTCACAAGCCAAGCACGTGTCCTTCAGTATTTTCAGAAAATCTTTATGAACAGATTATGTTTGGCCTTTCTCCCTGATAGGTGTTGATTTTGGCCCTGATGGCCCTATCAGCTTTAGACAGTTTATGTACCTTTTGCAGACAAACAGAAGCATTAGGCCAAATCCTCATGTTTGCTCATGCTGCCATCAACAATCCTCTATTGAAAAAAATAGCCTTTTCTCTCAGACTCAAGTAACATAATTTTGTTTTGTTTCATCACTCATTACACACTGACAGCATCACAATGGTAGAAAAAAGAAACAACTTAAGTAGAGCTACGGCCAAACAATTAAGTCAAAGGTACATGGGAAAAACACAGAAAGCTCCCCCACACTGTGTATTGTCGATTCAAAATCCCTCTCTTTTTCTTCTTGGAGGGCTGCCTGTAATGGAGCTAATCTGCCGTCGTTTGTCCGAGCCACAGGAGTTTTGTCAATAACAATCAGCGTTTGGAAAGTGTAATTAAGGCCGAGGCTTTTCATTAGGAGAAAGGGAGGGGGCTGTCTCTAGGGACGGCCATGCCAATTAGAAACTCAGGCACGCGTCGGCGGGTAATTTCAGGGAAAGGAGGGGAAAAAACCCAAGACTTCTTTAGATTGGAGAGGGACCCTGCTGCTGCTTCAGAGGAGAGCAGGAGAGGCTTAATGGCATAATAATCAGACCAGGGTCCCAGACAAGGAAGACAGAAGGACGCAGGCCCTATTTGGGGGAGGTGTAAGCCTTACAAAACTGATGAAAGGAAGAAAAATGAACAGTTAGATGGAGAGTTCTTGAAGGGATGAGAGCGCTGCTGATGAGAAGAGATCCATTAAAGGAATAACAAAGTCGTTCTGGGTGGAGTTATAGACAAGTCTCTGTAATGACAACAAATCAGTCATTAACACAACGTTGGAGGACTCTTAAGAATAAGCAGCCTTAAGTACTTCAGTCTAACTTGTGTTTCTTGTTCATCCACCTGTCCCTTCCTTTTCAACAGAGATACACTGAATATCCATCTTCTAGCACTTATTCATTCAGCAAATGCTCCTTGACCCCTCACATGAGGATAGTTACATTACTCAAGGCCAGGTCCAAATTAATGTCAGCCCTGATGCCCATCCATCCTGGATGTACCTGCACTCTGGCCGCTCCCCAATCATAGCCCCATCCCTGCACTTCTTGTATGCCACCAATCAAAAACATGGGAGCGTGCTTTCTACCCATTTTGAACCAAAGTGTAAAATTGCTTGAAAGCAACTGAACTCCTTGGCCTTCTTTTATATGAAGTAATAGACCTTGACAGAAAGCCTGTAAAAGTCACTTTAGATTTTGATGAGAAATACCTGCCATTTTAGTGTAATTTACTTACAAGACCTGACTTTCCCCCCCGTGCCCTGGCATGGGTCCTGAGAAGCCATAAAATAGATTGAGACAGATACTTATCAAGGAAAGAAGGAAATCTTTTTCTTCTTTTTTTACAATTAGGTTATTGGTAACCATAGCATAACCTCTAGCACGTGGATAAGCACACAGCCGGCCATATCGCTTATTTCAGGAAGGGGTGTGTTTGGTGTCAACTGGTCTGATGAAGCAGCATTTAAAGCTCTTAAAGATGCACTGCGTAACTTTACCAATGGTCAGTCACCCACCTGCTTGGGATATTATTGAGCTCTCTGGAATGTTCCACGTTTAACTTACCTATCTACATGTAAACAAGTAGGTGATGTCACAGGGCCAGTTTACTGGGCAAATCTGTGGAGAAAAGCCCAATCATGTGAAGTATGCATGTTTTTCAATTTTTCATTTTTTTTATATTTTTTTTTTTACCACAATAACACCCATAATTGATGCAGGTGTGGAACACCAGAAATGTTACATAGTGCACCTTTAAAGCTTTGGCATCCAACAGTAATACAAAAAACAGTGCATTAGCAATATTGGCATAAGTAATCTGACATTAAATGGACTGTTAACATTTAATACCTGCTGTTTATTATTGTAATGTTTATATTGCTCTCCAATGATGTTGCCTTTATTATGTTCACTTTAGTCTGTAACAACAGAGAGAAAAGCCAATCAGAGCTCGTCAGCCGCTTCTCTCACACCTTTATTTACCCCATTCCCAGAGAGATGAGAGGAATTAGCATAATGATTTCTATCACAGATATAAGCTGGAATTTCTAATTATTTATAACAGCTTGGGACCCCCGACTTGATCTGTCCAATATTGTTAACATAATTGCATAAGTTGTCAGAGGATGTTGGTGGGCTTGTCGAGAGATGCCAGTGGAATATCACTGGGGTTTCTGTTACTTGTAATGTATACAGTCAACACACTATGTAGCAAATTTGGCTAAGGCACATTTAACACACACTGAAACTCAATTTTTTTCTTGAGCAATCATTATGTAATAAAGTCAGTATAATCAGTATAGATTACAACATAATTTCATAATACATTAAGAAAGACTAAAGCTTAAGAATTACCAATGTCAAAAGCTTTATATCTTCAACTGAAAAGGTGGATAATTCAAAGTCCTATGCTGAAGCCTCTTTTCTATGGAATCCCTTTATTGAAAAGGCCTGAACAGAGTGAAATGTAGGGAATCAGACAGCAGCGGAAGAATCTCTCAGCCTATTACTAATGCGAGGCGCACCAGAGACAGCTCTTTTATTGTGGAGCAATGAAACTCTTTTTCATTGGAGTCAGACGTTGCAGCTGAATAATGCATAAGGGCCCTCGCCGCTGCTCTATGTAAATAGTCAACAATGGCAACAGCGGTAACAACAGGTTTGGTTTGGCCTCAGTATTATGTAAAGTGGTCAGAGGCGCATGTCCGACTATTGTGGCTTTAGCTGGACCGCCGGAGTGGAGGGTACAGGAGATGGGCCGGACATGCGAAGAATACATGAAGAGGGTTGCTGTCCGCTGAGGCGTTAGCAAGGTTTTAAACATTCATCTATGAAGTTATGTTCTGGAGCATGTTTGGAGTTTGCTAGTTGTTATCTGTTAGCAAAATGTTAAAACAAAAGAGCAAGGCATATTATTTTATCTCTGAATTTCTTTATTGTAGCAATTATTACTGTAGAAATTATGTATGACAGGATTTAAACAGTAAAAACAAAAACACTCACATTAACTAGGAAAACTACATTTTCCAAAACAGCATACGAATATCTGAAAAGAAACACACTAAATATATTGTTTAATATCCTTGTCAGATTTTTTTCTAACTTCTTTCTCTTTCTCTTGTAGGTAACATAGAATACAGCTGTCCAGCCACAAATGAGTGTGAGATCACAAAAAGAAGACGCAAATCATGTCAGGCTTGTCGCTTCATGAAATGCCTAAAAGTGGGGATGCTAAAAGAAGGTAAGAACAGTTTTTACTACCAGCATATTGGATTGTAATTTATATATAGTTTGTATAATGCAATGTCAACATCAGTGTCACAATATTATCACAAATTTGTAACTTCTGGGCTTAAAATGCATTGATTAGTTGCAGTGCATTTGTAAAATAAGCAGAGTGAACAATGTTGAGTAGATCGTTTAAAATAGAATCCACAAAAGCCATGCCATGGAAGACTGGAGCATCTCTGTAATACTGTGAGCCTCAACACAATAAATATTAAACCATTTAATACCAGGTAATACTGTACCATGAGATTTGGATGTCATTACTGCCCTACTAATATTCCTAAACATCCATACCGTGAGTTGGTCTGTCCTCCCACTAGCACCACAGTGGTAAATAATGTGCAGTTGAGCTGGGGACAGAGAAACGCTGAATAGGTTGATGGCTTTGACTGAGTAATAGAAATGTAACCGTAGTGCTCCTGGAAGGGCTCGGGCCAGGTCCCTCAGCACACACACACGCCAGTCTCAGCTCTCCCCGGCATATTGATCCGCTAAATGTTTTTCCGAACATCCCAGCTCTCTTCCTGTGGATGGTTTTTTAAAGTCACGCCAACAGGGAATTCTGTGACAATTAAACATGCTTCCGATGGATTTGTCTGGCTGCCCTCCTCCCCTGTCCACATGGCCCTGAAACCCCCAGAGACATCTCGGGGAAGCACCTTCTCTTTCACCAGATACAGATAGCATTGCAGTAGTGGTTTTTCAGTAGCCTCACTCTGACGCACTGTCTGCTGCTGTCAAAAAGCCTGGAGAAATTAATAATGAAAGATGTGCAGCTTGGGGTTAAGTGGTGTTATTACATTTATTCAAACCTCCTATGGGAGTGGAAAGAGAATTTGTTGCTTTTTGCTACCTTAAGTTGTTACATGCTGCATACTTAGAGCAGATTTAGAGCATACTTAGAGACATGACGCTATTTGAAAATGTGTTTATCCTTTCTGCCAAATGCATTTATTTCACTTTTTTTTTTCTTAGCATTTACTTTATCTGCCCTAAATAATTGACTTAATGCAAACAGATTAATATTATGTACACTTCTGACACCATATATATCTATTGAACCACCACCAAAAGCTGGAGCC
This sequence comes from Periophthalmus modestus, assembly GCA_019594935.1. Taxonomy (NCBI): domain Eukaryota; kingdom Metazoa; phylum Chordata; class Actinopteri; order Gobiiformes; family Gobiidae; genus Periophthalmus; species Periophthalmus modestus. Next base: position 16,068,929 of record JAIEZT010000068.1, on the reverse strand, counting down.
TTAGCCCATGTGGATCGTCAGAGAGTAACAGGCCGTGGTGCCAGAAAGATAAAGTAATCACATTACTATCTGATGAAAAATGTATGCCAATATATCATCTCAGAGAATAAGAGACTACAAAAATATGTAGTCGTGGCTATTAATGAATGACCAGTGTCAGGTGAGCGTAAAAAGGGTGTAAAAGTCAAATATGCTTAGCCCAGTCAATTCTGCACTCTTCTGTGTATTCAACAGCACAGTGAGAGAATAAGAATGACCCCGTTTTACATAGAGCTAGACTTCCTCACTCTTTTGTTATTGTTCCTGTCCATTTTATTACTTTCTGCTAGCATAGCATCGGATGTAATAGTTTTGTTTAGCTGATGTCTAGAAAGCACTACCAGTGAAAGCACTACCAGTCATGTGACCCTGGTTACCACTGACGTTCAACACTGTAGAAAGGTTACATTGTGTCTCAATGGAAAATGTCCTAATTTCAAATTTACAGAAACACTGTACTGTAACACTGCTCCCAAGTAGTGAATCGTTGAATATGAAGAGTAGTTGTAACATTAAGTGCATTACTCTCTGGTAAACAGTGCAGATAAAGAGCAGTATCTTGGAGGAGTGGCTGTACTATCCTGACTGTATAAAAGAGGAAGTGATCAATAGAAGAATCAAATGTCAGGGGCAACAGGTTTTTCCTCTGATCAATGGAAACGGATCAGAGCTTAAAGCGAGAGAGAAGACAAGATACTATTGAGAGATTACATTGACATCATTCAGGAGCACTTACACTGAACCCACTTCCTTTATCCCTTGCTGCACAGGCCCTGACCCCTCATACACAATGTAGTATTCTGACTATACATTTTTGCCAGATTTGAGCACACATCTGAATTACTCAGCCTCTAATAGTTTGTACCATATTAAAGCATTCTGAACATGGATGTTGTTCACCGGAGATCTTGTAGCTAACCTGTAAATGGAACATGTGCCAGAGGTGTCACTATGGCAGCGCAGGGGTCAGCAGGTGAAGCAGGGGGCACTGCGTGACCATTTTTCCACTCCCCTTGCTCATCACCCAACATGATTAAAAATGCTGTGACACACTTCAAGCATGCAAAGCTGGCAAGAGGGGCCTTTTGAAATAGTGCTGATGGTGGTTTAGTGGGCGGCTTCCTTGAAAGGCAAGGTTCACCATGCCTTGCCATGTGGCCTTCTGATTTTCCCAGCTAAAATAGGGTCTGCCTAAGCCCCCTTTGGCATTGCCAACCATCCCAGACATCCTGACACTTTCCCCAGGGAGAGACATCAGAACAGGTGAGAGACTCAAAATAAGGACCCCTACTGCGGCCGGGCGCACAAAGTGAGTGAAGACAGCCCCTTTTGTAGGCTAGTGCTTGGAAGGGGATTATTATTGTTTTTGGAGAGAAAGAGGAGCCTGGGGTCAGCTGGCCCTAGCCCCCACCCTGGGCCAGTGATAATCCGTGCATAAATGCCAGCCGCCTTGGCCACAAGTCCTCTGTCCCTACAGCCTGCTTTGAAGAGATGACACCCGAGCCCAGCCTGCTCTCCTGGTCACACTGTAGCGGCCCATAAAGCACTGACATCAAGTGGTACGCTACTCTTTTCACACATTTATAAGACACCTACTGTTTACTCTGGAGGGAGCCAACCACTCAGAGTCAAATCACTTAAAGCTGTGCGAGCCAACAAAGGGACATCTGAACCTCACAAAGACTTCTTTAAAAGCCTGGCCATGGTGTGCGGCAGCACCAGTCAATGAATCTGCCTCTACTTTAATCAGTCATTCCGCCACAGAGTGTGTGTGCCCTATCGGACACTAAAATGAGACAGGTTAGTGCCAGGCTTTAATTCCTGTCAGCATCTGTTAATTATGGCCAGGACTGTTCTAATTAAAAGAGGCACCCATTAACCCTCAGCAATGGCTTTGCACTGGGCTCATATAGCCCATTGACCAGGTGAAGGGAGCAGTGAGGACAGAAGACATTGAGAAGACTGTGTACAGTCTCCTGATTACAGCTTTGTCATCTTTCAGACTAAGCAGAAGATTATAGAGGCAACATACACAGAAAGAATAATCCAAAAGAAATAGTTGTCCATTATACTTGCATGTGTACATGTGTACAAGGAGCTCACTCTCTACTGCTTGCTGGAAAGACTCAGTTGGGAATTGGGCATAATTGGGTTAGTGGGTTGTCAGTGTCAGGAAATTGAAAGACACTTCTAATCAGATTTGAGTTTCAAGGGAATCAAATCATTTCTGTTAGTGTAAGAAACCTTCACTGTTACATTGCATTGGGTATATATCAGTAAAAGTTATCTTGAATCATTGCATTGTCCTAAAATATTTGTGAGTACCAATGCACATTACTTTTCTGTGTCCGCTCTGTCCCTGCTGCTCTGGTGCTGTACTGTGCGACCTTTATCCAGTGTATGGGACACATCCAAACTCATCCATTCCAAGAGCACTCGCTGATGGCCAAATTGTATTAGGCTCATTTGCAGTGGCTACACAATGCCCAGGTTTGACACCATTCTCCCTGTTATAAAGTGATGAAACCATCAAGGAAGTGCTGTGGCTGCGCCTGCCGCTCGCTCAGAGGACACAGGACGCTGACAAATTAACTCTTCCTCCACCAGCAGCATTACGCTTAGGCTTCTCTCATCCACCTTTTAGTATTCAATTTGTTTAGGAGGTTACATTATGCACACACGGCAAATTGAAAAGGATTCTCCCTCTTGACAGGATTAAGATATCAGGCTGCACTGAAGCTGTACTGTCAAATATGGAGGTCCGGGATAGAAACATTTGCATAGCATTACATTAATAAAAAATACCTGCCTTGCGGTATCAAATAAACAGAACAACACAGAAGACATATTTTAACAATGTTGAAAATTAATACAAGAGAAAAGACATCCAAATGGAAACATCCTTATCAAATAATGAGATAATAAATAACTTATGTTATGATGAGGGCGGTTTGACATTTACAGTATCAGTGCAGGACCTGGCCTTTAGGTGTGCTTGGGTGTGATAAGACTGCGGTGCTCCTCCAGTGAAAGAGGGGTGAAATAAGGCTGTTTTATGGGAAAGCAATACCCAGGTATCTGTGTGCAGAATGACAGCAGTATACAGGGTGCATTGTGCATTGGATACCAAAGCCCCTAAGCGTGGACAGACACACAAACACACGTCCCAAAATGCATGTAAGTGGCAGCTAATTAGTATGCAGTCTGCCTCACCCCAAAAGCTAAATAATTAGAGGGCCAGTCTGTGAGATCAGTGACCCCGCATTAAATATTCATATGTTTAGACCTGCTCTGGGCTCAGCTGTGTCACACTAGACCAGCCAGGCATGGACCACATATGGGAGGACAGCAGTGCTTCTGACACGTCCACACACTTGCACATCCAGCTATGCACACTTTTTAGAGACTAAGACTATAGTTTAATAGTGGCAGTAACAGTAGCATTCCTGTATACTGGATAGAAATTGGAAATTGTGTTGTTAAATTTGACATGAATAACATGCTCTCTCGACTGTTTGGTTTTTGCATTTTGACTGTTGATATATCTGATTAGCTATTGCCTTTTTATCAAAAGCATCTATTCCATCTAATCATTGTTTTTTTCTTCCTCAGGAGTGCGTCTGGACCGTGTGCGAGGGGGCAGACAGAAGTACAAACGGAGGCTGGACACAGAGAACAACCCGTACCTGGGGCTGACACTCCCCCCTCCCACCAAAAAGCCTCGTGAGTACTGCCCATTGTCTCCCACCTCCGCCGTCCCTCTGCCAGGCCAGCAAGCAGGTAAAACTATAGGACCCTCCTAGGACAGATTCATGCCCCCCTCACATCTTTGGACAGAAATGTAGGCCAAGCTCTGATCAAGACTGGAATATGAGCAAAAAAAGTTAAGCTAGAGACCACTTATGTTTTGTAGTTTTATGTAAATGCCTTTGTGAGTAATAGTAGTTAAATCTGGACTATGTACACAACAGAATTGTTTTTAATAATTTTCTATATTTTGAGGCCTTTAAAATGCCATATATTTAATGTCCTTCTTCATCACTGTCTGTTCTCAGTCACAAAAATAGTATCGCACTTACTGGTGGCTGAACCAGAGAAGATCTATGCCATGCCAGACCCCACCATGCCAGAGAGCGACATCAAGGCGCTAACTACACTATGTGACCTGGCAGACCGCGAGCTAGTCGTCATCATCGGCTGGGCCAAACACATCCCAGGTATGGACTATTTTTAAATACTGTATGTATTTTTAGATTCATAGAAATATAAACCAGAATCTAAAGTGCCTGTATAAACTAAAGAGGGACAACATGTGCTGTAATCATAAGGGACTTAGGGCAGAGTTGGGCTCCTGCCCAATCAAACAACCGATCATAGCACACACACTTATGCACACAGACACGGCCTCAGGTGCACACACAGTGAATTATTGATGGACATAATCATGTTTCTTCCTTGGCCCTTACACATTCTGATGGACAAGGTGTTAGGTTAGAAGTGCCTGTTGAATTAAGGATACAGGACCTCGCGTCAGCAGAGATTTTTTTCAAGACTTTTGCTCTGATTTTGACACTGAATACATTGTTTAGCCCCTATTTTTTGCAAGCCAGGCAAATTCGGCTTGATCTTGCTCTTGACCTCCATAAGTCTATAACATTAAAGTGCTGCCAGCATACAGGAGTAACAAAGTAAATGAATACGCCCCTCAGTGGATCCTCCATAACCTCATCAGCATACAGTCTATTGGACAGTCACAGCACCTTTTCACACAGAAGACTGCACAAACAATGATTTTTCACTTATTTGGGAAAGGGACTCCAGTTGACTTCAGGCAGGTGGATTTTGTACTGAAAAGGTTTTAGAGTTCTTCTCAGAAGGAGGCTATTAATCAGTACAGATCTGATAGTAAGGAGATTAGCCCTGGATGTGCCGCTATACCCTGCTTGGATCATTGCTGGGATCTCTCCTGTGGCCCTGCATCGTCAGCACGGCCAGAGTTTAAACAAGAGGCTTACTCACTACTGACCTGATAACACACTCTCAGACTGACCCAAAATTACACAGGTGACACACAAGTGCCAGGGCTGCTGTTTGCCACTATTCTTTTGTGTATTAAAGGTGCACTATATTGGTCACCTGCTTCTCTCTATAGAGATGTTATTGCTTACCTAGAATGCTCTACATTATGGCATCAACATGGGATTCTTGCATTTGTGAAAGGTGTGTTTATTTTCCCCCAAAAAGCTTGAAAAACATGCATTCTTTCTCCCAGTTGGCTTGCTAATTATCTGACCTGTAACTTGGCTTGGTGGTATGACATGCTTGTCTCCATTGGAGATTGAAAAGTGTAATGGATACAATTGTAATACAAGTGTAATGGAGACTCCTTGGACACAAGCAGGTCCTTCCACCAGAAAAAGTTACATAGTACTCCTTTAATATAGATTGCTCACTATACAGACATATGGTACTTATGTCTTAGGCTATCTAAGGCTAAGCAGTGATGTAAGGCTCATTGGTGCGCAGAGTCATGTCTCAGTGTAACAATTAAATACTCCCCTTTCAAGGTTTTATTTCACAAACAGTTTACAGAGTAAACCACTATGGAGAAGTCAGTCTTTCCATTTATTATATAACTTTGTGTGTTAGTATGAAGAAGTGTGTTAATCAGATTAGATTAATGCTGTCTGTATTGTACAGTGGATATCATCACAGCAGTAATAAGATTTGTCCCAGAGAGTGGCACAGGACAGTCATTCCAGTGGGTCGATAATGATCATTTAACCCAAAACCTGAGGCCCTAAGTCTGATGCCTGTCCTGTGTGCATGGACAATGTGCTGCACATGCAATTTGGTATGACCAGACTTTAAGTAGATTATACAGTGATGAGATTGTGTGTTCGTTGTCTGCACCCTCCACACAGAAGAAAGTTGGTGCATAGGACAGTAGGGCTCCTCTGGCCATGAAATGGCTGCATAATTGAGTTGTACATGGCTGAACCTGATCAGAGACGGTTCACTGGTTGAGTGAGACTCCATTGCACTAACACTCTATGCACCAGCGGTACCTCAGGGCAGCCACCACTCACTGTCTGCTGTACTTCTCCCCTCGTCTGCTCCAGAACACGCAAGTAGAGTGGGAAAGTGCTGATTACATTTTGATAGATTTTTGCAGCCTTAGGCAGTGGAATTAAAAAGATTAACAGTTCATTATGAAATAGACCACATTGATTAGACCATTGACAGATGGGCCGATAACCCACGTCCAATGTAACAATTTAAATGTCATGGAAATTGGCACTTACCTTCCCTCAATTGGATTTTAATTCCCCTCTGTTCTGTGCTAATATTTATGGTCATTTTGAGAAAATTTGTCCATTAGGCAGTGTGAAGTTATGCTTTGTCAGCGTTAACCTGCTTAGCACCTATAAAAATATCACAAAGGAGATTGTTTTGGAACACAAATAACTTTGTAAATATGATCAGGTTTCACATGTATCCATATGAGACAAAGCTGTAAAAAGAGTCCTTAAGCACTTTTGACAGAGCCTTGATTAATGGATAAGTAGTGCGGAGGTTCAGACACTTGTCACTGCTCCAAATAGCTCCATGAAACAGACTTGACTTGCCTGAGGCCCATGGTCATTAGAGGCAGTGTTAAGAGAACGCTGACAGATGGCTTGTTGCTCCTGAGGTGCTAACAACCTTTGACACACATAGGCACACAGACATATACACAGGCCCACCTCTCATCCCAGGCCAGACCATAAAGCAGGACTTTTCTGTCCTCACACTCCTGAATTCAATGCACTTAAACACCCGCCTTTTGAGGGAGGATGCTTAAGGGACTGTTCATCCATCTAAAATTATCATTCATTCAAATGTTAAAATGAGAGAAAGAGTGATTTCATCCTTTTTTCCTGTGATGGGCTTCTAGCTTGTGTGTGCCTGGTCCTTTTCCAGCATTTCAGGCTGCGGTGTTTTCAGTTGGGAATTCAGCAAAGGCTAAAGGGCCAAGCAAACATTGACACTGCACCTGTGCTGCTTTGCTCCTACACAAATAAAACATATTTTTACACTGGCATGTTAGTGCTAGAATGTATGATATTTAAACAGAGTCGAATCCTGTGTCATTCCAATGTCCCAGTTTTGTTTTTTACTTTTGACATTCAGAGCCGTTTGGTGTAATTGTTTACAGCCGTATGCATTTATCATATCCATTTTATTGTATTTCTCATCAGCTGTGCTCTTGACAGACAACAACATCCTGGCGTGTTGTTAGTGCTGTTAAGAGGACACCACGCCTCTTGTATGTTGTCTTGTTTTTTGCAGACCCCCCGACCCCCACACGTTTCGAGACCCCCTCCTCATCCCTCCCCAACCCCCATCCCCCATGTGGCCCCCGTTTTCTCTTTGCCATTAAATTGTGAAATCTACTTACTGTGTTGCCAGGCTGATCCCGCTCAAGCTGTGTAATCTCCTTGTAATAGAGTGTGAATACTGCCCAGCAATAAATCAGCACCTCATCAGCGTACTTTATTAAATATAGATACCAACAGACAGCTCTAGTATATTCAATTTACCTTCTGACGTAGGCTTCAACACGGGAGATAAAGATAGATTGAGCAATCAGGTACATGCTAAGGCCCTAAACCTGAGCAGGAGGGCAGGAGTGGGCTGGTGCACCCAACAAGATTGAGATGGGGCGTGTTGATGGAGGTTGACAGGGTTTAGACACAGCACTTAAGTTATGACAGCTTACTATACTTAACTGGTCAGTCTGGTCATGTCAGGATGTCAAAATGCAACTAAGTTTCATGTATGTCTTTGTTTTCGTCTGTAACATAGTGATTCCCAAATTTCCGTTGAACAGGATTTGTTTTTATGTCAGACGCCCTCCCTGGTGCAACCCTCCCTATTACACGTAAAGACTGTGTGTGAATCACTTTTTGTTTTTTACACAAAAATGTTTTTTTTACACAAATATATGTCATATGAAGGATTTTTAAAATAATTTATTTAAACATTAAAATTGTGTAAAACATAGTGTAGTATAGCGTTTTTTTTGTTTCTTTTTTATGTCAGATGCCTGCCATATTTACTTTAAAAACAACATGTGAATCACTTTTTTGCTTACAGACAAGATCATACATTTTTAAATACAATTTTAAAATTTCAGAAAAAAATTTGCTTTGAAATCACTGAATACAAACTTTACAATTTTAAGTAACACATTCATCCTCTTGGAATAGTTGTATAATTTTAGTTTTTACTATAACAAATCTGAAGTATTGTGTAAGATATAAAAAATGCTCAGTGTTGACTAAATCTATGGCAGCAGTTAATTATTAATCATTATGAGAAAATGCTGTGCTCGGTTGTGGAATAAACGGTCTTTCGAATAGAGTGAAGCCAGTAAAATATATAGTGCGTGATTTTCCTTCTAAGTGTGCGTCCACAGAGCGCCACCCCTCATTAGCACTGCGGCGTGATGGCAGCGTAGATAAATTATGTGTAATTATGGCCTGATTAAAGCCAGATTCATCTTGGTCTTTGGGGCTAAACAGAGATATGTAACATCAATATAGGGAGGATGGGAGGGTGGGAGGGAGCTCGAGGGAGGGGCTAACCACTTCCTCACAGAAGGTCAGGAGGTCACAGGGTGCAGATTAAAACAAGGGGATTACAGCATTTAACGTTCCTGGGCCTCATAATGTTCACAGGCCGCCGCTCAAATCACCCATTCGTCAGCGCCTTCAATAAGATAATGGGCTAGTTATCATTCAGGAAGGAGATAGATAGTGGCTGTGTAAGTGCGCTCAAGGCTACATTAAAAGAAAGAGAATTTCGTTCCTAGGCACTGCAGTTTGTATTGGCGTGCTTGTTGTAAATAGTAAAAGCAGCCGTAGTGTCATCAAATATGTGTTCAGGGAAAAGGCTCGTAGCAAACTGAGCTGCTTGTGTTTGTACATGTGGCCAGACTTCAGTTCAAATTATTTATGTCAAGCACAGCAATATATTACTAAGCGTCTATTGATTGGGTCCTCCCAGTGCTGTCATGTGAAAGGTAAATAACTCATACCAGCTTGTTTACCTGTGAAAAAGTGAAAGAGGTCAGTAGGGCTGCACAATATATTGCAACTGAATCAAAATCATAATTTGAGATGCCGCAATCAGCGAATTGCAAAGAAATATGCTAACCCTTTAGTTTATAGATCTCAACATGCTCTAAATGTATGGAATTCTTAGATTAGTTAAAGTTCAGATGTAAGTCCTCTGTGACAAGTTAATGCTCCTGGACACGTTTGAAATGAGCACTCTGAACAATATCAATATGTCAATATATATTTTTTACATAAATAGTAAATCTAATCGCAATGCTTGTCAGAAAAATCACAATTAGAATTTTTTTTGTTTGTTTGTTTTTTACCATTTTAGACAGTTTGAGTAAGGATTTACTCTGCAATGTGCAATATGTTATTTTTTATATGAGTAGACATCTTAGGTGCATACAGTGTCTTTTATCATCTTTTTTCGAAGTATCTGAAATAGACATCTTTGATAGTGAATTGGCTTATGGCAGCAGGATCATTCAGCGCAGGGCGAGGTGAAGAAAAAAGCGATAGGCTGAACCTCTGGGGTCCTGTTAGGGGCCGTTTTACTCCAACTGGGGCCCGGAGAGCACTTGACTTGGCCGGGGTGAGATTGCCGCTGGGCTCAAGTCTTCGGGGCCCGCTTGTCCTTCTGATAGCTGCCCATGATAGATCAGCGTCTGTCCAGCCATAGCCTCTCTCTCTCTTTCTCTCTCCTGTTTCCTCGCACCCCTCGCTGCTTATCTGCCTCCTCGCTGGCTCCTATCTTCTCTTCTCTTTCCTCCTTCCCTCCTTCCTTCCTTCCAGCCCGCTCCAGCTCTCCCCCGTCTGCTCTGTTGTCTGATTGAGGGTGAGTTACGAGGGGGTTGCAGCTGGAAGGGGGCCACCGTGCCTCGTAATTACATCTCTTTTTATTACCCGTGCTAATGGCCCTCGGGGAGAAGGAAACAATAATAAATTAATAGAATATGAACTCAAGCTCAACAGAAATCTCCGGCATTTCATTTTGGTGTGTCCCATGCTCTGGCAGATGAAATGGCACCCTGATTAATCTAACGGAGGGGTCTGAGCCCACCGTCTGTGCGGTGTTTGGGCTGCCCCCTCCTGCCCACAGCCGGGGGCTCGCAGATAAAAGAGATGATGTTTTTGGCTTGCGGTGCTGCTCTTAAGTGCTCTTTTTCACTATTTGAGGCACGAGTCATGGTGTCGGATGTTAGCTGCCTTTTAGTGATAGAACTGTCAAATTTAATTGTTTTCTTAAAGAAAGACATTTTTTACTATACATGTTAAAATCACGTCTTTGTCGCGTTGTCCCAGAATACAAAGGAAAACAAATGTTATGATTAGGTGTGAGTGTTCCTGCCACAGATGTAGACAGAGATGAGGCGGTGCACTCAGCAGTGGAGTGGAAAAGGCCCTTCAAGCACTCAGACAAGCCTCTCTGCTTTGGTCAATATTGTGTCATGTTTGGTCAAAGCCCGCCAAGGCAGTGGGCTGGAAATGAAGATGTAAATATTGATATTTCATTAGAGGAAATCACCCACTCCGACGGCACTTAACCGGGCCACCTTCAGAGTGCAGCGGCCGGAGCACTGTGTGACCTGCAGAGTCGGGAAGTCACTTCATTACTCGATTAAATTGAGTGGAAAAAAGCGAGGCAACGACACGAGATCCCATTTGGAGCGATAATTTAGGCCCCGAGAAGAGGGGACGGAGCAGGGGAAAAACACCACCTCTCCATCTCACAACACTGGATTAAATTCAAGGACTTTTAGCGTCAAAGGTAATTGTAGGCTGCTGTGGCGTACGCGTGCATATGGCTGAGAGGTTTCTGCTGCATCAGAGCAGCTCGAAAGCCTCTCCAACAAGCCCTGAACTGGGCCTTCACACGGGCTGTCACATTGGGAGCAGCGCTTTAGTTCCGCTCCAGTCCTCCTTGGCATTAAAAGGCTAGACAAAGCCTTGCCTGTGATTGTGATGCCAACCTGATGCAGCAATCAAGAGCACATCTCCGCTCGCATGACAATTTCCCTCCGGCCAGTCCACAGGCTGTCCAACTTAATGGCCACGTATGCAGACAAGGAAATCACACAACATTTTAAGATGCATTTTGGATACCTGTAATAGCACGGGCGTTCACCAAATATGGCTTATTGCCTCCACTGATAATAGCCGCGTGTCTTGAGTGCTTTTGGCAGTTTGCTTTTGTTGGGTCTAATTTGGGCTCTGCAGACCTCTGACCGGTCCAGCTCGGCACCGGCACCTTTCTGTTAGCACTCCATTCTACTGACTATTGATTCCCCTTCAAAATGTGAAGGCCCTCACATTCTGATCACAATCTGTTAATTAATGTATCCTCCAGCTCTTCCCTGCAGTGGTCATCACCTCGATAAGGAAAATTGAACACTCAGGGAGCACTCCGCCAGGCTCCTCTGTTCTCTCTTCTGTCTGCACTGTTTTCCCACACACTTCCTCCTCCTCATGTTTCTTATTCTAGGGCCTATACATGTGTGTTCAAGGTATCCGGGCAGGAGCAGATAAACATCAAGTCACCAATGCATGGATCATTTATATTTAAGAGAAAACAGGGGGCGTCACTTTGGTGAGCTGCCTGGTCAATACTGTAATCTATCGCCTGTTAATCATCCGCTGGCAGCGGCTGTGACAATGGCAAACTTGTAAAAAGCAATCATATTAATCAGGGGTGGAGCCGAGGAGCTAATATGCTGTCAGAATGGGCTGCCTGGAGGCACTGAGCAGCACTGTGGGACAGAAGAGAGGAGATGCTGTGTGTGTGTGTGTGTGTGTGTGCGTGTGCGTGTGTGTGTGTGTGTGAGAGAGAGAGTGCAGGTTATTGACAGCTAAAGGCTAGTATGAAAGGGGAGATTCTTATCCAGTCTTCCGTTCTTTTTTGCTTTACGTTTAATTTTCTCACACCTCATCTATGGGAGATCTTCTGGTTTGTTTAACTTAATGCTCTATTCTAAGCATAGGTAGAGGCCTCCAATGGAAAGTCAAAGCAGAGCCACTTTGAGCTGATGATGTGGGAAAGTTATGACCCTGGCATTAGCTTCTATTCCGTCCCGTCTTAAACTTTGCCCACTTTGTATGTTTGTTTTCTATTACGTCTTCTCTGCTCAGGTAGTGCAAATACATGCTGTTGACACATTTGTGTGTCTCCCAGCGCTCCGTACATGCCATGTCCTCGACCCATCCAATGAGGCTGTATGGCAGTGTTAATCCTCCTCACACCAATACAAGTGTGACAGGATACAAGGGGTAACCGCGGCTTTGTGTCCCTCAGACCTTTGCACTGTCCGCACTTACAGTAAAGCCCACTCAAGAGCTCTGACACAGGCTTCAAAAGGGAGCGTGCAACCTGCATTTAAATTTAACAGCCCTGCTTAATATGGGCTTTGGCTGGTGTGTCCCAGCTTCTGAAACTTGGATCAAGTTGACAAATGTGGAAGTCTTCTGTTCTCCACTTCTCATCTTGTGTTTGCCTGATGTCAGGCTAAATAGAGTTCACAATTAGTGCAGCAGATGTGATAGCATACATTTTAGGAGAAACAACTCCTGGTTGTATAAGTATCTATACTACTATACTACTACTAGAAGAATATTATCATATACTAATATTAATCTCATCAATAAATTATGTATGGAAATAAATGTCTTAAAAAGATTAATATAGCGTCATCATGACAAAAATTATGTTTTGACATTGTCACATTCTTATCTAATATTTCAGCAAAACTAAAATTTGAATTAACATAAATAAAATAAAGAATTGCATTGTTTATATTGTTTATATATTTATCTAAACAGACTGTCAACAATCTGGATATGAATAGTGGGTACTCTTCGCATCTTCATATTATACATGTCTAAAATTAAGTAAATGTTTACACATGTTCACCAGTGCAATCTAAGCCCTATTACAGTCTGTGGTAAATACACATGTGTAAATATGCATTTCTTTGCGTGTGTTGTCAGGCTTCTCCACCCTGTCCCTGGGCGATCAGATGAGTCTTCTTCAGAGTGCGTGGATGGAGATCCTGATCCTGAGCATCGTGTTCCGCTCTCTGCCGTACCAGGACGAGTTGGTGTATGCAGAGGACTACATCATGGACGAAGAGCACTCGCGGCTCACCGGCCTGCTCGACCTCTACCTGTCCATCCTGCAGCTGGTGCGCAAATACAAGAAGCTCAAGGTGGAGAAGGAGGAGTTTGTCACGCTCAAAGCCATCGCGCTAGCCAACTCAGGTGAGTCTCCATACACATATTTAAACTAGCGTTCATTACTCATTATTTTAAGTAAACAGGCATTCTGTTTATTGTCCTTAGTAATGTTTTAATTATTATACAGAAATTAACAATTTAATCAAATTTATTCTGATTCAGAATATTTTTTCTTTGTTTTGTTAACGGACCAAACATCATAGTTCAAATGAAAATGTTATTCTAAAAATTAATTCACTTCTTTATTTTGCATAATTTCTCATTATTTATAAATGTATGTAAAAAAAAAATGAGATTTATCTAAAATGTATTAAATATTTTTAACCAGTGTTAGTAGTCAGTGTTCTGAACTGCGCATGGTAAAGGCACAGGCAAAAATTGGAGACGATGTTGTAACAGGAGTTTGAGGCTTGGCATTGGTGAGTTTTCCTAGTTTTATGTAGCCTTTAGTTTGGAGCTGGAGATGCTGGGATGATAAGGGCAGTGTTGGTGAAGAGCAGAAGGACTAATTGCACATCTTCTATATTGTGCTGTTTCTCCGGCGCTCTTTCTCTATCTCCATAACAGTAGCTGCTGGGCACAGCAGCCAGGAGAGATAAATTTAGCATTTCATTTGGAGCACAGGGGCTGTCAATAAAATGTGTTAAGTCCAATGGAATAAGTATCAGGGAGTGATAGGCCTCGTTTATTCCAATAGGGAGAAGGCACGCAGCTATCGACAGGCCCCTTTTGAGAAGGCAGGAGCTGTCCCGCTCTGATCAATGCTCGCCTGGGTCACCGGCCGCTCTCTGCGTTTTGTCCTGGCCTGAAAAATGAAAATGCTGATGGTGGGGCTTTGCTTTGACTCCGCGCGGCTTTGGTACAGAGGTGGGGTGAGCGGAGAGGAGAACTGGGGGTCGAACAGGGAGGGGAGGGGGGATGGTGCCCGGCACATTAGAACAAGGTCTGTGGAAGATCACTCTCCCGGGAGCCCCTCTGTCTGACAGCTGTGAAAATTCATAGCGATTGATTTTGTAATTAGCAGTTTATCAATCCGATCGACGTGGCCTCACTGATGGATTGCAAGGAAATTGTTTCTTCAAAGTTGTTTTTTTAGTCTGCCCCTCCTCCAAGGACTACTACACACAGTGTCTCCTCTTTCCCTCCATCTGTTCTGATGTCTCTATCTCTCTTTTTATTTTCTTTTATCCACTTCAGGCCATAACAAAGCATCACTTTGCATTCAAATCAGTTTGAGCATACCATTTATGTTTATGCGCTGGCAATAGAGACATTCCTAACTATTTACATTGTTATTTTGACTGCTGTATCAAAATTATGTCACAGCACATTAGATTTTTTGTCTTTTGTTCTCTCCCCTCCTGCTCATCTTCCCCATTCACTTTCTGAAATGACCTAGTTCATTTTACCGCTGTGGATTTGAAAATCGGCAGGGTGAGAAATGTCTCAAGGTCTTGGGAATACAGTTGTTCCAGTCAATGAATTTGGGGCGAAGTCTAAAATCTGTTTTGCTTTTTATTGTCCCGTGTGGTAAAATCTGCACGGGCAAGGTGAGACCAGTGAGCCAGCCAATGACACGTGGTCTCCTGTGTGCTAGGCGGCGGTTAAACAGTGGCCCTGGTGCGTCCCTGAGCAAGCGGCAGTGCAGGCTACAGTATGAGGCGAGGAGCAATGTGGCGAAACGTTAGAGGAGAGAGGAACACCAGAGAGGAGCTTTCCAAACTGAAACCGTAGCTGCCCTGATGAGATCCCTAACACCAACCAGGACAGAACTGGGCTAACAAAATCTGAGAGGACCCATTTTTTATGTTGTCAGCGAAGTACTCTGCAAGGTTTAGGAATACAAAGGACGTTTATTAATAGTATAATAGCAGATCCGACTTGAGCATGTATCCCTGTACTTGTCTGTCTTGGATCAGACTTAGACGGATTGCTTTTTTGTTTTTTTCAGTCAGACGTACCATTGAGGCCTGTGAGAAAATTAATTGCGGAGACTTAGGTGCATTCAGCCAGGCTTTTTTATGTGGTCCAATTCTCTAATGGAAGCAGTTTCACATTGTTTTTGTCCTCTGAAACAGTGCTATGTTTAATGTGTACTCACTCTGCAGAGATTGGGTGCTATTCATGCCATTGTTAGCGGAGGATATCATTGATTTTCAGTCCCCCTGGTCAGGGGCCATGTGAACATCCTGCCTACTCCACGAGGGAATAGAGAACTAAATAAATAAAGCACAAGTGGTTCTTTTCTTGTTTATGATCTATTCTTTATCGGGGTGCAGTGAGTTACACTGATAATGTGTTCCTAGCACTGACACAGCAGTAAAGATCAATCATCAGATTTAATTTAGTTTTAGAAAAATCCATTTCACATCACTCCTGTTATATTACCAGTGCCAAGTGCTAACTACAATGTTCTACCAGATTCATTTTTTTGTTCTGTCAAATAGTAAAGTAGCTGTCCTGATGCGCTGGCCTGTGCTTTCGCCCTGTAGATTCTATGCACATAGAGGACATGGAGGCGGTGCAGAAGCTCCAGGACGCGCTGCATGAGGCTCTGCAGGACTACGAGAGCAGCCAGCACCAGGAGGACCCTCGACGGGCAGGCAAACTGCTAATGACCCTACCCTTGCTCCGGCAGACCGCTACCAAGGCAGTGCAGCACTTTTACAGCATCAAAGTGCAGGGCAAGGTGCCCATGCACAAACTCTTTCTGGAGATGCTGGAGGCTAAGGTCTGATTGTCCGATGGGACTGACATCAGCCAATCACAGACTCTGTCCCTTTGGACACCTGAGACTGTGCTGGACAGGGCAGACTAATCCTGACAGACACTACTGAAAAAAAGAACAAAATGCAAACTTTTGCATATTAGTATAATATAAAATGAATGATGAAGATTAATTTAAAATATATAAGAAATACATGTACAGTAATAATTTTTGTTTATTGTCAGTGGTCAAGTTGTTCAAATGGACCATCTGCCCTCCAGCCCCTCTGAATAAGTTGTTGCCAGACAAAAGGCTTTGTTTTTAAGAAAACTGAACAATCCTTAAATGGTAGCTGGAGGCAGCAGAGGCACACCTGTTCACATTGTGTTTCTCCTGGATGTGACCAGGAAATGTACTGTACATATTTATTATTGGACGACTGGGTGTACAGTTTAAAGTCTGGTGAAGTCGGTCTTGATCATCTCTTTGTTTTTCTCTGGAAAAAAATGAATTGTTAATGTGAACTCTTATCAGTTTAAATGTCCTTGGATATACCTCTCCAGAGCAGTGCACCATGTGATCTCTGTAGATCTGTTTCAGACTGAAGACTCGCTGGTCTCATAATTAACCATACTAGTAAAGGCCACTATAATAGTCGGTCATCTTACTCTGTAGAACTCAGCAATAAAAGGAGCTGTAGCAAAGCCAGGCCTAGCCTGCAGTACTCCATGTGCTTCTCAGTGCTGCTTTTGTCTTTCTCTCTCTAAACCACACATCACACTAGTGTTGAGCCCCATTGGCTGGTCTGAATCAGTGCTGTTCATGTCATCCGCTCAAGCCAAATTTAGCTTTTGTTTGAGCCCATGGAAATTGCCCCTGGCGCGCATAGGCCCGATTCAAGCTAGGTGAAAGATGATCAGTGGCTGGTGGTATCAAAGGATTTATGGTGAGTGGCTCAAGTCCAGGAGATTCCATGTTCAAACAATCACAGGCCCATATGTCAACCTCTATTTTGGGCCCCCTAAAGCCTATGTCCGAGTCATCCCACACACAGGGAGCAAGGTGCGCAGCATCTGCTCTCACCATTTTAGACACCTCCGGCTTTTAATAGCGGTGCCTGCATTTATAGAGCTCCAACCAAACAGAGGTAAACGGCAGGTGCAAGCCTGAAGTGGTGGCACTTCTCACAAGGTTTATTTATAACCGGGTGGGAGGCTGTTGTCCCACACAAGTACAGTGGGCACATGATCACTTCTTCTTGACCTCATGTCGACACTGTGCAGAGTAACACCTCCTGCAGCTTAGAGGAGGGGTGGGCGTCTTGTGAGGACAGCCTGAGATGCCCGAGCGTGCACATGTGAATAGCTATGCAAGTAACAAAGTGTCAGCATGCTCAAACAACGCAGCCCTGTGTCAGTACAAGGTGTGATCTCTGGTGGGAGACACAGATCCTGATTTAGCCAGATGACCAGAACAGTGAGTCACTCTCCAGCAGAGCCTTGCTCCCCTACTCTTTTATATGTGGAAAGGTGTGCTTACTACTGAAAATCTCATGTAATGTGATGGATTGTATAACCCTCAACCATAAGATACTGTGATCAAAACAACCTATGACATAACAATACACAATAGTTCAGCCTATAGTAGGTCTGCTCCAGTACTGCCATGTTTCTGGTACCTCATCTTCCTAACCTATTAGACCGGTCTAGCTCCAAGCGGTGGTGTCAAAGGTCATTATGTACCTTCAGTTCATAAGGATACATATGTTCTGCGCACAGGCCAAAGTGTTTTGCCCATATGTGACCTGTATCTGATCTTTTAAGTGTGAACAGCATGAATTAGATTTTCTTCCAAATGCAACCCAGGCGTCTTTCACATGTGGTCCTGATCTGTTTAAATTTTTTTGCAACTTTTAATGTGTGGCACAAATGGGACCACCAATCACAGTATTAAATGTTATGAGATAAAAGACAGTTTGATTAAAGTTTCTCAACCTAATTACTCTACTGAGAATAACCCCTGTCCATGCTAAGTGTTTTGTAGGGGTCAGGGGGTAACCCATCAGACAGAGGCTTTCTCCTTTCCATTTAATTTTATTTTCCAGTGTGGCACTTTGTTGACAAAAACATGTCTTACATTACAAATGTGTACATATATCACTATTAAAACAGTAGGTTGCCCAAATATCATGAAAAGTATGCAGCCCCCTGCTGACTACTACCTCATAATCATAGTCTATTTCTCTGACTGATCATGTGACATACCTGAGCCATCTTTGTTTTCAACAGCATTTCCTCATCAGTGCTCCTGCCAAATCATTTGTAATTGTAGGCACTGGCCTCAGTCTCTTATTCATTCATTTGTAAAGCATGCTTCATTCTGACCTGGTTATGGTGGCTCTAATCCCACTCTTCACTTCCTAAGCGGGTACGTCATTTTCACTAGTGAACTGGTCCCTCTTTGCAGACAGGAGCAGGCAGCTGATTTCCTGCTTTTGTGCTACTGGACTTTTAGTGTGATATATCGCTCACAATGGTGTACATTGATATCTGGTCGTTGAATCATCAATATCTGTGTAACTTTTACATTTTGATTTTCAAAAAGGATCAATTAATTAAATACTCCTTGAACTCTGTCACTGCTTTGTGTTGTACCTTTGTGTAAATGGTCAATGAAGAACAGCTAATTCATACAATATAATAATAGAAATTAGAGCATGTGACAATTATCTGTAACAAAATCATTAGCAACGTCTGCATGTCCCTTTGACTTTGATAGTGAAATTAAATGCAGTAGAGGATCTAAACAGTATCTTTTGCATAATTTAGTTCTAATTATCTTACATTTGAATTATATTTAGGTCATTTTAATAGCGATAAACAATACTTATCAGTGGTTTATATGTGAATATAAGAGAATGGCTGCCATTTCCCAGAGGCAGTTTGGAGTAAGTAGTAGCTTATGCTTGTTTACCAGTAGGATAATGTGTCTCCTACTTAGTCATTCTGCTTGACTGGTGCCTCTTAGCCCTAACCTTGCCCTGTGCCTGTTGTATTTACCCATTCTACTCTGCAGCATCCACTGACTGGAGCAGACATGCAGCTGTTAGCCACCCAGCCACCCACCAACTCATCCAACCGTTCAAGCATCCCCAGCCGGGCCAGGAGCTATGGAGAATGGATTGGTCACAGGAAACAGGCAGACAGACACGCTCACTGATGGAGGTGGGGGTGTGGGGATGTGGCTCCATTATTTCAGGAAGCTGATATTCCAGGGACTTACAGTATTCCCTCATCTCTATAATTATAACAGCCAATTTCCCTTTTCGAAATAATGTCTTGCTACCAATTAATACAAATAATCCTTTACATGGAAACAATGGCATTGCGAGTCAAGAGACGACTAGAGGGAAAAAGAAGATGACACTAAGTAACACTTTATAATAACTACACGGTTAATAACCTTTTTGCAGTAAAAATACTTAAATAGTAAAAATCATAATGAACAAATAGTTATTTAAGTAGCTCCTAATACCATTAGTCAAAATATGTAAAATCAGATATTAACTGATACTAAAAGCAGTATCAAAACTAGATACTCATTTGGGCACTAAAAAAGTCACATTCACAGGACAGAAGTGAACATTTAGAATGATCTTGAACTATATCAGATCAAGTATAAGACCTCAAAAAACACTATGGAACATACCTGGATGACTGAGAGAGAGAGAAATTTAGTATTGTGACAGTAACTCCTAAACCCTTAAATAAGTGGCCACTAAGCCTGAATCATTCTTAAACCATTTGTTCATTATGAATCGTCTTTGTTCGTGCTTTATTAAGGCTAATTAAGATGTAGTTGTTATAAAGTGGTACCGCTGACACAAATATCTCTCATCACTATCCTACCAGGTGCTGTATTTTTAAAGGCAATGTGCTCCTCGTTTCTCATGCAAATCGCCCGCTTGGTCCAGATATTGCTATCAATAAGTTTCCCACAGATACAGTAGCGGGGCAATCATTTACGCCCATTGACAGGTCAAAACACGTTTCATTAGAGTTACGAGACATCTCATCAAGATGCGGGCCCGTGCGCAGCTGTATGACTGCTGTGAATTGCTTAAGTGTGTTTCATTATTCCCAAAGCAACGTTGATGATGGCGAGGGAAAGGATTACACGTCAGGGTGAGTGATTGGCTTTGAACGGAGCTGCTGCATACACTTTGTATCAACCCGGCGCCTCGAATTACACTTAGGTGGAAAACAGAGCACGCAAATGCCCAGGAGAGCTGGTGGCACAGAAATCCAGAGTGCCCCACCACCAGCGCTCGCCCGTACTTCACACTCGCACTTTTCATCACTTAGCATCGTCAAATTCTCCCCCTCCACCCACTCACATGCTTTGTTTCTGGGGCTGGTACCTACTTTACAGCCATTCTTACTGTTCACCCATTCTGTAGTGTGTATTTATTGCTCCATTTGTGAAATTGGAGGCAGTGGCCGACAAGCCTATTACTATTCAATAACAAGGGCTGGGCGTTTTCACAACTATCAGCGCACCAGACAGATACATTACATCACATCTGTTTCATGCAACACACAATCTTGTTTTTGTTATATTGGCAAAAAAAAAACTTGAGAGAAAGAGAAGAAGAGAAATATCTTACTTTTCCACTCCCTCTTCTGTACCTGCCCCATCTGAGCCCACACAGCTCACCTCCAACCCTCCACAGGACTATCTACAGCTGATCGATAGTCAGTCAAAATGCCTAGCAGGCACGTGCACTCCCGCGCGTGCACGGCGTCTGGGATTTCGCCCGCTCATTGTCCATCTTTGCCGTTTTAAGTGCATTTATCAGGTTACCCTCCTGCTCTCCTCATCACTTAATGCATCGCTGAGCTGCCTTCTTAAAAAATCCTAATGGCCATTGCTTAGACCTTTGTCCCAGTTTGTCCAAATGAATCTGGTTACATTATTTGACTGTTATGCAATAAGATAATAAGGAAAGTGGTCATATTATGTACGGTTCTCAAACTGTGGTACAGGTTTTAAATTGTTGCAGTAAAATTGGACTCTACAGGTGAATTTCTTCTCAGCAAGGTTATAAAGTTTTTAAATCCAATCATACAGTTACTATATTCATTGTGAAAGATCAGTTTAGTCCAGAAACTTTAGAAATATATTTAACACTAAGTGAGTTAGTAGCATATTTTATTCCTTGAATGAAAGGGCCTATCCCAGCAACTATGGGCCTTTGGTTGATTTTGAAGCTGCTGCTTGAAACACACATTTACAATAATTTAACTTAATTTCTGGACTATTTAACACACACGTCTCAAGATGTAGGAAGACGAGGACACAGGCAGGGCTAATTGTTTATGCAAGTATTAAAATAGGGCCTATGTTAGTCAAATACAAGTGTCATAATCAAGTAAAATATTCTATACTGCATATACTTTTATTTAAAGTGTGTGTAAATATTTCCTGTTATATCTGATGAATAAATCTACCAAATACCTTGCAGACAATGAACTCCCTGTTGGTGCCGTGGTGCTCCCCCAGTGCAGCAGTGAGCCCATCGCTATGACACCGGGCTGACCCTGGACCATCACAGAGAGGCTTTTAGCTGAAATCACTGCACTCGTGTCCGCTTACTCTGCAACAACAAGCGTGCCCGCGGTTATAAAGTGTAGCCCCACACACCAGATTACTGCACCTAACGCCTTTTGTTCCCTTATTGAAGATTTATTTGCCCAAGTGTATCTTTATCTGTGCTGCTCACTGATATGAAGCTGTGGGGGAGCAGAAATATTTCCAACTATCTGCCCAATGTATCTCCCTCTTCCTTTGGAGAAGTGTGCGGCGGCCGGGGTCTCTCTGTTTTATTGCCCCTGCCATGTATTCACGCGCTCTTATGGGCTTTTCCAATTTAACCAGTGCTTGGGAAATAATGAAGACAGATAAAGAGCACAGATAAGCATGGATACGTCTATCACACATAGAAAAACTCACTGGGCTCCGTTTACAGGTGCTTACCACAGTGGCAGTGATAGAACAGGGAGTAAGGTGGCAGTCGGGGCTATTAGGAGTAAATGGAACCTGCAGTTTAAGTGTCGGACGGATTGAAACAAATAACTGCTGTGAATTAAAATATCATCAATGTATTGCGCTTTTTATCTCAATTTCTTCTCTGATTTGCTTGTTTATATATTTTCTATTGCGCTGCAAGACAATTTAGTACTTGGTTTTAGGTCTGGTACTTGGTAGTTTCATTATGTAACTTTTCTGGACCGTTTCTTGCTTCTCCCCATGGAGATATTATTGCTTTGCCTAAATGTTCCTGAGTATGGCATTTAACTTATCTATGTTCATGGAGACAACAGAATACACAACCAGGCCAAGTTATAGGTGAGCTCTGTGGAGAGGCAAGCCCATTCACAGTAAGAATGTACGTTTTTTGTTTGTCTTACAAAAGTAAAACATACCTTTAATGCCATATTGTGCAGGTAAAGCAATAACATCTCCATGGAGGCAAGCAGGTGGCACATCTCCACCACAAAAATTGCATAGTGCACCTTTAATTATCACTTGGCAAATTTTGCTACATTGTGAGAGCAATTATTACCATATTTATACTGTGAATCTGGTTGTGTAATTTGATTAATCTCTGAGAAATATGACCAGAGATCTCAAATTCTATTAGCTTAGAAGCTGAGAGATCCCAGAGGCAGGGAGGGGTCTGGGTTGTGATTGTGGTGGAAGTGTTCCATGTGCCATTTGCCACAGACATGCTCCTGGTATTGGACTGGTGAATCCCAGGATTTCCTCGTGTCCAGAGAGTGGGGAAATGGTCAGGCTTAAATCCATGGGGGAGGCCACAGATGGGCTTGACCTTTTCGGCATGTCAAGCAAAGGTTAGAAATCTCCACTGGCCTTAAAGCAAATGTACTTGTTTGCTATAATGGAGGAGGCCCAGGTTTTGCAGCTAGAGACCAGGTCTGGTCCCAGGAGGGTTAGGTCTGATGGAATTCTCTCTCACTTGCACACAAATACAGTAAGCACAGGTTTACTGTAACATTAAAGGGCTCATGTGTTGTTTGGTCATTTACAAATGAAATTCAGACTGTACATATTTTTAGTATTATCTCTGAGAAAAACATATGCATACATACCACTAGTTATGGTCATTCAGTCTCATGGGATGATCCAATTTCCTGGACACATCTACAGAAACAAAAAATGTAATAAAAAAAACAGCAAACACGGAAACCTACATAGTGAAATAATGCTTGTTTATTCTAGATATTTCAACAAATAAGTAATTTTAAACAAGAGCAAGCTAAAACTTGTAACTGATTGTGTAGCCCCATCTCATGTCTGAATTATTTCATGTTATTTCTCAAAAATCATGTGCAACATTAGATTACACAGCACCAATTAATAAAATCAACATTTTCATGCCAGCAGTGTGCAGCGTCCTGATGAATACACCCTGATCCAGTAGTACTATGGAAAGGAGCGATCCCTTATCCTTTTACTGTGGAAATATCATAAATATCGGCCAGACATTGCCAGAGCCTATAGACATATTGCACATCATTTTATACATATGACCGCTCGTAACTCAAATGTTTCTATTCATAAACCTGATTTTGTATTTAAAATATGACTCGTAAAAGGAGATATATGGAAATGGACAGATCATATGTGATTCCTGTATTAAATACGGTATAGATTGCATGCTTTATGTCCTCTGCTCTCCTCTGCCTGAGAAAGGAGCCTTGACCACGCCGATAATTTACAGTGTTATGGGACGAGCGCAAAACATGTTGTAAATAAATAAGAGTCGACCCGTTTGGTTTTAGGACGTCCTCTTCCCCAATGTACCCCAGCCAGGCACGTGTATATCACCCAGAAGAGAAATAAGAGGGTGGGAAGGGGGGAAGGGGGGAAGGGGGGGCTTGCAAATGGGGCAGCGAGCGAGCTGGCGACACGGCGCAGTCCATTTGCTAATTTCAATATGGTGCGCGTCTGTGTGTGTGCGCGGCTATGGCCTTGGGCAGCCTCCCCTCTTGGTGCGCACCCCCCTTACCCCACCTCCCCCCTCTCTCCCTCCCTCCAGCTCACCCATGTCCCTTTGACCTTGCACTCAATCACAAACAGACCCCACGTATATATTGACTCCATAAGAAACTATACACAAATCACATCCCTCCGTCATGCGTTTTATCTGGGCACAATCAACCTGCTTATTTGCACAGCGCCTTCTGTTTTTTCCATTGTCACCATACACTTCAGGTACGCCTCACACAAAGGTGGCCCTGACGTGCATCGATACTGGACAGTGTAACTCCTCTCGCCCTACTGTTTTTCTGTGCTGTTAAAACCCAAGTATTGGCAGGCGTTTTAGGGCACATTGCAGCAGAATTAACTTTGTCAATGGCCACACAATGGATGGATGGTGTCCCCGGTTCGTGTGTGTGTGCCTTGGCGTTAGCTCACATACATCCACTGCATATGGCCACATTTGAGCAGCTATGATTTGCTCAATAACTCTCTACAGTGAGATGTGAGCGATCATTGGCCAGCTGTACACCGCAATATCGCACCGGGAAATGGACTGTGGCTTTGTTGTAACATTATTCTCATTTGTTCTGCCTCTACTCAGCGCTTCTGGTTAATTGCAACTTTAGGAAAAAAAGATTAAAAAATAAAAACTCAGTGGAGTGCTGCGTAAAAGTACTTACGAAGTTTAAATAGACATCTGTCCAGAGGTAAATTTGAATAACGGCAACATTTGTGCACAGATTTGGGTTATTCAATTGCCTGAGGGAGATAAGGCAATCTACTTTCTCAGATGTAACAAGAAAATATAGTTGAATAATAATGATGAGACATTCAGAACTGTCAGAAAAAACAATACCCAGATTCTAACTGATATTCAAATTAGTATTAGTATTAGTATCACTTTGGCAAGTATCAATACTTACACACTACTATATGCTAACATACTACATCAGCAGGGACACATTTTGACCTTTCCTGAAGAGTTATACTTGTCTTGATGTTTAGAAGAACTAGTTCAAGACAACTTGGTAACATTACAGAATCTACTTTTATTTTGTGTGAAAAAAGACTAGACTAGATCTATTTAATGTTGTTTTTGTTATCATTGAGTAAATTGAAATATTTTTAAATAAATTTAAATTAACAATAAATACTCACAACTGTTAGAATTTCCAGTGAGATTTTTTTAAATTTCTTTATTCATTTATTTATTTAATTTATTTATTTTATTTATTTATTTTATTTTATTTTATTATTTTTTTTGCAGGTTCAGCCTGTTTGCTTTTATCTGAATACTGATTTAGGTTTAATGCTAATGGCTTTCTCTGACTAAATCTGTTCAATTTTTTCCATATTTTGAACTAGCTCTAGGTCAGAGAATATCTGCAAAATTGTGGAATAATTTCATATTTAACTCAAGACAAGATACGGGTACATGTAATTTAAATTTTAAAGCTCCTTGTTTATTTTATCCCTGTTCTATGTGTGAATCTTTATCATGACTAAAAGACTTCAATATGGAAAAAATTTAATTGATCAAACAAAATTGGACTGAGGATTACGGCGAAAATGAATATGCACAAAATTGAACTGTAATAAAATACAATGTGAAGAAGTCTTTGATAGAATTTAGAATGAGATTTTTTGGTCTGTTTTCCACAATGGTCTCCTTCCTCTGGCATTGTCCTGTCCACCTGCCTTCCCCTGTCCCCACCTTTACTAGCCTATGAATCGTGATTAAAACACCCTCTATGAAATCTTTTATAGTTGTTTCCTAACCACAACCTGGCCCATCAGCTGCGCCTCTGCGTCTCTGCCTTCACTGCACAAGGTGTTAAAGCGGCCTCATAGGGGAGCATTACACAATCCTCAGTGCATTATTGTAATTAGATTTCCCTGGATAGCTCAAT
Organism: Periophthalmus modestus; assembly: GCA_019594935.1. NCBI lineage: Eukaryota > Metazoa > Chordata > Actinopteri > Gobiiformes > Gobiidae > Periophthalmus > Periophthalmus modestus. The sequence continues at coordinate 16,042,872 of JAIEZT010000068.1, read as the reverse complement.
TAAGTCATACTGCTCCAGGGATCTGCCGGTTTGTGGTTTGACACTCGTTCACAAGGGGGTCCGCTGAGTGTTTAAGTAAGGCACAGGATCACACAAGAGTTAAGTTCAAATGCGCTCAGATCTAAATATTCCACCCGGTGTTTCCATACGGCTCCTATAGACGTGTCGTGTTGCAGCTGTGGAGGGGATGCTGCTGAAGAATGAAGGACAGTTAACTCAGGACAGCCCTGTATGGTAATGTCATCTCTAATGTATATTCTAATGAGAAGAGCTCCATCTATGGACCACCTGTTGAACTGCACACAGCATCAGCCAAAGAACCAAGTTGAACTATGGTGTTAGCATTACACTGATATAAAAAAATAAATAAATAAATAAATGTGGCTACAGCTTTGATTCAGAAAGATGGGGACATTGTGTAAATATGTGCTACACAATTACGTATTATTATTATGTATTTTTAAATTCTAAAATCATTTGGTTTTAACTTCAAATAAATCAGTCTTTTATTAAATCAACTAAATAAATACAGTTTAAAATTAACAATTACTGTTTTAATGGTATTGTGAATAACAGAATTATATATTTTTGTTTTTTAATTGTAATTTTACAGACCATTCCAACTTTTTCTTTTAGATTTTGGGTTGTAACTGTAGAAGATGCACGACACTATAAATCTCTGACATTCAGCATTACCACGAGGCGTTTAGGTGCCCGCTCCTATTCCCTGTGATTATTTATTTGTATGTGATGTGAATATGTTTTGGAGAGATTGCGTGTCATGTGTAGTGACAAAGGGAGATTCAGCACTTTTGATGATATGTGGTTACATTACTGGTCTCAAGGCTGGCGCCGAGTTTAAATGCTCCAGTAACATTTCCTTTTATTTATATCCATAGACCTTGGCTGAAATAAATGAGTTGAGACAAGTGCGAGGGGGGCCTGATGTTACGAACAATTTCTTCCTGGTGTGGCGTATGGTGGGGGGTATGGTGGGGGGTGTGGCGGGCGGTATGGGGGGATGCTCGATACATTCAACTCTTTCACTGCCAATGCTCTGACAGGCCCGCCCCGGATTCGGCAGCAGGAGGCCTCTTAAAAAGATTCAATGTCGGCATCAACGTGAAAGTCGTGGTGTCATTATCTTAAATCTTAACTATCCGCCGCGATGAGAGTGTGAGAGACAAGCGGATATGTCAGCGGTGGTCGCAAGATGGTTTATTTTCTGTGTACAGTTAGGAAGTGCCATCTAGGAAGTGAGGGAACAAGGAGGCAAGGAAGGAGGTAAAGAAGTCACTGAGCGAAGGGTCATTCTGCAGACCAGCTTCAATTTACGGCCACTTTTAATATTCTGTCTGTAGTTATATTTTTTATGAGGCCTCTTTTACGAGCGTATCCTTATGTCCCGCGCTTATGAACTTTTCTATGCAAATCACTCACTTGAATCAGAAATGGGTGCGCTGGTAGTAGCTCTTTGTTGGGCATCAGCTGCTGTGTCCATCTTGGTCTTTGGAGTGTGTGTGGTCCACGCTAACAGAGCAGGACAGCTGTGCAGGCAAAACAAGTGAACAATCTCATAAATTTGGTATTCGAAATGACATCACCAGGCAACGTGTTAAAACAAATATTCAATCTGCTGCTTCCTGTGTGAGAACAAACCACAGATCAGTGAAATCATTTTTAGTTTTTCGTTTGGTCAGTGTCTCACCAGGGACTAGTTTGTCAGAGTGTTTCGTCTGTACTGGCTTCTTCGCTGTGTTTCGACACATCTTCCTCCGTGACGACTGCACTGCTCTTGTTTTTCTCAAGCTGAAAAAGGCCTGCCTTTTCTGGAGACAAAGAAAAGGAAGCAAGTTAAATGGTACATATTTGCAAAGAAACTGTGTGTGAAGAAATCATTAATTCCTATGCCTCTGTAGTATGCATTTTTAAGAAATTACCTAATAATATTACCAAAGTATTCATGACTTTCAATGCATATGACTCAGTGGAACAGCTGAAACGCATATACAGAGACAAATTATATTCTGTCCTATCATATAAATATATTTAGCCTTTATCAGTAGAGTCTTAAGATTTTGTTACTATAATATACCACTGATACCACTTTAAAATAACTACACCGTAATAAGCCGTACTAATACATGAACAAATAGTTTATTAAAAATGACTCAGGATTATTTACTTAAGGGGTTATGGTTAAACATTAAGGGGTTACTAAGCCTGAATCATTCTTAATAAATGATTTGTTCATTATGAATTAAGTCTTTGTTCACAGTTTATTAAGGCCAATTAAGGTATAGTTACTTTAAAGTGTTACCCATGTTATTTTAATTGCCATATTAAAATTGTCTATTTTACAGTTATGACACGCTATGACACATATACTGAATGCTCTCAAAGTAGTCCAGTATCTAGGTACGAAGGAAACGTAAATTAATGACTAAGACTTACACAATGTAATTCATAATTTTACCTTTAAGTCTATAGGAATATAGTGGGAAAGTAAAACAGGACATTGCAATCTATGCATTAAACTATTAGTCCAGAAAATGCACCTGCTGTCAAAGTCTAAAGCTGCTGTAACATTAAAATTTAGACAATTTACTTTACCAGTAGTTTTATAATGTATAAATAATAATGTCCTTGCGCTCCGTCCTCCTCTTGTATTATCTACATGCAGAGTACAAAAGGCCTTTCATGCAGCCAGGATCATACATGCTGCTGAACAGGTGGGAGACACGCAAGAGGCTGGAGTCCACTGGTCTGGATCTCTGGACTATTGTTCTGGTGCCATGGAGGCTGGTGGGACCGATCAATACCACATTAGTATGACCGCAATGCACGCCGCAGATACCATCCTTTTTCCTCCACATTGGTTTTAATGCTATTTTTTCTGATTGGCCAAAAGGTGCATGTGGGAGAATACTGACCTGACTGGGGTGATGTGTGGTCGGGTGAGGGCCTTCTAACTGCTCGTCAATGGCTCTAATGAGAGTGGCAAATGGAGATATAAAGTGCGAATGGGTACACTTTTCACTTGGTTCTGACATGGCGTCGCTGCCCCCCGGAGCCCTTGAGGGGGCATTTGGAGATGGGGCAACCATGCTTCACGTTGTACTCCTCCTCCCCAGACTAATTGTTCGGGATATTGACCTTGGAAAAAGAGAAGAAATAAGCGTTATTAAGGAGGGCCTGGGAGGGAATCTGAGGTGAAGGGTTGACCTACCACACAACACATCGGTCAGACATTTTGGAATGTCAGAACTGTAATCCAGAGGTGAATAAAGTACTTCAAATCTGTGACCAAGAGAAAGTTGTACTAAGAAGGGGGTGATATGCAAAAAATTAAATCAGTTTTTAGAGCCGAGATGACAATTCCATTTTTATTGTGCCTTTAGTTTCTTTTTATCTGCCGTCAAAAGGTAATTAAAGCCATAAACTTTTCTGATAGTTCAAAGTTCTCTGTGATTGGTTTGATTCACCTGTCACTCACTTAGAGCCTGGTCGAGGTTGACCAATAAGAGGGTGAGTCATAGAGCTGCATTAAACAGAAAAGCACTGAATCACATTATGACGATCACATCAATAAGCACAATTTGATTATTACAAAATAAAATTACAATTACATTTTTTATTGCCCAGCAGCCCACGATGTGCCATACACAACTATTGATTGCTACAACCCTTACTACTAGTGCTAATATCATAGAGAAACAAATATGGATAACCATCAAGTCATTAACCCAATAGTTAAAATGTATAGGTCAAATTATCCCAAGTAGATGTAATTTTTGAACTAATTGAGGAAAAGTTGTTAAGTACATTAAGTGATTTCCCACTTTGCTGCTCTCATCAGTTCAGTTTGAGGCCTTGTTCGCACCTCATTGATTGGTCTGATAGTGGGGGTCTTGGACAGACACATCCCTCCGTGCCATGGCCTGACCCTGGTGTACACAAGTTCACTGTCCTGTTGTGTCTCGGGTCCCAGTCGATGGGTGTCAATATGCGGGATTGGCCGGGCGACAGGGGCTCCAGCAGGAGTCGATGAGGAGCTGATAAGCACAGGGAGGCTGCTTTGTTTCAGTAATGACGGCTTAGATGAATGCCCAGCGGCCTTCCCGTTAGCCCGCGGCGTCACCTCAAACAACAGCCTCACGTCAATACACGCATACACGCTGATCCATCAAAGTACGCACAGCTCAAAATGGCTCCTGCAACTTCAGAGTGGATCACAAAACTGCAGAGATATAAAACACAAATCTATATGAATGTGGCAGTAAAATCTCCCTTTTATTTTTCAAGCTGATTAATTGCCAACTTAATGGCATTTTATAATGTTACATTAATAGTTTAACGATTTCAGAGCCTGCAACCGTTCTGCAACGTAATATCCAAAGTTCATTAGAAGTAAATCATAGCTCATTAACAGAGGCGCTGGGGTTATTGAAATTGTAATTCTGATTTATATGGCAACAAGATATGTGGAATAGGAGAGTTATGGCAAATAATTTATTAGCACTGGTTGCACATGAGAAAAGTGTGAGTAAAGTCAAGAGACAAGTTTTACTGGCTTTTGTTAATTCATTCCTCCTTCTCCGTGGATACCAAAAATAAGGCTTTTCAACTATATATGGCATACAAATGACCAAATGGTAAATTGTTATATTTTTATATTGCGCTTTTCCACCTTTAAGTCACTCAACGCGCTTTACATCAAAGAGCCTCTCACACATTCACACACACATTTATACACCAGTGTACACAGACACTGGGGGCGAGGTGGGTCAAGTGTCTTGCCCAAGGACACGACGACAACGCCAACTTGTGGATCATCGGACTATTCAACCAATTATGTTTATTTCGAGAGTGGGTTTCGAACCACACACCTTTGGATCAGTGGACAAACACTAAGCGAGCTACTGTCCCCAAATGAACAGAGAATCCACATTTGAAATAGTGATTGCCTTTAAATTCTTATCTAGTCCAACACAGTTATAACTTGTTGCATGTACTCCTCGCAGATAGTCAGATGCCAAAATTGCTTTATATTCAAACTCTTGTTTCAGTCAGTCCCAAGCCTGGATAAATGCCAGGATTTGAATCCAGAAAAGTGTCCGAAAACAACTTCCTAATCATGATATTCTTGGTTACCAAACAACAGAAAAACTGAAACCCTGAAGCAATGTTGTCACACAACCCACAACCAAATAAATCACTGCTATGAAAGAGCCCTGTGTGTGATATGTTTATTACATGAATCAGTATGAAAGAATTGTGTTTTAACGGATCATTGGGCCTGTTAACATTTTGCATAAAGCCTGCTCTGCCGTTGCTTTGACCAGCGCTGTACAAGAGCAAACAAAAGCCTTTTACTGGTGGGCCCTCCTCCTCTCATGTGGCAGCCTTTTATGGCGTGACAGTTGCACTATACCTCCGCAATTACTTTTCAATTAGCACGATGAACATTTCCAACACTGCGCTGCAATTATTTTATAGCCCAGTGTCTTAGCCCGTTAATGGTGCTACCAACAGCACGGAGAGTGATAAACCATCTGGCCAGGCTCCCAAAGAGATAGAGCACACTTAATGGAGTGAAAAAGTAAAAGCAATTAATGTCACATTAATATAATGATAATAATGCCTTCCCTTACTGTGCTGGGGATGAGCAGAGGAGCGCGGCAGGGCTCAGCTCAGGACACTGGGTCTGATGGGAGCTCAGCCACACAGGGGAGAGAGAGTAGAGAAAGCCCCAGTCTGCTGCTACAACTGTGGAGAGAATAGATACAAGTTATGGACACAGGAGACTGGTAAATGTAAAATGTCAAAGACTTTCTGCTCCTACTATACAGAGGTTGTACAATTTAAATAAGTGTGTAAAACGATTTGAAAAGGGACTGCAGTTTAGGCCACTTTTAGTCCAAGTTTTTATAGAGCTTCACTTCAGCAGCTGGACATAATAATAAAATACAGTCTATACTTTTATTTAACTTGTAGCAGCAATAAATAGTGAACTTGAATCTGTCTGCCTATCTCAGCCAGACGGATTACACCATAACACTATATATTGCAATCGAATCAAAATCACAATCTGAGTTGGGACAATTATTAAATCGCAAAGACCTCTTTTTAGGTCATAGAATGTGCTCTGCAAAGAACAAAAGACAGAAATATGTAGTTCTAAAATGCATGGGATTCTTGCATTAGTTCGTCAGTTCATATTTCAGTTCTTTCTGAAATCTTGTCAAAAAAATTGCAATTTAATTTTGCCCAGCCTTACATCAGAACATACGTAGTAGGTCTAAAAAACTATACCCTGCAAGTAATCTATTGTCAAAAACAGTCCCATCACCCACTGTATGCAAATCTTGGTTTACTTTATTTAAGAGGTTCCAGACCCCACTCACTTAAGACAATGAGGTCCTGCAGGTCAGACTAATATAATACATTGAAAAACCTCAAGTGTCTACTGGGATAAATGTGTAACTGTTTGATTGCAACATAAATTATAATGAAAAAAGTGTTTAAAAGTATACAACAAACTGAATACTTGTGTAAACTATGTGTTGCCAAGTCACCTGTCAAAGCAGTAACATTTTATAAAGTTGATGTTGAAGTTGGTGCTAATATTGCATAGCGCTGGCATAGAGCAGTGAGGTGTGTGTGTGTGTGTGTGTGTGTGTGTGTGTGTGTGTGTGTGTGTGTGTGTGTGTGTGTGTGTGTGTGTGGTAACGTGCCTGTCTCCCGTCTCTGCTCCTCCGTCCTATCTGCTGACCCCTCTGTGTTCCCGCCGCCCCGCTTCTGTTTGTGTTAATTCCTCTACATCTCCAGGGTGGCTTACATTAGAATATCTTAACCACTGGGCCGGCATTAGCATAGCGTGATGGATGCTGCTGAATCTCTATGCCAGATAATGTCCACATTTTGCATTTTAAACTAAGCTACGGCGTGGACGTGCTATCCATTTTCACCGGGGAAAATTAGGTCCTGGTGGGAGCGCAGCCTGGCACTCTGTCATCACCAGCAAAGCTCCCCGGCTCGCTCTTATGACACCTCCGGGGGGCGCCACGCTGAGACGGGCTGAGGGTCATTGTCCGGCGCTGGTCAGCTGTAATGTCAGGTAAACAGTTGTCACTTGTTTTAAAAGTTGGAGCACTTTGTAGCCTCCTATTGCAATATTCATGCAGCTGTCCGCCGTTAAACATGTTGCATTTCTTCTCGCGGAGTTACTTCCAAGTCAAGCGTGAGAAATCATGCATAAATTGCCTTTTAATCCGACTCGTCCAGGCTGAAGCGGGGAGAGCCTGGGAGCGCCGGGAGGAAGTGTTGATTTCCGTTACGAGACTGTGGCAGCCCTCAGCACATGATCAATAGGAATAAATCAGCGTGCGTCTTTATGTGACACAAGATTGCTGTACATTTATAAGCCTCTTTATGAGATAAGATCACACTTGGGCTTGCATCATACACACACTATCACACTGCATGCACAATCACTACAGAGGGTTATTAGCTCTCACAACAACAAGGCTACTTCCCCCCAGGTAGGCCCTTCCCCATAAACGTCTTTATCCTTATTGGCAGTCATATGATTAGGAGGAGGAATAATAATAACCGCATGTCAATCTTCGGTCTATTACTGTTGTGTTAAACTAATGAGGAGCAGAAATATTCCATGTTTATAGGTAAATGGATAGTAAACATTTTATTGTATTTGAGATGAACTCTTTAATCAGCTAACAGCTTAGTGTGAAGATGTCATAAGCCTGATCATCACCTTTAGAAAGTCACAGAGCCGGTATAGTGTCTTTTTCAATGTGCCAGGACTAGCATCTGTGGGCCAGAAGTAGGGTACAAAGAGAAGGATGCCAATTCTATTCATGGATTCACAATTTAGACTCACCAATCGATAACACAAGCATATCTCTGGAGAATGGTTGGGAATAAGAGGCCATGCAACGATACAAGCAGTGGTGGAACGAAACAAAGGGAAAGTATTAAAGGACTGTACTGATATTGGGTATCTGTATTTTCTACTCCACTACATTTTTGAACTGGACTGAAAAGTATGTTGTTTGAGACCTGAGCTAGGAAAAAAACTACTGATTCAATCCTGCTCCTGTTGAACACAATTCAGCACAAATCTTTATCAAAATCACTACATTTGAAGCCTTATAAGACCTCAAAATCAGCAAGGAATACTTTTACTTTTTATTATTTAAGCACATTTTTAAACAGTTACTTCAGTGCTTTCATGTGATACTTTTACTTTTTTTCCTCCAGTATCTGTACTTTTGCTTAAGTAACAAAATTGAGTACCACCACTGCATACAAGTACATTCATTTGATTTAATTGATCTTCTCTCTGAAAAATATTAGAGTAATGTAGTAATGTCATAAACTGGTTAATTAACGTCCAGTTTAAAACACTATAGCAAACAGCAGATTTTCATTTCTAGGTTTTTTATTTGTGAAGGATAGCAAAGCAACATTTGAGACCTGAATTTTTCAAAGAATCAAGTAAGTACAGGGCTGTGGGTGGGGATAGGGGATAGGGGATAGGTGAAAACTGAACATCTCTGGGTATTCAAGTCTAAATTGCAAGCCCATGCAAGATTAGAAAACATGCCCGAGTCAATCAAAAATCAAAATACAACTTTAAAGCTAAGGATGAAGGAAACCAATATTAAAAACTCCTAAAAGGTGATTTTTGCATAACAAGGGCGACAGTGGCTCAGTTGGTAGAGTTTTTTTCCACTGATCCAAAGGTTAGCAGTTTGAATCCCGCTTTCATCGTAAACATCATTTGCTGAGGTTAGCTGTGCAATTCCACCTCCCACAGATGAATGCTGTCATTGTGTCCTTGGGCAAGACACTTGACCCACCTTGCCCCGAGTGTCTATGTACACTGGTGTATGACTGTGTGTATGAATGAGTGAGTGGCTCTTTGATGTAAAGTGCTTTTAGTAACTTGAAGGTGGGAAAGAGCTATATAAAAATGTGACCATTTACCCACATCTCAATCTACGTTCCTACCGTCACCTATGGTCATGAGCTCTGGGTAATGACCAAAAGGACAAGATCACGGATACAAGTGGCTGAAATGGATTTCCTCCACAGGGTGGCTGGGCGCTGCCCCTAGAGATAGGGTGAGGAGCTCAGTCACACGGGAAGAGCTCAGAGTAGAGCTGCTGCTCCTCCACATCGAGAGAAGCCAGCTGAGGTGGCTCGGGCATCTATTCCAGATGCCTCCTGGACACCTCCCTTGGAAGGTGTTCTGAGCACGTCCCACTGGGAGGAGGACCCGAGGAAGACCCAGGACACGCTGGAGGGACTATGTCTCTTGGCTGGCCTGGGAACGCCTTGGGATCCTCCCGAAGAGCTGGAAGAAGTGTGTGTGGAGAGGGAAGTCTGGGCCTCCCTGCTGAAACTGCTGACTCCGCGACGCGGCCTGGATAAAGCGGAAGAAAACCGACGGATGGATGGATGGACCATTTACCCACATGTCTCAAATAATATTCTATGACATTTCAGAAGTCCTACATCTGAATCAAGCCACATTCACAACATGGAACTAATACTGTACCCAGACAAATGAATGATATGCAATTTGGTTTGGATGTTGTTACAATCAGCCATTACTACTACCTCATTATTTCTTATCCATTTCACAATAATAGCCATTGATACTGTAACACACTTTTTATGATATTGGATGAAAACGCTACGTTATTTTATACAGCCCTATCCATATCCGTCAAATGATAGGCCCATTGATTGGTTGTATCCTTCCTCTTCACACAAGCATGAAAGGCATCGCAGTGCAGCCTAGCAATTCTGTAATGTTCTGCTAATTACGTTTGACTAATTATGATTCTTTTATGTTCCCGTATAAGCTGGGAGTTTCCCCCTTATTACAATATAGCTCCTCGTCGTGCTTCATTAATCCTGATTGGATACCAAGGCCTCCTATTTCTGTTTATTTTCTAATTAAATATTAGCTTTAACCGTTTTGAGGTTGGGGGGTTGGCGATAATTAAACTATTACACCCCCCACCCATTGACCGCTGCAGAATGTAATCAAGTGAGACTGGAGCTTTAATTAGATGCTTGGACATTAGTTTTTTTCAGGTTAGGGAAACTAGGCAGGATGCTTTCAACACTAAGCACATTGACCGAGCTCAAATTACATCCGCCTCTAAGTAGCAGATTGATTGGGAAAGGGGACGCTGTCTTTAAAAGCTAAGTGTTTTTGAATAGAGCTACCACGCATATCTTCAACCCTACTCTGTTATAGCACCCATAAAAAGAGCCCTCCTGGAAGTGTGGACAATGTGGAAAACAGCAGGGATAATTCAGCAGCACACGTGTAACAGAGAGGACTGTGGGAAAGATAGGATGTCTATGTCTGTGTGTGTCGCTGTGTGTGTCTATGTGTGTCTGTGTGTGTGTAAGGAGGTATGGGGAGGTGGAGGTGTCACGTTCTCTTTCTCCACAGATGATGGATAGCAACAGTGGGGAGAACAAAACCAAGCATTCCTCATGCTGTCACCACAATGAAACAGGGACATAACAGGATTTGGTCACAATGCGAGCGGAGCACTTCAGAGAGATGCCAGGCCATCATGCCACTTCTACTGGAAGTCAAAGACTCCATCCATCACACAGAACATCCCCTTAGCGTTTGACTGGGGCCAACGCTCATGTCTTCCCTGGGACTCCCCAATCCAACGCACTGCTCTGAATGATGAATTCATTGGATTGGCCATTGTTTTGTTGTTCTTTCTTCTGAGGTGAGGGGCACAGAAAGACTGCACCCAATTTGATCAAATATATTCAATATGGACAATATACTGTAGTGGATAGCAGTATCATTCAAAAGACTCTAGAGCAGTAACTTTAGCAAAAGACAAAATATAACATGAGACAAATGCTTCTTATACGTATTTGTACATACATATGTACATAAATATATGTATGTGTATGTGTGTGTGTGTGTGTGTGTGTGTGTGTGTGTGTGTGTGTGTGTGTGTGTGTGTGTGTGTGTGGGTGTGTGTGTGTGTGTATGTGGGTGTGTGTGTGTGTGTGTGTGTGTGTGTGTGTGTGTGTGTGTGTGTGTGTGTGTGTGTGTGTGTATGTGGGTGTATGTGTGTGTGTGTGTGTGTGTGTACGTGGTGTGTGTTGTGTGTGTGTATGTGGGTGTAGGTGTGTGTATGTGGTGTGTGTTGTGTGTGTTGTGTGTGTAAGTGTGCATTTGTGTGTGTGTGTGTGTGTGTGTGTGTATTGACTGATACCAGAGCAGAAACTAAAATACTGTCATTATGTATGGGAAAACTGATATAATTGTGCTGTGTAACTATTATTTAGCAATAATCCCAAACAGAGTCGACTGAACCGATATCCTTGAACTGTCTAATTGACATGCAATACCTTATTTCAAAGTCATTAATTTCAACAATAGAGCACAGGAAATGTTAAATAATGTATTAAATAATATGAGGCACCTGTACTGTATTGGGTAACACACAATAAATATATGCTATTTTTTTATCAAACAAAGATTATTATGTTAGTGTGTTATTGTTTTTATGTAATTCACTTCATGTTTTTTGTGCATTTTGTATTTTACACTATTATAGATGCAAAGAAAATAACAGCAACTAACTAACTAACTAACTAACTAATAACACTACTTTCATTAGGCTTATTGACTGGCTCTTACATAGACTGTATAACTATGGGGAGGACGGGGGGCAGTGTAGTCACAGGTAAAAGATCAGTTGTATCTGTGGTGGTGGGCTGTGCTTCTGTCTATAACATGAAGCCACCACACTCGCCACACACGCCCTGCTCTAGTGAGAGGTTTACAATCAGGCCTGTGAATGGCGGGCTCCGGTGATAAACATGATTGTGTAATGCTCCTGTTTGTGATAATAGGACTCCTACACTGTGAGGGGAGGAGGAGGGGTCTTTGGAAAGGGCCATCTGAAAATGAACGATTGGAGGAGGGGAGCGCTGAAGGGGGAGTCGCATTCTCAAAATTAAAAGTTGTAGCCTATTAGTCTGCGTTTGGTAGCAGAGCGCGCGCCCATGCCTGGCCCGGCTGCTAATAGGAAAAGATGTGTGGAAGTGTATGATTTATGGTTGCACGCTGGCAGGGGTGGAATAATTTGGTGCAGAACGGGTACTTACTGAACGGCAACAACTCGGCTACTTATCCGTACTTTCTGGTGATAAATTAGCTCTTGTTTAAAGTAGCTGGAGACCCATTTTTCATTTTGATTACTACACTTGATATCTCTTTCTTTTCTCACTCTCTCTTTGTCAGCACTGGTTCTTAGCATTTTTTTGTTTATGCTTTTGTATAAATGTTTTGCAGGCCCTTAACCCCTTGATGGCTACATAACATCACACCTCCCTACATGGTAATATACCTTGATAGTGTTAATTATGTGTAAAGCCTGTATATGCTAGGAGCGTCAGTGCTGCTCTCATTGACCGTGAGCTGTCCCACTGCCAGCTGGACGAGGGCTCCTGTCAATCAGTGGGCGACCCCTGACGGGACCTTCCCCTGTGCAGACAAGGTTCCCATTGATCCCCCCCATCGCCCCACTGACAGGAAGCAGCCTCGATGTGGGAAATAAGCAGGTGAAATATTAAGTTATAAGCCCTGCTACCAATCAATAAGTAGAGCAGGAGGGGAGGGGTAGGGCCAGGTCCCATGCGGCGAGACCCCCATAGCCCGCAGCGGCCAGGGAGTAATGTGATTGAGGTCTGTGGATCACCAAAAGGCACACAGCCAGAGACCCCAAACCACAGGCTATACCCAGGCCAAGAGATGAAGTGCTGCCTGGCACAGAGTCTGGATGTCCGCTGTTTGGCATGGGGGCAGTGCCAGGGCTGGACACGCTACAGACAGCATAAATAAAACATATGAGAGCCGTAATGAGAACAGAGCTGCAGGGCCAAGCGCGCCAGGGACATTGTGCATTGATATACACAGTCAGATGGGAGAATCTATCAAAGTGCCGCAAACTTAACTGCAAACACTTATGCTACATTTGATTTGTATTATGAAAAAAGGCTATAGCTATTGTGCGTGTAAGTGATAGACTTTGCAATGAAATCCTTACATCAATTTTAGCCCATTTAACTATGATCCCTTGGTTCTCCGGCCCATAGTGCTGAGTTGGTGAGTGTCTGGCCCCAGGGTTGTCCAGCTTGGCAGGTGTCAGCAGTTATCTTAAGCTCCACAGACAGAGCGAGGAGGTGGAGCTCCTGTCAGCCCTGTGTTAGACCTAAGGGGGCAGGAGCACAGGGCAGTGGGGCAGTTCCTCCGGTAGAGCCCCTCTCTCCCACACTCTCCTGTGCACCACTGCAGCTGACTGACAGCTATCTTCCAGCTGCGGGACATGTGCCCCAGCAACCCAGAGCTGATAAAATGTTAATGTAATTAACAGATAATGGCTGTTGTTTTTAGCTGTCAATACTCGGACCGGGATGGGATAAAGGATTGGAGGCATGCAAAGTCACATTCAGATATCTGCCAGCCATTGTAGAATTTAATTATTTCAGCAACACTCCCCCCTCCTGTCCTCAGCTGTTAACCAGCGACAAGCCCCACAGATCTGATGGTCCTCATGAGGTATTGACAGGGTTTTCTGTTTGCTTAGAGGCCCACTGTTCAAGCTACACACTGAACTTTTTCATATTCAGCCACATAGTCCTGCTCTCTGCTTTTGGATCATAAATCAAGTGAGGCGGGCAGCCATGGGGCTCCTCTCACCTCGGACAGCACGTCGGACACAGACGCACCCAGCCAGCCAACCGGCCAAGACAAATGTATTTATATTTGTAACCAAAAAAACAAGACGCCTATCAGGACACGGCCAGCTGGGCTCTGGACATCTACTGCCGGACTATTCTGGTATTTTAATAAGTATCAAGTCCAAACAAGATTAGGTGCTTCCAGTTTACAAAATGTCAGTGAAGGCAGCGCTATCACTCATAATAAATGGGCTTATGCAAACAGTGGGGTTTTTGTCATGCATAAGAGCTTGTTTGGTGTGCACCACAGTGATGCTGTATGCTGATATGCAATTATTCTAAAGAGTATCAAAGTTCAGGTGTGAGTCCACCATCTTGTTGTAGCGGTGGGGGATGCTGCAAGCGGCTGCAGATTACCACAGGAATATTCCATGAATAAAGAGGGAAAACTTGGTCCGATAAGGGGAGCCTGAGCGTATGATAAAATGCATTCCATAATGGATGATTCATATTTTGTTTTTGGTCCGGCTCTATAGCTGATGTGAGTGATAATTCTGCAGTGTGCAGTACTGTTAGCTGAATTTACTCTTTGAACTTTCATCAGTCCATCTTCAGTCTGTGTGCTCACGCGCCCCAATTAAACCAGTTTGTATGTGCTAATGACACCTAATTATCATTTGTTTAACAAGATTGCTCTCATTGCCATAATGAGAAAAAACTCCTTCAAATGTTGTTCTATGTACAAGTGCCTTTGTGCTGTTATTAGCAGGAGTGTTTATGCAATCACCTCTAATTGAAGTGTTAATTAAATCAGATGTTGCACAACAAAGATGCTGTTGAGAAGGAGTTGTGCAATAAGCCTTCACTACTTCCATTACTGTAACTAGGTACCCTTCAGTCGAAAACCACTCCCAACACAAACACTCACCCAATTCACCACAGCAAAAAAGACCAGCCAATCACAGGAGGTGATCCCCGCTAGGCCCCGCCTTCGATGCTCTAGTGTTGATCCAGCCGCACAAGGTGGTCAGGGGACTGCTGACACTTGACCTTGGTGACCCGTCGATATCCACGGTGACCTCAGGTGACAGCATGCAAAAGAGGAAAACAGGGATCAGCTGGCAACAACACTGAATACAATAAACTGTAACTTTATTGGATACTTTCATGTAGAAATTCTATTTAATAATGTGCAGTTAGCGCTACCACCAATTTGGACCAGATGGTAAAATGCCAGAAAGCATGTAAACTGGTTAGAAACATGCATCAAATTCTACATTTTACATTGTATTTGTTTATACCTGTACATTCCAATGGTCACCTGGAGAATTAAATATAAGCTATGTTTAGCAAATGCTAAAGAAAAATACTTACAAGCCATAATAGACACTGGCTCAAACAAAAGTTACTTAAACCAAAAAATAAGTGTTTTTGTCTATGTCTCTATTAAGTGATATTAAAAATACATAAAAAGTAAAAGCACTCTCTAGTTTCTCTAAAATCAAACTGAATTTCCTCTTGAGCTAAAGCCTCTGATAACTTTTGACATGCTTATTTTGTACAGCTTAAGTCTTCTCTCCCTAGATCCAGATGATGTCTGCTTCCTTTGGAATAATTGCTGAAGTCAGAGTGGAAGTCAGCACATTATGGCTTATGAATTTAGATTATATATTATCCTTTTGTAGATGTCCTGAGCATCTTAAAGCATTACTAATAGTCACTGGAGATAGAGTCATTTCTATTTTTCTAAATCTGAATGAGAAATGAGGAAAGGGAAAAGAACAGGAACACATTTTTATTCAAATAGTAGTCATCATTTGTAAGTGGCTGGCTTAAAATGAAGCTTGAAGATGCAAAATGCAAATTGTTTTATTAAGTAATTCCTGTAAAGCCCTACCTGAGAACAAAATGAAGTCATATTAATTTTATAATTCACAAAACAAAGTGGGAGATGCCTCAGAATAAACCTGAGAATAAACATGTCAAGTAGTCCTGCCTGCCATTACATTTTCTCTGTTTTTTATGGTCCAGTTTGGTTAGTTTGAGTCACTATAGTCATCAGTGCAAATATCACCAGAATCCAACGGCACCACTAACAACAGTAGATATTTTGTTATGACATTCTCCAAATGTCAATTCATTCCCTGTCATTTTTATGGGACATTGCATGGAGACATAGTTAAAAGCAGAGAGTAATTCTATGTATGCCAGAGTGCCATCCATTGAACAGTTTGCATACTCATTCACCTTCCTCCCGCTCACAAAAGTGATCCATTTCTCTGCGCTGTCTTTACGTCCCTCTCCTTTCCATCTCATTTCATACCCCAGCCATTATGCCCCCCACCCTCGCCTCCCACCCCCCGTCATGTCGGCCTGCTCCTGAACGGGACCCATTGGCCCTGATTAATCTGCTGCATTTGACTTAATGAGAGGTCATTCACATATCTGATCACAATGGCTACAGGAATCAATGATAGATGGCCACTTGGCAGAAATACTGAGGGTTAGAGAAAAGGTGCTAGGACTTTATTAGATATTCCCTCTTTGCAATGGAGTGTGCTGGCTTTACGGTGTGTAGAAAACGTTTGACTATTGCTTCTTTTCATTGCTCTGATGTTATAGTTCACTCTTCCGGACACGGGGCTATTGGGATTCTTTACGCAACACCCAAAAGTTGGATAAGGTGAAACATTTGTGCGTGTTATGACCAAGAACATGATAGGTCATTCAATAATACATGAAATAGAGAGATATAGCAGATACCACTACCTACTCACATGCACGCTGGCTGAAAAATCCTTTCAGTTTGGGAGATTATGAATTGATTTCTTCCGCCCTATAAAGTCCATGTCTTGTTGGCGGATGGAGTAATGTGTCCACTTGACCTTTCTTGGTGCGATGCATTCGGGTGAATTGACTCCTAAGTGTTTGGCCCTGGCCTTTTCAGCTCCACGGGTGTCCTCCATCTGTGGTGTGGCCTGGATGGCAGAAAGTGGAGGGCTGTCAACACATCAAGCACCAAAACACACAAGGATGAGATGTAAAAGGAAATCGTTTGCCAATAGGAAATTATTATCTGAGCAAATAGCATGATTTAAAGTTGTCCTGTGTAACTTTTCTGATGGGGGGGGTCTGGCACCATGGAGCCATGTTTTTGCTTTACTTAGAATTTTCCACAGTATTTTATTAAATGTATCTATTTTGCATTTATTCATTTATAGTCTTTTTTAAAAAATTTATTAATAAATACATATTTTCAAAATACCCTGAAAAACATGCACTATTACTGTGAGCGGTGTTGCCTCTCCACAAATCTGACATATAACTTGGTCTGGTGAAGTTACTTGCTTCGATCCATGGAAATAATTGCATTTTTTTTGTCAAACTGGCCAAAGAAACAACATTTCTATGCAGACAGATAGTTGGTGAACCCTCCACTACAAAAGTTGTGTAATGTACCATTAAACAAAAATGACATCTATAGTTGCTCTGCCTTGTCTCTGCATAATGAGTTTAAATCCCAGTTTTGAAAATGTGTTAAATGTCTCTTCTGGTTCTTGCTTCATGTCATATACAAAAGTTCTACTATGTGTAAACTAAACTATGCTGTAAAAGTCCCTGATATCAATGTTAAACTTTTAACAGCAAATATTGGCTTACATCATTATTATTACATGCTTCTGAGCCATAAACATTGCTAAGTACATGATATGACTTAAAGTACTTGACCTACATCTCTTGAGTATCCAGTGTATTGCGTACATTAACCAGAGTGGGCTTTATGAGTGTTTTTGCCCATGTCCGCTCAGGCTGGTCAGTGACACAGGGGTCTGGGGTGTCTGAGCTGGCATCTGCTCTGGTAGAGGCTGCACAGTGCCGGCCCTGTCCTCTCCACCAGACCGCCGATCCGCTGTCTGTCATGCCGAGCACCCTGTGAAGTTAATTGTGAACTGGAGTGGCGCGTTGGGGCCCTCACGCTAAGCAGCCCCTAATGACAAGTGGAGAGACAGCTACACATGTTCTGGGCTCTCCCTCTGGAGGTGGCTACAGATAGCGGCCTGTCACAAAGCTGTCAGCGCGGCAGTATCCCAGGTGCTCCACTGACAATCTCCTCGGGCCGCTCTGTCAGACGCGCTGCCAAGCCTGCTGCTCTTGCTGAACATTCATTTAGGCTCTGACGCAGCCACTTGGCCACTTCATTAGGAGCAGTGCACAAAATAACACACTCAAACTTCATTCACTGCTACAATCAGTGCTGCATTACTCAGAATTCAACCCTTTAAAACAACACAGCGGTTTTGGATGTTTTGGATGGAATTTTAGGCCTTAATGCTTTGGTGGAGGTCTGATGTGACCAGTTGGTCTAGGGTCTATTTAGGTGTTTTTTTCCCTTCTCGTTTGACTTTCAATTACATCTTTTTTTAAATTTATGCAGATGAGTAAACCAACTGCCAATGGGACGGTGTTTTGTTCTAATGCAATTGTGCACAAATTGTCCCTCCTACTTTCTATTCAAATGCAAGAAAGAATGAGACCAGACCATAGAGTGCCTCAAATCACCGTCCTTAGTTCGGACCAATCACAGATGCTAATTTCGGAAGACATCTCTTCTTGAATATTCCCATATAATTCAAAACACAAATGGACCATGCGTTTGTCTGATCGGTTAATTTGCTTGTCATTCACGCCCATTGGAAATTAGGGAGGCAGGATATGGTTCCAGACCCAAACATCTTTGTAAAGTATTGTAAAACTGTATGTTCTTGGCTGGCCAGACCAGTGCACAAATATATCAGACCAGCCAGTGTTGAACATTCTTAGCAGTAAAATCTTTGAAAATAAAGCCCATAATGTCTGTAGTTACATTTTAATTCCATGATATTTAGGTAGTAAAACCAAAATGCAAACCTTAAATACCCAAATGCTTCCGTCAGACTCCTGAGGTATGCCTTTCTGTTTGTGAAGCATTCTCCTGGTGGTGTAATGGAGCCCAGCACAGACGTGGGAAACACATGTGCTAATATCTTCTCATAGGAGCCCAAATGAGCCATTACAAGAGTTAATCTGACAGGCACACAGCATTCACTTCCCCATCTGCCAGCCCCAGTGCTAAGAGCTGTGTTCCTCCTGAGTGCAGAGCAGTCAGGGACGGGCCAGATGGAAAACACCCCAGTCTGGAGTCAAACCACTGACCACGAACCAAGCAGCGAAGAGATGCTGCAGGGGAGGGAATTACCTGGTGAAACAGAAAGACAAATGACAAAAGAGTGCAATGAATGACTGTACATTTTGCAGACCAAAATATTTGCCATGACCAAAATTACAAATTTTTTTGTTGAATAATTAAATAAATAAAAAAAGACCAAAAAAAAAACAAAAACAAATGAAAGGAACGAGACAATATCCAAGTTCCACTTTTCCATGTGCAAGCCTAACACCAGGGAATAAACAAACTCAATGTCAAAGGAAGCAATAAAAGTAATATACTAAATACATTTTTTGTCAAAATAAACATTGCAATGAATGGAGCAAATAACGTAATTATATGCAAAAATATGTCATCCAGTACATAGATACTGATAATAGTGAGAAGAGGAAAATGAAGAGGCTGCAGAGGTGGAGCTGTGGTTAGGCAGAGTAAAGGGAAAACAGAAACTGATTAACCAAACATATGAATGAAAAAGAGAGCTAATAAACATATAAAGTCGACTGAAAAAGAGGAAGGGAACTATATCTGGCATGTAACAAGAATGAGGGGTAGGGCTAGATGTCTGGGCAAGTAGTTTATACTTTCAATTTCTATCAACTGACAACTAGAAAAAAAATATTGTTAAGTTGGTAAGGACACTGTTAACACAGACCTCTCTCTCTCTAGTGCTTTGTATTCTATTGTTTGATTTTGTAAATTCATGTTTCGTTGCTCTCCTCCATGTTTCCTTCAGGGACTAAGGCCATAGACTGCAATAGCCACTCTGAAACCTTTATTTTAAGACCATTGAACCATTCTTTTGTAGATTTTAAAGTACTCTCCTACACTAGCCTTCCATCTCCTCTCCTTCTGTATGGTTTCCACACACCTTAGCCACCAAGAGTTAACCTGGAGGGAACAAAGGGGCAATATAGGCTGCCTTGCACCTCCTGGGGAAGAAGACATATAACATTAATGGTATCCGTTAACATCTCCTTAACCCCAATCCCCCTTGCCTGCCGAGCACCTCCCATCCCCGTCTCTTTCCCCCGCAGCCAAGCGCAACCCGCTTGACTCCAGCGCCACAGAGGTTTGTGCAGAGGTTCCCTTGCCCCCACCCCCCAGGCTGTGCTCCCCAGGGGCCTGTTTGTTTCCCTGCCAGGGGCACAGGCGGCGGAACACTGATGAGGTGCTCAGGCCACCGTGAAATGCGCCATAACCTGCCAGCACGAGGGCCTGGTGAGATTGCCGTATTTACTTTTTAATCTGGCCGCCTTAATACATGCGATAAAAACTTTGTCACATTAGATGGTGACAGATGGGCTTGGAGATGTTATTACTGGTCGAGGGAGGCAGAGGGAGCAGGGGGCTGTTGGGAGGAGCGGGTAAAGGATGGGGGAGCACAGGGTGGTGAGGGGGAGAGAAGCAATGCCCCCAATCACGATAATTTTTCATCACCCCAATTACATTGTTGACTGCGTCGCGGCACTGGCATGTGCACAGCCAGTGCTGCTGCTGGGAACACACAGCACACAGACATAAATAAAGATAAAATGAGGTGCCCTAGGTCCTCTATCCCGCTGACTATTCCTCTGCCATCTTTTCAAACTGATGGAGGCCCTTTAAATGAAGGCTAAATCTTATTTAGATAAGAGAAGTGAAGTGGTGCCCGGGACCACACCGTCATTGTTTGTTACTGATGGCTGGAGAGGTGGAGGAGCAGAGGCAGGGAGAGGGAGAGGGGCTGCTTTTTGCATGTTTTTATGTTTTTATTCAGGGGAGATTGAATGTGTTGTGTTTGCAGGCGCACAGACCACATGCCCAGAATATCTGTCACCTCACAGATAGACAGCTATGGTTTCTGTTTTCTAAGTGTGCATTTGTGAAGTGAGTCCCTTGGTAATAAAATTTCATTGTTGTATATCCATCCTAATGTCCTTTCATATCTCCAGGCGCTGTAGTGCATGGAATACAATATCAAAATATCGCTATTGTTTATTGCCTAAGCTTTATGGCTGAACATCTCAATGCTTCACAAACATTTAGTTTGAGCCGCAGAGCACAGCACAGTGCTGCCTCCGGCTGCACAAGTTTAGCAAGTGTTTTTGTTTTTAATTGTTGTGGAAATGAAATTAGAGTGTTTGTGACATGACTGCTGCAGGTAATGAGAGGCTGGGCCCCGCGTGCGCATCATTAGGAGCTCAGAGGCCCCCACGCTCCACGCTAGCGTAAGCCGCTAATGAAAAGAATGTAGTCACAGATCTCATTTTTCAGGCAATTCTTGTGTAAACTGGAGATTTTCCAGTGTATGCACAGTGGAACAGGGGCCTCACATAAATCACACAGGCTGGCTGCCTCAGCGAGGGAGAGGGGGTCTGAGCACATGCTAACCACACAGACATATGCTGCAGGAAACTGGAAATCTGCAGCGCCACTGCACCTGTCCCACCACCCCCACTCCTCTATCCTCTGTACCTCTCCACCTCTCCTCTACTCCATCCTCTTGGCCTTTTCCCTTCTCTCTCCCTCTCTTGCTCTCTACCTCACTCTTTCTTGTCACCACTCCTTTCTCCCGTCCTTACCTTTCCTCTCCATCTCTTCTTTCTCCTCTCTTCCTCTTCCCTCTACCTCTCTTCTCTGCCTTACCTCTCCTCTCTGCTTCTTCTCTCTACCTCTCCTCTCTCCACCTCTCCTCTCTCCCCTCCTCTCCACCTCTCTATCCATCTCTCTCTGCTGTCAAACGTCCCAGCCCCCACACACCCTAACACCCCTCTACCCGCAGGCAAACCAACCAGCAACGCCTGCATGCAGCCACTCAAATGGGTCATTTTTTAATTAAATACAATATTAATTACTGCGAGCATCATTAGCGATATGTGAGATTTGACTAATTAGTGTAATAGTTTTGGAGTCACGCTCATTAAATATGAAAATTACAGCAGTAGAAAGGATAGCTTCCGTGATCAATCTTGTATGGACAGAAAGGAAATGATTTAGAGAATAGCTTTTATTGTACAATTAACTCCATTACAACCTGCCAGGGAAGAATAAAGAGAGCTGGGAATTCAGAAGCAGTTAAGAGTTTCACACAAGTGCTGCCTTCGGCCATGGTTTCCGTCACTTTCAAGAGCAATCTCCGGCAGTAACTAGAACCGACGCGTGCCTCGGAGAAGAGCACTATCCACACCAGTCTAGTCTCAGGCTCCACTCAATCAGGACTGCACCAGATCAATGTGGACTTGTTGAGCTGACAGACTCCAGTAAAGTTAATTTAACGACTGTGTATTGAAGTCCCATTTACCATTTGAATGATACACAAAGGAAAAGCTGCGAGTAAATGTAGCACAACACCAATCATTTAATTAAGTGGGCTGTAATCGACAAAAAATAAAAATTTGGTCAACTAAATGGGATAAATGGGTCACATTTTTACAGTTGAAACCAGAAGTTTGCATACACTAATATAAAAAAGAAGTTTGCATACACTATATAAAAATACACATGGCACCTTCAGGCATGTGGAAATTGCACCCAAGGATGAACCAGACTTGTGCAAGTCCACAATTCTCTTTCTGATATCTTGGCTGATTTCTTTTGATTTTCCAAATGTTGTGAATAAACCGATCAGAAGCTTCCAAAGACATAACATCAACATCTGGGTTTTCCCAAATTGTTTAAATGCAGAATAATCTTACAGTATGTAAACTTCTGACTTTGTAGAAAGTCATGAAAAACTGTGTAAAAATTCTTCTCTCATTATTCTGGCATTTAGCAAATAGAAATCATTTTGCTAATTCACCTAAAACATTTAAAGTTTTGTCTGATTTCACTTCTGGTCTCACCTGTATACAGCGCTTTTCCATCTTCAAGGCACTAAAAGCATTAAGGAACCACTCACCCATTTTCACACACTTTCATACACCAGTGTACACAAACACTAGGGGCGAGGTGGATTAAGTGTCTTGCTCAAGTACACAACAACAGTATTCATCTGTGGGAGCAGGAATTGCACTGCCTACCTGTGGATTAGTGGATCTGATTGCTCTGCTAATTATATGCTTTATGTCGAGAGCAGGTTTTGAACCGTCAACCTTCAGAAAGGAGTACAAACACGCTAAAAACATGAACCAACTAAAAACATCCGCTGGGCCTTAATTAAACATCCAAAAGGGGCCAGGGCACTGGCAAAACCTTTCAAAATTATTAGGATCATGCATAAATACAAAAATGTGTACACTATAAGTTAACAGCATCTTCACATGTGAAAATACAGACTAAACAGTCCAGTCACTCACTAGCTAACTCACTCCATGTATTCTCGTTTCTGTCGTGCATAAATCCTTATAATCCCAATAAAATAATCCACTGATAAAAAATTGGTTGACAAAGATATCTTGACCAATTCATTATCTTCATGCCTATGAGTGCTTAATAATTATCATGTTACTATGTTTTGTACTAGTATGGAACCTTTTCAGATTTTTTGCAGTATGTTCATTAACTCATTTTTATAGAAATTACATTATTTGTGTTGATTTACATTCTATTGTATTTTTTAAAATGTGTTTTTGAATCACTGTGTTCTGTAAATCTGTACTTAGCATGAAGCCTTTTCCTAAGTAAATCACTAGACTGTATTACAATTCTGGTTAAAAAAAAAAAAATAATAATAATAATAATAATGATTAACAAATTTAATGGTTATTGTGAGAGACATAAAATGATCTTTAATATTTTTCATAATATTTTATGTAACAAAATACTGAACATTAAAATGTTTTATAGTGGTAGGCCTGGTGTAGGTCACATTTTGTCTTGGTACAAAATGTGAAATTCTGTTTTTCAAAGTTAAAAGTTGTGTGAATCAAACACTAATTTGACAAACACACATTTCCCTCTAATGCCAATGGCTTTGTTTCTGTTTCTGGTGAATTCTAAATTATATTACATTACATTTAGAAACCTAAGCACCCCTTCAAATCTGACAACATCCAGCTTCACATTCAGTCTCAGATAAACCAGAAGATAAATCCAGGATCTTCCTGCATGAGGTGAGTGCATTAACCATTATGCCACTGCCCCACCCCTATTAACAAGGAGTTATGAAATATATGCATGAAAACATTGAATGGTTTTGGATGTAGTCGACCTAAACAGTACTCATATTTGTGTGGGCCTTATGAGTGAGTCTATGGACTGCCTCCAAGGTGTCCAGTGGGCACAGGCTCTGCTGTTATTTGCGCGCCCACGTCTCTCTCCAGTGCTCCGGTAAACACGTTGCATAGGAACCAAGCCAATGCATAAGAGCTGAACACATGCCCTTCTGTCTCCCGCTGCACCCCTCTATTGTCCCTCTTTTCTGGACTGGACTCTGTGTGTTTAGCATAACCAAGCTGTGAAAATAACCATGTTTGTGTTGCCTCTACTCTGTCAGGGTCAGCTATCTGGGCCCTGGGAGTGGATGGTACCGATTGTGGAGCACCCCTGGCTGGCAGTGAGAAGGGAATGGTTCCACTTCCAATACAAGCGACAGGCCAAATACAACATCAACTAAAGGGTTTTTTTCATCATAGTTTGCCCTTGTAATGATAATACAATCATTTTATCAGTTATATTTCACTAGACTCATAAAATAACAAAAATATAATTTGATTTTCAGTGACATTATGATATTATTATTTTTAGATTATGATTAGATTATATTCCAGCTACTGAAGGTAAAAATGTTACTCAGTTTCAATCTTTCAAGTTATACATATATTTTTCTTTATTTTTTTTATATATATTTTAGTTAATTTAGATTTGGGTTAAATTGTAATTCTAAATTTTAAATTTGTGGATCCCATTTCAGACTCACAACAGAAAGTTTAAAGTGCTAGTGCTGTCAATTTCAATACTAAGGAATAAACTCAATACTTAATAACAATAATAAAAAATACAAAACATACTCTTTATTAATTAAAAAAAAACACTCTTTATTTAGACAATAAAATGCAATTCTCAACATTAAATAATACTACCATAAATTTTGGACTTTAAACTGCTACTTTTTTTCCCACGCTTTGAACCCTGCGGCCTATACAACGGTGCAGCAAATTTTTTAGATTTTTACTGGCTAATGGCCACCGGGGGGCACTCTCCAACAGTAAATTCAAAAAGTGAGACAGACCTACCCCCTATCACCACCCACTGCTCTGTACTTACAGTTCAAAAACATTCCAACTCTGATTCATGTCAAATAAGCCTGTCACGATAACATAGTTTGTAGTTTGATATACTGCTGAAGTAAAAAAGAGAAAGCTTTTACGCAGTCATTTTACACATCATGCACACACCCTCATCATGAAAAACACACGACAAAATGCATATGATGCAGCTTTTAAGTTAAAGGCAATAAATCTCTCCATCAAAGAAGGAAATAGAGTCACTGTCAGTAAGCTTGGCATGAATGAACCAATGGTGCAATGTTGGAGGAAGCAGCGGGAAGATCTTAGTCAATGTAAAACGTTGACAAAAGCTTTCAGAGGAAATAAAAGCGGATGACCCATGTTGGTGCTGTTTTATTTTCTAAACATGCAGGTATGTTCACCCTGTGTTGGTGGCGTGTTGGTGCGTGTTGGTGTCGATTTTCAGGCACAGTTTGAAAAAAAGCGTGTCTTAAATTAAAACTCTGTGTGTACCATCTTTCTGTGTAAATATCTCATGTTACAACATATTTGTAACATGCGGCTTATATTCAAGTGCGGCCAATATATGAACAAAATGTATTTTTCTTTTAAAATTTTGCTGGTGTGGCCTATATTCAGGTGTGCTCAATAGTCCGAAATTTACGATATACTGTATACTAATAATAATACTAGTACTTTCTTTTATGCTACCATGTGGCCTTATATCTATGCAATCTCTCAGTTATCCAGGTGTGTTTGATAGTGCTCCATGGGTATATTCTAGTCTATGTGGTCTAATAATTGTTCTGATACAGCTCAAGATCATTCTGCTGTTCAGGAAAGATTCATTTCTTTACTGTGAATGTGAATTTCTTAGTATAGATACTTTCAAATAAGTATCAAATTTCATTACTAGTTTTAATAATGAGTAGTATCTGATTTTCCATACTTTTGACAACCCTATTAATTTCAAGTACTGGTGTTTTTGGTGATAAAAACAACAAGAGTAAGAGGTCATGAGTTCAGGGTAATTCAGTCTGACTGAGTATTAAAATATTGCAGTGAAACTATTAACATATTGATGTTCAGCTAAGATGAGATTCCCAAAACTGTATTAAAAGTCACTATGTGACCTTGTGCGTTGATGTCTTTGCGAGCCTGTGCTTCACATATGTACCACAAACCTCTCTTTGAATATATGCAATAATGCTATCTCCAGTCACATGAATACTGGCCCTCCATATTATTGTAATGCTCACCTCCAGAGTCCAGACTGCATGTCTGATAGCCAATACTTTATCACGCCTTTGCCTTTTTATGGCTCTAGCGTCTCTTTAAAATGATTGCCCCTGTTTTGATCTGATTAATTTTGTGTGAGCGCAAACAATTACTTTTCATCTTTATCTGCTCAAGGAATCACCCCCTTTTATGGGTATCATTTATTACATGTGGACAGCTACTTGTTTATTAGAATTTCAAGCAGCCTATCGCAGCCAAGATCTCCCGTGGTCTATATTTACATTTCAACTTCAGCTAAACAGGCATGACAAACACACATAGGCAGAGGCCTACATAGAGGCAGAGCAGGGAGCTGGACTTAATGCAAAAGTTCCTGACATAGTGGCAGAAGGTGGCAAGAGGGAGGAGAGGGAGGACAGCGAGGAGAAGGAGGAGAGGGAAGAGGGGGAGAAGGAAAAGCAAAGACGCAAAACACCTTAACAGTGAGATGTGTTGGGTTGACTGAGTACCTGCTTGGTCTTTCAGGTGAGTGTCCATCATCCAGGGGAGGCGGGTGGGTTCACGGCCTCTGAAATCCATCTATGAAGAGGGGGTCTTCACAGTGAATATAAATATGTGTGTGTGTGCCACGGGCCAGGGCCACTCTTGACAAGCCAACAGCTGTTAATTATGAATTGGCCTGCAGAGAGGAGAGACAGCCTGGTGAATATGCAGAGCTAAAGCAAGGCAGAACCGGAGGAACACAAGTGTCAGACCCCCACCGCACCCGGAGTGGCAGGGGTCGACCTGAGTGTCAATCACTGCACTGGCCAAGCAGCAGCACAGGGCATGCTTGGAATGGGCCCAAAATACACAGTTTGACTCGCATAGAAAATGTATTTTTTTTAAATGATCCCTGGGCAAGTTAAAGGAGACACATACTAAGTAAAAATCTACTTTTATGGGCTCCTAACAATGTTATAACTTGTTCTCCCATCATTAGCTTACTCACTCAAAGTTGTATTTCAATAAATCTGCATTGTCCTGCATTCAAGGCTTAAGTGCTCAGAAACTGCTGTTTTCACCTACCCCCATCACCACCCACTGCTCTGTACAGTTGAAAAACATTCCAACTCCGGTTCATGTCAAATAAGCCTGTCACGATAACATAGTTTGTAGTTTGATATACTGCTGAAGTAAATGATGATAAACGATAATACTGAGACAAACTTATGCCACTGACACAATAGTCAGAGTGGATTTAAATCACAAAAACTATTCTAAGTCTGCAATATTGTTAAAAAATCATGATCTGCAATAAATAAATAGCAGAATGAAACACTTTAGTACTTAGTTTGTATCTGTAATTAGTCATAGAAGTTATTAATTCAGCCTTTTACCTCTTAAATCTTATCATATAGCCAAAAAAATGCCAAAAATTCCCAGTAGTGCAAAGAAGCATATACAGGATAAATAATGGCCCCCAAAAATATTGTTCCAGCTTTCATATAACAAATGATATGTTGATATATAATAATTATCGAAACAGGCCTTTTCAACAATAAATATATTTAAATAGAAAAAAATATGGTGCTTTCTAAGGTGAAATGCCACTCTAAAGGGGTAGGGCATCTTAGTTCTGAAATTTTTAATATATCAGCTTGTGTTACAAAGTTGATATAGACAAATAATGAGAAAAAATTTGATATATGTATGTACTAGTTAAAAGTAAATACCCAGAAATGTCATAATTTCTCTTTTTAAAACCTCTTTCTGCAGTGCAAGAATATTTTAGGTAATCAGGTAATATGCAAAGAATATAACTTACCTTTGTGTGTGAAAATGATTGCTTAATTTTGTTCAAAGGCAAATTGACCTGCACACAAAAGTATGCCTGTATATGCCTATAAGTAAGACAAAAGTGAATCTCGTCTTGAATTCGCAAACAACAAAAAGGAACACGTGGCAAACATGGCTGAACAATTATTTCTGTTAAAAAAAAAAAGCGGTGCAAAAAGAAGTTGCAGTTCTCTAATCGGCCACATGGCTCAAAGAGGAAAAAGGCGCACTTCAAAAACCTCTAGGTAGGGTTATTTAGGCGTGACAGAGTTTTAAAAGGAAAATAGAGAGTTTGAAAATAAAATAGGCCTGTCTGCTCACTGCCATGCCTTTCAACACTGTGGAAGAAGAAGTAGCCTATCTATACTACTAACTTGCAACATGCTCAGTAGTCCACTATAAATACAATGTTTTAATGTTTATGTCAATGGTAATATAGTTTTAATTGAGTAGAGCAGGATAAAGATAACATTTACTTTAAAATAATTGAATAAATAATTGGTGATCATGACCCTGTTAATTAAAAGATACTTAGTCTATGTGACCCTTTAAAACCCAATACACCCCCTTGAGTCAGTGTGAAGAGCTGTACTCTTACACTGTCACTGTGGACAGCGGGTTAACAGGCCTGTGCCTTTAATGACAGGAATATCTCTAGGAATTCTAATTAATTTTCCACTCTTAGCAGCTGAATCTGCGTTAATTTCCCCCTCAAGGACTTTTATAAATTTCATCATTAATAAAATCAGACATTCAATTAGTCCCAAAATCCAGATTGCCAACTGTTTCATAACAGTCCTGCTCTGATTTCCCTTTTTTTATTAACTAGAGTGAAGAAAGTTAAAACTAATTTCATTAATCTAATTGTCATAACTTCGAACCATCTCTTAATTAGTTCAAATTAATATGATTAATCACAATAATGACAAAAACTCATTCAATTACAGGTTTTCAATGGCAAGTGGATGTGTTGGGGGCGATAGGGGCATAAAGGATGAGGGCGGGAAGCAGAGCTGGCTCAGAGACACCCGATTGGTCCAGATTATCCCCATGACTGACAGGTTATCAATCATGCTGCACTTTTAATAACGGCTGCTGGAACTTCAGTGGAAGGCCCGGCTCAGTTGTCCTCTTTCTTGTTTTATTCCTTCAAAACCCTTTGGAACTCTCTTTATTCCTCCATGAAATATGATCCCCCTTTGAATGGCTCAAGCTGCACATTCTAATGAAGAGAGTGGTGTGCATAAAAACAAAAATGGACTCATCCATATGTAAATAAAATGATGGCAGAGCATATCCTCATCTCCACTAGGCCTTTATGGCTGGGAATTGCACACATTTATGCTGCAGAATGATATTCATTTGTCGGCATCTAAAGCTATGCCCTCTTTTTGTTTTCCATTCTTCTCTGTGCAGACATATGGATCTGAGGGACGCCCATCTAACGAAAGCACAGGAGCAGAAGCATGTCACCATTTGTCACATGCCACTGGGCCACGCGGCAAGCAGCAGGTACACCCTGGGGTGCAGCACAGCGGGACACAAGAGCAGCCACCCAAATATTCCCCCTGTTCAGTGTCTGGTAGGATTGGGTGATCATTAGGTCCATCTGGGGTCCCACTGGAGGAGCCCTGTGTTCTCTGCACTCTACCCTCTCTCTGCTGCTTGTTCTGCTCTGATCTCCTTACTCTGGGGGGACCCACCTGCCACCACAGGTAAAGTCAGAGCCCAACCCGCTGGAGCGTAAAGCAAAGCATGGGATAGATACATATGTTACGTCCCGGTGACAGTGCTTATCATGCAGCTCAAGGACTCCTATCCTTTACCCAATGGTTATATCGCACACAGCATTGGATCCATGTCTGATGCATATCTGTGCTGACAGCATAGTTGAGAGCCCAGAGGATGATAGACATGTAAAAGTATACATTATATACCCAAGTGCCCTGAGTGAGAGCCAAAGCTTTTAAGTACCTCACTGTGTACCAGCGCTGCTCTGTCAGGCCCCACTGATTAGAGGCCACTGTGAGCTAACAGCGAGCAGTGCCATATTTGAGCAGAGCTGTGAGCACATGGGGCAACATATGGAGCCATTTTCTTTTCCTTCTCCAGGACTTTTTAGGCATGTCAGTTGGGCCTTAATCATGCATTTTTCTGCATGAAAGGACAACTGGAGTATCCCTGTGCCCACTTGGCTCTTGTGCCCTGTGGTTCTTCTGCTCTCTTCCAGTCCACCAGTGAATATAGGGCCATAATAGCAGA
Source organism: Periophthalmus modestus (assembly GCA_019594935.1). Lineage (NCBI taxonomy): Eukaryota > Metazoa > Chordata > Actinopteri > Gobiiformes > Gobiidae > Periophthalmus > Periophthalmus modestus. The sequence continues at coordinate 16,012,431 of JAIEZT010000068.1, read as the reverse complement.
ATACAAATAGTATAGTTACAAACCCAGTGTAACAAAGGCACACTGAAGAGCTGTTTATTGTTCGTCTGACACGTTCTCTTCTGCTTTGGTGTGATGAGATGTTGTGGACAGAGGAGCTTGCATTGGCTCTGTAGATCAGTCTCCAAGAAACCCAGGGACAAAAGGGGCATTTTTCAAAGTCTTAACTAAACCTCTGCTTATTGGGCCAACCATCCCCACAGTCCCCAGCCACCCTCAACACAAAGACACTGCCTTCTACGTGCATAAAGTTGAAATAAACTGCAGTGTATATTTTCATTGGTGAAAGTGAACCCAATTTACGCACTGCTCCATTGGAGATGAGAACTCTAGCGTACTCTAGCTCCGTAATCTTGCCCAGATTTCCCCCTTTGTGTCCTGCATTATTGTTGAAATAAATAACCTTTCACTGCGATCAATGCGGGGATCTTCACTTAAATTATCGCCCCACAGATAGCTCACTCATGATCTGCTTCTATATCCATTAACTATCTGAGAACGTGATTTATTGGTGAAGGCTGGAAAACAAGACTGGAGGAGAATGTGCAGGTGTGATGGTTTGTAAGACAATAGTGCCCTCTGCTGTTTGATAAACTCATCGTTTTAGATCAGTACATGTTGAGACTGCAGGAGACTTCTTCTCAGCTTCTTATGAGCTCCTTAAGATGCTTAAATCCTTAAGAGTCCGAGCATTTATTTTAACTGAAGAAAATAAACTTACATGAAAAAATGTCTTGTAAGAACTAGTTTGTTTCAAACATACTCAGTATATCGGCAGTGACTGTCAGCATCAGCTGTGTACAGGCCTGTCTCCTCACCTTGTCCATCCATCCTCCTGCTCTCCATCTCTCCTGGCGCTGGAGCCTCCTTCCTCCTGTGATGTGTCGTTACACGCTCCGCTGGCTCCTCTTCCATGACAGACTGTTACTTCCTGGAGCGGAAACGCATTTGATTGTTAACATCTGGGCCATTACAATTGCAAACTAGGGCTCTGTACATCAATCAGGAAGTGATTTCAAAACAAAGAGAGCGTCCTCCAATCCATCTATTGGGAAGCAGGGGCATTACATGCTCCTGTAATCTCGGCTAATTAGCGGGATAATGGGAATGAGATTTATGAATGTGCTGAGGAGAGTGGAGGTACGAGGGCATGCTCAAATTAGCAGGGATGCACGCCAGCTCTGGCTGCAATAAGGAGGATGTGCTGTTGGTTTTATCTGCTTCTGTGGCTTTAGGTGCTCCACCGAGGGGAACATCATCATGTGCACTTCAGGTGCTGTTACACTACATCAGCTCTGTGTGTGTTAACATCACACACTCAGCCATTACCAGCTTTAATGCTGCTGTTGGCCATCTGGCTCTTCACACTTTAGACTGTAGCTCCAATGCACAACCACACCATAACCAGCGTCACAGTGAGCAGGGGTGCACTAGAAGCTCTGTGTGTCCCACGGCTGCTCCATAATAGCTCAAGGCCTCAGTACAAAAGAAATGTTAAAACAGACAACAAAGTTTATCAATTATCCCCACCACATGGACGCTGTGGAGAGGCATAAATATACAGTAACCTGTAAATATGTGCAGTCAGTCAGAACAGATTAACAGCTCAAAGATGGTCTTCTTTAACATCACACGTTCAAGTGGCAGAACACTGAAGTATTTATCTTCTATGGGTGGTAAAACACCACAAATTGGCCCTGAAATCCTCAACAGTGAAACAGATCTAACCCTGCTTGACTCCCTTGGCTTAGCCACACATGATGTGAGCCCTAATCTGTTCTTCTCTGTGTAGAGTAGAGCTGTTCTCCCTGAGGTGCCCCTGGTGCCACCCTGAGCCTGCTCCTCCCTGCGGCCCCGGGGCCTGACCTTGCCCGCTGCTGGGGGGACATCTCCTATTAAAGTCGCACGTTGTGATAAGGCCATTTCTTTTCCTTCAGCATCCCTTTAATGTCATCCCTGAAATATGAAGTCATTAAGCCATATTAAAACAGTGCTGACAAACTAATTAACAGAAGACATTATACGGGATGGGCTCGATTAATCCGCTTTAATTGCTCTTTTAAATGGGGGCTCCAATTAAAATTAATAAAGATTTACTGGTGATCGCGCCCAACTACACCAAGAAGTAGATGTCTGAAGGGCAGCCTAAAGTCAGCGTCCTGCATGCTCAAGTTGCACTGGCCTGGCCCCTGTGCGCCCTCTGTCTGTGAATGTGCCAAAAGCCGGAGTCAAAAGGCGAGAGATTAGACCGGGGCCCGTCCCTGGTGCCCCATGTGGCCCCCCGGTTCTTAGGGCTTCTTTGTGCTCTGCTGTGGAGCACTTGATCTCTCTTTTGTCTTTACTGTGGCCTGTTTAAATACACTTGGCCTCATTTTGCTCTTCACACCTCCCCACAGTCACTAAAACTCTACACAACAAACACCAGGAGGTAAAAAGATTAAAGCATAACGTTTGGATTTGGCTTTTTTCAGTTATTGGTACCACATAATAATAATAACAATAATAATAATAATAATAAATAATAATAATAATAATAATAATAATAATAATAATAATAATAATAATAATATTAATTATTATTATTATTATTATTATTATTATTATTATTATTATTATTATTATTATTTATATTATTATTATTATTGCAAATAATAATAATAATAATAATAATAATAATAATAATAATAATAATAATAATAATAATAACAATAATAGAAACAAGAGATATTCAAGAGTTCTCAGGCCAACCTTGGGTAATTTCAAGCAGAAAACATGTTAAATCAGGTTGTATGGTTTATTTTAATAGTTTATTGTGTTTTGTTTTGTTTTTATTGAGTTGATAAAATTAAGACTTTTTTGCATTTTCATACATATTACTGTTCTAATGCAAATAAAAATCATAATCCCTTTGTCTGATATACTGTTTTTTTCAGATACTGAAGGTCCATCCATACATCCGTCCATCCATTTTCTTCTGCTGCTTTTCTTCGAGGCAGGGTCATGGAAGCAGTTGTCAAAGCAGGGATTCCCAGACTTCCCTCACCCCAGACACGTCCTGCCGTTCCTCCGATTAGACCCCGAGGCTTAACGTTGAAAGTCACTTTTGCATTATTCATTCACTCCACACCATATCATTAGCTTACTCAAAGTTTAATTTTGATCTTTTTCATTTTTTAATAATTCCTGTCATTCCTGCATTCAAGGTTTGAGTGCTCAGAAAATGTCAGTTTCCCCTTATATCTTCGCCCACTTCTCTTTACTTATTTGTGAATATTCAAAAATTCAAACTCTGGGTCATACATAGGGTGAAAAATGTCACATACACAATTCCGACAATAAAAACACTGCTTCTTGCTGTGGTAAAATGTCACTATTATTAGGCCACTTTAGATCAAAATTTAAGTTTGCTATGAACAAAATGACAAAAAAGTACATATGTATTCTGTAGTTTAATACTTAATACCCTAAAAAGCATAACCCCTTTAATCATTGTCCTGAGCGATGGAAAGGACACACTCATGTCATCCCTAATGCACAAAATGATCTGTGTCTCAACTGTATACTACAAATCCACCACATATTAACCACACAGTGTTTTAAATGTGGCAGTTTAACACCTACTACATCAGCAGTTCAACTATATATATATTTTCCTGTATTTTTTCTCTATTCTAGGACACTGAATTAAGCTGAGGAGGCTTCAATACCTTTTAGAAGCTACTCTATTGATGGGACCTTGGCTGACCCCATTCCAATCAATGCAGCCCATCTTGGCCTTCCTCACACGGAAACCTCTTTTGTTGTAGGTTATGGTTAATTATTGTAGTTTGTTAATGTACTGTGAACTAAATCTTCAAATATTTTTTTTTTCTCTTATAATATTGTGGGTATAGAATTGGATATCACCTTCTTTTAGGTATTGCAGCTTTGCAGTATCAGAATGTGTTGGGTTGAGTACACTACAGAAAAGGACCACCAGATGGCGCTGTTACTCCAAGAACTCCATCACATTGCAGCAGTTGGCACACTCTTCTCCTTATAAAACCGCGTTAATCAGCTTAGTGTGCAAATGTAAAATTAGTGGTTTGCATATAGCTCAAACAAAGTCATTTTACGTTCATTTTCAGCTCTTGTTTCTGTCACCTTTTGATTTCCATTTCATCTTCATTACAAAGCATGATTTGTTTTATAAAATACTTCCTCTTATCTCCAAAAACAATTTCCATCAGTGTGGTGAAGTCTGTGCTCTTGATGCCTGGGGCTGCCTGCTCAACAACTGAAGGCACTCCCTTTGTTTTCTTTCATTATTATCAGAGGTGACCAAGTCTTGTTCAGAAAATGTCACACAACAAATTAATTTGAGCATAGCACTTTGCTTTGGACCACAGGCATTTTAATTGAGTTGAGAATATAAATTAATTTACTGAAGGAGACTGGTCTAATTGGAAAGAAATGTGTATTAAAAGATTAGTGGGCTGTATTGTCTCCGGTCTCTCTCATGAAACAGACTATTGTTGTAATTTCCTTAATGTTATCATTTCTGATGTAATTGGTGCTTGGGTACCTGACAGCTTTTCCAATTAAATGTTTGGTTTTGGGCACTGGTTTTATCTCAGCCAGCGACAAGAAGCGCCATGTTTTTATAATATTCAATCACCTGAAAATAATTTTGACTTGTCTAAGTTGACTATAGTAGGTCATAAAGTATAAAGTTTTTTGTTTTGTTTTTTTTAAGTTGGGGCAATAATGTAGGGCTGTGCAGTTAATCAAAGTTTAATCAAGATTAAGATTCAGTCATTTATAATTGTCAATGACCAGGTTGAGTCTTTTTAATGGAGAGGTAAAAGCAATCCTCGGTAAAAGCATGTGGTTTGGAGCATATCTCTGACTTTGAAGGAAAAATGTGACAATTTGTGTTAAATGGCAATGTTTAAAAGTATGTATTGTTTTTGTTCAGGAAATGTATACATATATTTATTTGTTTTTAATGAGAATTCACTGATACAGATACTGGTTGAATAATGTGCTGATCCAGGAAAATTTGCTGGATCGGGTATTGGACTAGTTGGACCTTTAAGTGATGTAATAAAACTATTTACTGGCTGATGTAGGCCTAGAACGTCTTTTCTAATTAATTTATACAAAGCAGTTCAGTAGTTATTTGCAGGATAAATGATAGTTACATGACATAGTTGGTGTTATTTTAATAAATTAATGGTGTAACGTAATGGTGTATCGTTGATATCCGGTATCGGCAGATACTTAAAGCCAAAGTATCAATAACAGAACTGAAAAAGCTGAATCGGTGCATCCCCCATAGAAAAAAATTAATAAAAAACATGATTAATGTTTTGTCACATAGTCCAGCTCTAAGTCTATGTATGATATGTGAACATGTTATAGGCAATAATTAATGACACAATACATAAATATTTCATAATTCTCAATATCTGTTTCATAATTCTCAATATCTGTCTCCTCTTTGACATCATCATTGATTTATAAATTTTTTGGATGCTCTTCTTGACTGGGATGTGCCCTCTATGTCTTGGTCACATGATGATACAAGCATCAGATATACAAGGGTTTTTTTTTTAAGATGTTCAAATCATTACATTACATTATATTGAATTGTTTTATTATTTCATAAACCTCCAGTTCTGTTAAAAATGCACCATATTATCATCATTATTATTCGGCTGTGAGCTGTGATGCCTGGAAGAAAGCGTGAATGGACCGGTGGAATTTTGCTTGTGTGGCACTCCCGCTCACATGAGGTCACTGTGCACATTAGTCATGAGGAGGGAATGCATTGTGGTCGCTTTTTAAGACATGGCCGCCGCTGTTCGCATCCGTGTGGACAGTCCGCACAATGAAAGAGCCTAGAGGGGTCACTTGAATTGGCTTCGGGGAACAATGTGGATGGCATTGTTTACCAGGTGTCAATAAGAGAGACTGTTTTGTAATGGAAGAAACCTGAATGCATTTGAATTTGAGTGATTTAATTGCAATTCATACATGTCTTAACACGTAATAAAAAATGGTTTCATATATTTTACATTTACATCTTGCAGTTGTATAGTTATGTAGTTAGACCAATCAACATAACAGCTGAAAAAAAGAACACAAAGGTGGAATCAAAGCAATGCAGTGGGAATTCAAAAATAATTCCAAATAAAATTGTAAATTTAATATTAAATTGTAAAAATTGTAAGCACCATGTTTTTCTTCATAACATTAACTCTAATGTAAAGGGAAGGTAACTACCAACTGACCAGTGTGGGCTTGAAACAAACTTCTATCCATTATTTTCCTTAATGCTCAAGCTCCAACCTATAAATACACAGTTATATTACTGAATTGACTACAACTTCTGTTAAAAATAGCAAAAACGAGAATGAAAAAAGAGCAAATAAGAGAATGAAACTTATGGTGGTTAAGTCAAAGCCAATAACTTCAATTATGCCAGATTTCACAGTTAAACCTTTGTAAACATTTCATATTTACATTTTAGTTTGAATATTTCAAACCAGAGAAACACTAAAAATCAAATCAACAAAACACAACAGCATGCACTAACAGATTTACAGGTGTGTACAGCTATGGTTCTTAGTATCTACATTCCACTTCACTAAAAAGCATTATATAAGCAGTCGACTGGCAGCCGTGTTTATAAATAGGAAGACGTCTTGAACTCTTCTGGGACCTCACTGTCCAGTTTACAGATCACCTTATAGATGGCCTTCTTCCAGGAGGGGTCCGAGTCTTTGGAGGCAGATATGGCGTTGTAAAACTCATGAAGGGTGATTTCTGCAACCTCCAGGAATCGCTCAGGAACCTGCAAAACAAAGAGAAGAAAAGGTGAGCTAGTTAGTTATTCCATATGAATCCTTAAAATAATGCTGAGGGCGGCTGCAAGTCAGTTCCTCAAAACACACAAACTAAGTCATGTACGGCAAGTCTTCAAAGCTGATAAAAGGGAGCGCCTCTCTTTGTTCTCCGCACTAGAAATGCATCGATGCAAGCATTAACTTTCAATTAAAGACTGGCTTTGATTAGCCTTGCCTGTTTTTTTCAACCTGAACTTGAGTAAGCTTTCATTTTGAGGTGTTTTAGGCGAATCACAAATCCTTAGAAATAAACGAGCGTTACTCCTGATCCCACTGGGGTCAGAATAATAAGATCAGAGATAAACATGTAGCTTCTTCGCAGTCGGTGTGATTATTGATTTAGGATTATGAATATGAAAGGCCATCTTCACAGGTGAGACGCAAAAAATCTAAAGCCTGTTGTTATGGTTGTGGACTGAAGAACATTGATGAATTGTTTTGAAATCTGTTGTCATTCATTAGTGGCATTCATTATTAAGTCATAACCAGATTATGGTTAGGGACTATATGATTTATATAGTAAAACATGTGTCTCATATAGTGTCACGATACTATAATTTCAAACTCGATTTCGATACTAAGGAATAGACTCCAAGCTTCATACTGATTCTGATACCACAATAATAATAAAAACACACATTTTCAACATTAAATTATAGTACTTTCTTTTACTACGTGGTCTTATATCTGTGTGATCGCTCAGTCGTCCAAGTAGGTTCATAGTGGTCCATGGGTGTATACTAGTCTATGTGTCTTATACGTGTTCTGATACAGTTCAAGATCATTATAAAGATATTCTGGAAAGGTTCATTTCTATCATGTGAATGTGACTTAATTAGTGTTGATACTTGCTCAAATGAGTATCTAGCTTTAGTATATGATTTTCGATACTTTTGATAACCCTAGTCTTATATAGACTTGTTAAAACTATGGTAGTAGATTGTAGTATGAAAATTGTCATACTCAATTTTTCTTAAAGAAGCTCCAGCAAATCTTTCTCTATTCTGTTAACCTACAGTACGGTAGCTGGGTGCCATGCCTGAACCTGAACTTCATCATTGCGTAAGGACTGCTGGTAGCAAAGAATGCTGGGAGATATCCACCCTGCTGCGCTTCTTTCCCATCCACTGGCGAGTTAGCACAACAGTTGTTAGTATAAGTTATTTTTCTTTGCCCTCATCTCCTGACACAAAGCATCCCTGGGAAAGGAATGTCTTGGTCCCAAGGTAAAGAAAACGGTGCTGTCCTTTCCCACCGAAGGCCCTTCTCCCTCACAATCCGCTGCGTCTTTCTCAGCATTCCGCATCAGTAGCAATCTCGGCCGCGTTCAGGCGTGCCGGTGCTCTAATCCACAGTTGTTTTAGTCGGATTTTGTGGCTTCCTCTTCCCACAGTTTGATAAAGCATCACTCGGGAATTTAGATAATGGTTGTAAGGAATGATCTATCACAGGTGTAGCTAGTTTAAGATGTCAGCATTACATTAGATTAGTGTTATTCTAATGTAAAGCTGACTGTGTAGAACTAGTTGAAAAGTGAAAGGGTGACTATTAGTGAGACTTACATGGAAGTCGTTGGCTTTGTTGTAGTGCATGTTGAGTGCTCGGAACAGCTCTGAGTCTCTGCTGACAGTGATGTCCTTCACGTCCCCCACCCCGTCTACAATGGCCTGCCGTGCAAACTTCTCCATCTGGATGTAGTAGAACTCTCTGAAGTTACTAAACCACTTGATCAGCTGAGAGGTGATGCAGCGGTTGAACTAAGCGAGAGAGAGAGGGAGAGGAAGGAACAGGTATTATTAAATTAGTTTGAAAACCCATTCCTAGCAGCAGAGCAGAAGATGTACATTAGTCTTTGACCTCAACAGGCATACAAAAAGACAGCTTGTTCTGGAAATTAATTAAAAAGGTTGGTTAAAAATTCAATCTCACTTGACTTGAAAATATGAAGATGTACTTTCAATTCAATCTAAAATGAGTGTGCTATTGTGGCTCGGTCTGCCTCGTACCTGCAGGGCATAGGCACCTGATGCTTCGTCACTCACTTTGACGTTAATGACTCTGATCTTTTCCCACCACTGTTCAGGGTGAAAAAACATCTGTCGGGGCCCTGTGTGTCTTGACATTAGTCTTGTTATTCTATCTGGTCATCCAGAAAGAAAGGAGCCAAATGCCTAAGGGCTGGGCAGGCATCAAAGACGCTTCTTGTGTGTGGTGTGGCGGGTGAGAGCGGCGTAAGGACACTGGGTGACTCGGGCTGATACGATGGAATCAGACACTGGGATTAGGTGGCTTTTGTGCTCTGCCACTTCCCACCACCGGAGTTTAGGCCAGGAGGAGACGTGACACAGGCAGCCGCCCAGCATCCTCCCCCCTGACCTCAGGGTCACAGCCAGATTGGGACAGGCCTACACTGACTCTTAGGTTCACAATAAGGGCACAAAAGGCCTTATACTCATTATGATGGTCATAAAGTACTGTTTTTAATTATTAAGCTTGGGTTAATATTACTATTAAACAAATTCTTGGGAGACAAATTACGTATTATTTATACTAAAACAATACCAACAATAGATTGAGATGTGCTAGGTGGAAACAGCTAGACATCTGATTTTAAATGACTCACATTCTCACTAATGACTACAAATGGTACACTCTGGTGAACAATGTTGATCCTTCCTCTGTGTGGGTTAACACCAAAGACCTATTCAGTCTATGGTTAACACAAATTATTCTTATTATACGGTTAACACAAATCTGCTTGGACTGTTTTTCCTGTTGAAACAATAGTTTGCATTAAAAAAAGCCATGGTCTTTTTTCTAATTTAAATGTGTATTACATAATTTTAATATATAATAAATACAAAAAAGTACAAAATAAACAATAAGGACAACTCTAGGGCAAAGACATAAACACAAAAGCACAGCATTTACTGAAAGAAATTACCACAAAATCTAGATATATCTGACTGGCCACTCCAGGTCAAGTTAGAAAAACACCTAAACAAGGTGGTAGCTCACATATTGTTAGAGGATAGAAGAGGTCACAAGCACACTGCAGCAAACTGGACAAAGTAACAAAAGGACATAACAGAGTGGCACAGAGGAGCCAAAGGAGGCCTGCCACGAGGCCCAGGCCACAGGATGTTGTGTTTAGACCCCCGCCCGCCCGGCGGGCTGCCTGCACACTCACACTGCAGCGTCTCTAATACCAACCCTGTGTTGACACTCAATAGCACTGCCGCTCCTACAGAGTCTTTTGTCAGTCCATTTGCTGACTGGAGTGGCCTTTTTAAAGAGAGAATGCCCGTGTATCTCCCTCTGCCCCCAGGACATACTAGCAGCTCAGCGCCTTTGTTATTTAAGCCCTCTGCCTCTTTGTCTCTCCTCCGACACACCGCTGAATGTTTCGGTCCCAAACACACTGGCACAAGTCGCCAGAGTCGTAAACATGATTATACTGGTGAATAAAATTACCTTGACGTCTGGAAAGTAGGTCTTGAGCACATTGGAGCTGGGGTAGCGGGTGTAGAAGAACATGAGCTTGGCCTTCTTCAGATGGCTGGGCGTGAGACCCTCCTGGATGTTCACTTTAAGGTTAAGGCCAAATACAATTTACACACACGAGACACACACAGTGCAAAGTGATAGTGGCACAGAGTATTTTGTTCCCTAATCTGTGGCTAAATTCAATTTGTCTAAAGAACAGCTCGGCATTAAGCAGAGAGTCAATAATGGCCTTAACATGTGTTTATTGGCAAAACAGAATTACTAAATGTGATTAGGGATTTTTAATTAGACAGCAGAGCACTTCATGTCTGGCAGTTACCACAGTTTGTTTGGAAATGTTTCTAAAAGGATGAGCTGATTTGAGGTATAATTAGGTTGATTTAAAGACAGCATATGCTGCATTGTGTATACTTTCCTAAAGTCAACATAGGTACGGTGAAGGAAACATTTGTGAACCATACAGTGAGCTATCTATGTTATGTCTTATATAGGATTAACATTGTAGTCTATATACCATGTCTTTCGTGACAATTAAAAATTAATTGAATTCTACCTGGTGTCTCGGCCTTTGGCCATGAAGACGGGCTGAAGCAGAGCTTCTGTAGTCTACGCCTTAGGTCATAATATTTCCTTATCAGGTCACTATACCATATATTTATAAGGAATCCTACACTACCTTTGAAATGAGGAAGCTGGAATTAAAGATTGATGTGCTATTGTTCAAAGAGAAAACAGCTCTTTGCACCATGAAGGTATAGCAAATCCTAAGACATGCCTCTTTATATTACTGTCAATTAAAATCAATACAACTGGAGAATTACATTTTAGGCTTGTTTGTGTATTAAAACAAACCTAAAATGTAACTCTAAAAATAAATTTTAATTTGATGTAGTCAAAAGTAAAATTGTTCTCATTTTTGCATCATGTGCAGGTTTTTGTGTTGACTTTCCTCTGGGAAATGGCTACTATCCTATTCTTAACGGTGTCCATTGTGACAGGGGAACAGCAAGCGCTGAAGACAAGAGCTCAAGTGTTGTGCTGGGGAGGTACTTGTGGTTTACAGCAGTAGCAGCAGCACTCAGATGTGACCTTTTAGATGCACCACTATCACTCTGATGATGGGGAAAAAGATCCTGCACCTTTTCAAGTCTGAAAAAACAGGCTTCCTGAAACACAAACCCATGCTTTCTCTGCCTTTGAAAAATTGGCTTTTGTTCCTGGCAATTCTTATCAAAGCCTTGTATTCCTTTTTATTTGTCTTTTTCTAGACTTAAAGTCATTACTCGGCTCAGATTAAAGAAGATGCTATAATTTTCTATGGGGTTAGCCAGATCAAAGAAAAAATTCTCCTTGAAGTTTGTTACTGGAACTGCCCATGCTGCGCTGAACCTCAACTAGCCATTGTTCAAATGGATGTAGAAAGCTGCTGTAAAAATCAAAAGGTAAATGTTTTATGTTATCAAGAGTCTATAACATAACTAAGCAATTGGGCTCTGTGATATTAGAAAAATATACAATATACCATAACTATTAGGAATACTGATACCCGAGTGGCCACTTTATCTTACTGTGGCCCTTTGAGTGAAACATACTAGATTTTACTCCTGGTTGACATATACTATAGACCATAATAATCACAGTAATTTATTTAATTTTATCATATAAATCTCTCGGTAATATTTAAAAGGCTAAATATTTGGGCTGCACAACATTTCACTGAATTATTAATAAAGTTAGACTCTACATTTTAGATTTAGTCATAATGTGTTTTACCTAACAGCCCCATGAGGCGACTGCTATCGTGATTTTGGGCTCTACAAAGAGAACTTAATTGAAAAGGAAAAGTAAAAGGATATATTGAGTGACATGTACGGGTTCCGCTCAGCCATGCCCTGCAGCTCCGCACACTCCAGCTTGACGTGGGGCAGACACAGGTTGTCTACAGTGACGGGCCCAAGAGCAGAGGGGCGCGGGTGATGACCTAGGTGCCCTGATGTGACCTTTGACCTCATGGTGATGGCGTCCCATGGCAGGTCTACCGTATCTGGAGAACCCCTGTCCAACGCAGCAGCCGTGGGCATGCAGGGGAGGAAGTTGGAGTGCGGGCCATATTTCAACAGGTGCTCCAGGATCTGACTGTCATGGAGCGGGGCACTGTAGTTGAACTGGAAGGGTGTCTGGTGCACGGGGAAGGGCCTTTTCACTGACGGGGCGCTGAGGGGGGTCACGACAGGCTTACGGACCACCAGCGACAGAGCCTCGGTTTGATCCTGGGGGCTGTGGGACTCCTCATAATAATCTAAGGAGTGAGTTTTTATTTGCGTGTCATCGGTTTGGGCCGGCTCCTGAGTTGCCTTTCTCTCCACACTGATGTCTGGAGAGGAGCACATGCGCTGAGGAGGTGACATGTCCAGCCCTGTAGGTGTCATCTTTCGGAAAACTCGATCCACGCACTCGCCCACGGCTCGGGACAGCTCCTCCTTCAATGTGTCTTCTAAACTGTCCCTCATGTAGCCTAATTTGACCCTATCCCTACACTCTGCAGCCACTCTGGTATTCTTCCTGTCAAAATCTTCTTCAGAGCTGACATATCTCGACTCCGTGCTCTCTTCTAAGTTGATTTCGTCACCTGGATCTTCTTGGTTATAAACTTGTAGAAACTTTTCTTGCAGTTGTTGAAGGAGTCGCTGCATGCTGTGGAGTTGCTCTTTAAGTCTGTGGCACTCCTCATCTTTACTGCTGCTGTCACGTCCTAATTTTCGACTCACGTCTAAATTGTGTTCCTGGTGTTGGGGCAGTCGTTGTTTCCGTTTGTTCTCCCTGTAGGGGTCCCTAGCCTCCCTTCCCTCTCTCACTTCCACCTCAGACTTATCACCATCTCCGTGCGGCCGGCTGGTTGGAGAGCCAGCCATCACACGGATGATGTTCTCCACTCTTGCTCTCTTGGCCTGCAGGGGGAGAGAGTAAATAGATTGTAAATTTAACCATGATTACTGATGTCACAGAATAGTATAAATATTGCTGGGTTTCAGATGACAACATTGTACAGGCCAATAATATTTAATACAGAGGGTTGAGCTAAAATGAATACTGTTAAAGTACAGGTTTCTGTTGTAATATAGGGTCAACATTTGTCAATTTACTTTTTGGATATTTTATGGCAAAGTTCAACGTAATCAAAGGGAAAACTGTCTCTTGCCCCCATCTGGGAGTATGACATCATCACATTCAAGAATCTGAAGCCCAGCAAAAGACCCTTTAAAAGTCTGTAAACAAATATATTTTAAATTCCTGAATGGAGGCAAAAGTGAAGGGAAACCAATTTCAGTAGAGAACAGAATCAATGGTTGTTTGGTAAATGATAACTACTCAGATACACACACAGATACATGTGAGTGATATCAGAGCCCAGTTTATAGACATTTACAACTGTCTTTTACATGTGTTTATTTTTTAGGCAATTATAGAGACACTAGAATTTTTGATGAAGGTAAAACGAGGATATAATTCTCCACAATAATTTAATTTTACTTAGATATTTATAACATACCTTACCACAAATTATATGTTTGTGAAGATAAAATATAATTTTGAAATGAGAAAATAGTACTTACTTTATATTTATAATATTATAGCAAACTAACTGACATTTTTACACTGGAAATTCAAAATTGTTGCTTATTGTTTGTTGTATAGACAGCAGCATTTAGAGCTGATATCAGATAATAATTAATACATGTTTTATTTTCATCTTGCCTCCATTCTAGTATTTTTAACATTCTGATGACATTTTTAAAAGTATAGGATTATAATTGTAGGATTTATGACAACACTTTATTTAAATGTAATATGTGGCCAAAGGCGAATCATAATGGACATAACTTTCTGTCACAAAGCAATAGAAAAAAAATGTGTTTGAATAAAGTTGGTCATGCAAAAGGTGTTTAGCTGATCAGAAGTAAATCAATGATTACACAGGTATAAATATTAACGACCATGACCAAACTACTGTGTTTCTCGTCACAGTGAACTTAACACTTAAATTTGACATTGTGACATTCCTACCTGCAGGTGGTCACTGATAGGATGCTCCCCCTCCAAGCTCGCCCCCGTGGACACATTGGGGGATGCTGCCTCTGCCATGCTGTCCTTGGAGGAGACACTGCTGCGGTCCTCCTGGCCAGAGTCGGCACTGCACAGGTAGTAGTGTCCCTCCTCCATGGCTCTCTTTGCCGGGAGGGTCTTTCTCAGGAGCTGGGAGATGATGGAGCCGCTGGAGTAGGGTGTGGAGGACAGGGGCTCCTCATACATGTTTCTTCTGAAGCAGGGAAGCAGGACCTCAGGCTTGTCCTCGTCCAGACTGCCCTCACCCGAGCCGTGCATGCTCTGATCAGGAAGACTGAGGTTCATGCTCAACACGCGGCACACGAGCACGGCACAAGCAAAATAACAATCTGGAATTGTAAAAAAAGATATTTATATACATATATCAAATAACAATCTATATGGAATTGTAAAAAAAGATATATTATATATATATATCTATATATATATATATATATATATATATATATATATATATATATATATATATATATATATATATAATGTGGACAGTTTGGATTATAGGAAAAATACAAGCACACTATAAAAATCTATTATCCACATGCGGTTGAAAACTTTCTAAATTATTGGTTGTGTGTTCAAAATCCAATAATAATATAAGATGGAAATAAAGAATTTCTATGCAAGATCAATTGGTAATTTTCTCTTTAAGAATAAAAATGATGTCTCAAAAATGTAAGAAAGGCCAAATACGTTACAGAATAAACTGATGATGAGGTAACACATAGCCATCACTTTCCAGGCTTCTGATTAAAATTACATTTTAACTAAATAAATGCATAAATAAAATAATATTTTAAAATAAAATATAGAAATGTATACTTGTTTAAATAAATTGTAAGGTAAACAACTATGTCTAATGCTATTAGTAGACTAAATTACATTTTGTAAGATTATACATACACTAAGAACCAGCACTATACTATAATAATTGTGTTGTGTTTTGCAATAACTTCGCCACCACCACCAAAAAATTTATCTTCTTATGAATTTGTAAAATATATCCTAAGCTTAAGGGGTCATTTTATTCTTTTTTTTGTTTTTGTTTTTTTTTTGTTTAGAAATATTATGTAACATGTAACAATGTAACATTTTTATTAAAATTGGCTTGATATAAAATATAGAACTATATGTGTAACCAATAATTAACTTCTGGTGTACATTAAACAGACTAAATATAAACTACATGCCTACTATATATTTTCCCCCAAACTAAATAAGAAAAATAAAATAAATAAATAAATAGACAAATCGAACTTTGAAACTGTGGAGGGACGCACACAGACACATATAAATGAAACCTTATCTTATCTACCCAGAGTTACAAGTTTTGAAATGTTTTGAAAATGGTCAAAAGAGAAAAGCAGAAGGTTAAAAGATGTAGTGCGCAGAGTGGGACTCACCTGTTGCGCTGGGACGAGCTGTGAGGGACTGGCCTGTGCTCCGAGCGCTGGACACGAGTGAAGCACCATCACACAGAGGGGGCGTGGTCATTTATTTAGAGAGCTCAAGTCAATGTCAGCCTACAGATGGTTTTGTGGTTACAGCCTGTCAAACTATGCTAAAATATATAAATAATATGTTTGTAAAAAGGCAAACACATAAAGTAAATAAAATACATTTAGCCTGAGAAGTCTGTTTGTCTTGAGCTTCAAATGCAAAGTTAGAATAAACCAATTACAAAGACCTCAGGGGGAAAGGTTATCTTATACGTGTTTTTAAAGCATATATTTATGTTAACCAGTAAATTGAGTTTTTATTCTTGACCATAGCCATAGTTTCACGTTATAATCCCAGAGAGCTGCTCCTGTCTCCCCTCCAGTCTCACCACTTGGTTTGTCCCACGCCGCTTCCTCGCCTCTCTCTCTTTACCGTGACCGGACTTCCCTTCCGCTGACCGGGCTGCTGTCACACAGCCATCATGTTATCTCGTTCCCGGTGTCTTACCAGGAATTTGGGACGTTCCCTCTCCGTTATTCGCCAGGTAGGCGACAGTACGCGGCGTGATACTCTGCTGCCCGTTCCTCGGAGCCTCTGTGCTGCATGTGTCCAGTGCAATCTCTATGGAGCTAGCGTTAGCATTAGCATTAGCTGCACTGCTGTAGGCCACAGACAGGCCGTAACATTGAGAGCCAAGGACAGTATGACACTTCACTCCTTGAGATCATTGTTTATGTTTGTGTTCAAGTCAAACAACACACGCAGACGGTTTACATTTGTTTACTCAAAAAGTGTTTTACTAAACATAATTAATGAACCAAGTAGTCAGGAACTATCCAAATGATTGCTGTAGGTTAAGTTAACTGTATGCTAGCATCGACCTGCTAAATACACACGAACGTCATAAGCAGGCAGATAAGTCTGTACTTTTTGTGTGATACGTATGTACAAAATGTCCACACGCTAATATTGACCTAATCAACTTGGATCACGGTTATATTAATTGCAAACGCGTGTTAAATAGTTGAATCATTTTCGAGATTTATTGAAACCCCATGGTCGCTGGTTAATGTAAATGCTAAAGGTTACACATGTAGCTGCGACCCTTGGCCTAACTTTCTGCTTTTGTTGTCATAGGGAAATAAAGTGTTCTCCCGTCAAGCTACTGCAGGTATGTGGTTTGTCTCGTCTGCTCAATCAACCATGTCATTTGTTTAATTTTTTGCATTCTTTTTGAAATCCACAGCCCTCTCTACTAGTCATGGTGTAATTTACAACAAAAGTCTGTAAGTACACTTGTATTAAGGGCCACCAAATAAAAAAAACAAAAAAACATAACTGTAATTTTAAGTGTAATTTTAACAGTTAAATGTGTTTTTGTTGTGTAATTATTGTCATACACAAAATAATAACTGTTTATGTAACTGTTCTTTTATTCTTTACATTTTCAACCAGAAATTCACAACCTCGGTCCAGTGTCTTCCAAATCCAGTACTTTAGGACATCAGCAGCCTACAGTAGGTGTAAATAATTTAAATATTATGGTATTAAACTGCTATGTCTCAACTAAGCGTGAAGTTTGCCCTATAATATCCTAGGAGATGAAGTTGTCACAGTTAAGACCCCCGCGTTTGCAGAATCTGTCACAGAGGGAGATGTGAGGTGGGAGAAAGGTAAGCGCTTCTTCCAGCAATGACTTTATAATCAGAATAGACTTGGTTTGAAATGCTGAAGCGGATGTTTCTTTCCACAGCTGTTGGAGACACTGTGACGGAGGATGAAGTGGTGTGTGAAATAGAGACTGATAAGGTTAGCTTTTTACACTGATTTGTTTCTTCAACATTTTGAATATACTTACTATGGATACTATTGTGCCTCCTCTACAGACATCTGTACAAGTCCCCTCCCCTGCCGCTGGAGTGATCGAGGAGCTTTTGGTTCCCGATGGAGGCAAAGTTGAAGGTGGCACTCCACTTTTCAAGCTTAGAAAAGGAGGTAAATATTAACTGTTCTTATGTATGATTTTATTTAAAAATATTTGTGTCATTGCATTGTTATTTAAAGCTGATAATATTTCCTTCTACTTTATTAGCGGGTGCTCCTAAAGCAGCTGAAGCTCCTAAAGTGGAGGCCCCTCCTGCAGCTGCCCCTCCTCCTCCCTCTCCCACTTCGCCCCCTCCCTCCATCGTGGGCCCCATTCCCACCACAATGCCCCCTGTGCCACCTGTGCCAGCACATGCTATGGACGCCAAACCAGGTTAGTCGTCAGGAGACAGAAGGTCTGTGTCATGTGAGAAGTGTGCACAGTGACAGCTGTACTCTTACTTTACATTACATGATTTAATATTTGAGTTTCTCAGGACACTCAGCAAAAGTTCTGCATCAAAAAGTACTTACTTGTAAATCTTTGTTATAGTTTCGGCCATCAAGCCCACCCCAGCTCCAGCTCCACCAGTGGCTCAAACAGGAGTGGCGAAAGGGGCCAGGACAGAGAGCAGGGTTGGTGCAGTTAATATCAAATCTATTTTTATAGTAAAATTTAATGCATCTAAAATAAAATGGTGTTATCTGTATATTGTAAATTAGGTCAAGATGAACCGGATGAGGCTGAGAATAGCCCAGAGACTGAAAGAAGCTCAAAACACCTGTGCAATGTTGACTACTTTTAATGAGGTTGACATGAGGTAGGAAATTCTACATTATTTTGCATACATTATTATGTCCTTAATGTACAATATTAAAGTTTAGCGTGTTACACAAAGTGTTTATTTACAGTAAAGAATTAGTTTATGATGTGTTAAAAGCCTTAACAAGACAACACAAATGGTTTACAGAAGATGATAGTTATAGATTGAATCAGCCCAATCGGAAAAGCTTTTTGAAAACTGATACCCTTTTAAACACAGGAATGTAAATATTTGGTCATAATTCCATCTAAAACCAAGATAAGAATGGTTAAAACAGGTTTTATTAATTTACAAGGAAATGTTGTTGTCTGCACTTGCCCTCAGCACTAAAGAGGACACTTTGAGGATTTCTTTTCCCCGCAAATGTATGGTGTCAGCTTTCCGCTATTCAGGGTTTTCTGTGTATCCTAATTAGATTGACATTGACGGTCTGGAGGAAGACTTCCCAGGCTAGGGCTCATCTGGAGCCGAAGGAGCGAGGCAGAGAAGAGGGCCCACAGAGACCTGTGTGCTGAGTGCTGGAGCTGCCTCCACTGATATGGGCTTTTATGACAGCCCAATAAGATTTACAGGCTCTAGAAAATGAAGATTTTTATCGCTTCTTCTCTTCTTTCTCGGAGTGTCTGTGTCTTGGGAGGGGCTAATTGTGTTAGTGAAGAAACCCTAGAGCTTCAACAGTGTTATAGACAGGAAAACAAACAATTAAAAAGTGAGATACAAAAGGAAAAAAATGCTTGTGATAAAAATTAGCAGCCCAATCTCAGTTGGTCTAATTCACCATAAGTTGCCTCTGCATCTGTAAAGGCTATTAAAACAATGACGGTTTGCCCTTTCTTCTTTCCACAGTAACATCTCCGAAATGAGGAAGAGCTATAAAGATGCTTTTCTGAAAAAGCACAACATCAAATTGGGCTTCATGTCTGCATTTGTCAAAGCTGCTGCCTATGCCCTCAGTGACCAACCTGCTGTCAATGCCGGTACAACTAACTTTTAAGAACAGAGAAAACTCACTTGGTGGTGTGCCTTTGCACGACTTTGCATCAAGTCACTATATAAAGATTTGTGGTGAACATAGTCCCATGTTTCATTTACAAACCTCAAACCATGTCAGTTTGTGTACTTGCCTCCTTACCGACTGCCCTATTTATTTCCAACCACTAAAGGAAGTTTTTTGTATTACTTGGGTTTAAAGAATCTAAAAATGTCTGCGGCTTTGACAACTTTTATTTGCTTGAGCCACCAGACATTGATGCATAATTTTCATTATATACTGTAATGTAATCAGTACACTTTACCTACATTTTTGTTTACAGTTATTGATGACACAACCAAAGAGATTGTGTACAGGGATTATGTGGACATCAGTGTGGCTGTGGCCACACCAAAGGTAAAAATTTGAAATAATGAAAAATTGAATAAACATGATTTTAATGCAGTACCATATGATTTGCTCAAATTTACCTATGACAGGGTCTGGTGGTACCAGTTATTCGAAATGTTGAGGGAATGAACTTTGCAGACATTGAAAAAGCCATTAATTTGTTGGGAGAAAAGGTAAAGTGTTATATTTTATTTTTTTTATGATCTGAATACATTTTGAATAAATATTTTGAATCTTATTTTTGCAGGCACGCAAAAATGAGCTTGCTGTTGAAGATATGGATGGTGGAACTTTCACCATTAGCAATGGTGGTGTTTTTGGATCCATGTTTGGGACACCTATTATTAATCCACCTCAGTCTGCCATTTTGGGCATGCATGGCATCTTTGACAGGCCTGTTGCTATTGGTGGAAAGGTGAAATAGATTTTTAACATTAACCATGACCCAGTTTCAGTTTTTAAATATGAGTGTGTTTTGGCCCAGGTGGAGATCCGTCCCATGATGTACGTTGCCCTGACGTATGACCATCGTCTTATTGATGGACGAGAGGCGGTAACTTTCCTGCGCAAGATTAAGTCTGTGGTAGAGGACCCCAGGGTGCTGCTTCTTGACATGTAAAATTGAAATCACCAACCAAACAACCATGACAATAGACAATGGCCAACTCACCCAGTGAACTTTACTATGACTGCAGTTGTAATAAGCCACTAGAAAGGGATTTTAAGAAACAGTTGGAAGTGCAACGGACATTTTAAAGGCTTGCAGGGCTAGCGGTGCACTGCTTGGGTTTGGCGGTTTAATTGGTGCTGGTCTTAAGATCAAAAGCTATTACTTGTACTACACCTATGTTTTCTATATACCATTCAAAAAGTCAGCATATTTCCAAGTTGATGGCAAAGTTAACTGCATTGTATTGTTTTATCTAGCACTGGGTTAAAGATACACAATGTTTTCAAATGAAATGTCTGAAGTGAGGAAGATATGTTTATGCCATGTATTTCATTACTATGAAATGCTGTGTAACAGATTATTTAAAAGAAACTTTTAAAAATAAATTTGCATTAATGAACTGGGAGTTCTGATTGAATTTCGGGAATTGTTATTCACATCTCAAGCTTATGTTAGGTGTGTTCACTTAAAACAAATAAAATGTTGATCTACCTGTAACTGTTACATCTGGCCTATATTTAGGGGAAGAAGCCAAAGGATGTATTTTTATATCTCTTTATTTTCTGATTTCCATTTTGGAAGCACAAAAAGTCAGCATGTTCTATGGATTCACCGACTCTACGCAACACAGTGTCAGTTTCATACCCATGATTTCATGCTGTTTGATAGAGCTCTGCTCTTGCCTCCTAGCAGCTTAAAGCCTTCCAGGAGATGGCGCTAAAGAAGGGATGGCACTTGATGTCACTCACACCACCTCCTCCCGAGCCCAAACGATATCCAGCATCATACTGAAGCAGCTGCAACACAACAACGCAGTTAAAACTTATTTTAAAGCAGAGAAAGTCACCAAATGTACTACTTGGTGCAGATAGAGCCCGGATACTGACTTCAGTGAGCAGAGACGCGGCCGCGGCGCTCAGGTGCTCCGGGATGAGCAGCTGTGTGTGAGAGTGGATCCCCGCGGGATGCAGCTGCCACAGAGGCTGCTCAACACAGACACACTTTTTAACGTGTATGTAAGAGTGCAATATCACACAGTGACACAATTTTAAAACTATAACTCATTAAAGTTAGCTTGTGGATGATCGCATACCATTCCTGTTAGTAGCTCAAACAGCAAAGCACCTAGACTCCACCAATCACACGCCTCCGTGACTCTTGACACACCTCCAATTTCTGTAGAAATAAGTATTTTATCTCTAGTATTTTATGCATTATCAAACGTAATATTAGTTTCCTCAATAATTTGTATTTGCCACTAGAGGGCACTGAAAACAAGGTCTTGAAGATGTTACCTGGTGCACAGTACATCTGCTCCATGGCTTTGGAGCAGATTTCTGTCTGGACTTCACTCCACTGGCCAAAAAATGTCAAACACACCTTTCCTGTAAGTCAATAGAACAAATATAGAGTTAAAAAGTAGGGGATCATTAGCTACATTTTTACATTTGTAAAAATAACTAAATGGTTGCAACAGAATAGTGAGTTGAAATATAAATAGAAGAGCATTGAAGCTAAAGATCTGTCTGTATGTTTACACAATCCTCATAAAAAAATATATGTCCCATTCAAATAGCCTACTGTAGCCGTGCTCACCATTAAAAGTGAGCAGAACGTTCCTGGGGTTGAGATCTTTACAGATGATACCTTGCTCGTGCAGACTCTCCAGGGCTAGCAGGACTTGTGCCCCCCACACCCGCACCTCGGCCTCTGGAAGCCCCCAACACTGTGCTGCTGCTGCTGCTTTCTCCGGCTTGGACGTCTTTACTGCTATTCGAGGTAAGTGACACCACCCATCCACCTCAATGATCTGATCCTCTCCACATCCATCTGAGCTGTCAGATTTTAGCATCTCTCTTTTCTTATGCTGTGTACTCCCAAACCAAGACCAACCTGAAACCGGTGCTCCCTTGGACTCCTCAGTACCTGAATTCTTTTCAACTTCCTTTTTGACTATATCCAGAATTGAACCTTGTTTGCCATCTACGCTATTACAGAAGGAGGCAGAAGTGCAGGAAGTGTCCGTATATTCTGAAAACACTGCTCGATCTGTACTTTGGATCACTACCATCCCTTTCTTTTCCTCAGGGGTGGGGCTGTTTTTATCATTGCTGTGTTGATCTGTATTGCTATCACCTAAAAAAGATCCTTGTTCACAATTACTGGTATCCCATGCTGCTCTACCATGCATCTGGGTTTGGCAGTGGAGTGGAAGGTACAAAATGGCAGGGGTACTCTCACCATTTCCTGATTTTGGAGAAGATTTTATCACACTGTCTGCCACTGCATAAAGATTTGCTCTCTCTCCACTCTTTTCTGTTGCTTTCCAGGCAGTTTCGAAATCTGAACTGCACTCTATGAGACCTGTCCCTGCCTTTTTTTGATCCAATCCTGACATTACATCTAGAGCCTGATTGATGCGTGCACAGGAGAGAGGAAGAGCAAGCTTTTCCTGAGAAACGCTGGACTGCAAATACAAACTTGGGGCAGGTGGGTGGATATGCGCGCTGAGCTGAGTCTTGGAGGGGCCCGAATGTAAGGACAAGCGGTCAAGGTTAGTGAAAAATGAGGATCGGGTATTCTGCAAGCAGCCGGTCTCCTCAATGTAAGAGTGGGTCCGGCAGTTGTCCACCCTGTGCATGAAGTCTGCCTCCGTGGGGTCTGTGTTTGGGGAGTGCGATGCCCTCCCACCCTGCCCCCTGTTGTGGTTGTGCTGGTAGTCCGTGCTAATGGCAGGTGAGGTGTGACTGGTTTTCATCTTGGTGTGGTGTTTTCCAGGGAAGGTGCATTCAGGGTGCTCCTTGGCCTTCTCGTGACGAAGCTTGTGCAGTCTGGAGAAGAGCCTCCCACCTAAAATGACAATGAGAGATATTGATATTAAAAACTCGTACAATATTCCATCCATCCATTTTCTTCTGCTTATCCAGGGCTGGGTCACAGGGGCGGCAGTCTAAGCAGGAACTCGACTTCCCTCACCACAGACATGTCCTCCAGCTTGTCTGGTGGGACCCCCAAGGCGTTCCCAGGCCAGCCAAGAGACATAGTCCCTCCAGTGTGTCCTGGGTCTTCCCTGGGGCCTCCTCCCGGTGGGACATGCCCAGAACACATCCCAGGATGCATCCTGAGCAGATGCCCGAGCCACCTCAGCTGGCTCCTCTCGATGTGAAGGAGCAGTGGCTGTACTCCGAGCTCCTCCCATGTGACCGAGCTCCTCACCCTATCTCTTAGGGAGCGCCGAGCCACCCTGTGGAGGAAACTCATTTCCGCTTGTATCCACAATCTTGTCCTTTCAGTCATTACTCAGAGCTCATGACCATAGGTGAGGGTAGGAACATAGATTGACAGGTAAATCGCGAGATTTGTCTTTCGACTCAGTTCCTTCTTCACCACAACAGACTGATACAGCAACCTCATCACTGCAATATTATCAGTTTTAAACTCAAAGTCTAATGTTTGTTGCGATATTGTGGTATTGCAGACATTTTCTGGAAGGTTTTTTTTTAGTTATTATGGTGGGGGGAAAATGTCTTGTGCTAATGTATTGATGTTGGCTGTTTCTTTAGCAGAACAATGCGTTTCAAACCCCCAAACATCAAATTTTGTAGCTGAGTTTCAGATAACATGCCAACATTCTATTGGCCTATAATATATAATGCTGAGTAAAAAATATTATTCATATGCAGAAATGTTGTGCCTTATCATGGGCCTAGTCACTTATATAAATGATAAGGCATAACATTTGTGAATTTTCCTTTGAGACATTTCTCATAAAAAATGCATGCAATCAGTAGACATCATAGCATGTTAAAGCCAGTTGTGTCCTTCCTTTATATAGCCTGTAGTATTAATGTAGTACTAATTAGTTATAATAGGCATATCGTTAGAATACTCACCTTTGATATGCTCCAGATGCAGGTACACAGCATCCTCACTAACATAGTACCGCAGAAGCTTCACCATGTATGGGACGCCCTGAGGAATGATGGTCGGCTGATCTCTGCTCTCCCAGCTCGACTTCACTAAACTCTGCAATAAGTTCAAATGTACAGATAAAATATATGTCTAACTCAACTATTTACAACTAGTATAGCACATTTTTTTATAAAAAAAAATACCAGAAATGCTTCATCAACCATCCACTCACCTTTACTACAAATGTCTCCTTATTCACCATACTTTGCACTACCAGAACCTTTGGATAAGAAGGATAACACATTTTAATATAAGTAGATCTGATTCTGTAATGAACATTAGTGTAAAGTTTATACCTTATCGGACACTCCCACCACTTTGCACATCTCTAGATCCTCCACAGGCGAGCTCAAGTGCCTGATTGGACGGAACCTCAGACTGCTGTACCCCTGCATGAGGAATTATAAGAAAAAATACATTTAAAAATGTATGTCTTTTTTAAATTGAATTCACAGTTTTATTCATAGACTTTCTTACTCCCAAATGTGCGCTTCCCTTCCCGAGGTTGTCTTGCAGATGTGTTATGAAGATTTCCTCAGCTCTTTTCAAGTATTGCGTTGTCTTTCGCTTCACGGCCTCCCGGCGTTCTTTGTTTGGATCCACTATGAGACAGCAAAGTCTACTAATCACAAAGATAATGCAGCCCCCTCTGCTTTGTACTTCTGTACTGTTTACTTATGGCTAGACATCTTATTTGATTGGATAGACTAGCACTGATAAAGATGTTGACTCAGCAGGAAAAATTATGTGTGTAACCTTTGCTTCCTCACTTCCTTATTTTGTTTTATTTTGGTAATCACGTTACAGTCACATGGTTTAAGTGTGCTGCCTCCCATTTCTGAGTCAAACACATAGCTTGAATTTTAACTAAATAGACCACATGTTTAAAAGAGGAAATTAATACGCAGCTCATTCTGTGTGACTACTACACTGAGTTATGTTTTTTCTTTTATGCAGTACACTATTTGTCCATTATTTTGACAACAGTTCTGATTTAAGCTAGCACATAATGTCCACTTACACTGGACCCCATTCAGGAGAAGATCCACTCCATTCTTATAGTAACTGAAAGCTGCCTCGTAGTCCTCGTTCACCTCACTGTCCAGGGCCATGTGGATCTGCTTGGCCGCTTCCACCAGGTAATCCCTTTTCGCCATCACTGCCTCTGTTTGGACCAAACCAGGTCCTCCTTGGCCTTAACACAGCACACAATTGTACACACGTATACATTCAAGTAATAGTTTAGAATGAATCAACTAATCGTCACCTTTGTGTGCTGCCTGTATCAACAACACGGCTCATTTCTTCTTTTTGATTCCAGGGTCAGTGGATGTTTGCACTTGACCAAAAGGCTCACCTGAGAATGGCAAGGCATCTTCACCTGAGGAGCAGAGGCAACAAACTGACGAATGCAGACATGTACTAGGTTTTTTTTGTTTCAGTTTCAGTGAATAAGGAAGCAGACCTTTGGTGACACATTAACAGATATATTGTATTGTGTAAGAATCATAACAAATGTGGCATAAAAATTTGTCTCTGTCAATATGTATTTTTTTCTAAATCAAACACTTGAGCATATTTGCTGCACATATCTCTCAGTTCTGCGTTTGCCTTTCTCACTGCCTTTTCTCTGAACTAGCATGTCTTCTTTTCTATCTGCCCCTCACCATAATAAGACACAAACAGCACATACACTGCTGGGACCAACCATGGTGGCGACATCCATAAGGAGTGTTATGAAACACAGTGCCACTTCCAGTGTCCTCCTTTACTATTGCTCTCTCTTTTTCAGAATACATGCTTGCTGAGCATTCAGCAGAAACGTGCTTAGCTGATAGATATGAAGAGATAGAGATGAACAGAACAGTACCTTATGTGAGGCCATGTCCTCCGCCCAGCAGCAGCATCAGCAACACACTCACCCGCATCCCAAGCACAGGAAGAGGTGGAGTCTGCTCAAGCTAGGTCTCCTATTGGCTGGGCGGATTGTCACTCCAAGGTACCATTTTTTTCAGCCACCACTTCCCCCCCCTCTCTCATCCCTGATCCAAGCAGATGCTGCCTCACTTAAAGAGACAGTGCTATTTTTCCGTATGGACTGTAGAGATTCTTGTCATTCCCAGAGCAGAAAAATGCTCACTACATTCACATTATAATATCGCCTGTGTCATTGCTGCCTGGTGTGATGATTCAATAAAATATGTGAATAAATATACTGGTGCTCCATCTCAGTACCAGACAGAGCCAGCTCCTACATCAGCACAAAGAGAACTGCCAACCCCGGGGGAAGGCCAGCTGACACGGGTTAGCAGGAAGTGAGGAGGGGCTGAAGTGGGTAAGAGTCTGTAACACTATACAAAAAGCATTGGGGGATGGATCTGTGTTGTTGTTTAAAAGATTAAAAACAGAATAAATTATTACATTAAATTAAAGTATATAAAATTATATTATTTAACATTTTTGTCCAGTTATACAAATTAGATGTACTTCTGTTTTGAGGTTGATGTGATATAAAGTTGCATCTTTTTTTTTTTCACCTGGAATATTTCAGCGGAAAAAAACAATTGGCATATACTTTAATATAATATAATATAATATAATATAATATAATATAATATAATATGATATGATATGATATGATATGATATGATATGATATGATATGATATATTAATGTACTTTACAATATACTTTTCACATTGAGCCAGATCACATTTATTTAATTATTCCAGAAACATTGGGAGGATTTTCTATGTGTATTAGTGTATTCTTTGCTTTTTCAATAATATAATGACAACCTGAAAATATTCTTTTGACTTTTTTTTGGGCAATCCTCACATTTAAATGAAATGTCGAGTTAGATGCTTCAGTTTGATTTTATTCAGAAAAATATGGAAAGTGCTGTCCACGTTACAGAAGTCGATGAACAGAAGAGATCAGTTGCATCAATCAAAAACACAACAAATCCTATGTATAGAAGTTATAATTCAGTTAAACTTAACATTGTAGGACACATAGTAGCCGTTGTTGTACATGTAGAGCTTCTGGTCAGTGGGGTTGTAGTCCAGGTAGCTGTACTTCTCCTGGAACTTCTGGAAGGGGATGCTGAGGTGTCTCTCCTCTCCAGTTTTCGTGTCCAGAGAGTAGAAGATCTCCTCTGTGGTCAGATCTACTGATCTAGTGGCATACATCACTCCACAGGCCATGAAGGCATTACCAGCCAACTGTTTATAGACATCTGTTGTCCACTTATTTTCAATGCCAAAAGCCTTCTCGTCCAGCTTAGCCACAACAATCTTCCCCTTACTCGCGTCTGAAGCATACATTACCCACAATCCATTTTCATCACCTGCAAAGTCTAGGAATTGATTTGAGTAATAAGAGTAAGAAAAACTGCCGCTTGCCTCAGAAATAACTCGGTAGTCATATCTGTTAGTGGTTACATTGTTTTTGCACATTTCATTTGTGTTTCGCTGGTAATATATACTGTGACCACGGACTGCAAAATTGTTACCAAGACCTATCCATCCATCTGGCAGGTGAGTGCGTTTGAATTCTGTCCTAAGAATCAGTTTATCATAATTGCTATACAGGTAGAAGTCATAGATTCTCGTGGTGCTGTGTGCCCCATACACATACATGGACTCAAAACCTCGGAGTGGCTTGGAGTCTTTGGCCCACCCTCCAGCCACATAGCTACCAGATAACTGAGCGTTCAGCTGGATGACATGGGGGTTGCTCAAACTCATAATTCCTGTGCCGTTGCAGTTGCCTAAAGAAAATCAAAAATATATCCTTCATTAACTGAACTTATATTGACATTGCTTGTATGTTGCTGTCTTACCCATATCTGGCTTGAAGTTCTGATCCTGTTGACAATCCTCCAACTTCTTCTGCAGCTTGGCAAACTCAATGCGGATCACCTCCAGGTTGCTCTTGTCATAGGACTCTAGTTGGTTCACAATCATAGTCATGTTCTGGATCTACAAAAAAGTCAAAAATTTTAATATTCATATTCCACATTTACTATGAGTTTGTTTTACCAACTGAAAGTATTTGCTGTCACCTCTGTGTACAAATTGTCAAAGAGCGGCGACGAGACGTTCAGGGACTCCTTAAGCTGGGACACGAGAGCTTCAAACTCTCTGAGCTCAATCCGGAGCAGCTCGAAATCCAGTTTGATGTATTTGTTTGAGCTGCTTTCCAACATGTTTACTCTGAGGGTCAGCTGTGACAGGTCCTTCAAGTACACCTCCAGCTTGGCCTCATAGGACACCAGCTAAAGAAATATTACACTTACAATTTAGTAAAGAACAAATTATTACATTTTAAAGGTTTTTGTAATTAGTCATACCTTGTTCATTTGTAGTTCCACTTCGATGATCATGTCTTTGCTGATTTGTTGCATGTGCTCCACACGATCAGCTGGAAATGTGGTGTCAGGTAGATAGACATGGCAGAGGCACTGACCAGAATCACCCTCAGACGCAGTCACATTGCCAGATTCCCAGTCCTCTATCGGCTGAAAAGATACATTAATTTAAGTAGATTGATTAATAACTCCTACTACATGGTACTGTGACATGTAGTAAACGTTACTTACGATCCAGGCTGAAGCAGGGCTGATCAGTAACAGCAGCAGAACAGAAAACATCTTGACTCACTGTTCAACTGTCCTTAGTGAAGTGGCTTTGGGTTTTTAAAGACTCTCTTATCAGACAGATCCTGTGCAGGTTTCGTCTTCTCACTGTTAACAGTTGTTTTATTTGACTTATTCCATGTTTGTGTTTGATCATAGAATTTTTGTTGAATCCTGGTTTGAAGTGAAATAGAGGTGAGGATGAGAAAGGTACCATCTGGGCTAATAAAGTGTAGTCTGTCTATGGTGTCAAATAAAGGGTTAGAAGCAGGATGCAGTTAACTGTAGCAATATAACAAAAATACAGTGCAAATAAATGTAATAGCGTTCACATTTATTAAAAGATAACTTTTCAAATGAATTAATATAAAATCACGTGGCGTAAAATGAATGTAGTTTATGAACGATATGGCCAATGAGAGATATCTCAAGTATTTGATATTTCCATTTATATCTTGTGAGGTACAAGACTGTTGTAAACTATATTATTTGGAATATATTGTACTTAAGTTTAATCTGAATTAATTAAAAGCTGCACCAATATGTTTTAGGTTTAGGTTGTAGACTGACGGAAGCGAGGCTGCCAGTGTGTGCCATCAGCTCCTCAGACCACTACCAACACGCACACCACATTTATACTACGCAATGTGGGTAAAGCGTATTGCCTCAGGACACAATGACAGTTTTGCCACTAGCACCCCAATGCGCGACCTGATTTTCCCAGCGGTCTCTCATCCAAGTACTAAGCAGGCCCGACCTTGATTAGCCTCTGAGATCTGACGAGATCACATCTCTCCATAATGTGTTAAATTACCAGGCATGTGTCATCCTTGTCTTTATTATGGCTCTAGTTCATCAACAGTAATCAGCAGATTCACTTCACTTTATGAATAAAATTATTATTGTAATTATTCTGCATATATAATACCTACATAACATGATGAATGACAAGTTAGCAAAAACACACAGGAGAAGCACATAATGCTCAAGATGATTTATTAATTATTGTATACAAGAAGGAAAAATTATCACTTATGATTACAATAAACACATATTTCAAAATGTCATCACATGACAGTCCCAGTGATATTCTGGGAATTTGGTGCGATAGGAGACTGCACAGTGGCCGGAGCTGTTTGGTTGAACCAGAGATGGTAGCTAACGTAGTAGCCATCGTTGTACATGTAGAGCTTCTGATCAGTAGGATTGTAGTCCAGGTTGGAGTACTTATCCTGGAACCTCTCAAAGGGAACACTGACATAAAACTCTTTCTTGGCTTTGGTGTCATACATGTAGAAAATCTCCTCAGTGTGAATATCTACTGTTTTTACTGCATAGAACACACCACAAACCATAAAGGCATTGCTCACTCCTGGTTTGTACACACTAGTGGGCCATTCCTCCTCAATCCCAAAAGAGTCTTCATTGATTCTAGCTATGACCATTTTCCCTTTTGTTTCATCTTTAGCAAAAGTCACATACAGACCGGTTTCATCGGCCGAGAAGTCAAAATTCTGATTTGGAGAGTTGCTGTAGGAGAAACTCGAGCTAGCACCAGCAATGACTCTGGACTGATATCTGACTGAGGTCAGGTTAAGCTTTGCCAACCCAAATGGAGAGTTGATCTGATAGTACAGGCAGTTTTCTCTTACTATAAAGTTGTTCCCTGTGCCCACCCAACCACTGGCTAAGCTGTGATGCAAGAAAGGGGTCCTAAGAATGAGGTTTTTGTAGCTGGTATAGAATCTAATATCGTGGATGGATGAAGTAGTGTAACCAGAATACCAGTACATGGACTCCCGATCTGGGATTGGTTTGGAGTCTTTCCCCCAACCTCCGAATTTATACCCAGCACTCAGATGAGCATTAAGCTGGCTGACAACAGGCATGCCAACTTTGATAATGCCGGAATGTGCGCAAGAACCTGCAAAAGAAACAGTTAGTTACATCAACAATTACTGAGAATGCGATTGTATGAGGAGAAGAAGTTTACCAATGTTGGGGTTGAACAATTCTTGATGGCGTTTCTCGCACTCCTCAAGCTTTAGCTGGATCTCAGTATATTCACGTCTCGTTGCCAGCACCAAGTTCTTGTCATAGGTTTTCTCTAGTTTGTCAAGTGTGGTCACCATGGCTGTTATCTATAATTAAATATTAACATTACACTCGATTTGAAAATGTGATACGACAGTTGACTGAAAACTTACTTGTACTTGTAAAGACTCAAATACAGTGGTAGAACTTTTGATGGAAAGCTGAAGTTCTTGAACCAAAGCTTCCACTTGTTTAATCTCCACCTTGATCTCCTCCAGGTCTGCGTCACTGTAGTCATCTGAGTTCTTCTCCATAACTTCAACTTTAGCTGTCAGTGTTACAATTCTGTCTGCATAAGCTGTCATTTTCAGCGTGTACTCCTCCAGCTAAAACATGCAATACTGTGAAACATTGCTGCAAAAATACACACTGTACAGTACATGTTTACAGTAGACTTTTCAGATATATTGCACTCAAATCAAATTATCTTATCTGTCTTATTTAGACCTTTACACACGTGTTCTGAAATATTCTTGGATTCATATATCATTTCAGATTTCAGTCTTCTCTCAAATGTTAATGCTACAAGTTTAAATATGTGCACTTTGAATAGAACTGTTAAAAGAAAAATTGCAATTGGATATTTTGCAAAAAATGTTCAGCCCTAGTTTACAGTATGCCTATATACCTTCTCTATCTCCAACTCCAGTCTATGGGAGATCTCCCCCGCTGTTTCTTCCACCACAATCAGGTCTCTGATGGGGAAAGTAGAGCTGGGGAGAAAGGCATCACAGGTACATTTTTCACCATCTCCAGTGCCATTCCTGGTAGCTAGCTCACTCCAAACACCCACATGCTAAGAAGATGACATAAAAGAGGTCAGCTACAAAGAAAAGAAAGAAAAATATAATTTGATGGATCCAAGAGATGTCATACAAACCCCCCAGGCCAGAGTGGAGACAAGCAGGGCCAGGAAGTACAGAGTGCCAATCATTCTGCTATGGACTAAGATGAATGAAGTCACTATGGCAGCAGCAGGAATTATATATAGAGCTGGTAAAGCTACACATCCTCCACCTGTTATTGTTCTCAGGGCTATTGGACTAGGCTCATCTGCCTTAGTTCCCATATGACTTAAATATATGGTCATTCTGTATATTGGTATCCAATGTAAATAATGTTCAAACCAGGGTTTATGAGGCTTGTCAGACCTACTAAGTGGTGAGTGTTGTACCTGTGGGATAGCTTCAGCCTCTACTGAGCTTTACCACAGGTACAAGTCCCACTGGGAGTTTCAAATTGTTTCGATTTTTTAAATTTTGGTTACATTATTTTATCATTAGGCTAACCAGCTTATATAGACAGATGTCAAGAAGACAAATTATGTAAAATAAACTTTTATGAGCTTTTGAGTGTCATAACAGTCTTTCCTGAGCATAAGCCAACTCAGAGCTGTATATAGAGTGCTCAGAAAATTTCAATTTTAACTATCCTTTAGCCAAGGGCATCTATAAACTTATACCATTTTCCATGCTTTGTGGCTAATCTTATTAATAGTAATATAGGCTAATGCAGTCCTGCTCTTCCTGTGGGGACGCTGGAATAAACCACAATACTGAATCCAACCAAAACATGGAATGACAAAGGCTGACCAGAGCACTCACTCACGATTATAAGATTATCACACATTTTTTTCAAAACCCAATCCACAATGAGAAAACCACTCTTTTACATTACATTACATTACATTACATTAACAAACATTTATTCATTGAGTTTTCTTTATACAATAGTCTTTGAAACTTCACATTATAGTTCCATGTAGAACTACAGCTTCCTCAAAATTCAATTTACAGTATTGCCTCAGACCTGATAATTTTGTTGACAGTTACAGTACTTTCCTCATGAGAAATGTACCATCATACATTAATAAAAAAAAACCCCTATTGCAAATAAGAGAACAAAAAAATCACATGGGAGCTATACAGTGAATTCCAAATACATTTACTATAAGAACCATATACTTAATTGTGGTACTGTGTTATGACATTGTAGCTGTACTCCCCCATGTGGCCCTGTTACGACACTAACATTTCAAACTCAATTTCAATACTGCAGAATGCACTCGATACTCAGTACTGATTCCAATGCCACAATTATAATGAAAAAAACTCTCTTTCTTTAGACAATATAATGTTATTTTCAATATTTCATCATTTTATCATGATATCTCTTTTATATTACCATGTGGCCTTATATCTGTGTAATCCCCCAGTTGTCCAGGTTTGTGCATGGGTGTGTACTAGTCTATGTGTCTTATACTTGTTCTGATACAGCTCAAGATCATTCTAAAGCTATTCAGTAAAGGTTCATTTCTGTCCTGTGAATGTGACTTTTTAAATATTGATACCTGCTCAAATGAGGATCTAGTTTCAATGCTTTAGTTTTAGTATTGATTAGTTTAAAAAAAAAATTTGACAACCCTACTTCTTAGTGTCTTTATCTACACGCTTTTTAACTTTCTTCTTCTTGCCTTTCTTC